>CM029015.1:191433705-192139491 GCA_016801055.1 Panax notoginseng | reverse complement strand
ATTAAAATGAGAAGAGAAACGATTGAGGAAGAGATCAAACTAATTTGTTGAGTCAATTTCAAACTTAAACAAATTGAAATCACTCATTTAATTTAGTTATTGTGAAATTTGACTTTGTAACTCGACAATGACCCTCGAGGCCATTAATATTTATGTCACCCACCCTGGCCACTAATTATACCCCATTAATCAATAAATATGTTTTTTTTTACAACTAATTCAATATACCATTAATATTTTTGTCCACTCTTTTGTAGTCTACAATTTACAAAAATAGCTTTTCAGTTGTGGCCCGGGTGTGTCGCACAATAAAGTACGATCAAATAGAGTAAAGTGGTTGTATTTTTTATTTCTTAATACTTTTTAATATTTTTATAATTGATTCAGTAAATGAGTAAAATTGTTTGATAAAATTTTATTAATTTCTTTTCGTCTCTTAATCGGTAAACGAAAGATATAAATTTAAATCATTAAAAGTTATCTCTTAATAAAAAATTTAAATATATGGAGTCCCTATAAATATTGTACTCCCTCCATTCTAAATTTTATGATCATTATTTGATTTTTGAAAAGTCAATTTAAATTTAAAAGTCATTCAGATGTTTATACTTTTTAGTTACCAAACAACTTTTTAAGTTCAAATATTAGTTTACTCAAATGATCTAATTTATTAAGATATACTAACTATTCAAATCTTAATTACTCATTTTATCAAACACCACCTAATTATATAAACATAAAAAAACTAATGCATCATCTTAAATGAGTTTTGGGCTTTATTTTGATAACCCATAAAAAGTTGAGCCTTTTTAGTTTGGCCCAATTTTGGAATGACCAACCCAAGTATAAACTTTAGCTCATTTCTTCTCGAAAAAAGGTCCAAAATTGTCCCTGAGATTTGGGTCGAAGTCCCACTTAGACCCAAAACTTTTTTTCCAAAAGTACCCCTGATGTTATTAAAATCAACTCACCAAAGCCCATCCCGTTAGAGTTGCACAACAGGTCATCCTGGTCTGGGTCTGCCAAGTCTTGGTCGTTGATTAGGTCAGGTCAGGCCTTGACTTTGGGCCTTCAAAGCTAGGCCAGGCTAGGCTTATCCCATAAAAATATGATCTATTAAGGCATGTAGGCCAGACCAGGACAGACACATGTTGGTCCGGTCTGGTCCTGCATTTATTTTTGGGTCCTTTACATAAGTATACAACAAATAGAAAGTAATTACAAGAAAAGTGCATCAATCAAATAATTACAAAAAGAGTATAATTAGGACTCATATTACAAAAAATAGTACAATTCATAATATTAAGGAAACCTAAAATCAAGGAGAAATAACTACCATAATTAATAATTCAAATTCAAATATCTTGGATCTAACAACAAATTCAAAAATAATAATTAAAATTCAAATATTCAAAGTTTGGTAATGTCATCTTCCTCCTCCCCTTCGCCAATCATCTTCCTCCTCCCCTTCGCCGCCGCTTCAACACCATGGATGCCGATCTCCTCATCCATTACAGCCACATCTGACATTGTGACGAAGGTTGATTTAGTTCAGAAATTAAAAGGAGAAAAAGTTAAATTTTAGTGCAGTTGGTATCCAAATATTTATACAAAGGTAACCATTTTAGTTTTTGTGGGTAACCAAGAGAAATTTCAGTGCAGTTGGTAACCAAAACTTTCAAAGGTAACAATTTTAGTTTTTGTTGGTTATATTTGTATTAAGGTTTGGCTACCAACTGCACTATGAAAAAAAAATCTATAATAGATTTTTTATAATTAATTGGTAACCCAATAAAACTGAATTGGTTACCTTTGTATTAAGGTTTGGCTACCAACTGCATTATAAAAAAAATCTATAAATAGATTTTTTAAAATTAATTGGTTACTTTGATATGACAGTTTGGTTGCCTTGGTATGAAGGCTTAGTTATCATCATCTAGTATTTGAATAGTTATCTTTGCAAAGGCAGGTAAGGAGTTCGTAGACTTTCTGTTTGGGCTCTTGAAACTTCCACTAGGTACTCTCATCAGGCTTCTGGCTGAGGAAGAAATGGCTTCATTTTGGACTTTGGGTAAAGTATATAAAAGTGTGGAAAACCTCAAAGCTGACTATCTACAACGAGAGCAAACCAAGCAAGTTCTATTATGTCCCACTAAGCCCTCATCAAACACCAATAGTACTACTCATTTATTGCAGCAATTGGGATATGCAGAGCCAGAACCCTCTACCATATTATCTGAACTCAACATCACCGCCATATCGAGGCATTTGAGGGTGGAGGATTGTGTCCCATGAGATCCAAAGCAAGGCCTTTTAGGATGAGGGTTTCGACGTCTTTGGGTTCGATCGCCATGGCCTTACAGAAAAGCAAAGATATATTCTTTATATATATATATATATATAAATATATATAAAGAATACGTTGAATGAAGAAGAATGGTGATAACTAACTAGTTGTTCTAGATGAGGAGAGAGAATAAGTCATGGGGATATTAATCCTTAAATTAAAGAATCTTAATTGCATATTAATTTCTTAAATTAAGGAATCCTAATTGCACTAATATTGTAAATAAATATGAAATTGTATTAATTGTCTAAATATTTTATGAGTACACTTTTGTTGTAATTATTTTCAAAAATGTAATAGAATATGTAATTCATCCTTTATTTTTTTTAGTAAAAAATTCTACATGTTCGATCTGGTCCATAATCCAAGTCTGATTTGCATGTCCAGTCCGTTGTTTAAGACCGTTAGACTTGGGACTTGCCAACTTGGTGAGGGGTATGTATTAATTGATTCAACAATGCTATTATCACATAAAAAAGGGTCACATAATGCTCACATACATACTGTGGGGTCCCACCTGACATGTGGGGTCCACTGTATGCATGTGTGTGTATGTGAGTATTATGTGACCATTTTTTATGTGATAGTAATATTATTTTAATAGATTAAATTAAAAACTTTTGTGGTTGGGGCCTTGGCGCCCCTTAGGCCTTAATTCTTACTACCTTAGCTGATAGCCTGATAAGCTTCTTTATTTTATTTTTTTTCTTTTTGGTCCAATCCATCATCCATCCAAGGGTCCAAATGTCCAATCCATTATCCTTCTAAGATTTGAAGATTACAAGGGACAAGGACACAAGGCTCTCCTAGCCTCCTACCCTCTTACTCACTAGTATAAATGAGTTTTTTCTCCATCAAAAATTTAAAATAAGTAAATAACTCACAAGTCACAACTAAAAACCTATTATTGTATTAATTAATTATTTATGTAATTATGTCTATAAATATTTAATATTAATAAACTTTTAATCAACTAATTTATTAATATTAAATAAACTAACTAGTATGTTAATATTAAATTTTAATTAACTAACTTGTAAATATTAAATAAACTAAGTAGTATATTCATATTAAAATTTAATTAAATAAATTAAAGTAGTATATTAATATTAAAATTAAATTAAATTAATTAAGTAGTATATTAATATTAAAATTTAATCAACTAATTTATTAATATTAATAAACTAAGTATTATATTATTGTTAAAATTTAATCAAGTAACATATTAATATTAAATATATTAACTAGTATATTAATTAAATGTACTTACAAGAAATCAAGAATGAATAATTAAAACTTTAAACTTGATTGATGTATTAATTAAAAGTAATGTACTACAACTTACAAATTACAATAACGAATAAGTAAAAAAAATTAATTTATTGAATTGATGAATAATTATAATTTTATAACTTTAAAGTATAATTTAAACAATAATTAAAAATGAGTCGGTTATAAAAAATTGTCTTCAAAATTTTTAAAAATATGTCTTCAGATTTTCAAAAAATATTTAGTTTTGAATCTTCATAAAATATATCTTCAAATCTTCAAAAACTATATATTTTCACTTTCGGCAGTTTCTGCTCCTTCGAGATCTTCCGCGGTATCGTACTCGTCTATTTCGTTTTGTACTCTTCTTTGCGCAACAAGATAATCTCTATAGCAAATGTATATTTTTAACGATTCCGGACTAAGTCTGCTTCTTTTTTCATCCAATATCCTACCAGATAAAGAAAAACAAAATTTTGAAGCTACGGTACTAGCTTGGATAATTAGTAGATCACGGGCTATCGTAGCCAAAGTAGGAAATTGCGTTTATGTTTTTTCCAGGAAGTGAGTATATTAAATATTTCAAATTCTTGGTCAATCATAAAACTCCTAAAAAGTACTACAATATAAATCAAATTCGTTTAAACTACTTGTGTGTGTTGAAGCTCTTGATTTCTTGGATAGTGATTTTAATAATGATACAAAGTTATAAGATGAAGGGGCAGGGGGCGGTGCACGTATAGATGTAGAATATATGAATTCATATTGTTTATAAAATTTAGTAAATGTATTATTAAAATTTCTTTTAATGAAATCAATAATAGTACTACCTATATTTTCTACTATATCTTCAAAAATACTTTTTACAACTTGTAATTTTATAATTGGGTTTAATACAGTTGAACAAGAAATAACAATTGGCATGTCTTCAAAGTATATTTAAAATTTTTCTTCCATTGACAAAATAAGGTTAACTCAAAAAGGATAATATTTAAATCTTGAAACATATTTGTTATTTATAAGCATCCAAACAGAACATGATGAATTGTAGGATAATAAACATTACTTAATATTTTGTGTGTTTTTTTTAAAAACTTTAAGGCTATTTAAAAGTTGACCAAGTAGATCCCAGATTTGATTTGTTAATTTATGATCAGCTTGTGTATTATAAAACTCCATAATAATATTTTTACGTTTATAGACATCTTTAAAAAAATTATATGAATGCACTATTACACCTAGTGTTATTATCTAATTTTGTTCTTTTAAAATTTTCTCCTTTTGCAAGACAAAAATTTTTAAAATTTTGAATTCTTCTATTTGAACCATAACCATATATAATTAATCATAACACGAATTTTTATATATTGAATCTTCTAAGTAACTGAATATGGATTGAACAATTAAATTTATTATATGACATACGCATCGAACATGAAAAAAATACATCATTTACTATAGACATTAAATCATTTTTTAACATGTTAACAAAACTAGTGTTATTGCTTGCATTACCTAAACTAATACTCATTATTTTATCTTTAATTTTATAAGTACAAATAATAGACATAATTTGAGCATATATTGTTTGCCTAGTATGAGGTAATTCAAAAAATTTAAATCCTATTATTCTTTTTGGCATTTACATTTCAGAATCTATCCAATGAGCAGTAATACAAATATAGCTAACCCCAAGTTGATGATCAGCAGACCAAATGTCATTAGTTAAACAAATTTTACTATCAAAATATTCAATTAGTTTCTTTTTAGATTTATTATATAATTGTCAAAATATTCAATTCTTTGAATCTTTATTTTCTTTTTCTGTTATGTTATACCGTATTCAATATTTAGTATCGAAATGAAATCATAGCTTTTAATTTTTATTTTCTTTTTGGTTTTGAAGTTGTTTTTTGAATTTTAATTGGAGGCAACCCAAAAGTAACATAATTGTAACGGTGTGTAATGATGGAAAAAGATTGTAAGAGCTCACAGGTTTTGCGCCTTTTTGCTTATTTTGAATACCAGTCCTTTTGCCTGTTTTGATCTATTGTTGTCTTCTTTGATCTATCTATTTTGAAGAGTTGCTAGAACTGATCGACGTCTTGAAAACTAAAAAAAAATTAAATTTGACATTCATAGTTTAATACTGCAGACGATACTTATTTACAAACGACGTCGTTTTCAGTTGGCCATTTGGGCATTTGGTCATACCTAGCGTCTGCAATTTAATACTGTAGACGAAGACATTTACAAAGAGGATCATTTTAATCTTCTGTCTCGTTCGCAATATTAAACTGCGGAATACTAAAAACTAAACTGTGGACGATCCTTCTATTTAATCGTTCGATCTTCTGATAGAGGGTCACGATGTGTTGTAAGAATAACTTTAAGTAATGTTAATTATGGATCGGTACCCATATATGTGACGCCCCCAAAATTAGGTATACATCACCCATCTTGGGTCGTCAGATACATAGTACAGAATATAAATACAACTTACAATACAACTGTCGTGTACAATACGACAAAACATAAACTGTGAGTTTGAATACAAATATTATCTTCTAGAGAGTATTTATACTCAAAAGGAGTCCTCATTACATTTATTAACACACTATTACATAGAATAGTGAGGACTACTAACTAATACTATCATTCGGACCATCACTCCGTTTCCCGACTTGCCCCAGCTACGTTCTCATTTCCTAAAGAGAACAGTGAAAGAAATGGTGAGCTCAACTAGCCCAGTAAGAAATATTATGACTAAGATAATGCAGAATAAATTATCATTAGCCTTCAACAATGTTAAACTGATAAAATATAATAGACATCAAGTTTAACTGCAGCGGAACAAGCAATCCATTAAAAGAGTCAAGTAGAAAATAAACTCTACTATCTTTTATGATTTAAAGGTTTTTCAACACTGTTATCGCTGGGACTCAGCTTAATAAAATAATCCACATCATCGAATCACCCCTGCACTACGGCCAAGGATATTCGTTAGTATCACGACCACAATTATCCATGCACTACGGGCCAAGAATATTTGTGTATTCATTAATGGTCATGATCATGTCAACAACTGTCCATCAATGCACTACGGGCCAACGAGGACTTTTACCACATCATTTGTAACATTACGGTCATGATTATACCGAATAATTCCTGGTCATAATCATACCAACCATCTATGCACTACAGGCCACAGATGACTTTCAACATTTTATAAACATGAGGATGATGACAATGATATAAGAATTCAATAAAACAAGTTCAAGAATTAATTTATCCAATAATTAACAACGTCCAAATTGTCAACATGATACTGCTTTGTGGAGTAAAATTCAAGAATGCTTAGAATAATATTTTCATGAAAAGATACTGGATGAAACGCAATTATCAAGGATATTCCACTAATTTCATGAAGTATAGAAGTTAAAACTTAACCAACTGAGTATAATAAAGAATGGAATAACAAAAGAAATCATCGGCATGCGATAGACCGCACAGACAGGTTATTCTAACAGAATAATAAATAATGGAACCAGGTCCGGCGTAAACGCACAGACAGGATATTCCGATATTCCGACAGAATAATAAATAATGGAACCAGGTCCGGCGTAAACGCACAGACAGGATATTCCGACAGAATAATAAATAATGGAACCAGGTCCGGTGTAAAACACACAGACAGGATGTTCCAACAGAATAATAACAAGACGGAACCAGGTCCATGTAAAACACACAAACAGGATGTTCCAACAGAATAATAATAAAAACGGAACCAGGTCCGGTGTAAAACACACAGACAGGATGTTCCAACAGAATAATAGAAGAATGTCACCAAGTATAGGGTATATCCGCGTATACAGGTTATTCCAACAGAATAATAAGAAATGGAATAACAACAGTTCTCTTCATGAATAAGAAAGAATAACACCCCTTACCGTTTTAAAGAAGAGCTGAAATAAGGAAGTAGTTAAGTAGCAGAATACTCTTCTTCTCTCTCTCTATAGTTTCTCTCTATAGTTTCTCTCTCTAGAGTTCAGTGAATTCGTAAGAAATAATGAAGGAATGAGCTGCTATTTATAGAAAAATAGAATGCATAGTAACTAATCCATGAACGGTCCAGATTGATTACTTTAATCTGACGGTCCATATTTAAAGAAAAATCTTTTAAATAAAATATAATATATTCTATTTATAGAATAACTTTAATAAAGTATTCTGTTTTATATAAAAAAGATGTTTCTGTTTTATTACGTTAATAATACGAATAAAACAAAATGTCATTATCGCTAAATAATTCATATTATTAACTGACAATAATTGAATCAAACTGAGTGACTTCTCACATAAGCATTAATAATCAATACCGTGTGCTACTATGCAACCACACGTATTACTGTACTTTTACTACCGAGTAGTTCAACAGTATCAATGGTAAAAATTTTTGCCGTTATTTTTAATAAAATATTTTTGTCGTTTTCTCAATCCGACAATAATTCCGTTGTGGGGTCCACCAATGATTGTGCCGTTGTACGAATATTCCCCGACCAATCGAATATTATATAACAACTTGCGTACTTTGCAAAATTTATAAATATTACCCACAACTATAACATTATATCAAATTAACTCCATAATATTCAAAAATGATATTATAGAAAATTCATCTTTATTTATAAAAGTTGGGGTCTTACAACCTCCCCTTCTTATGAAATTTTGCCCTCGAAATTAGGGTACGTACCTGGTATGTCAAAGAGGTAAGGATACCTTGATTTCATTTCAGATTCTAACTCCCAAGTCATTTCCTCAACATCGTGGTTTCTCCACAAAACTTTGACTTGAAGTATAACCTTGGAGCGTAGAATATGTTCCTTCTTATCCAATGATTTGAACAGGAACTTCTTCATACGTCAAATCTTCTGCTATTTCGTCCGGTTCTAACTCAATAATGTGGTTCGGGTCTTCCACATATTTACGTAACATGGATATGTGAAAAACGTTATGAACACGAGACATACTTGGCGGTAAAGCGAGTCTATAAGCCACAGTTCCTACTCGATCGAGGATTAAAAATGGACCGATGAATCGAGGATTGAGCTTTCCTCTCTTTTCAAATATCGTAACTCCTTTCCATGGAGCAACACGTAAGAACACATGATCTCCTATATCAAATTCCACGTCCTTTCGATGAAGATCAGCATAACTCTTTTGTCGATCTTGTGAGGTTTTTATACGTTGTCGGATCATTTGAATCTTTTCTGTAGTCATACGTACCAACTCCGGTCCCAACAACGTTGCTTCACCCACCTCATCCCAGCATACTGGAGAACGACATTTTCTTCCATACAATGCTTCGAATGGAGCCATGCCAATTCTTGCTTGATAACTGTTGTTGTAGGAAAACTCCACCAATGGTAAGAACTTGTCCCAACTTCCCTTGAAGTCAAGGACACAGAGTCTTAATAAATCTTCTAGAGTTTGAATAGTCCTCTCTGATTGTCCGTCCGTCTGAGGATGATATGCCGAACTATATCATAAATTCGTGCCCAAAGCTTTTTGTAAACTAACCCAAAATCGTGAAGTGAATTTTGGGTCTCGATCAGAAACTATGGATACTGGCATACCATGCAGTCTTACAATCTCGTTTATGTACATACGAGCAAGACGTTCAAGTGTATAAGTTTCTCGTATCGGTAAGAAATGAGCAGACTTGGTCAATCTATCAACAATGACCCAAATCGCATCAATACCTTGAGAAACCCTAGGAAGATCGGTAACGAAATCCATGGTAATGTGCTCCCACTTCCATTTGGAATTTCAAGTGGTTGCAATGGACCATTTGGTACTTGATGTTCCGCTTTGACTCGTTGACAAGTTAGACACCTTGAGATAAACAGCGCTATCTCTCTCTTCATATTGCTCCACCAAAATGTATGACGAAGATCATGATACATTTTGGTACTTCCAGGATGGATTGCAAATGGTGTGTTGTGCGCCTCCATCATGATTTCATACTTTAAATCAGGGTTGTTAGGAACACAAAGTCTGGAGTTGACTCGAAGTACTCTTTCTTCATCGATTCTTGCTTCCGGCATAGCACCTTCTTGCACTTTCTTCCTCATACGCATCAGCTCCAGGTCTGTAGCTTGAGCAGCTTTAACTTTATCGATTAAAGTTGGTTCTACTCGTATATTCGCCATCATCACATGGGTCCCTGAGTCTTTAACTCTATCTCCATCCTTTGCAAGTCACACAAAATGGGCCTTTGTGTTGACAATATTGCACTCGTACTTGCATATGATCTTCTACTCAATGCGTCAGCTACCACGTTCGCTTTTCCAGGATGGTATTGAATGGTATGATCATAATCTTTCAACAGTTCAAGCCAACGTCGTTGTCGCATGTTGAGTTCCTTTTGAGTGAAAAAATATTTGAGGCTTTTATGATCCGTAAAGATCTCCACCTTCTCCCCATACAAGTAATGCCTCCAAATTTTAAGTGCAAAGACAACAGCTGCCAACTCTAGATCATGAGTAGGATAATTTCTCTCATATTCCTTGAGTTGTCTTGATGCATAGGCTATGACTTTTCCATGTTGCATGAGAACGCATCCCAACCCTTTGCTCGAAGCATCACTGTAGATGACAAATCCCTCCGAGCCAGATGGTATTGTTAGAACAGGTGCTGAAATGAGTCTCCTCTTTTGAGTTCTTGAAAACTCTTCTCACATTCTTCGCTCCAATCGAACTTTGTATCTTTTCGAGTCAGCTGAGTTAATGGAGTAGCGATTCGAGAAAATCCTTCCACGAATCTCCGATAATAACCAGCTAAACCAAGAAAGCTACGTACTTCGGTCACTGATTTAGGTTGCTCCTAGCTTTGAATAGCTTTAATCTTTGTCGGGTCAACCGATATTCCACGACTTGATACTACGTGCCCAAGGAATGCTACCTCCTCCAACCAGAACTCGCATTTCTTCAACTTGGCATAAACCTTGTATTCACGAAGCCTTTGGAGTACCAGCCTCAAGTGTTGCTCATGATCTTCACGGCTTTTGGAATAAATAAGGATGTCATCAATAAAGACGACCACAAAGTGATCCAAATATTCCTTGAATACCCGGTTCATCATATCCATGAAGGCAGCAGGAGCATTAGTCAATCCAAAGGACATGATTAGGAATTCATAATGCCCGTACCGAGTTCTGAAAGCCGTCTTTGGAATATCCTCAGTTCTAACCTTCAGCTGATGATATCCAGAACGAAGATCGATCTTTGAAAAGAATTGTGCTCCTTGCAACTGGTCAAACAGGTCATCAATACGTGGCAATGGGTACCTGTTTTTTGATGGTGACATGATTCAACTCCCGATAATCAATACAAAGTCGCATACTTCCATCTTTCTTCTTCACGAATAGAACAGGAGCACCCCAAGGAGAAGTACTAGGACGAATAAAGCCAATGTCTAACAATTCCTGCAGTTGGATCTTTAACTCCTGAAGTTCAATAGGAGCCATTCGATATGGGGCTTTGGAAATGGGTTTTGTACCGGGTTCAAGGTCGATACAAAATTCAATTTCACGCTCTGGGGGTAGGCCAGGAAGTTCTTCAGGGAATACGTCAGGAAATTTATTAACAATAGAAATATCATTCAAAATTGACGTATTTTTGTTTAGATCCGTGACATGAGCTAAGAAAGCTTGACATCCGTTTTTCAATAAACGAATAGCTTTATGGCTTGAGATGACAGCGATTGATTTTAATAGTTTGGTTGCTTGAATTTGCATAATAGGTCGATTAGAAATATGAAAGCTAACAACCTTACGAAAACAATCAATTTTTGCATGATGAGTAGTTAACCAATCAATCCCTAGAATAACGTCAAATGCAAGTATTTTTAAGGAAATAAGATCGACAGGTAATGTGTAGGTACCAACTTGAACCAAACAAGACTTATAAACCGTAGATGTAATGAAGGTTTCTCCCAATGGAGTTTCAACAGATAAGTCAAAGTCTAATTTCTCCGGAATCAAATTTAATCGATGAGCGCAAGTAGGAGAAATAAAAGAATGGGCAGAACCGGTATCAAATAAAGTATAGACTTCGTTAGAGTTTATGATAAGCTTACCCGTGATGACCTCATTCGGGTTCCTTGCTTTCTGGGAGGTCACAACAAACGCTCTCCCTTGCACTACCGTTTTGACTTTTCTGGGACGGCCTTTGGTGTCTCCATCTTGGCTGAACTTGTTTTTGGTAAACGACAAAATCGAGCTAAATGACCTTCTCTTCCATAATTATAACATGCTTTAGACGGTATCGCGCAGTTTGGACTGATGTGCCCCTCCCCTCCGCATTTGAAACATATGATAGGTGGTCATTCTCCTTCCTTAACAACGGGTGCTGGTGCTGACGTATTTCCATCATTGTTGAATCTCCTCTTCTTGAAATGACCATTCTTATTGTTTTGGCCCTGATTACCACCGAAGTGGTTATCATTTCTGGCATGTTGATTCCCTCCACGCCTGTTGTCACCGCTTAGATGACTGTTCTCACTAGTATTATCATTTTGCCGACTGCTCTCTTTTGGTTGCGTTGACTCGTTATCGCGCTCCACTAACTGAGCCCTATTCACAACATCTGAATACAAACACAGTTTATGAGAAATAAGATGTTGATGTATCTCAGGTTTCAAATCTCGCAAAAACATTCGCGTCATTCGCTCTTTATTATCCACCAAGTGGGACGCAAACCGGGACAACTCAGCAAATTTAGCCTCATACTGCGACATGGTCATATTATTCTGCTCCAATTTGATGAACTCCACCTCCTTCATGTGACGAACACTTTCGAGAAAGTATTTGTCATTGAACAGCTCTTGGAACTTCTCCCAAGACATCTTTAGTGCGGCAGGTTGAGTACGCTTAATCGATTCCCACCAGTAATCTGCCTCTCCTCGCAACATAAAGGCGGCAAAGGGAACATTTTGCTCCTCGGAGCATCCCAAGACATCAAATATCTTAGTGATCTGCTTTATCCATGTTTCTGCTATAAGTGGTTTTGGCTCTCCCTTAAACTCCGGTCGTCCCAGCTCCTTGAACTGTTTAGCGGTGACCGTCCGAGAGTTTTCAGTGTTTCCACCTATATTTTGGACAAGAGCCGCTCTCGCCTGCTGTTGCATGAACTGCATAAAGTTTCTGAACATTCCATCATTCATCATCTAGTCAGTGTTGTTGTTTGCATAAGGATTGTCACCTTCCTGATGCACATTATCCTGATTATTGATATGTGGTGAATCAACAGTCGCCTGTGCTCTATTGCTATTCTCAACATTCTCAGATGCCATTTTCAGATACTGCTACAAAATAAAAGTTAATTGATATGTCATATATTATCCTTATATTCTGACCGACCAATTAAATGCCATGCAAATAAACTTAGGTAGGTCATACTAGCGAAGGAATTCCCCGTCTCTCCCCTCCTAATTCTATTCTCACATCTTAGCCAGGGATCATATCCCTAAGCTCTGATACCAACTGTGACGCCCCCAAAATTAGGTATACATCACCCATCTTGGGTCGTCAGATACATAGTACAGAATACAAATACAACTTACTAATACAACTGTCGTGTACAATACGACAAAACATAAACTGTGAGTTTGAATACAAATACTATCTTCTAGAGAGTATTTATACTCAAAAGGAGTCCTCATTACATTTATTAACACACTATTACATAGAATAGTGAGGACTACTAACTAATACTATCATTCAGACCATCACTCCGTTCCCCGACTTGCCCCAGCTACATTCTCATTTCCTGAAGAGAACCGTGAAAGAAAGGGTGAGCTCAACTAGCCCAGTAAGAAATATTATGACTAAGATAATGCAGAATAAATTATCATTAGCCTTCAACAATATTAAACTGATAAAATATAATAGACATCAAGTTTAACTGCAGCGGAACAAGCAATCCATTAAAAGAGTCAAGTAGAAAATAAACTCTACTATCTTTTATGATTTAAAAGGTTTTTCAACACTGTTATCGCTGGGACTCAGCTTAATAAAATAATCCACATCATCGAATCACCCCTGCACTACGGCCAAGGATATTCGTTAGTATCACGACCACAATTATCCATGCACTACGGGCCAAGAATATTTGTGTATTCATTAATGGTCATGATCATGTCAACAACTGTCCATCAATGCACTACGGGCCAATGAGGACTTTTACCACATCATTTGTAACATTACGGTCATGATTATACTGAATAATTCCTGGTCATAATCATACCAAGTCCATCTATGCACTACAGGCCACAGATGACTTTCAACATTTTATAAACATGAGGATGATGACAATGATATAAGAATTCAATAAAACAAGTTCAAGAATTAATTTATCCAATAATTAACAACGTCCAAATTGTCAACATGATACTGCTTTGTGGAGTAAAATTCAAGAATGCTTAGAATAATATTTTCATGAAAAGATACTGGATGAAACACAATTATCAAGGATATTCCACTAATTTCATGAAGTATAGAAGTTAAAACTTAACCAACTGAGTATAATAAAGAATGGAATAACAAAAGAAATCACCCGGCATGCGATAGACCGCACAGACAGGTTATTCTAACAGAATAATAAATAATGGAACCAGGTCCGGCGTAAACGCACAGACAGGATATTCCGACAGAATAATAAATAATGGAACCAGGTCCGGCGTAAACGCACAGACAGGATATTCCGACAGAATAATAAATAATGGAACCAGGTCCGGTGTAAAACACACAGACAGGATGTTCCAACAGAATAATAACAAGACGGAACCAGATCCGATGTAAAACACACAGACAGGATGTTCCAACAGAATAATAATAAAAACGGAACCAGGTCCGGTGTAAAACACACAGACAGGATGTTCCAACAGAATAATAGAAGAATGTCACCAAGTATAGGGTAGACTGCGTATACAGGTTATTCCAACAGAATAATAAGAAATAGAATAACAACAGTTCTCTTCATGAATAAGAAAGAATAACACCCCTTACCGTTTTAAAGAAGAGCTGAAATAAGAAAGTAGTTAAGTAGCAGAATACTCTTCTCTCTCTCTATAGTTTCTCTCTCTAGAGTTCAGTGAATTCGTAAGAAATAATGAAGGAATGAGCTGTTATTTATAGAAAAATAGAATACATAGTAACTAATCTATGAACGGTCCAGATTGATTACTTTAATCTGACGGTCCATATTTAAAGAAAAATCTTTTAAATAAAATATAACATATTCTATTTATAGAATAACTTTAATAAAGTATTCTGTTTTATATAAAAAGATGTTTCTATTTTATTACGTTAATAATACGAATAAAACAAAACATCATTATCGCTAAATAATTCATATTATTAACTGACAATAATTGAATCAAACTGAGTGACTTCTCACATAAGCATTAATAATCAATACCGTGTGCTACTGTGCAATCACACGTATTACTGTATTTTTACTACCGAGTAGTTCAACAGTATCAATGGTAAAACTTCCGCCGTTATTTTTAATAAAATATTTTTATCGTTTTCTCAATTCGACAATAATTCCGTTGTGGGGTCCACCAATGATTGTGCCGTTGTACGAATATTCCCTGTTAAAACGAATATTCCCCGACCAATAATATTATATAACAACTTGCGTACTTTGTAAAATTTATAAATATTACCCACAACTATAACATTATATCAAATTAACTCCATAATATTCAAAAATGATATTTATAGAAAATTCATCTTTATTTATAAAAGTTGGGGTCTTACAACCTCCACTTCTTATGAAATTTCGCCCTCGAAATTAGGGTACGTACCTGGTATGTCGAAGAGGTAAGGATACCTTGATTTCATTTCAGATTCTAACTCCCAAGTCATTTCCTCAACATCGTGGTTTCTCCACAAAACTTTGACTTGAGTTATAACTTTGGAGCGTAGAATATGTTCCTTCTTATCCAAGATTTGAACAGGAACTTCTTCATACGTCAAATCTTCTGCTATTTCGTCCGGTTCTAACTCAATAATGTGATTCGGGTCTTTCACATATTTACGTAACATGGATATGTAAAAAACGTTATGAACACGAGACATACTTGGCGGTAAAGCGAGTCTATAAGGCACAGTTCCTACTCGATCGAGGATTAAAAATGGACCGATGAATCGAGGATTGAGCTTTCCTCTCTTTTCAAATCTCGTAACTCCTTTCCATGGAGTAACACGTAAGAACACATGATCTCCTATATCAAATTCCACGTCCTTTCGATGAAGATCAGCATAACTCTTTTGTCGATCTTGTGAGGTTTTTATACGTTGTCGGATCGTTTGAATCTTTTCTGAAGTCATACGTACCAACTCCGGTCCCAACAACGTTGCTTCACCCACCTCATCCCAGCATACTGGAGAACGACATTTTCTTCCATACAATGCTTCGAATGGAACCATGCCAATACTTGCTTGATAACTGTTGTTGTAGGAAAACTCCACCAATGGTAAGAACTTTTCCCAACTTTCCTTGAAGTCAAGGACACAGAGTCTTAGTAAATCTTCTAGAGTTTGAATAGTCCTCTCTGATTGTCCGTCCGTCTGAGGATGATATGCCGAACTATATCGTAAATCCGTGCCCATGGATTTTTGTAAACTAACCCAAAATCGTGAAGTGAATCTTGGGTCTCGATCAGAAACTATGGATACTGGCATACAATGCAGTCTTACAATCTCGTTTATGTACATACGAGCAAGACGTTCAAGTGTATAAGTTTCTCATATCGGTAAGAAATGAGCAGACTTGGTCAATCTATCAACAATGACCCAAATCGCATCAATACCTTGAGAAACCCTAGGAAGACCGGTAACGAAATCCATGGTAATGTGCTCCCACTTCCATTTTGGAATTTCAAGTGGTTGCAATGGACCATTTGGTACTTGATGCTCCGCTTTGACTCGTTGACAAGCTAGACACCTTGAGATAAACAGTGCTATCTCTCTCTTCATATTGCTCCACCAAAATGTATGACGAAGATCATGATACATTTTGGTACTTCCAGGATGGATTGCAAACGGTGTGTTGTGCGCCTCCATCATAATTTCATACTTTAAATCAGGGTTGTTAGAAACACAAAGTCTGGAGTTGACTCGAAGTATTCCTTCTTCATCGATTCACACGTATATATCACGTAATTGATGACAAATTAAGATGCCCACTAATTAAACACCATTAATCTTCTATTCTAGTAGTATACACCATTAATAGTCTTATATGCTGCTTTAAAATTTAAAGACAGATTAAGATTCTTTTAACATATATATGGTAATGATTTGTAGCAAATTATTACTATACACACTATCTCAACAAACAGATCTTACATTGTTAATAATGATTTTTTTTATTGGCCACTACTCTTAGTAGCAGCTAGAGAAATTTTTTTTCCTAACCTCTATTAAGAATAGAGGTCAAGAAAAATTTCTTAAACGCCCTCACCTTAGATAAATTTAAATAGTTTCAATGTATTAATTTGTAATGTAATTTCAAGTTGTATAATAATGAGGAGTTGAAATTTTAAATAATCAAATTGTCACAAAAATTGACAATGCTAAATTATATTACATAAGAAATTATTTATACAAATATTTTATAAAAATAAATACATTAAATATAGTTGACAATGTTAAATTTTATTACTTAAAAAATTATTCATACAAATTAATAATTACATTGAATATAATTCACAATTTTAAATTTTATTACTTAAGAAATTATTTATACAAATATTTTATACATTGAAACTATTTAAATCTAACCGCTAGCCAGCAAAAAAAAAAAATTCTATAGCTGCTACTACTACGAGTAGTTGCCAATAAAAAACGGTTGCTATGGACACTATTATAACAAAAAGATTTTACACTGTTAATTCAGATATCCAACGGCCCAAGAAGGAATTTTTTTTTTCAATGACAGTCAACTAAAATTAGTCATCACTGAGAGCTATCATATATTTTATTGTTTTGTAATGGCTTGAAAATTCTATCACAAAATACCTTCTTTTTGCAATTACAAATAAACGTCGTCATAAAAAAAATATCCTTTTTAATGATTGTTATGGTCGTCATAAACTATTGTTTTGATTATTTATTTTATTAAAATATTGGTGATAATATGAATGCAATCACAAAAAGGATATATCTATAAGTGATAGTTTAGTACATCACAAAAAGAAAATCTATTTACATAAAATTTGATAATTTATATGGTCAGTTCGCTTCTCCAGCGAACTAGAATGAGTGAACTAAAAAAGAACCGGCTATAGCGACGGTTTTTTTCGTCACTATAGCATAGAAAGACGATTTTTTATGTTATAACGACGGAAAAAATCGTCATTATAGCCGATTCGCTCTTAGTTCGCTCCCTCCAGTTCGCTGGAGAAAGTCGGGCTTGATATGGTTATCTCAATTATAATATATAAATGGCAAAATTAGTCATCACTAAGAATCATTATACATACTATTATTTTATAATTTCTCAAAATATTTATCACAAATAATTACTATATTTTGTGATTATTTTTAAAAACTGTCCCAAAATTTTGTTACCTATTCTTATTTGGATTCTTTACAGAAATATACAATAATTAGAAAGTAATTACACCATTAGTACATGCACAAAATAATTACAAAAAAAGTGTAATTAAGACCCATATTTACAATTCACATTAATAAGAAAACCTAAAATCAAGAAGAAATAACTACCATAATTAATAATTCAAATTCAAATATTTGGGATTTAACAACAAAAACAAATTCAAATTCAAAATAAAAGGAGGAAAAAACAAAATTATATCTTCTTCATCCTAATCTTCATCTCCCTCACCGCTCATTATCTTCATCACTGCCTCCTCTCTCTTCCCCTTCATCATCATCCTCCGCCGCGAATCTCCAAAAGTCCTTGATTGTGCCGCCGTTACATCGTCATCTCTTCCCCTTCATCATCCTCCTCTTCTGCCGCAAATCTCCGGAAGTACCTGAGTTACTTTTATGATTTTTTTAACGATTTGGTTACCAACAAAAACTAAAATGGTTACCTTTATATGAAGGTTTGGCTACCAACTGCATCACATTCAAAAAAAAATTGTAACCTAATAAAACTGAATTGATTACCTTTGTCTGAAGGTTTGGCAACCAACTGCATGAAGGTTTGACTACCAACTACATCACATTCAAAATAAAATTGGTAACCTAATAAGACTGAATAGGTTACATTGGAATGAAAGTTTGGCTACCAACTGCATCACATTCAAAATAAATTGGCAACCTAATAAAACTGAATAGGTTACCTCGGTATGGAGGTTTGGCTACCAACTGCACTATAGGAAAAAAAAATTCAGGAGGCGGAGGTGGTGGAGGCAGAGGAGGAGGCGGTCATAATGGAAGCGACAGAGGAGAAGGTGGAGGCAGCAGAGGAGGAGGTGGAGGTGACGGCGGAAGGCGACAATAATATTGTCGGCGATCAATCTCTTAGTATACACCGGTGAGGTGTCCGAATAGGCCATTGGAAGGGGAAGCGCGCCATCGTCGTCGGTCAAGTAGCTCTCTCGTTCACATGACCACCTCTTTTTTGGTCCAACCGGAGGGTCGGTGGCACGACAACGGACTGCGAATGAGGGCGGAGAGAGAGCGAGAAGAGTTTGTGTAACAATGAAGACTGAGTTTGTATTTCTAAGAGAGAGAAAGGAAGAGGAAGAGGAGTTTACTTATTAATTACTTAATTTAATAAGTAAATCAATACTAATTACCTAAATTAAGGAATCCTAATTGCATACTATTTCCCTAAATTAAGGAATTCTAATTGCATACTAATTACCTAAATTAAGGAATCCTAATTGCACTAATATTATAAATAAATATGAAATTATATTAATTGTATAAATATTTTATGAGTGCACTATTGTTGTAATTTTTTTTAAAAAATGTAATAGAATATGTAATTCATCCTTCTTATTTTTGTAGCATTTCATCCATGTTTTGTGCTTGACTTATTTGTGTGGATGATTTATTCTTGTGGCGTGAGATATTTTTCTACACAAACACACATGTTCAGTTGTTCACATCATGATCTCCAATATAACACTATAGTTTTAAACGCGAGAAACATGCACATTGGCAATAGTGTATTATAGTAAATTAGTAATACTAATCGCAGGGACGGAGCCACATGTATATTGGAGGGGGCCACGCCCCCCCAGTTGGGTAATTTCTAGTTACGCACAGCACACAAGTATACGTGGTCAACAAGTAATAAAGTAAAAGTAGAGTTTCGTTCCCACGAGGAATTGTTTAATAAAAATCACCAAGTACTAACCCGTAACCAACTCAATCTTATTTAAACGAATGAATTTCAAATTATATAAATTAAATTATTTAATTACACTAATTCTAATTACCACTAATTAAAAATCAGATTACGGAGATTTAAGATCACAACTTCACTTATTGCTTCCTTTAAGTTAACACAGTTCTCATCAATTATTTTCTATCTTGAATTGTTAATCAAGAACACTAAAGCAGATAAAACCACCTCTCGATGCATAATACCCATACTCACTTAAATCCACAGATGATAGAATTAAGTAAGACACCCTAATTAACTAATCCACTATATCTCTATGTGAATTACAATTAAAAAGGATTTAAAGCACAATTTCTCTATAAGATTACATATGGCGTAAAGGCATATCTCTATCCTAAACACGAATCATGAATTCCATCTATGCATAAATCACAAATACATGCTATCATAATCAGATCTAACTCTAAACTTCATCTCTCGAGTTCATATAGATTATCACGGTAATTGATGGCCAATCAATTAAATAATTAAGTCCAAATCACAATAGACAATCCTCACAATAGAACATAATAATTGTTAGCGAAGCATATTAAAATAAACTACACAATAAGATCCATTGTAATCTCAAACAAAGAATTAGTTCA
Source organism: Panax notoginseng (assembly GCA_016801055.1). Classification (NCBI taxonomy): domain Eukaryota; kingdom Viridiplantae; phylum Streptophyta; class Magnoliopsida; order Apiales; family Araliaceae; genus Panax; species Panax notoginseng. The sequence continues at coordinate 192,118,837 of CM029015.1, read as the reverse complement.
TGATTATTGAATTAAAACTAAGAATCAACAATTGAATAAACAATAAAAGACAAAGATAGAAGAAGATGAGAAGATAGAATCTATTGTCTGTAGATTTGATTCTCTCTCCTTGCTCCTCCTTTGAATCTTCAATGGTCTCCAAGTTGCTTCAATCTCCAAATCTAATTAGAACTAATGTTTTGGTCCTAATTTACTATAATCTAATCTAATAGAATCCTCTCTAATCTAATCTCCCCCTCACTAATCCTTGTAAATCTCCTCCTTTTATAAGTCTCTTTATATGTCTTTAAGTCCTCTTGAAAGTCCTTGAGTCAATCGGATCGAAACAATCCTTCCCGAACTCAAATTTGGCCAAAAAAACGTCTTTTCTGCGCATACCCCCGCCCCGGCGGGGGTTTATACTTGTAAAGGGCGCGCCCCGGCTGGCTAAGGGTCTGTTTTCCAACTGGTACCCCCGCCTCGGAGGGGGTTTTATGAAGGAAAAGCCAGCCCTGGCTGGGGTCATGTTTCTGCTCTAACATCCTTTGGGAAAACGACCATAACTTTTGATCTGGGAAGAGTTACGGGGCCTGCGACCTATCAAATCGAAGCTATCGACGAGCTATACAACTTTCATTTTTTGAGATTTGACAGATTTTGTGACAACCCCAAAATAGGTTCATTCCACCCAACCCATTCTGAGTCGTCAAATACATGGTACAGAAAACAACTACAACTTTATTACAACAATTGTCGTGCAAAATACAACAACACATATGCTGTGAGTTTGGATACAAATATATACCAAATGTGATATTGGACACCATCATGTATCAGCACCTCACAAAGGTACCTTACATAAAGGTACAGCCAAAAATTGTTTTAGAAACTAAAATCTTTGGGAAGCGCTCAAGGAAACCTTCGTACATGGGAGGCCATACTTCTAGGTTATGATAGATATCATATGGCCACAGAATTATCCTTGGTTGACCCAATAGACTCCAAAGAAAAACGAGAAGATTACTATCATATTCTTCCCAATGGTGAGTCTTCTCTTGACTTATCATTATCTCCACTGTCTCTAATTGAGAATTATATTTCAAACAAACACCAAGATTATATAGGTAGTGCTCGTAGATATACTCAGCAAGTGGATGAGCACAACCCTGTCTTATGATGACACGAGGTTGTATGTCATTAGACATCTTGTATGATAGTGACAACACAACCTTCCAACGTTGGGTTCGTCTCACCCTATTTTCTTCACCAAATATAACTACTAAATGATGACCACCGTTCTATTCCCTTGTTACCCCCGCTCGATCCAGCTACACTCTTATTACCTGAAAAGAATTGTGAAACAAAAGGGTGAGCACAACTAGCCCAATAAAGAATATCATGACTAAAGATAAATAAATTATCAATAGTCTTCATCAGTAATAAATCAGAGATTTAGAACATATGGTAGATGATAAAAATTTCAACCATAGTTGCAGCGGAACGAGCAATCCATTAGAAGAGTCAAATAGACCATAAAGTCTATTATCTTCTTCACATTAAAAGTCCACCAACAATATTTTATCCCTGTAGCATCAATCAACAATTCCTGTCCACAATTACATGTATAACTCATAATCGTAATTGTTGTTCTAAATTCCTTTTCTCATCCAGGACAAAGATAATTTTCATCACCTGAAACATCAAATATCATGGTTATACCAAATCACAATTCATGTTCATAATCATACTAATAAATTCATCTTTGTACTACGGCCCAAAGATATTCATCAACAAGTCATCTTTGCAATACATGCCAAAGATATTCAACAACAGAGCATCTTTGCATTACGAGCCAAAGATATTCATCAACAACTCATCTTTGCACTACAGGCCAAAGATATTCAACAACAAGTCTTCTTTGCATTACAGGCCAAATATATTCATATCATTTTAGAACTTATATAAACAATAATTATAACCATCTTGATCAATTCACCTTTGCACTTAAGTTAAAGATATTCAATTATAAATTCAATGGTCATGATCATACCAATCACAATTCAACTTTTCCACTACTGGCCAAAGAGAACCCATAGTCATGATCATATCAATAATCTACCCATCTTTACACTCAAGTGAAAGAGAATATCATCATTAGGATTATAAAAATATTATATATGATAATAAAATCAATATAATCAACATATAGATTTAATCTCAAGAGTAATATTCATAAATCAACTATAATTTGGTCAGAAAAAGAAACCAATTTTGTCGTGAATAGTAACTCATGAATAGTAAACCCAATATAAAAATATAGAAATTCCACAATAAAATACATACCAATATTTTGGTATAATGATATTAAAGGAATAATATTTCTTAAGCTTATAAACAATTTATTTTTAATTGTTTATACTTTACTAAATAATGTATTTAATCATCCTAAAATGCCAAACTCATAAGATTTCATCACCAATAACCAAAAACCCTCATCAAAAATCTGCATATACCTCATATAGGATTCTCAAGCCATAAAATCCTATTTTCTAATTTTCTTACTTCACAAAATATATTTAATTCATTTACTCATAACTAGACCATTTTCATGAAAAAATACCAAATCAGTTCTAAAAATATTTCTTTTCTGGGATTTAGCATAATATAGTCTCATAGTGAACATATATTTTTCTCAAAATTTTTAAAAGTCATTTACTATTTTTCATATGGCCAAAACAGCCGAATATTTAGACATTTATCATAAATTGTACTTCTGTCTAAAAATTCTGAAATTTACAGAGTATACTTCTATCATATACATGTACTCTCAATAAAAATTTCATCAATTTTGGAGTTAATCACAAGAAGTTATAAGCGGTTACTTTTAAAATAGTCTTTTCTTATAAAATTCATAACTCTTCATCTATACATCCAAAAATCACTATTTTTGGACACAATCAAGAAAACTCATCAAAATATCATTTCAAATTTTTCCAGAATTTTTGAAGGTCAGAAGAATTACGAACTGAAAAATATAATAACCCTTAAAATCTCTTACTATCCCTTACCTCAAAAGAGCGGTACTTCTGATCGGTATAAGGCTGAAGAAAACTTGCACTGATGAATAGAAACTCACAAAGTATCTAAATACTCACAAAATATACTCAATAATCTAGAGAGAGAAAGAGAGAAAACTTCTGAATTCTGGTGTGATTTTCAATTCTAACTTAGCCCTCTATTTATAGGAAAATATTAGCACGCCGAAGCAGACTTAACCTGCAACCTAATGGCTTTACCTGCTACTATTCTCACCCACAACATTTGAATAAAAATCTCAGTACATTTTTTCACCAACCAAGAGTGGGGCCCACCAATTCTAGAATTTTCCACCAAAATGATTAACTCCGAAAATTCAACAATTTCTGAACCAGTCATCTCGTAAAATTCATAACAAATTATACGTTCATTTTTAACGGTTCAAAATTTGTGGACATATACTCAACTTATATATGTATAACATATCCAAATATTACCACGATCCAACGGTCGGATTAAAAATTATAACCCTCGCAAAATATCTCAAAAACTCTAATTTGATTTTCAATACCTCCATTCCGACAAAAATACAGATAAAACACCTCAACATTAACTCCTTCATTTTTAACCACAAAAATATATCCCTCATATATATCCACATAAAATAAATATTTTCTTATCATATGAATCAATAATTAATTATTCACAGATAATATTACAGAATCACATTTATGACAACCAGGCCGTTCCCAGGAAAGAGGGGGCTTTCCAATAAGGATTTATCCTTATTGGCGCATAATTAGGTGACCAAACCTCTCCTTAGATAGAACTTTCTAGACATTGCCAATAATGTTATCTAATAATATTATTCAAATAATATGAATTATTGATCTGATAATGGGAAATACTATGCAGTGACACTTATTGAACAACAATAATATAAAATTTCAACGTAGCAATTATTGAATCAATAAAATAAAATATTGAACAGTAATTACTGTAACAATTATTGAGTTGTGCCTTCTTACGTAAGAATCAATAATTTCAAAAATACTGTGCAATACCGTGTGCTACTGTGCAATAACGCGTATTACTGTATTTTAACCGCCGGGTATTTCAACAGTATTAACGGTAACAACTACGCCGTTATTTGTAAAAACTCAAATTTGTCGTTTTCTTCATCCGATAGTTATTCGTTATGGGACCCACAAATAGTTGCGCCGTCGTACGAATATTTCCCGACAGAAAGAATATTCCACGACCAAACGAATATTCCCCGACAACAATGATTATTTTATAACCACTTGCTTATTTTGAAAAAAATTCACATTTCACCCATAACTTTAAACTTTTATCAATTTAACCATTTACTGAATAGTAATTATAAGAAAAATTGAATACTTTTATTTCATAAAATTCAGGGTCTTACAGATTCAGATTGGACGAAGGTCGAAAGTGGGATTGAAGTGACCACTATACAAATGACCACCCAAAACAGTGAAGTTCAACGTCCGTTGGTACAAAGATCATAACTCTTACATCCGAACTCCGATTGGGATGATTCAAGATGTTCCAGAAAGCTAAGAAGAAGCTCTATAGTATAATCCAAGATCCAAGCCAAGAACATGCATCCAACTTGGTGTTAAAAGTCCATCAATCTTCCCTTCTTGCATTTCCTTGCGTATTTTGGTCCAAAAGATGTCCGAATTGTTTTCCCTTGCTTCTTCATGCCAATGTTATGTCATAGCCTACAAAATAACATAAAATGTATGAAAAGTAACTAAGAAACATAGGTTTAAGCAACTAATTCAGGTAATAGATGCCAAATAAGTAGGTATAAAACCTATTTATCACCCCCCAATGTTTGAAATTTTTATAAGATTCACCCCCAAAGTTTAAAATTTTTATAAAACTCACTTGTACATTTGGTTTGGTTTGAAAATTTTGTAAGGCTACGGGCCCTCAAGTTTTGATATGTTTTAAAAGACTTTTTTGCTATATTTTATTATCTTTGTCGAAGCAAATTCTATTACTATATTATTTTTATTTTAGTAAAAATATGTTTGTAATAGTTATATTTTATGCTGTTAAAATTTTTTTTGGCCCCCCCAAAGAATAAATCCTGGCTCCGTCCTTGACTAATCGGTATTTAGTAGGTTTAGGGTTTAGACGTTTAGTTACTTTTTCTTCTTTCGTCTTTATTTCGTTCTTTAATTTCATCATTAGACTCATTTTTAATTTTATTTTAATGATAATTATGATGTTTTAAATATTTACTAAAAAAACATTGTCGCTTGTTAAATTATTATTTTATATTATGACTTATGTTCTACTATTTTATTTATATTTATATGTAAAGATATGAGGACTACTACACGCAAAAATATTTATATTTTGTGGTGTGTAAAAAAAAGGGTCATTTACAATAATATACAACATTTAGTAAGTAATTACACTATTAGTGCATCAAAAAATAATTACAAAAATAATACATTTTTCTATATTTATTTATAATATTAGTGCAATTAGGATTCCTTAATTTAGGGAATTAGTATAAGAACAAAAACGACCATAATGAATAATTCAAATTTAAATTCAAATATCTTAGATCTAATAGCAAAAATAAATTCAAATTCAAAATAATAATTCAAATTCAAATATTCAAATTCAAATCTTTATCTCCATCAAATATTCTCAGAAACTTCGCTTCTTTTCTGCGTAATCATCTTCCTCACATTCTTCTTTGAAACCACAACATTGTCAACTTTTTTGTTCCTCAATAATTTCCCTGCAATCACTTCAGTTCTTACATTAGCAGTATTATCATTTAAATCTGCAACAAACCGTAATTCCTTATCATTCTTTTCCATCTCTTTCACTGCCCTTTTCCTTCTCTTCCGCACAACAACCGGACTGGAAATTAAAACCTTAACCGTGGATATTTGATTTTTCACAATTTTTTCATGTCCGAAAATTCCAATTCTAATTTCATATCAAAAGAAAAATAAGAACACTACATAGAGAGAGAGATAAGAGAGTGAATGCAATGTTGATAACCAAACTTTCATGCAGTTGGTTGCCAAACTTTTATACCAAGGTAACCAAACCTTTATACCATGGTAACCAATCTACCTCCACACCTGCAGTATGAATTGGTTACCTTGGTCTGAAAGTTTGGCAACCAACTGCATGAAGGTTTGGCTATCAACTGCATCACATTCAAAATAAATTAGTAACTTAATAAAACTGAATTGGTTACCTTGGTATGAAGGTTTGGCTACCCACTGCATAAAGTTTTGGCTACCCACTGTATGAAGGTTTGACTACCAACTGCATCACATTCAAGATACTATTGGCTTAGATAATTAAACCTAAAGTGTGTGTGTGTGAGAGAGAAAATAAAAGAAGTGAGAAAAGGGGATGATTTACTCAGCTTGGGGTTCGGAAGAGGTGATAGGGGCTTGGGCAATGAAGTGGTGGAGGCTTGGGATTTCTTCTGTGTTTTTTAAGAAATGAAGGTTACTATTCGACCGAGAGGATGTTAAATTTCTGAAGATGAGGAGAAAAAAGTGCTTGAACTTGGGAGGCCGTGAAGAGGAGATTGTGGACGAGAGGTGATATGATTTTGAAGAAGAGAGAGAACTTCTAAAAGGGAATGCACATCATCGCCTTTGGAGTTTCTTACGGAGTGGGGTTGGTAGTTGAAAATTGAGGTGATGAGATCTGAAGAGGCCATGGATGAGAGAGAAAATAGAGCTTGCTGGCAACAGCCAAAGTTGGATGGATAGGGGTTAGTTGGTTTGACTGTAAATGAGTTGGGCGAGTCAAATTAAGGAATACTAATTGCATGTTAATTTCTTAAATTAAAGAATCCTAATTGCACTAATATTGTAAATAAGTATGGGAAGTCTATTACTTTTATAAATATTTTATGAGTGCACTATTGTTGTAATTATTTTAAAAAATATAATAGAATATGTAATTGATCTTGACACGCGGGCCGGCCCATCCTGATGCAGCTTGAGGTGTGGACCTCCTTTTTTTAGCCTAAAAAATTCTAGGTCATTTGGGCCTTGCTCATAATTGGGCCCGACCAAGTCAAAGTTCGGTTCATTTCCAGGTCTATAGACAAACATAATAATTTAAAGATATTTTTATATAGAAAACATATATTTTCATATGATTTTCTCTCACATGCAGATGTGACCCACTTATTATTCATGTAAAAGTGATTATGTGAAAATATCAATTTTTTATATGGAAATATCAATTTTCTTTAATATATTGACTTCACTTGGAATTGAAATCTAGGTCATTTTGGCCTTGCTTATAATTGGCCCCGACCAAGTCAAAGTCCGGCTCATTTGCCAGGTTTACAGATAAACATAATAATTTAAAGATATTTTTATATAGAAAACTGATATTTTCACATGAGTTTCTCTCACATTCAAATGTGACCCACTTATTATTCATGTGAAAGTGATCACGTGAAAATATCAGTTTTTTATGTGGAAATATCAGTTTCCTTTTATATATTGACTTCACTTGGAATTGAAATCTAGGTCATTTTGGCCCTGCTCATAATTGGCCCTGACCAAGTCATAGTTCGGCTCATTTTCTAGGTCTACAGACAAACATAATAATTTAAAGATATTTTTATATAGGAAATTAATATTTTCACATAAGTTTCTCTCACATGCAGATGTGACCCATTATTATTCATGTGAAAGAGATCGTGTGAAAATATCAATTTTTTATGTGAAAATATCAGTTCTATTTTATATATTGACTTCACTTGGAATTGAAATTGTAAAAGACTCGTCCTCTTAATTTTATTTTCTCCTCATCAATCTTTAGCAATCCAATTGTACTTCAACCCTAAAAAAGTAAAACTAAACCTCTTATGGAAAGAGAAACGTGTCTTCTTAAATAGGGTTTCTTGTAAAAAGTGTAAATTACTGTTCATGTTTTTTACAAAATATTTGAGGAAAAATTGTGTAACAACTTTTATTACTGTTGGTTTTTCATCACGTGGTCCTTCCAATATGTACGTATTATGGGATCGATCTGTTTTCTTCGTATATGGCATTAAAAAGCATAAAATAGATTAGCTAGCTAGCTAGCTAGGCCAGGATTGTCAATTGAAAGACTAGTTTATATGTATGTATATGTTAACTGTTAACGCCAAGTTTTGTCGGCGCGTCCAATCATCGAATCCACACGCTGAATCCTGCACAGTAACAGATCACACACGAAGCTTAACGGTTTATGCCGCTGGGGGATAGCTCCGGTGTGAGATGAGTACAGGTCGTTACAAGGTTAACAATGGAGGCTTTATTATTTAGTGCTCAATGATGTATTTATCTATTAATTGAAACCAAGCCTTGTATTTATAGCCATTCTCACTACCTTAGAATCCATCTCCGAGTCAGATTAGGACTCCTAAATATGATTGTTACCATTATTTGGGTCCAACACAATCTCCTTAAACGATGCAAGTTGGATTCAATCCAAATACTACCTTTGGAGTTAATTATTCGAACATGGTTAGGATTAAGATCTTTAACCACTTAATGCCCTTATGACTCCGTACGAAGGCTAACCCACTGTACAGGCCCAACCCAACTGATTCCATATAGATTGGTATGGGCTCCGGCCCAAAGGACTCGGACACCCGACCCCGAACACTATTAACCAGGACAGGGCTCCAGCCCAGAGGACTCGGATACTCGAACCCGAACACCTTCAACGTTACTGATGGCTTCGGCCCAATGGGCCCAACTGTAAGACCCCAACTTTTTATAAATAAAATTGAATTTTTTCTATTTATTATTTTAAATTAGTAAGGGTTGATTTGATTAATGTGGTTAGTTATGGGTAAAATGCGCAAATATTTTAAATAAGCAAGTGGTTATAAAATATTCATTTTTGTAGGTGAATATTCGTTTGATCGTGGAATATTCTTGCTGTCGGGGAATATTCGTATGACGGCGCAGCCTTGTGTGGGCCCCATAACGGAAAGCGATTGGATGAAGAAAACGACAAGTACAAGTTTTTATAAATAACGGCGTAGTCGTTACCGTTAACACTATTGGAATACCCGGTGGTTAAAACATAATAATACGCGGTGTTGCACAGTAGCACACGGTATTGCACCAATTATTGATTTTTACGTAAGAAGTCACTACTCAATAATTGTTACAGTAATTACTGTTCAATATTTTATTTTACTGATTCAATAATTGCTACGTTGATATTTTATATTATTATTGTTTCAATAATTGTCACTACACAGTATTTTTCATTATCAGATCAATAATTCATATTATTTGAATAATATTATTAGATAGCATTATTGGCAATGTCTAAAAATTTCTATCTGAGAAGAGGTTTGGTTACCTAATTGCGTGCCAGTAAGGAAAAATCCTTATTGAAAAGCCTCATCTTTCTTGGGAACGGCCTGGTTGTCAGTATTGTGATTCTGTAATATTATTTATGAATAATTAATTACTGATTTATACGATAAGGAAAATATTCATTATATGTGGATATAGATAAGGTGACAATTGTTGAAAATTGATATTTTATCTTTTCTGATAAAATAATTCATTTAAATATATTATTATATTATAATAATATAATAATTGTGATATTTTTACGATGAATGTGTGATATATGAATAAATGAGGAGGAAGAGTATTTTTATTGCAATAAATAATAAAAACATGTTAAACATGTCGGTGGACCCAATTTTTGACTGAAATTTGATTATAGCCTGTAAAATCGTCCGTATGTGGATTTCGGTTAATTTCTGTTTGGAATTTGAGAAAACTTAAACTTAAAAAGTTGTAGAAAATTGAATTTCCTATGGAATGGACATAAGATTTGAATTTTTCTGATAAAAGGACTATTTATTATGAATTATTGAAGTTCCTGAATAATTAATTTTTAAAGTTTTAATTTTTTTTTAAAAAGAAAAACGTTTTTAATAAGTTGGTGGGCCCCACTAATATGTAAAATGAGCTGAATTCAGATTTCTTGGTGTGTGTAGGAAATTTATATAAATATATTAATATTTTATTAAATTTTCTACTTTGGTGTTCTAAGCATTTTTCTATAAATAGGGTGCTTAGGTTAGAATTGAAAATCACACCAGAAACTAAAGTTTTCTCTCTCTATAATATCAAGCGTATTTTTGTGAGTATTTTGATACTTTGAGGGTTGCTATATGGTGCAAGTTCCTTCAGCACTATATCCAGTATTCCAGTCAGAAGTACTGTCTTTTTGATATAAAGGATGTTATTTTCTTTTATAAATGATATTATTCTTTCAATATCATTATGCTAGAATATTGGTAAGATTTTTCTTATAAAATTCTTGCCTTTTTGTGTCGAGGTTACTATTCACGTATACGGCACTATTCACAAAAAAATTAAATTTTTGTTCTTTGTCCAAGTTGTTATTATGATTACTAGCTTTGATTGTATCCATGTTTTGATCTTCATTCTTAAATTTTACATCACAATAGTTTACTATGGAGTATTTTTGAACATGGATGAACTAAAATACGAGTCCTTAATCCTTATCCTTTTATCTCACTGGATTCGTTTTCTTAAAATATTTTTCATCATCCTCAGTCCTAAATGATGATATTATTGAATATCTTTGGCCTGTAGTACAAAGATGAATGATTAACTAATGAATATCTTTGGCCGTAGTGCAAAGATGAATAAGAACAACTGGTGATATAAATGAATATCTTTGGCCTGTAGTACAAAGATAAATATTTGATTCAAGATGTATATTGATTGATGTTACAGGGATAAAATATTGATGATGGACTTTTAAATCTTAGAAGATAGTAAAATTCATTCTCTACTTGACTCTTCTAATGGATTGCTATTTTCGCTGCAGTTGTTGATCTAAAATTTGTTGTCTATTATATTCTATCAGATTTTTCCCTGTTGAAGAATATTATCTTAGTCATAATATTCTTAACTGGGCTAGTTGAGCTCACCCTTTTTCCTTTTTGTTCCATTTTCTTCTCAAGAAGCGAGAATATAGCGGGAAGTAGTCGGGGTGTGGAGTGATGTTCTAAAGCAGTTGTTATAATAGTCCTCACTATTTTGTAAAATAGTGTATCAATAATTGTAATGAGAACTTATTTGAGTGTGGATATTGTCTAGAAGACAATATTTGTATTTTAACTCACAGTTTGTGTGTTGTCGTATTTTGCATGACAATGGTATTAATAAAGTTGTAGTTATTTCTGTATCATGTATTTGGCGACTCAGAATGGGTGATGTATACCTATTTTGGGGGCGTCACGCCAACAACCACTTCGGGTGCCAGGCCTTCAGCCCACAAGAAGGTCAGTAAAATGATCCCGGACATTGCCACCCCAATCTCTTGTTATAATATATATTTATAATTAGAGACTTGAAAAGACATAAACTCGAAGAGTCACAACAGCAAATGATGAGTTGTCTAGGGAACCTAAACGGTTTTTCTTTATTTTTCGAAATGCCACACGTCTTTCTAGGATCGGGCCCCTTCTGCCATAAATAGCCGCCCCAAGGATTCGTGCAGTCTCACTATAAAAACCCCAACCCATCCAACATTGTCACTTTTCCCAGTCTTCCTCATTTCAAATTCTTCTCTCAAATTTTCTGGCAAGGGCGATTTCCGGCGAGCACTCTACTTCACCAAACTTCTCTGATTCCAGCTCTTCTACTTGTTTTTGCTTATTAAACTTCACATTCACACCTCATTCACCTCAAATGGTTGATTTTAGCATTCCTCCCTCCACTGAGTCAGTTCCACCCACTGCCACTATCGCCGCCGGAGATCTGATTCTGGTCGATTTACCGGCAGCACCCATCGATACTTCCACTGACACTGTCGAATAGAAGATCTGAAAGCTTTACGCCTCGGAGACTGATTTCTCTCATGTCAATACCAAGCCCACCATCGCCACATCCCAGCTTGCTAATATCCGAACTTTATTTTCCATCCCCAAAGAGTACAAACTTCGGGTGCCTGAACCCTCTGAAAGGATGTTCTGGCGTCCCGAAGGCGACTGGGTAGCCATTCCTCTCTGGGCTCTAAAGTATGGGGTTCGGTTCCCTCTTCATGAGTTCATCTCTTCCTTCCTTTGCTTTGTGTGGATCGGGTTCGTACAACTTGTGTCGAACTCGTATATCCACTTAATCTCCTTTATTGCTTTGTTTCAGGAGGTCGGGATCACTCCTGGCCTCGATTTCTTTTTTGTCTTATTCACTGTCAGGAAGTCGAAGGAACTCAGCTTTCGGCAACTTAACTGTGTGGCCGATCGAGCCACATTTATCAAGTTCCAGTAACAAGGGTTGGCACCCACAATGGTTCTTCATGAGAGGAACTGACCTCAAGCTCTTACCGAACATGTCCGCTCCTGAAGATCCCATAGCCAAGATATCCAAATTTCTGAAGGATCGATCGGACGCCTTCAAGGCATTTTACAAGCAACTGTGCAAAACCGAATGGGGTTCAGGAGTTTTATCTAACGACACTTGGTTGTACAAACACGGGTGTAAGTATCTTATCCCGAACCTCTCTATACCTCTATTAATTTTCGTCTTGCTTCCATAACCATTTTTCTGACTTGCTTCCCTTTGTGCAATGACAATCTTCAAACCCGAAGGGGCCGCTGAGTCCTTAGCCCCCTTGCCATTCAAAACCGAGTCGATCCGTCTTCTTATTATTGACGAGATGGCTGAAGAGGAGACCATCTCGATTGCAAAACTCTCAACTGGTTCTGCATCGGGTCCAGCCCCCCCCCCCCCCCCCGATCACCACTACCGACCCTGCCAACAAGAACGTACTTAAGATGAACCGATCGAAGAAGATGGCTTTGCTAAAGCAGAGTAAGAAGAAGCCTTTTACCAAGGGCCCCACCAAGCCATCTTCTTTGGTTGTTCTGAAGCAAACCCCTTCTCCACCTCCTCCGGTTGCTATCCGCGAGGATTCGGAGGAAACTAAAGAGGTTCCTCTTGAACCTCGCATAAAGAGGCATCGCCTGACAGAGGATTCGAATCTTCAGATTGTGGATGTCGTTCCTCATCCCAATTCAACCCCAACATCCAAGTCTGCCGTCGACGCCAGTTCCTCCCATGGGACGCCGACCACCTTTTGGTCGAGGAGCCCCTCAGAGGTGTTTCCCTTTAATCTGCTCGACCACTTCAAATTACGTGGAGACGACGAGCGATTCAAGGGATTCTCTTCCAAGGAGCTCTTAGTGGCCTATATCAAGGCCCAGTGTCAGGTAAACCCGAAGCCTTAATGTATTTGCTTTTTTCGACCCTTTATTTCTCATAACTTATATATTCCATCCGGTGTTGTAGGCCAATGTTATCCTCGCCCGAGCCATTCCGCATGTGGCCCGTGCTACTAAGAATGAGTCTCGGCTTAAGACGGATATGAAACTGCTTGGGGCTAACGTTCGGGGTCTGCGGTCTGAACTGAAGAAAGAAAATGATCTCCATGCTGAGACCCGAAATAAAATGACCATGGCCAAACGCCAGATCGATGAGCTCAAGGAACAATACGCACTACTTTAACAAGAGTTCGTTGGTCTCGACAATCACGCCAAAAAACTCATCTAGGAGAAAGATCTCTTGTCAGAAGAAAACAAGGATCGAGAGCAGGCGCTACATGCCCTCGAGGAGAAGTTTATCGAGATGCATGTGAAAATGATGCATTTGATTCGGGAAAATAACACTTTTAGGGAAGAGCTAGCCGAAGTCAAGCAGCGTGTTATCGAAGAGTACGAGGAATCTCCGGCCTTGACCGAGAATATCATGTCTCAGTTTACTGAAGGCTATGAAGCTTTTCGGGTGAAGGCTTGGGCGAAGTTAAATGCTGATGGGCTTGACGTTTCCGTCCTTGATTCTTCTGACGAAGAATCTGAGGCTGAAGATGGGGGCCCCGAAGAATAGTTTCTTCTATGGTGTTTGTATGTAATTTTTGTAATCTTTTCTTATTCCTTAGTTTGTAACTTTCTCGATCAGTTTTGTTCAAAACTTATCTGATCAGATTTGTAAAAACTTTTGGATATAAATGAAGTACAAAAAAATTTTCTTTGTAATTTCTTCGATCAATTATACTTGTGACTTTTACCGATCAGTTGGGTTGTTTCTAACTTTCTGATCGGTTTTTGTCCGAAGCTTGTCTGATAAAAAAGCTTATGAATATAAATGAAGTGCAAAATTTTCCCGCAAAGAAATTCACATTTATTTCATTGATAAATAGCATGAATTACATAAATAAAGGAAGGAATGAAATAACTTTTGCTGGTAATATTTTCTAAGTCTTCCAGTATGCCATGTATTCTTTACTTCCGAACCATCCATTGCCCGAAGCTAGTAAGTACTTGGCTTCAGCACCTCTACTACTTCATAGGGCCCCTCCTAGTTCGGCATCAGCTTGTCAGTGTTCTGGGTGATCGATGCCTCTGACTCCTGAAGAACCAAATCCCCAACTTCGAACCTCCTTAGTTTCACCTTCTGGTTATAGTGTCGGGCAGTTCGCTTTTGATAAATAGCTAGCCTTATCAGAGCTGAATCCCGAACTTCTTCCAATAGATCAAGATTTAATCGTAGGTCGTCGTCATTGTATAACTCCTTGTATTGACTGACCCGAAGTGTTGGAGATCCAATCTCAATTGGTATGAATGCATTGGTCCCATAGGCTAATTAGAACGGTGAATCCCCAGTTGTCGTCCTTGGGGTGGTTCGGTAGGCCCACAAAACACTAAGTAATTCCTCATGTCACCGACCCTTCAATTCATCCAACCTCCTATTGCTGAAGGCGTAAAGCCATCATGGCATCCTGATTTTGTTGCATCTTGTTCTGCAAGATGAACTGACGTTGGTCTCGACTACCTTCCGCCCTATCGTTCCCTCACCTTTCGCCAGCCTGAGACTAATTGTCATCGGCATGACTGACGAGAACAGGAGTGTACGACTAGCCGGAAACAGTCGTCGCTGGACAGATTGGGTGTGTTCAGTATTGTCTCCCTGGATCTTAGAACCCAACCAATCCTTTACCGACCCCTTCACCTAAGTGGTGTGGTGGGTTTTTGCTTTTTCCTGGTTTGAAGCATTGTTATCCCTGCTCGCCATGACTTTCTACCGAAAAAGTAACACAGTGATTGTTGATGCACTAAATACCCCTCCTTCTAGCGCCAATGTTAACGCCAAGTTTCGCCGGAACGTCCAATCACCGAATCGACGCGCTGAATCCTGCATAGTAACATATCACACATGAAGCTTGACGGCTTATGCCGCCGGAGGATAGCTCCAGTGTGAAGTACAGGCCGTTACAAGGTTTAACAATGAAGGCTTTAGTATTTAGTGCTCAAAGATGTATTATCTATTAATTGAAACCAAGCCTTGTATTTATAGTCATTCTCACTACCTTAGAATCCACCTCCGAGTCAGATTAGGACTCCTAAATATGGTAGTTACCATTATTTTGGTCCAACACAATCTCCTTAAAAGGTGCAAGTTGGATCCAATCCAAATACTACCTTTGGAGTTAATTATTCAAACATGGTTAGGATTAGGATCCTTAACCACTTAAAGCCCTTATGACTCCGTACAAAGTCCAACCCATTGTACAGGCCCAACCCAACTGATTCCATATAGATTGGTCTGGGCTCTGGCCCAAAGGACTCGGACACCCGACCCCGAACACTATTAACCAGAACAGGGCTCCGGCCCAGAGGACTCGGATGCCCGAACCCGAACACTTTCAACGTTACTAGCTTCGGCCCAATGGGCCCAACAACCCCTTCGGGTGTCAAGCCTTCAGCCCATAAGAAGGTCAGTAAAATGCTCCCAAACATTAACATTTTGTGTATTGTTACTATAAATTAATTATTAGTAAATCAGAAAAAAAACACACCATATGGACTTCACTCACTTAATTCATTAGTTATTAACTTTGACTGTATATAGTTAGAGTTCGGATCTTAAGCTCACCCCAAATCCAACTCATCCGAGCTCACCTCCCTTTAGCGACGGACCCGGCGATGGTTCGGTTATACAACCGTCGTCTATACTTTTAGCGGCGGACAACATATAGCGTCGCTAAAAGTATAGACGACGGTTGTATGACCGAACCATCGTCGGGTCTGTCGCTAAAGGGGGGTGAGCTCGGGTGAGTTGAATAAAAGGTGAGCTTAAGATCCGGACCATATATAGTTATTAGTCAAGGGGTAATGTCATTTAAATGGAATGTATATGTATAGGAAAATGATCTATAGCATGTATTTGCTATAAATTAAAAATTGGTAAATATCATTTTTACCTTCTATTATATTTATTAACCGCTAGGATTTAAAAAATAAATTCTCATACCGCTAGTTATTCTAGCGGACAGGAGTAATATTTTTTCTGGACACTTATGCCCTCATCATAAGTCATATGCAAACTGCTCCCTCCATTTCTAAATAAGTGTCGTTTAAGGTTTTTGCACATGGATTAAGAAAATCATTTAATACTATCATTTAATAATTAAAATTTGTATGAAATTCCATCACTACCCCTGTATGAGAAGTTGAAAACTATTAATACTAAGGGTGAGAATTTCTTGGGACAATGAGAGAAGGTAAGGGTAATATAGGAAAGTAAATAATTTATTTTCCTTGAAAGTTGTAAACGACAGATAATTTGAAACAAATTTTTTCTTCCGAAACGTCACTTATTTAGGAATGGAGGGAGTATATTATTAAGCAACGATCTCATCTGACCAAAATTTACAAGTATGTCGGCCATGATTGATTCTCCAAAAAGAAGGTAACCAAATATTATGATGGTAAAGTAAATTGCAGAACAAAGTACTAGTGAAATTCGGACAGCCGAGATCATGTCAGCAGCTTTTCCAAGCTCCACTCCACTCCAATAACATGAACTGCAATCATTCATTTGATGTACTGAGTTTTAAGAAAACTTGAGGAACATACAGTTTCTTGTCCCAAAAGAGTGATTTTTGGCATTGAAGTGAACATTGGAGAATGATATGTACTTACCATTAAAATGAAAAGTGAAGGCAGTCACAATGACAGGAACTGCAGTGAAAAGGTTGAAGAAGGAGGCTTGATTGTCCAACTGAGGTATTAGTCTTGGACCCTGTGTTTTTCCTTCCAAGAGTGCAGAGATTGCCAGCACCTGAACATACCCCCACAGATGTTCAGAAAAAATATTACTCCTGTCTAATAACTAGCGGACGGCTAGTTTTTTTTTTAAATCCTGACCGCGGTTAATAATGTAATGGAAGGTAGAGATAGTATTTGCTTATTTTTGATCCATAATAAATACATGTTATAGATCATTTTCATATATAGAGAGAGGATCAAGTGCATAACCCTTTGTTTAACATACCTTGCTCACCACCTTTAGCGACAGGTCGGGCGACGGGTCGGTCAATCGCGTATATTAGAAAATTGTCGTCTTAACTTTTAGCGACACATCGAACCGTCGCCATAATATATAAACCGTTTATCTGTTCTATAGCAACGGACCAAACCGTCGTCCAGTCCGTCGCTAAAAATAGTGACCAGGATATGTAAAATAAAAGGGTATGCATAAAAAACGGATTATATATATATAAATATTACTCAGAAAGGATCCTACAAACGTATATATCACGTAATTGATGACAAATTGAGACGCCCACTAATTAAACCCCATTAATCTTCTATTATAGTAGTACACACCATTAGCAGTCTTAGCTTCTGCTTTAAAATGTATATATATATATATATATATATATATATATATATATATATATATATATATATATATATATGAGTAGTGATCTATATAACAAACAATTGTTATGGACACTATTCTAGCAAACAGATCTAACGGCCCAAAGAGGAATTTTTTTTACTAGCTGCTACACTTAGTAGCGGCAAGGGAATTATTTTTTTCTGGTCTCTACTCTCGGTAGAGGTTGGAAGAAATGTCCTAAATACCATTAGTTAGATTTAAATAGTTTTAATTTATTAATTTGTAAGGTAATTTCAAGTTGTATTACACTATGGAGTTTAAATTTTAAAATATCAAATTATCAAAGTATATAATTAACAGAGGACGGATCTAAAGCATACATCTTAAATAAACATATCTCACTTAAATAGCATACCTTTATTAAAATTATGTCGCTTTAGAGATTTTTTAAAAAAACAAAATAATATTAAAAGATAGTAGCAGTCCCACTTGGTTCCTTTTATTTACAAAAATGTTATCCGCGGCCCCACTTGTTTTTTTAAAAAATCTCCAAAACGACGTAGTTTTTAATAAATATATATTATTTAAGAGAGGTATGTTATTTAAGAGGTATGTTTTAAATCCGACCTCATAATTAACAATGTTAAATTATATTACATAAGAAATTATTTATACAAATATTTTATAAACATAAATACATTAAATATAGTTGACAATGTTAAATTTTATTACTTAAGAAATTATTCATACAAATTAATAAATACATTGAATATAATTGACAATTTAAAATTTTATTACTTAAGAAATTATTTATAAAATAAATACATTATATATAGTTAACAATGTTAAATTTTATTACTGAAGAAATTATTTATACAAATATTTTATACATTGAAACTATTTAAATCTAACCGCTAGCCAGCAAAAAAAAAATTCTCTAGCCGCTACTAGTACTAAGAGTAATGGCCAGTAAAAAAAATTCTCCTTGGGCTGTTAGATCTTCGAATTAATATATATATATATATATATATATATATATATATATATATATATATATATAACAGATCTAAAACATACTTCTTAAATAGCATATCTCTCCAAAATAACATACATTTATTAAAATTACATCGTTTTGAATATTCTTTTAAAAAATAAATGAGGCCGCATGTGGTATTTTTATAAATAAAAGAAAAGTAAGTGAGAACACTCTCTTTTAATATTATTTTATTTTTTTAAAAAAATCTCTAAAACTATAATTTTAATGAAGGTATGTTATTTAAGCGAATTATTCTTATCCGTTCTGTATATATATATACATAAATATATATAGGTTGTGATCCATAGCAAACGGTTGTTATGAATACTATTATAACAAACACTATTATAACAAACAGATTTTACACCGTTAATGATTGTCATGGTCTTCATAACTAAAATATTGTTTTGATTATTTCTTTTATTAAAATATTGGTGTTAGCTTAATTAAATGCAATTACAAAAAGGATATATCTATAAATGAAAGTTTTGTACGTCAAAAAAAATTATTTTACGTAAAAAAATTGGTAATTGACATAGTATCACAATTATAATACATTATGATAAAATTATTTATCACTAACAATCATCATAAGTACTATTATTATTTTGTAATTATTCAAAAAATTTATCACAAATAATTACTATATTTTATAATTATTTTTAAAAATTGTCACAAAATTTCATTACATATAACAGTGCATCCATGTTTTGGGCCCGACTTATTAGTGTGTGGATGATTTAGTCTTGTGGCGTGAGATATTTTTCTAGACAAACACGCATGTTCACATCATGATCTCCAATATAGCACTATAGTTTTAAACACGAGAAACATGCACATTGCCAAGTGTGTAATTTAAGGATATATATTATGTACTTCCCACTTGGAATTAATTTAAACCATACATAAAATTAAGCCTCATATTTATATATCTTATCTTGCTCGCCCCATCTTTATATATATATATAGCAAAACAATATCTATAGTTAATTCCAACGTACCCTCTTCTTCTTGCTAGAACTAGAGCTAGAGCTAGAGCTAGAAGTAGAGTCTAAGAATATAATTAAAGACATGATCATGTCTTCTTCCTTTCAGCCCACCACTTCAACCTCCTCACACCCCAACTCAAATTTTAACGAGAATCGATGGGTGATTCAAATTCGTCGAACTCTGGAGGAAGAACTAGAAGAAGAAAATAACGAAATCCCCGTCTCCATCTTCAGTGTTCCAAAAACCCTAATTGCCAGCAATCATCCAGAGTCTTACACGCCACAACAAGTTGCACTAGTCCCTTACCATCACTGGCGCCCGGAGCTCTACGAGATGGAAAGGTACAAGCTCTCAGCTGCCAGAAGAATCCTCAAACGTCTCAGCTCTAAATTCGACACCTTTCAAGCTATTGTTGATCAGTTGATAAAGCTGGAGCCCAGGATTCGAGCTTGCTACCACAAGTACCTTGATTTCAGCGGCGAAACCCTGGCATGGATGATGGCTGTTGATGCCGCCTTCTTGCTCGAGTTCCTTGAAATCTACTCCGTAAAAGAAGGTAAACTACTCACAAAAGTAACGTCAAGGATGTCCCATTTGGTGGATTCTGCAGGGCGAAAATCGGCTCATATCGCCATTCTTAGAGATATGTTAATGCTTGAAAATCAAGTCCCGCTATTCCTACTAAGGAAAATGCTGGAGTTGGAGTTGGGATCCAAAGACTCGGCAGATGAGATGTTGCTTTCGATGTTAACCGGTTTATGTAGGGAGCTTTATCCCTTCAAATCGCCGGAGGTATTACCTAACATTCTTATTCAAGATTCTGCTCATATCCTAGACTTTTTCTACCGCCTACTCATGTCCAAGGCGGCAAGACAATCCCTAATAAACGAAGCCGATCACGAGGTGGAGGAGGAGGGCCATGAGGACGACGGAGAAAATGATGAATTAGAAAAATCCCATGAGAAATCATCACGCTACGTCGTAACCTTCCTTCGTGAGGTATGGAAGATCATTTCGAAGCTAAACAAAGGTCCGGTACGTTCTCTAAAATCATTGGCACACTCTAAACCGGTTAAACTAGTGTTGAAAATGCCGTGGACAATTGTCTCTAAAGTTCCCGGGTTGAAACTGTTGAAAGAACCTATAGAACATCTATTTTTGTCCTCCTCACAAGATAAAGAGCAGATGAAGCCCGAAAACGACAACGTTGTTAGACCTCCATTGATTGAGGAACTAACAATCCCTTCTGTCACCATGCTTGCCAAAGCCGGCGTGTGCTTTGTTCCCACCAACGGCGGCATCTCTAGTACTCATTTCGACAAAAAAACATTTACCCTGAGTCTCCCCAAGATGAACTTGGATGTAAACACGGGGGTAATATTAAGGAACATGGTGGCATACGAGGCATGCAGTGCATCCGGGCCCTTGGTTTTTACTCGTTTTATCGACTTCATTAATGGGATCGTAGACACGAGGGAGGATGCAAAGTTGCTTAGGGAAAGGGGGATTATTATGAACCGTTTGAAGAGTGACGAAGAGGTGGCCAACTTGTGCAATGGGATGAGTAAGTCTATCAAATTGACCAAAGTGCCCTTCTTGGATAAGGTGGTTGAAGATGTGAACAAGTACTATAATGGAAGGTGGAAGGTGAAAGCAGAGAAATGCATAAGGGGATATGTGTTTGGGTCGTGGAAGGTTCTCACGCTGCTTGCTTGTATTATGCTGCTGTGTTTGATGGCTTTACAAGCCTTCTGCTCAGTTTATAGTTGTTCACGTATGTTTAAAAATCTCTACTAATCCCGGCCTGATTAATTAATTCTGATCATAAATTACTTGTAATTAAGTTGTGTGCGTATTTTTATTTTTGTTTTGTTTTTGCTAATATTCTATAAGTTGAATGTTGTGTGTATGTGTAGGTAAGTTGTAAAAGTAATGCAACAAGTTTTAAAGTTTTAATTATTTGTGATTTTACAGTCTAGATGAGGTTAAAATGATGTTGAGAATTATTTATGCAAGCCCACTGCTTTAATCAAAGTGGACTTGTGGTTTACTCAACTTGAAAACACGTGCAAATGTTTTCTTATATATGAGAGTACCCTCAGTTATAGAATTGGGGTACAAAATTATAAAAAGTTTCTTAAATCTCCGAGCAAAATACATCATACTAACTAAACGGTTTCCAGAAAATCTACCAAAACAACTGAGGGAGACATTCAATAAGAAACCTAAACTATTTCAATCAAACAATGGGGGGATTAATCAACTTCCTCAATCCTCTTCGGATGTTGAGAATCCACATCCATCCCACCAGCCATATTAGGACCACCACCAGTACTACCTTTCATTTTGGCAGCAACGATTGGATATGATTGCAAATTACCTCAAGCCGATTGCCATCCAGCCACTGAAATGCCTGCTTGATAACATCCTAGCTCCATTTTCTTCTTGTCGCTGCTGGAAGCTTTGAACTAATCATCTAGATCATCCCTGATGTAATTCCTCATGCTAAATACATAATTCTCCAAAGCATTCATAGCCTTAATTTTCTTCACGTAATCCTCATCTTTGTTGAGATGTGTCCTTGTTATTCTAGGACTGTTTTCTTTAGTCAAATAAACTCCTAGGTTTTAGGAGAGTTAGAGAGTCAGTTGAGTTTGTTTTAGATAGACCAAATCTTTAGCACTATCTTAAGGTTTGTTGAGACGTGCTTATGCATTTTGTATTTCTGTTTTGTAATTGCTATTTAAGCCAGCTTGTTGGCTATTCAATAAACTATGATTCAGCTATTGTTGAATTGATCTTGTGCTTCTGTGAGCTTTGATTTCTAACAGTGGTATCAAAGCTTGAAAGGGGCCTGAAATTGAGAAGAGTGAAACACTGTGAGTGTAGAAAGAGAGTCTGGGAAGAGAGAGATGTCCAACGAAGGGCATAATTTGTTGAGTATTCCTAAGTTTGATGGAGACTATGAGTTTTGGAGCTTGCTCATAGAGAATCTCTTAAGGTCCAAGGAGTACTGGAACTTAATAGAGACGGGGTATGCAGAACCTGTTGCAGGAGAAGCCGTGACTGCAGGTCAGAGAAAGGCTCTAGATGAGTTGAAGCTAAAGGATCTGAGGGTGAGAAATTACCTCCTTCAGTCCATTGACAAGAGTGTACTGAAGACTCTGCAACAAAAGGAAACATCCAAGCAGATATGGGACTGTATGAAGGTCAGATATCAAGGAAATGCTAGGGTTCAAAGAGCACAACTTTAGATTCTTCGCAGGAATTTCGATATCCTGGAAATGAAGCTGGGGGAAACAGTAGTTGATTACTTTGGAAGGGTAATGACAGTAGCCAATGAGATGAGAAATTACGGAGAAGACATGCCAGACGTAAAGATAGTTGAGAAGATCTTGAGAACGCTCACGGAGAGGTTCAACTACATAGGTTGCTCGATAGAAGAATCTAAGGATATCAATGGACTCTCGGTTGATGAATTACGAAGCTCTTTATTGGTACATGGACAAAAGTTTCGAAAGGATGGATGGGATGAGCAAACACTTAAAATCTCACATGAAGCTGGCAATCGAGGAAGAGGACGAGGAACTATGAGAGGTGGAGGTGCAGCAAGGGGAAGAGGCAGAGGTCGAGCCCTTAACAAGGCAATGATTGAGTGTTTCAAATGTCATCAATTAGGGCATTTTCAGTACGAGTGTCCTAAATGGGAGAAAGCAGACAACTATGCCGAGATAGATGAAGAAGAAGAATTGCTTCTAATGGCCTACGTGGAAAGTAATAATGCAAGTCGAGAAGGTGTGTGGTTTCTTGACTCTGGTTGTAGCAACCATATGACATGCAATAAGCAATGGTTTACTGAGTTAGATGAGAGCTTTAGACACTCAGTTAAGCTTGGAAATAGTATGCGAATGACTGTAATGGGAAAGGGGAGTGTGAGTTTGCAAATTGGAGATGTGAAGTGTAAGACCCCAACTTATTAATAAATAAAATTAAATTTTCTCTATTTATTATTTTGAAATAGAAAGGGTTGATTTGATTAATGTGGTTAGTTATGGGTAAAATGCACAAATATTTCAAATAAGAAAGTGGTTATAAAATATTCATTTTTGGTCGGTGAATATTCGTTTGGTCGTGGAATATTCTTGCTGTCGGGGAATATTCGTACGACGGCGCAGCCTTGTGTGGTCCCCATAACGAAAAGCGATTGGATAAAGATAACGACAAAAAATGAGTTTTTATAAATAACGGCGTAGTTGTTACCGTTAACACTGTTGGACTACCCGGTGGTTAAAATACAGTAATACGCGTGGTTGCACAGTAGCACACGGATTGCACAGTATTTTAGAATTATTGATTCTTACGAAGGAATGCACTTCTCAATAATTGTTTCAGTAGTTACTGTTCAATATTTTATTTTATTGATTCAATAATTGTTGCGTTGATATTTTATATTATTGTTGTTTCAATAATTGTTGCTGCACAGTATTTCCCATTATCAGATCAATAATTCATATTATTTAAATAATATTATTAGATAGCATTATTGGCAATGTCTAGAAAGTTCTGTCTAAGGAGAGGTTTGGTCATCTAATTGCGCGCCAGTAAGGAGAAATTCTTATTGGAAAGCACCTTCTTTCCTGAGAACGGCCTGGTTGTCATAAATGTGATTCTGTAATATTATTTGTGAATAATTAATTATTGATTCATATGATAAGGAAATATTTATTTTATGTGGATATAAATGAGGGATATATTTTTGTGGTTAAAAATGAATGAGTTAATGTTGAGGTGTTTTATCTGTATTTTTGTCGGAACGGATGTATTGAAAATCAAATTAGGGTTTTTGAGATATTTTGCGAGGGTTATAATTTTTTAATCCGACCGTTGGATCGTGATAATATTTGGATATGTTATACATATATAAGTTGAGTATATGTCCACAAATTTTGAACCGTTGAAAATGAACGTATGATTTATTATGAATTTTACGAGATGACTGGTTCAGAAATTGTTGAATTTTCGTAGTTTATCATTTTAGTGGAAAATTTTAGAATTGGTGGGCCCCACTCTTGGTTGGTGAAGAAATGTGCTGGGATTTTTATTCAAATGTGGTGGGTGGGAATAGTAGCAGGTAAAGCCATCAGGTTGCAGGTTAAGTCTGCTTCGGCATGCTAACATTTTCCTATAAATAGAGGGCTAAGTTAGAATTGAAAATCACACCAGAATTCATAAGTTTTCTCTCTTTCTCTCTCTAGATTATTGAGTGTATTTTGTGAGTATTTAGATACTTTGAGAGTTGTTATTCAGCACAAGTTTCATTCAGCCTCATATCCGATATTCAGTCAGAAGTACGGTTATTTTGAGGTAAGGGATATTATTTTCTTCTTAAATGATATTATTTTCTTCAATATCATTATGCTGAAATATTGATATAAACTTTTTATCAAATTTAGAACTTTTTGTGTCGGGGTTACTATTCACGTATACGACACTATTCACGTATACGGCGCTACTCACGAATACGACACTATTCACCAAAAAATAAAAAATTTTCTTTTTGTCCAAGATATTTATTATGGTTACTATCTTTGATTGTATCCATGTTTTGATCTTTATTTTTGAATTCTGCTTCACAATTGATTATTATGAAGTATTATTGATCTTGGATAAACTGTTATACGAATCCCTACTATTTGTCCTTCTGTCTCACTGGATTCGTTTTTTTTAAAATATTTTTCATCATCCTCAGTCCTAAATGATGATAATACTGAATATCTTTGGCTTGTAGTGCAAAGATGTATGATTACCTGATGAATATCTTTGGCCTGTAGTGCAAAGATGAACAGGTGTTGAGATGAACATGACTGACTGGTGATACAAATGAATATCTTTGTCCTGTAGTGCAAAGATGAATATTTGGTTAAAGATAATTATTAATTGATGTTACAGAGATAAAATATTGATGATGGACTTTTAAATCTTAGAAGATAGTAGAATTCATTCTCTACTTGACTCTTCTAATGGTTTGCTGTTTCCGTTGCAGTTGTTGATCTAAAACTTGTTGTCGATTATATTCTATCAAATTTTTCCCTGTTGAATACTAATGATAATTTGCTGTATATTATCTTTGTCATAATATTCTTTACTGGGCTAGTTGAGCTCACCCTTTTCCTTTTTGTTCCATTTTTCTTCTCAGGAGGTAAGAACATAGCAGGATCTAGTCGGGGTGTAGAGTGATGGTTCTAGAAAGATGTTTTAGTTGTCCTCACTATTTCTATAAAATAGTGTTTGAATAATTGTAATGAGAACTTACTTGAGTGTGGATATTGTCTAGAAGACAATATTTGTATTTAAACTCACAGTATGTGTTGTCGTATTTTGCACGACAATTGTATTATTGAAGTTGTAGTTTGCTTTTTGTACCATGTATTTGGCGACTCAGAATGGGTGTTGTATACCTATTTTGGGGGCGTCACATGAAGCAAGTGGTGTCTGATGTGTATTACATTCCTGATCTGACAAACAACTTATTTAGCATCGGACAATTACAGGAGAAGGGTCTAGCCATTTTGATCCAAGATGGAACGTGCAAGGTTTATCACAAGAGACGAGGTCTTATCATGGAAACAAAGATGACAACTAATCGCATGTTTGTGGTGTTTGCCCTCGTAGCAAACCAACAGTCAGTCTGCCACAATACCGCAACTGAAGACATTATGGAACTATGGCACCAAAGATTCGGTCATCTAAGCTACAAAAATCTTCAAACCTTGCAATGCAAGAAACTAGTAGATGGATTACCTCAACTTAAATCCACTAGCAAGGTGTGTTCAAGCTGCATGGTTGGTAAACAACATCGAGTTGCTATTCCAAGAAAGAGTCGGTGGAGAGCCTCAGAAAGACTTCAGCTCGTGCATGCTGATATGTGTGGCCCAATAACCCCTATTTCAAATGGTGAAAAAAGGTACATGATGAGTCTTATTGATGATTATAGTAGGAAAATTTGGGTTTATTTCCTTACTGAAAAATGTGAAGCTTTTTTTAATGTTCAAAATGTTCAAGAGTACGGTTGAAAAGGAGGTAGGATGTTATATTCGTTGTCTTAGAACAGATAGAGGTGGTGATTTCACCTCAAACGAGTTTAACGAGTTTTGTGCATGTTATGACATTAAGAGACAACTTACAGCTGCCTACACACTTCAGCAAAACGGAGTAGCAGAGCAAAAAAATCGTATTATTATGAACATGGTGAGATGTGTGTTAGCAGAAAGGAGAATGCCAAAGGCGTTTTGGCCAGAGGCACTAAGGTGGGCCGTGCACATTTTGAATCGAAGTCCCACCGTAGCTGTGGAGGAGAAAACTCCTGAAGAATGTTGGAGTGGCTTGAAACCGAATGTCGATTATTTTAGGGTCTTTGGTTGCATTTGTCATGTGCATATTCCGGATGCCAAGAGAACAAAACTAGAAGATAAGAGTTTTAAGGTCGTGTTACTTAGAGTTAGTGAAGAGTCAAAAGCTTATAGAC
The DNA here is from genome assembly GCA_016801055.1 of Panax notoginseng. Classification (NCBI taxonomy): domain Eukaryota; kingdom Viridiplantae; phylum Streptophyta; class Magnoliopsida; order Apiales; family Araliaceae; genus Panax; species Panax notoginseng. Next base: position 192,091,500 of record CM029015.1, on the reverse strand, counting down.
TATTCTATCAGGTATAAGCATGTGAATGATATTCCTATTTACATATGATTTGATTATGATATATATATATATATATATATATATATATATATATATATATATATATATATGAATGAATATGCAAGTATGCTTGCATTAAGAAAAGCTGTAAAGTCCTTTAATAGATTATAGAAACATATGTACAAGGACTTAGAATGAATTGATCAAATATGTTAGGTTGATCCTACATAAGCAAAACAGCTTTGTAAAGTCCTTAAAAAGAAATGATGTACAAGGACTATAAATATAGAAAGATCAAGCTTGTTAGGTTGATCTTATGATGTAATAGATAGGCTTGTCTGATCGTCGAGCACTGCACCAGAAGTCGTAGTCTGCCAGGAGAGTCAGAGTTAACTCGGGAGCTATCGAGGCAGAATAGGAGTATGCAAGATAGTGAGATCTCGGAGTTCGTAGACTTCCAGGGGAAACGAAGAAGGATCGTAGTGTGTCGAGAAGAGCTTCCTCGGGATCGTAGTGTGCTGAGGAAGTCATGTTCTGAATCATAGAGACAGCCTACCTATAAGCCGAACGACCATCTGTCGAAGCCAAGTATGAAATGCACTCTACACTCAGAGTCGTAGAGTCTAGCGATGCCAAAGTCAAGACAAGGATCGTAGACCACACTCTGAGATCGTAGAGTCCACTGAATGAATGCAGAGATCGTAATCGGGCAAGATCAGATGAAGACAACAAGCTCAAGGCAGAAATCGTAGAGTGTCAAGATCTGATCTCGGGATCGTAGTGTCTGCACAGCCGAAGCTGAATCGTAGAGTGCAGAACTATGACTCCAAAAATAGTGCTCACAATGCTAAGTTAGGATCGTAAAGCAGATACGGCTCTCAACGAATGAGCACTCCCAGAATATCCAAAGATACGAAGCCTCTGGTTAGCACTGCAAAGATGCATTCCACAGTAAGAGAACTAGAGAGCACTCAACGAATGGCATGCAGGCTAACATAAGATCTTAGCACAAACCCAATCAGCATTAAGATTGAGGTGTAAGGCCATTCGGGATGAAGTTTTCAACAAGGAGATCCAAAGAAGACTTCAGAAGCTGACTAAGGAAAGTCAGCTTATGCAGTAGCTATCAAGTGTATAGAAGACAACGATCTTGGAAGCAATCAAGATCGTAGTATTTGCCAAACAAAGAAGGAACTGATGGAAGGTGAACCGAGATACTGGTCAGCCTCTGAATAACAAGGCTAAAGTGATTAAGCATTGGGTCAGTCCATTGATGATAAGTGAACGGGAGATCACAAGGAGAAAGCGAGCTGGACACGCCACAAATCTGAAGTGTCTTGTTATTCAGAAGGGGCCAGAGCAAGAAGTCAAACCATCAGTATCTGAGAGCTGCTGAGGCAAACAGAAGTGTTGAAGCACTTCATAATACAAGGAAGAGGTGTTCTACATTAAAGATCCAATCAACACTCTTCCAAATCGTAGTGTTAACTCTACCAGTCAACGAGCAACACTCAACAAGACACTACGATCAGGTCCTTGAAGACATGCATCAGAATCGTAGAGTTCGAATACCTGAAGACTGAAACATTGGCAACGGTTCAATCTGAAGGGTAACATTCGGACAAGTGCTTATTGAGAGCATCGATGCAAAAGGACAACCTCTGATCAAGAAATCAAAAGAAATAAAGTCTTCAACCTGCCCAAGACATTAAAGTGATACATCTGACAGGGTAGGTGAAACAGTAGACTGCAGCGTCAGAAAAAGTATGACAAGTCACATCAAGCAGTCTACCTCAAGCAACTTGAGATCTGTGAAGATATTTGAATAGCCTTCAACGACTACTTTCCAACGGAAGGATTGGGAAGATGTATAAATGTAGAAGAGCTTCAAAGATCAAAGGTGGCTGGAGTTGTGAGTTTTGGAGAGAAGGTGGACTGATCGAATCAAGTGATAGTGAGTCCAGAGGCTCACTCTACGATCCACCAAGAACACTCAAAAGTCAGATCAAGCAAGAAGTAGAAGTGTGAGTTCTACTATGTAGAAGTGAGAGTTCTACTACATGAAGAGTGTTCTGAACTGCCGAGAGAAAGAAGAGCATCATGCCATCTGGATGTCCATCATGGGAAGACTCTAAGTACAATAAAGAAGAGCTTACGGTCATCTTAACAAGTCCATCATGGGAAGGCATCGAGTAGCAAGAAGGGAGATCACAAAAGCCATCTTGGTGTCAAGCATGAGAAAGCTTCTAAGTACCTTGCAGAAGAGCTTACAGTCATCTTAGAAGCCTCTCATGTGCAGCCATTAAGTACCAAGGAGAATGATCTTCAAGGCAGTTCATCAAGGGGTCATCCGGAGTAGTTGAGAAACCTAAGAAGCTGAGCATCATGCAACACTCAACTGCTCTTTAAGGATGATCAAGCCAAGCTGCTAAAGATAGAAGATGTTCAGAGCATGAAGACATCTTAACAACTCAGCACCGACTCCAACAACAACAAACAAACAACTCAACGAAGCCAGGGCCTGAAGGGTCCTTGTCCGGAGGGACTAAACAAAGCAGGGCCAAAGGGTCCTTGTCCAGAGGGACTAAACGAAGTTCCAATCCTGCTGGGCTTGAAGAGTTCCTAGGGAACTAGAGGAGTCCCAAGGCTGCTGGCCTTGAAGAGTTCTTAGTGAACTGAAGTCCCAAGGCTGATGGCCTTGAAGGAATCTTAGTGATTCAGGGTACTGCCCTTCCTTAGTGGAAATCCTGCTAGTTGAAAGCAGAAGAGTGGATTAGGAGCTTGAGTCTCTGAACCACTTAAAACTCCTTGTGTCTTTTACATTATGTCATTTACATTATGTCTATAACTGCTATAACTGTTATGTATGTTTTAACTGCTTACAACTAAACTAACCCAACGAACAATGTATGTATGATTATGAATATATCAATGAAGGAGGGGAATCTTTTACTTATTCCGCTGTGCTTGAAAAGATTCTATGTTTGTCACATACTCTAATATGAACAATACATCATAAACCAAAAAAGTATTTTGAAATAAAAAGAATCTTTTCAACCCCCCCCCCTTCTAGATCTATTGTGCCCTCTGGGAACTAACAATTGGTATCAGAGCAGGTTCTCATGCTATTCAAAAGCTAATCGCTTTGAGTCTGATCCCAGGCACTAACATTGTTCTAAACTTAGTTTAGTAGTAAGTAACTTGTTATATGCAGAAGAGCTCACACGTTGGAAATATTGTGTATAGGTAAAAATGTGTATACACCTGAAGCTGCTTAGATTGGTCCATATCCTCGATTGTTATATCAACAAGACCAATCCTAGCCTGCAGTCAATCTTGTAGTCTGAAGACCAGACGAGAGAAAAAGAGTAAGAGACATCAATGACAAAGAGTTAAGCATTCATCAGTCTGAAAGATGAAGAGGTCATACGTACTAAGAAGTGCTGATCAAGAGGAGAAAGAAGATCTTCTCAAATCTATGAGTGACCAATCAACATCTGGGTGCTATCTCTGAAAACTCAAAGATGTCAAAGATCTTAATGCCACGATTCTCTTGATCTACATCTTCAAGACCATAACTGGTTGGTGAAAGGTCAACAAGAGCATTAAGCTGAAAGGAGAAAAAGTAAAAGCTATGCACATCAATACCTGAACTCAGTATATCTAAGGCAAATGACTGTTAAGAAACTGACAGTAAAAAGGTACGGTTCCTCACCATTATTAATGTATACATCATATTTGCACCATCTTATGAACTATGACAGTATTCTGTCAAGAAGTCATAATCTACCTAAAAAGGTGAAGAGAGAAAGTAGTCTGAAGATGGAAAATTCAAATGTCTACAAACTTTCTCTTTAACCAAGTTTTAGGCTGAAGATGACATCTTGAAGAAAATCTGAAATAGATCATAAGAGTATCACAGACCAAATGAACTTTGTATTAAGTAATCATTGCTGGTGTGTTAGTATATTTGTACTAGCCTGCGTTCTAAGTGTTTGACAACATACCGAGAATGATTAGTTCTACAAGAGGATCTTGCTGATTCGTAGAAACTGATCACATCCATGAATCAACTAGATACTCATAAATCGTAGAGTTGATTCACACTCTGTGAACACTTAAACATTGTGAACATAACCCAGTAAATGATGAAACTATCATAGATAAAGAGTGTGTCTTTAATTGTCAAATCCTACACACACTCAACATCATGCATCTCAAAAAATTTTTATCTCACGATAGTTGCATGCATGAATATGTCTGTTGGTGACAAACATGGTGATCATCCATTTAAGAGGAATAGGGGTTTAGAAAACTAACCTAACAGGACCCATTCAACAATGGGGACCAAAAGTAGAAATTACTTAAACCTGCAGGTACTTGGTCAGTCTGACCACACAAAGGATTCAACCAGCAGAAGGCTAAGGACTGTTCAGAGTTAAGTCTGATAAAGTTCATATATGTCCAACCCTATCCTTGAAGACCCTCTGAGATAATCAAAATGGAGCTCACATGGCGTCAAATCCACATATGAGAGCATGCCATGCAACAGAAGATAAAGAGTATTCTATGTACCCATATCAAGAGAGACATGCTCTATGGAAAGGATCCTCAAGGGAAACTCACAACAGAAGATCATTGAGCTTAAGACTAAAGGAGTTCTCTACGAAGCAGAAATTCTCAAAACAAAGGACTGTCAAAGAAGACTACGTTCGTAGTGCTGTCAAATAATCGTAGAGTGATCAATCCTGAAAATACTCATCTCTACGATACAAGGAAATATAAGCAATGATGATGATTCCAGTCAGAAGGAAAAGTGCTAGGCAGCCTTCAAATGATCATGAAGAAGGAATCACATCTATCTAATATGACAGCATCAACAATGGGGGAGCAGTGAACTGTTAAGGAATAACAACACTATTAAATCTGGGAGAGATGTACCAGCTGCAGAGTCCCAAAACTTTGTGGCTGATGAACCAAATGAAGATCCATAGTCAGTAGGAACGTCTCAAAATGTAATACTGATAACCCTTCAGCCACCTAATCCATAATCGTGAAGTGTCTACGATCAAACATATGATCGTAGAGTAAGAGCAGGAGGACACCACGACTTCAGCAAGGCAGATACTTAAAGCTGATAGAAGATCTTCCCATCAGAAAAGGTCTAATGAGATGTCATTGCAAACCACTGCCATAGTATTTCATCTGGAAAGCGCCTCAGGGACAAACCTGACCCTTAGCTCCCTCTAAGAGGTTGGCCCTTCCTGAGCTACCTTATCCCAGAAGGAATACTTGATCTAGTTCATCTTAGAAGAATCAAGTCAGTCAGCGATTGTAGAGTTGAGTTTGAAAAGGACCAAACGATCGTAGTACAATTGCAGCGATCGTAGAAGATAACTCAACGATCGTAGTTCTACCCAAGGGTACTCCAGTTCACAAGGAGCATGAAGAATGAGACATCTGCTAAGCCATTCAAGTTAAGAAGATAAGTTCGAATACATCAGTGATTGAGCTATGCTGCATCGAAGTAAGGAGGAAAGACGAAGCCACCCACTGCAGCATCTCTCAGAAATTGATCGTTGAGTCAACAAATGAAATCGTAGAGTCTATAGCTATCTCATCATGGTACTCTACGAATCAAAAGGTCAACGGTCAAAGTCACGTCAATTAAATGTCCACTCCTCTAACAACTGAAAAGTTATGGGGAGTTACTGCTCTTTACTAGGCAACGTGCAACCAATGGACAGTTGACACATCACTGAGTATGCAAAGTTAGAAGAAACTGCCATAAAGACAAGTTCAAATCTGCAGACAGTTACCAAAAGATATCGAACATTTCTCCTTCCCATTTTCAAAACCCTAGAAAGCTTTTCAAGAGCAAAATCAGTTAACCCCCAGAGCCTTACCAACCAGACAGCCTTCTCGCATAAACTTCTCTATATCTAATACCCACATTCTTCAAAACTACTCAAAATGGAAAACTGGCAAGTGATTACTGGTATTCAGCTTGGAACAAAATCGTTTGAGAAATCTGAAAAGAAGTTCAGGGACATTCTCGAGCTTGTAAAGAAGGCTGGATTTTCAGAATGCCTTGAGGCAAATACTCGAGTCTACTGCAACCTAGTTAAAGAATTCTACTCAAACGTCTCTCTAGATTAAGAAACTCTTACTACCAAGGCTAAAGGAAGTTATGGGGTATCAAAGAAACCCTAGTTTCAAGGACATGAAGAAGAAGGAGTTTCCTGAGCAATATAAGTTCCTTGCTGAAATAGTTGGAAAGTGCATACTATATAAAAACACTGCACATGACACAGTGATCGACCAGCAGTTGAAAATCATGTCAGCAATAGTTTCGAAGAAACAAATCAACTTTGGAGCTATCCTGTTTGATCAGATCTCCAAATGGGTATAGAAGGCTGAGAAGAAGCTCCTGACCAAGGTATTTCATGGGAGGTTGCTGAGTATCATTCTGAAGAAGAAATTAGGAGGAAAGATCAAGGATGAAGAGGGAGAAGCCCTGAATGTGCACAAGGTGATGTCTCTACAACTATTTGAAAACTGGAAGAAGAACCCTAAGGAGAACAAAAGGCTGACAGCTGGGAGCAGCAGTAGAGCCTCTGTCAAAAAAAGGAAGATAGCAGAGGCAGAGATCTCTGAGTCTGATGACTCTGCAGTAGTTGAAAACACACCAGCCAGGAAGAAATCAAAGGTAGTGAAAAGAGCTGGTAATGTGAAGAAAGCCCAGACCCCACCAAGGAGAGTCTCCCCCTTGAATAAGATGAAGGAAGAAGAGGCCCAAACTGCTGAGACCACAAAAAGAAGAAGCAGCAGGTTGCTTCAAGGGCCAGTCAGCAAGAAAGCTAAGGTGGATGACAAACCAACCTTAGCCTCTCAAATCAATACATCTGTTGATGAAGAAAGGTGCTCTAGCCCCATGGCCAATTCTCAGAGAAGCAACTCTGATGAAGAAAAAGAAATTCCTGATGATCAAAGTGCATCCCCAAATGCATCTGCCCCTGCCAGTGCTGATCTTCAAAGAAGTGTATCTGATGAGCAAATGGAGTCAGAGACTGAAAAAGAAGAAGAGTCTGTCTCTCCAATAGTTGAACCTCTACGAAGAAGAAAGAGCTACAGGCAGCAAGCTCAGTTTGCCTCCAAAAGGAACAGTAACCAATCAAATGCCATCATTGAATTAAGTGATGATGAATATGTATCCCCAGGAGAAGATGATGAAGAAGAAGCCAGCAGTAGAGAAGAAGAATCTAAGGAAAGACTTGCTGAAGAAAGTTCAGATGATGAAATTCAGCAAGAAGGATTTTCTGTTGAAGATGCTCAAGAAGAGTCTGAACATGAAATGTAACAAGAAGACCTCTCTGCTGAAGTTGATCTAAATGGTTTTGGTTCTGAGAAGGAAGAAGCAGGAAATGATTCCAACTCTGAAGATCAGGAATCAGAAAACTCAAAACTTCACCTTATTCTCTCAGCTGCAAGATTTATCAGGAGAATAGTAGTAGAAGTTCCCAATGAACCATCAGAGACTCCTCCTGACAGATGGGTAAACCATGGAGGTGAACAGGTCAGAATAGTAAGAATGACCTCCTTTGACTTGGTCAAGAACTGGAACAACATGGAAATGGATCACACAACCATTCTCTACAACCCTGATGATTTGCTGATGAGATGGTTCTTCCAGTGGATGCCATAGTTAAAGGCACTTACTGAAAAAGATGGAAGCTACTTCAGTTGGTGTTACAAGACCTTTCCAAGCATGGAACTGGTGGCTCAGAACTTTTCAAGAGTAAAGAAGTTTGCCACCAAGCTGATCACAAACCAGCCTCACTTCAAGGTCTATAGACAAGCTGGAAATCTCTACATTCCCTTCGATCGTAGAGTAGACTCTGAAGGAAGAAGGGTCATATCAAAGGAGCTAATCGTAGAGTCTGTTCACTCTACGGCTGATGGTGTTCAAGCCCAATCTCAGAAGTCCCCTTATGACCAAGCACTGCTATCAGACACTCCATCATCTTCCACAGGAACTATTGAAGAGCTCTGATGATTTAAGCAATAAGATATCCATGCTCACTGAAGAGTCACAGAAGCAGACGACAGCAGGAGATGACTTTTTCCAACACAAGCTTCAAGCTATCTTGGCTGATGTATCTCTCAAAATGCAAGAGAGAGATAGCATCTATCAGAAGGCCATCCAAGACCAGAAGGCAGTAGCTCTACAAGTTCAAGAGGCCAATGCAAAGCAGATCGAAGCCCTCTCTAACAAGATTGATGATCTAAAATAGTCCTTCTCTGTGCAACTTGAGCTCTGCCAACAAGAATTAAAGTTTGAAGTTGCAAACTCCTCCTATCTGATGGAGCAGCTTAATTCCAACATGGAGCAGCTGTCTCAAATGATTGATGACAAAAAGGGGGAGAAAAAGAGGCAAAGAAAGAAGAGGAGCAAGAGGCATCAAAAGAAGAGCAAAGGGTTAAGAAAGAAGAAGTCAAAGAAGAAGGCAGCAGCAGCAGATAAAGAATCATCATCTGAGGGGGAGCCTAAAGATGATGATCCCATGATAGCAAAATCTAAGGGGGAGCCAGATAAGAAAGATGATGAAGGGGAGCCAAGCAAAGATAGAAGATCATCATCTGAGGGAGAGCAAGAGCAAGAAGCAGGATCAGATGAGTAGCTGATCAACAAGCATCCTAGAAACATATATGGAGCCAAGGACATACATGGAGCCAAGGAGGTACATCTCTAGTCTGTTAGTATGTTCTGGATCCAGGATGTAGAATGTTTGTATATATAATTGCCATATTAATATAAATGACATTCATGATTAACTGTTTAGAAATACAGTTGCTCAATGTATATAAGATTCATTCATAACATACATATGCACTTATTATTTTTGTCATAATCAAATAGGGGGAGATTGTCAGGAATAAGCATGTGAATGATATTCCTATTTACATATGATTTGATTATGATATATATATATATATATATATATATATGAATGAATATGCAAGTATGCTTGCATTAAGAAAAGTTGTAAAGTCCTTTAATAGATTATAGAAACATATGTACAAGGACTTAGAATGAATTGATCAAATATGTTAGGTTGATCCTACATAAGCAAAACAGCTTTGTAAAGTCCTTAAAAAGAAATGATGTACAAGGACTATAAATATAGAAAGATCAAGCTTGTTAGGTTGATCTTATGATGTAATAGATAGGCTTGTCTGATCGTCGAGCACTGCACCAGAAGTCGTAGTCTGCCAGGAGAGTCAGAGTTAACTCGGGAGCTATCGAGGCAGAATAGGAGTATGCAAGATAGTGAGATCTCGGAGTTCGTAGACTTCCAGGGGAAACGAAGAAGGATCGTAGTGTGTCGAGAAGAGCTTCCTCGGGATCGTAGTGTGCTGAGGAAGTCATGTTCTGAATCATAGAGACAGCCTACCTATAAGCCGAACGACCATCTGTCGAAGCCAAGTATGAAATGCACTCTACACTCAGAGTCGTAGAGTCTAGCGATGCCAAAGTCAAGACAAGGATCGTAGACCACACTCTGAGATCGTAGAGTCCACTGAATGAATGCAGAGATCGTAATCGGGCAAGATCAGATGAAGACAACAAGCTCAAGGCAGAAATCGTAGAGTGTCAAGATCTGATCTCGGGATCGTAGTGTCTGCACAGCCGAAGCTGAATCGTAGAGTGCAGAACTATGACTCCAAAAATAGTGCTCACAATGCTAAGTTAGGATCGTAAAGCAGATACGGCTCTCAACGAATGAGCACTCCCAGAATATCCAAAGATACGAAGCCTCTGGTTAGCACTGCAAAGATGCATTCCACAGTAAGAGAACTAGAGAGCACTCAACGAATGGCATGCAGGCTAACAGAAGATCTTAGCACAAACCCAATCAGCATTAAGATTGAGGTGTAAGGCCATTCGGGATGAAGTTTTCAACAAGGAGATCCAAAGAAGACTTCAGAAGCTGACTAAGGAAAGTCAGCTTATGCAGTAGCTATCAAGTGTATAGAAGACAACGATCTTGGAAGCAATCAAGATCGTAGTATTTGCCAAACAAAGAAGGAACTGATGGAAGGTGAACCGAGATACTGGTCAGCCTCTGAATAACAAGGCTAAAGTGATTAAGCATTGGGTCAGTCCATTGATGATAAGTGAACGGGAGATCACAAGGAGAAAGCGAGCTGGACATGCCACAAATCTGAAGTGTCTTGTTATTCAGAAGGGGCCAGAGCAAGAAGTCAAACCATCAGTATCTGAGAGCTACTGAGGCAAACAGAAGTGTTGAAGCACTTCATAATACAAGGAAGAGGTGTTCTACATTAAAGATCCAATCAACACTCTTCCAAATCGTAGTGTTAACTCTACCAGTCAACGAGCAACACTCAACAAGACACTACGATCAGGTCCTTGAAGACATGCATCAGAATCGTAGAGTTCGAATACCTGAAGACTGAAATATTGGCAACGGTTCAATCTGAAGGGTAACATTCGGACAAGTGCTTATTGAGAGCATCGATGCAAAAGGACAACATCTGATCAAGAAATCAAAAGAAATAAAGTCTTCAACCTGCCCAAGACATTAAAGTGATACATCTGACAGGGTAGGTGAAACAGTAGACTGCAGCGTCAGAAAAAGTATGACAAGTCACATCAAGCAGTCTACCTCAAGCAACTTGAGATCTGTGAAGATATTTGAATAGCCTTCAACGACTACTTTCCAACGGAAGGATTGGGAAGATGTATAAATGTAGAAGAGCTTCAAAGATCAAAGGTGGCTGGAGTTGTGAGTTTTGGAGAGAAGGTGGACTGATCGAATCAAGTGATAGTGAGTCCAGAGGCTCACTCTACGATCCACCAAGAACACTCAAAAGTCAGATCAAGCAAGAAGTAGAAGTGTGAGTTCTACTATGTAGAAGTGAGAGTTCTACTACATGAAAAGTGTTCTGAACTGCCGAGAGAAAGAAGAGCATCATGCCATCTGGATGTCCATCATGGGAAGACTCTAAGTACAATAAAGAAGAGCTTACGGTCATCTTAACAAGTCCATCATGGGAAGGCATCGAGTAGCAAGAAGGGAGATCACAAAAGTCATCTTGGTGTCAAGCATGAGAAAGCTTCTAAGTACCTTGCAGAAGAGCTTACAGTCATCTTAGAAGCCTCTCATGTGCAGCCATTAAGTACCAAGGAGAATGATCTTCAAGGCAGTTCATCAAGGGGTCATCCGGAGTAGTTGAGAAACCTAAGAAGCTGAGCATCATGCAACACTCAACTGCTCTTTAAGGATGATCAAGCCAAGCTGCTAAAGATAGAAGATGTTCAGAGCATGAAGACATCTTAGCAACTCAGCACCGACTCCAACAACAACAAACAAACAACTCAACGAAGCCAGGGCCTGAAGGGTCCTTGTCCGGAGGGACTAAACAAAACAGGGCCAAAGGGTCCTTGTCCAGAGGGACTAAACGAAGTTCCAAGCCTGCTGGGCTTGAAGAGTTCCTAGGGAACTAGAGGAGTCCCAAGGCTGTTGGCCTTGAAGAGTTCTTAGTGAACTGAAGTCCCAAGGCTGATGGCCTTGAAGGAATCTTAGTGATTCAGGGTGCTGCCCTTCCTTAGTGGAAATCCTGCTAGTTGAAAGCAGAAGAGTGGATTAGGAGCTTGAGTCTCTGAACCACTTAAAATCCCTTGTGTCTTTTACATTATGTCATTTACATTATGTCTATAACTGCTATAACTGTTATGTATGTTTTAACTGCTTACAACTAAACTAACCCAACGAACAATGTATGTATGATTATGAATATATCAATGAAGGAGGGGAATCTTTTACTTATTCCGCTGTGCTTGAAAAGATTTTATGTTTGTCACATACTCTAATATGAACAATACATCATAAACCAGAAAAGTATTTTGAAATAAAAAGAATCTATTCAACCCCTCCCCTTCTAGATCTATTGTGCCCTCTAGGAACTAACATCTTCGATCCCATTAAGAGTCGTGTTGTGATCAGTAGAGATGTTCTATTTGAGGAAGACAAGAGTTGGGGCTGGGGAAGAAATGAAGAAGAGGTAGTACTTGATGTGTTAACATGGGGAGATGATGAAGAGATCGAAAATGACAGCGAGGCAGGTAAGCCACAAGATGAAGCAGTTGTTGATAGTAATGAAGGAATAGCAAACGCTGGGCGTTCATCCAATGGACTCACTTCAAGTCCACCAAAAGAACTAATTCAAGAAGTGAGGAACAGAAGAGCTCCAGTTTGGATGGTAGATTATGAAAGCGGGGAAGGAATCTCAGAGGAAGAAGATGTGGAGAATTTAACTGAAGGCCTTGAAAGCTTAGCTTTATTCATTTCTAATATAGACCCTACTAGTTATGAAGAAGCAGCTAAAAGTGCAAAATGGAGAAAGGCAATGGACTTGGAGATAGAATCCATAGTCAAGAATGATACATGGGAACTTGTTGATCTACCTACAAGGGCAAAGAAAATTGGGGTGAAGTGGGTGTTTAAGACTAAATTCAGTGAAAGGGGAGAGCTTGACAAGTGTAAAGCGCGCCTAGTAGCCAAGGGCTATGCCCAAGAACATGGTATTGACTACAATGAAGTCTATGCTCCTGTGGCTTGGTGGGATACAATAAGAATGGTGATAGCTTTGGCTGCTCAAAAGGGTTGAACCGTGTTTCAGCTTGATGTCAAAAGCACGTTCTTGCATGGCGAATTAAGTGAGTTAGTGTTTGTGGATCAACCCCTTGGCTAAATAAAGAAAGGAGCAGAACAAAAGGTTTACAAGTTAAAGAAGGCGTTGTATGGTCTAAAGCAGGCACCGAGGGCTTAGTTCAGCAGAATTGAGGGATACTTCATCAAGGCAGGTTTTGAAAAATGCAGCTATGAACACACACTGTTCATGAAGGCTACAAAAGAAGGTAAAATTGTGATCGTTAGTCTTTACGTTGATGATCTTATTTTTACCAGCAATGATGGAGTCTTGATTGAAGAATTTAAAAGTTCCATGATGAGTGAGTTTAAAATGACGGATTTGGGAGAGATGAAATATTTCTTGGGAGTAGAAGTGAAGCAAAGCGAGAAGGGTATACATTTGTGTCAAAGTAAGTACGCCAAGGAAGTACTCGACAGGTTTGGAATGGCAGATAGTAATCCGGTGAGAAATCCAATTGTACCTGGTTTAAAATTGTCAAAAGAAGGAGGTGGAGCAGAGGTTGATGGAATGCGATACAAGCAACTCATTGGCAGCCTTAGGTATTTGACCGCCACTAGACCAGATCTTATGTATATTGTTTGCCTCATAAGTCGGTTTATAGCTTGTCCTAAAGAAGCACATTAGGCAGCAGCTAAGAGGGTTCTGCGATATCTCAGAGGAACTGTTGATATGGGAATATACTATAGAAGAGAAGTGTGACGCCCCCAAAATTAGGTATACATCACCCATCTTGGGTCGTCAGATACATAGTACAGAATACAAATACAACTGATTAATACAACTGTCGTGTAGAATACGACAAAACATAAACTGTGAGTTTGAATACAAATATTATCTTCTAGAGAGTATTCATACTCAAAAGGAGTCCTCATTACATTTATTAACACACCATTACATAGAATAGTGAGGACTACTAACTAATACTATCATTCGGACCATCACTCCGTTCCCCGACTTGCCCCAGCTACGTTCTCATTTCCTGAAGAGAACAGTGAAAGAAAGGGTGAGCTCAACTAGCCCAGTAAGAAATATTATGACTAAGATAATGCAGAATAAATTATCATTAGCCTTCAACAATGTTAAACTGATATAATAGACATCAAGTTTAACTGCAGCGGAACAAGCAATCCGTTAAAAGAGTCAAGTAGAAAATAAACTCTACTATCTTTTATGATTTAAAAGGTTTTTCAACACTGCGATCGCTGAGACTCAGCTTAATAAAATAATCCACATCATCGAATCACCCCTGCACTACGGCCAAGGATATTCGTGTATTCATTAATGGTCATGATCATGCCAACAACTGTCCATCAATGCACTACGGGCCAATGAGGACTTTTACCACATCATTTGTAACATTACGGTCATGATTATACCGAATAATCCCTGGTCATAATCATACCAAGTCCATCTATGCAATACAGGCCACAGATGACTTTCAACATTTTATAAACATGAGGATGATGACAATGATATAAGAATTCAATAAAACAAGTTCAAGAATTAATTTATCCAGGAATTAACAACGTCCAAATTGTCAACATGATACTGCATTGTGGAGTAAAATTCAAGAATGCTTAGAAGAATATTTTCTTGAAAAGATACTGGATGAAACGCAACTATCAAGGATATTCCACAAATTTCATGGAGTATAGAAGTCAAAACTTAACCAACTGAGTATAATAAAGAATGGAATAACAAAAGAAATCACCATGCATGCGATAGACCGCACAGACAGGTTATTCCAACAGAATAATAAATAATGGAACCAGGTCCGGCGTAAACGCACAGACAGGATATTCCGACAGGATAATAAATAATGGAATCAGGTCCGGTGTAAAACACACAGACAGGATGTTCCAACAGAATAATAACAAGACGGAACCAGGTCCGGTGTAAAACACACAGACAGGATGTTCCAACAGAATAATAACAAGACGGAACCAGGTCCGGTGTAAAACACACAGACAGGATGTTCCAACAGAATAATAATAAAAACGGAACCAGGTCCGGTATAAAACACACAGACAGGATGTTCCAACAGAATAATAGAAGAATGTCACCAAGTATAGGGTAGACCGCGTATACTGGTTATTCCAACAGAATAATAACGAATGGAATAACAGAAGTTCTCTTCATGAATATAAAAGAAATAATATTCCCTACCTTAAAAGAACTGGATATTGGAAAAGTGATGTAGCAGAATACTTTTATTCTCTCTCTCTCTTATTCTCTCTATACTTTCTCTCTATAGCTTGAATGAATTCGTGAAAAATAATGAAGCCCTAGGCCTCTATTTATAGAAAAACTGAGGGTGGCTCTTGGTCTTAACGAATGGTCAAATGACTCTTGGTCTTAACGAAGGGTCAAATGACTCTTGGTAATATTGAAGGGACAACTACTATTGACGAAAGTAATTACTATTGACCAAGGTAAATACTATTGACGAAGGTAATTACTATTGACCAAGGTAAATACTATTGACCAAGGTAAATAATATTGACGAAGGTAATTACTATTGACCAAGGTAAATACTATTGACGACGGTAATTACTATTGACGACGGTAATTACTATTGACGAAGAGACTCTTAGATGATGACATATGGCCCCCCATAAAATAACCAAACTTACCACAACGTCTCAATTATTGATTTAATAATATAACATATTATACAGATGATACTATGACAATAATTTAAGAGATATGATGCAGCAATTACTGTAGCAATAATTGAGTATAGCTGAGTGACTTCTCACGTAAGCATCAATAATCAATACCGTGTGCTACTATGCAACCACGCGTATTACTGTACTTTTACTACCGAGTAGTTCAACAGTTTTAACGGTTTTAACGGTAACACCTCAGCCGTTATTTTTATAGAAAGATAATTCTGTCGTTTTCTCAATCCGACAATAATTCCGTTGTGGGGTCCACCAATGATTGTGCCGTCGTACGAATATTCCCCGACAAAAAGAATATTCTCCGACCAAACGAATATTTTATAACAACTTGCTTACTTTGCAAAATTTATAAATATTACCCACAACTATAACATTATATCAAATTAACTCCATAATATTCAAAAATGATATTTATACAAAATTTATCTTTATTTATAAAAGTTGGGGTCTTACAACCTCCCGTTCTTATGAAATTTCGCCCTCGAAATTAGGGTACGTACCTGGTATGTCGAAGAGGTAAGGATACCTTGATTTCATTTCTGATTCTAACTCCCAAGTCATTTCCTCAACATCGTGGTTTCTCCACAAAACTTTAACTTGAGGTATAACCTTGGAGCGTAGAATATGTTCCTTCTTATCCAAGATTTGAACAGGAACTTCTTCATACGTCAAATCCTCCGCTATTTCGTCCGGTTCTAACTCAATAATGTGGTTCGGGTCTTCCACATATTTGCGTAACATGGATATGTGGAAAACGTTATGAACACGAGACATACTTGGCGGTAAAGCGAGTCTATAAGCCACAGTTCCTACTCGATCGAGGATTAAAAATGGACCGATGAATCGAGGATTTAGCTTTCCTCTCTTTCCAAATCTCGTAACTCCTTTCCATGGAGCAACACGTAAGAACACATGATCTCCTACATCAAATTCCACGTCCTTTCGATGAAGATCAGCATAACTCTTTTGTCGATCTTGTGAGGTTTTTATACGTTGTCGGATCGTTTGAATCTTTTCTGTAGTCATACGTACCAACTCCGGTCCCAACAACGTTGCTTCGCCCACCTCATCCCAGCATACTGGAGAACGACATTTTCTTCCATACAATGCTTCGAATGGAGCCATGCCAATACTTGCTTGATAACTGTTGTTGTAGGAAAACTCCACCAATGGTAAGAACTTGTCCCAACTTCCCTTGAAGTCAAAGACACAGAGTCTTAATAGATCTTCAAGAGTTTGAATAGTCCTCTCTGATTGTCCGTCCGTCTGAGGATGATATGCTGAACTAAATCGTAACTCCGTGCCCATAGCTTTTTGTAAACTAACCCAAAATCGTGAAGTGAATCTTGGGTCTCGATCAGAAACTATGGATACTGGCATACCATGCAGTCTTACAATCTCGTTTATGTACATACGAGCAAGACGTTCAAGTGTATAAGTTTCTCGTATCGGTAAGAAATGAGCAGACTTGGTCAATCTATCAACAATGACCCAAATCGCATCAATACCTTGAGAAACCCTAGGAAGACCGGTAACGAAATCCATGGTAATGTGCTCCCACTTCCATTCTGGAATTTCAAGTGGTTGCAATGGACCTTTTGGTACTTGATGCTCCGCTTTGACTCGTTGACAAGTTAGACACCTTGAGATAAACAACGCTATCTCTCTCTTCATATTGCTCCACCAAAATGTATGACGAAGATCATGATACATTTTGGTACTTCCAGGATGGATTGCAAACGGTGTGTTGTGCGCCTCCATCATGATTTCATACTTTAAATCAGGGTTGTTAGGAACACAAAGTCTGGAGTTGACTCGAAGTATTCCTTCTTCATCGATTCTTGCTTCCGGCATAGAACCTTCTTGCACTTTCTTCCTCATACGCATCAGCTCCAGGTCTGTAGCTTGAGCAGCTTTAACTTTATCGATTAAAGTCGGTTCTACTCGTATATTCGCCATCATCACATGGGTCCCTGGAGTCTTTAACTCTATCTCCATCCTTTGCAAGTCACACAAAATGGGTCTTTGCGTTGTTAATATTGCACTTGTACCCGCATATGATCTTCTACTCAATGCGTCAGCTACCACGTTCGCTTTTCCAGGATGGTATTGAATGGTATGATCATAATCTTTCAACAGTTCAAGCCAACGTCGTTGTCGCATGTTGAGTTCCTTTTGAGTGAAGAAATATTTGAGGCTTTTATGATCCGTAAAGATCTCCACTTTCTCCCCATACAAGTAATGCCTCCAAATTTTAAGTGCAAAGACAACAGCTGCCAACTCTAGATCATGAGTAGGATAATTCCTCTCATATTCCTTGAGTTGTCTTGATGCATAGGCTATGACTTTTCCATGTTGCATGAGAACGCATCCCAACCCTTTGCTCGAAGCATCACTGTAGATGACAAATCCCTCCGAGCCAGATGGTATTGTTAGAACAGGTGCTGAAATGAGTCTCCTCTTGAGTTCTTGAAAACTCTGCTCACATTCTTCGCTCCAACCAAACTTTGTATCTTTCCGAGTCAGCTGAGTTAATGGAGTAGCGATTCGAGAAAATCCTTCCACGAATCTCCGATAATAACCAGCTAAACCAAGAAAGCTACGTACCTCGGTCACTGATTTAGGTTGCTCCCAGCTTTGAATAGCTTCAATCTTTGCCGGGTCAACCGATATTCCACGACTTGATACTACGTGCCCAAGGAATGCTACCTCCTCCAGCCAGAACTCGCATTTCTTCAACTTGGCATAAAGCTTGTATTCACGAAGCTTTTGGAGTACCAGCCTCAAGTGTTGCTCATGATCTTCACGGCTTTTGGAATAAATAAGGATGTCATCAATAAAGACGACCACAAAGTGATCCAAATATTCCTTGAATACCCGGTTCATCATATCCATGAAGGCAGCAGGAGCATTAGTCAATCCAAAGGACATGACTAGGAATTCATAATGCCCGTACCGAGTTCTAAAAGCCGTCTTTGGAATATCCTCAGTTCTAACCTTCAGCTGATGATATCCAGAACGAAGATCGATCTTTGAAAAGAATTGTGCTCCTTGCAACTGGTCAAACAGGTCATCAATACGTGGCAATGGGTACCTGTTTTTGATGGTGACATGATTCAACTCCCGATAATCAATACAAAGTCGCATACTTCCATCTTTTTTCTTCACGAATAGAACAGGAGCACCCCAAGGAGAAGTACTAGGACGAATAAAGCCAATGTCTAACAATTCCTGCAGTTGGATCTTTAACTCCTGAAGTTCAATAGGAGCCATTCGATATGGGGCTTTGGAAATGGGTTTTGTACCGGGTTCAAGGTCGATACAAAATTCAATTTCACGCTCTGGGGGTAGGCCAGGAAGTTCTTCAGGGAATACGTCAGGGAATTTATTAACAATAGAAATATCATTCAAAACTGACGTATTTTTGTTTAGATCTGTGACATGAGCTAAGAAAGCTTGACATCCGTTTTTCAATAAACGAATAGCTTTATGGCTTGAGATGACAGCGATTGATTTTAATGGTTTGGTTGCTTGAATTCGCATAATAGGTCGATTAGGAATATGAAAGCTAACAACCTTACGAAAACAATCAATTTTTGCATAATGAGTAGTTAACCAATCAATCCCTAGAATCACGTCAAATGCAAGTATTTTTAATGAAATCAGATCGATAGGTAATGTGTGGGTACCAACTTGAACCAAACAAGACTTATAAACAGTGGAGGTAATGAAGGTTTCTCCCAACGGAGTTTCCACAGATAAGTCAAAGTCTAATTTCTCCGGAATCAAATTTAATCGATGAGCGCAAGTAGGAGAAATAAAAGAATGGGTTGAACCGGTATCAAATAAAGTATAAACTTCTTTAGAGTTTATGATAAGCTTACCCGTGATGACCTCATTCGGGTTCCTTGCTCTCTGGGAGTTCACAACAAACGCTCTCCCTTGCACAACCGGTTTTGACTTTTCTGGGACGGCTTTTGGTGCCTCCATCCTAGCTGAATTTGTCTTCGGTAAACGACAAAATCGGGCTAAATGACCTTCTCTTCCACAATTATAACATGCTTTGGACGGCATCGCGCAGTTTGGACTGATGTGCCCCTCCCCTCCGCATTTGAAACATATGATAGGTGGTCGTTCTCCTTCCTTAACGACAGGTGCTGGTGCTGACGTCTTTCCATCATTGTTGAATCTCCTCTTCTTGAAATGTCCATTCTTATTGTTTTGGCCCTGATTACCACCGAAGTGGTTACCATTTCTGGCCTGTTGATTCCCTCCACGCTTGTTGTCACCGCTTCGATGACTGCTCTCACTGGTATTATCATTTTGCCGGCTGCTCTCTTTTGGTTGCGTTATCTCGTTATCGCGCTCCACCAACTGAGCCCTATTTACAACATCTGAATACAAACACAGTTTATGAGAAACAAGATGTTGACGTATCTCCGGCTTCAAACCTCTTAAAAACATCCGCGTCATTCTTTCTTCATTATCCACCAGGTGGGACGCAAACCGGGATAACTCCGCAAATTTTGCCTCGTACTGCGACACGGTCATATTATTCTGCTCCAATTTGATGAACTCCACCTCCTTCATGTGACGAATACTCTCGGGAAAGTATTTGTCGTTAAACAGATCTTGGAACTTCTCCCAAGACATCTTCAGTGCGGCAGGTTGAGTACGCTTTATCGATTCCCACCAGTAATCTGCCTCTCCTCGCAACATAAAGGCGGCAAAGGGAACCTTTTGCTCCTCGGAGCAACCCAAGACATCAAATATCTTGGTGATCTGCTTTATCCATGTTTCAGCTACAAGTGGTTTGGGTTCTCCCTTAAACTCCGGTGGTCCCAGCTCCTTAAACTGTTTAGCGGTGACCGCCTGAGAGTTTCCAGTATTTCCACCTACGTTGTGGACAGGAGCCGCTTTCACCTGTTGTTGCATGAATTGCATAAAGCCTCTGAACATTTGATCATTCATCATTTGGTCAGTGTTGTTGTTTGCATGAGGATTGACACCTTCCTGATGCACATTATCCTGATTATTGATATGTGGTGAATCAACAGTCGTCTGTGCTCCATTGCTATTCTCAACATTCTCAGATGCCATTTTCAGATACTGCCACAAAATAAAAATTAATTGATATGTCATATATTATCCTTATATTATGACCGACCAATTAAATACCATGCAAATAAACTTAGGTATGTCATACTAGCGAAGGAATTCCCCGTCTCTCCCCTCCTAGTTCTATTCTCACATCTTAGCCAGGGATCATATCCCTAAGCTCTGATACCAACTGTGACGCCCCCAAAATTAGGTATACATCACCCATCTTGGGTCGTCAGATACATAGTACAGAATACAAATACAACTGATTAATACAACTGTCGTGTACAATACGACAAAACATAAACTGTGAGTTTGAATACAAATATTATCTTCTAGAGAGTATTCATACTCAAAAGGAGTCCTCATTACATTTATTAACACACCATTACATAGAATAGTGAGGACTACTAACTAATACTATCATTCGGACCATCACTCCGTTCCCCGACTTGCCCCAGCTACGTTCTCATTTCCTGAAGAGAACAGTGAAAGAAAGGGTGAGCTCAACTAGCCCAGTAAGAAATATTATGACTAAGATAATGCAGAATAAATTATCATTAGCCTTCAACAATGTTAAACTGATATAATAGACATCAAGTTTAACTGCAGCGGAACAAGCAATCCGTTAAAAGAGTTAAGTAGAAAATAAACTCTACTATCTTTTATGATTTAAAAGGTTTTTCAACATTGCGATCGCTGAGACTCAGCTTAATAAAATAATCCACATCATCGAATCACCCCTGCACTACGGCCAAGGATATTCGTGTATTCATTAATGGTCATGATCATGCCAACAACTGTCCATCAATGCACTACGGGCCAATGAGGACTTTTACCACATCATTTGTAACATTACGGTCATGATTATACCGAATAATCCCTGGTCATAATCATACCAAGTCCATCTATGCAATACAGGCCACAGATGACTTTCAACATTTTATAAACATGAGGATGATGACAATGATATAAGAATTCAATAAAACAAGTTCAAGAATTAATTTATCCAGGAATTAACAACGTCCAAATTGTCAACATGATACTGCATTGTGGAGTAAAATTCAAGAATGCTTAGAAGAATATTTTCTTGAAAAGATACTGGATGAAACGCAACTATCAAGGATATTCCACAAATTTCATGGAGTATAGAAGTCAAAACTTAACCAACTGAGTATAATAAAGAATGGAATAACAAAAGAAATCACCATGCATGCGATAGACCGCACAGACAGGTTATTCCAACAGAATAATAAATAATGGAACCAGGTCCGGCGTAAACGCACAGACAGGATATTCCGACAGGATAATAAATAATGGAATCAGGTCCGGTGTAAAACACACAGACAGGATGTTCCAACAGAATAATAACAAGACGGAACCAGGTCCGGTGTAAAACACACAGACAGGATGTTCCAACAGAATAATAACAAGACGGAACCAGGTCCGGTGTAAAACACACAGACAGGATGTTCCAACAGAATAATAACAAGACGGAACCAGGTCCGGTGTAAAACACACAGACAGGATGTTCCAACAGAATAATAGAAGAATGTCACCAAGTATAGGGTAGACCGCGTATACTGGTTATTCCAACAGAATAATAACGAATGGAATAACAGAAGTTCTCTTCATGAATATAAAAGAATTAATATTCCCTACCTTAAAAGAACTGGATATTGGAAAAGTGATGTAGCAGAATACTTTTATTCTCTCTCTCTCTCTTATTCTCTCTATACTTTCTCTCTCTATAGCTTGAATGAATTCGTGAAAAATAATGAAGCCCTAGGCCTCTATTTATAGAAAAACTGAGGGTGGCTCTTGGTCTTAACGAATGGTCAAATGACTCTTGGTCTTAACGAAGGGTCAAATGACTCTTGGTAATATTGAAGGGACAACTACTATTGACGAAAGTAATTACTATTGACCAAGGTAAATACTATTGACGAAGGTAATTACTATTGACCAAGGTAAATACTATTGACCAAGGTAAATAATATTGACGAAGGTAATTACTATTGACCAAGGTAAATACTATTGACGACGGTAATTACTATTGACGACGGTAATTACTATTGACGAAGAGACTCTTAGATGATGACATATGGCCCCCCATAAAATAACCAAACTTACCACAACGTCTCAATTATTGATTTAATAATATAACATATTATACAGATGATACTATGACAATAATTTAAGAGATATGATGCAGCAATTACTGTAGCAATAATTGAGTATAGCTGAGTGACTTCTCACGTAAGCATCAATAATCAATACCGTGTGCTACTATGCAACCACGCGTATTACTGTACTTTTACTACCGAGTAGTTCAACAGTTTTAACGGTTTTAACGGTAACACCTCAGCCGTTATTTTTATAGAAAGATAATTCTGTCGTTTTCTCAATCCGACAATAATTCCGTTGTGGGGTCCACCAATGATTGTGCCGTCGTACGAATATTCCCCGACAAAAAGAATATTCTCCGACCAAACGAATATTTTATAACAACTTGCTTACTTTGCAAAATTTATAAATATGACCCACAACTATAACATTATATCAAATTAACTCCATAATATTCAAAAATGATATTTATAGAAAATTCATCTTTATTTATAAAAGTTGGGGTCTTACAAGAAGTGCTTGATGACTTGGTGGGATATTGTGATAGTGATTATGCTGGAAATATTGATGATTCTCAAAGTACAACTGGTTTCGTGTTTATGTTGAGTGCCGGAGCAGTTTCTTGGTCCTCAAGAAAACAATCTATTGTAACTTTGTCAACTACAGAAGCGGAGTATGTGGCTACTGCAGCTTGTTCCTGTCAGTGTGTATGGATGCAAAGAGTTCTTCAAAGTCTTGGCTATGATAAGTGTAAGTGTGTTACTTTATTTTGTGACAATACTTCTACAATTAAATTAGCCAAGAATCCTGTTTTTCATGGTCGGAGCAAACACATCCATGTGAGATTTCAATTCATTCGAGATTTAACAAGGGATGGTGTTGTGAAACTCGAGTTATGTGGCAGCGGTGAGCAGCTCGCAGACATATTGACAAAACCTCTAAAGCTGGAAGCCTTTGAAAAACTTCGAGGAATGTTTGGAGTTGTGGATAAGAAGGAAGTAAACTGAACTACTTCCAGCAGCTTCAGTTTAGGGGAAGGATTGTTGAGATGTGTCCTTGTTAGTGTAGGACTGTTTTCTTTAGTCAAATAAACTCCTAGGTTTTAGGAGAGTTAGAGAGTCAGTTGGGTTTGTTTTAGATAGACCAAGTCTTTAGCACTATCTTAAGGTTTGTTGAGACGTGCTTATGCATTTTGTATTTCTGTTTTGTAATGGCTATTTAAGCCAGCTTGGTGGCTATTCAATAAACTATGATTCAGCTATTGTTGAATTGATCTTGTGCTTCTGTGAGCTTTGATTTCTAACAATCTTCAGCCTTATACTTCTTCTCAGCATCTCGTACCATTCTCTCAATCTCTTCCTTGGACAATTTTCTCGAGTCGTTTGTGATTCTTAACTTGCTCTTCACCCCAGCAGTCTTATCCTTCGCCGAAACATTCAACACCCCATCTGCATCGATATCAAAGGACACTACAAAACTCGTGTCACCCCTTGGGGCAGGGGTGATGCCAGAGAGCAGAAATTGTCCCAATAAGTTGTCATCTTTTGATCTTGGTCTTTCACCCTCGTAAACTTGAAAACCTTGAACAGTCATATTATCCGCTGCTGTATGGTATTTTTTTTCCATATTAGTGGGAATAGTTTGGTTCCGTGGAATAACAACATTCATTACATCACCAACAGTTTGAATACCAAGGGGAAAAGGAGTAACATCCAACAGCAACATGTTTTGAACATTTTCGCCACTCAAGATAGCAGCTTGCACAGCTGCACCATATGCAACAGCTTCGTCAAGATTACTTTTCTTGCAAAGCTCCATACCATCTCACAATAGCTTCTGGACCTTTGGAATTCTAGTTGATCCACCAACGATGACAAACATCATGGATGCTGCTCTTGTCCATCTTGGCATCCCTCAAACACATTTCCAAGGGTTCGATAAAAAGATCCATGGTCAGCTCCACAAATTTGGCGCGACTGATTTTTGTGCATAAATCTACACCCTCGTACAAAGAATCTACCTCAACAGAGGCCTGGGAATAAGAAGACAGAGTCCGTTTTGCCCTTTCACAGGCAGTCCTCAATCTTCTTAGGGTCTGCACTTATGTCCTTCCTATGCTTCATCTTGAACTCTTACCAAACGATGATCCAAGTCCTCTCCTCCAAGGTGAGTGTCATCCGATGCAGCCTTCACTTCAAAGATACCCTCTTCAATTGTCAGAAGAGAAACATCAAAAGTACCACCACCATGATAAAAAATAAGCACATTCTTTTCTCGGGCTGAACTGTTTCTTGTCAAGACCGTAAGCAATGGCAGCAGCAGTTGGCTGGCTCACTGATGATACGAATGACATTGAGGCCAGCATCCTTTGTAGCCTGGCGCTGAGAGTCATTAAAGTATGCAGGGACAGTAACAACTGCATTCCTTACCAATGATCCAAGGTACGCCTCGGCAATCACCTTCATCTTTATGAGGACCATTGATGAAATCTCTTCCGCAGCAAATTTCTTCTCCTCGCCTTTGTAATCGACCACAATCATGGGCTTCCCACCTCTACTAGCAATGACCTTAAACGGCCACTGTTTCATGTCATTTTGTACCAACGAATCATTGAATTCCCTTCCAATCAATCGTTTCGCATACCCAAACAAAAATATAAAGTATCATATAAATTAATTTACAAACTAAATATTAATTCTGTAGCATATATTCAAAAGTAGAACATCTCAAAAAATATGTTACATAGATACACTGCAAGATAACAAATAAATATTCAATAGGAGTAACAGTTCTCATTTGGTAAAAAGCCATTATAAAATGTCTATCTCTACCAATTGATTACTTTACAAAAAAAATAAAGTCTCTGTTGCCAAATCTTTTGTTCCGCAAAAAGAGTTATATTTTTTTTATTGATAACAGTATAAAAGGACAGATAATTTTGTGCCTACAACTGTAACAGATATTAAACTCGGAAATAGTAGTACAAAAAGGCAAATGCAAACAATGGTGAATGGGTATTGTACCCAAAAATAAGTAATAAATTTGCAAAACCAGAGACGTGGATGTGGATTACTCATTGACCATAGTAGTACAACATGGCAAAGAAATTGATAAATGAAGAAGTTGATGTTGATACACTCAGGAAAAAGTAAAAAAAAGAGAGAACATATATTATAAGTAACCTAGAGTTCTTGCTGATCTGTACCATAGTTTGAAAAGTCCTGTTTTCTTGCTTCATCATTTTTGTTCTAAGAGATTCTTTTATTTCTTTTCAGGCCTCGAAATATAAAATATACTAAAATGAGATGGCTAATATTAAAATGAGATGGCTTGTAATGGGTAAAAAGCATGCGATACAAGTTGGGTTGAGCTAAAATAACTGAAGCTCAGTAAAAAGCTTGCGAGTTTGATGTTTATACAAACAAGTTGAGTCGAGCTCGAATAAGCTAATAATGATCTAGTTTAAGTAAAATATTAGTTAGGGCTTATTCGGGGATGACTTATTTTAAAATAATTTATAAATTAAAATAAGGTATAAAGATTATTAAAATAAAAAAAAAAGAGTTTTTACACTGGACAAACCTACTTATTTTAAGTCAAAAATTGAGAAGCAAAAAATTATTACTCCTCAAAACATATTTATAAGTCAATTTATAAATTAAAAAATAAGTCACAAACAAATATTTAAATAATAAAAAATAACTTATAAGTTTTCGTCTGACAGATCTCTATGCTAATATACTAACAAGTTAAGTGACCAAA
Organism: Panax notoginseng; assembly: GCA_016801055.1. Classification (NCBI taxonomy): domain Eukaryota; kingdom Viridiplantae; phylum Streptophyta; class Magnoliopsida; order Apiales; family Araliaceae; genus Panax; species Panax notoginseng. Next base: position 192,065,086 of record CM029015.1, on the reverse strand, counting down.
TAAGGATAAGTAATGGACAATATAATAGTAATTGTGCAGTTTATGCTTTTATACTTCAAAACATTGTGTCATTATTATATACTACTACTAATACAAAAAAAACGTTTTTTTTTTAAATAGAGTCTTTTGGGGGAAAGATGTAGTACCGATTGTCATCTTTTCCCCGATTTCCTATCTCAAAAGTGAAATTAGTGTTGCGCGGTGTTAACGCCAAGTTTCGTCTGCGCGTCCAATCACAAAATCCACGCGCTGAATCCTGCACAATAACAGATCACACAGAAGCTTGACGGCCGTACCGCCGGGGGATAGCTCCGGTGTGAGAATAAGCACAGGCCGTTCACAAGGTTTAACAATGGAGGTTTATATGTTTAGTGCTCAAAGTAGATATTACCTGTTAATTGTAACTTTGGCCTTGTATTTATAGAGCTCCCATCACCTTGGTATCCTCTTCTTTGGATTAGAGTAGGACTCCTAAATATGTTAGCTACCATATTTGGGTCCAACACAATCTCCTTGAGAAGTGCAAGTGGAATCCCTTTCCACCACTACATCCAGAGTTACCTTGTTGACGTAGGATTAGGGTTGACACCCTTAATCACGTAAACTCCTTGTCGCACCAACTCTGCATGTGAACTGCTCATACGCTCAGGCCCAAACCAATAGCCAAACCCAATAGGCCCGAACTCAAACCTTACGATGACCACGGGCCCCAGCCTATTGGGATCGGGTAACCGACCCCGATCTTACATCTCTGAACATACGAGCCCGACCTCCTATGACCCGACTCAAGCCTTCAGCCCAAAAGAGGGTCGGGAAAACACTCCCGAACATTGCCCCCCAGTCTCTTGTTATAAGATATTTATGACACGAGACTTGAAAGGACATGAATTCTGATAGTCACGCCATAATGATGAGTTGTCTCGAGAACCCAAACGGTTTCTCCTCGGTCCGCGAGCTAGTACACGTTTTCTCATAACTGGGCCCACCTGCCATAAATAGTCGCCTTTGGAAGCCGTGCCAGACGGGCTATATAAGCCCCCCAACATTCAGCAGCGTCACTTTTTCGAGCCTTTAATATTTTGAATCTCTGTCGAACTTTTCCGGCAAGAGCGATTTCCGGCGAGACACTCATTTTTCCAGATTTCTTCAGTCCGTGCCATTTCTCCACTAAGCTCTTGTCTTGTACCTCTCTTCCCTTCAAACCACCATAAATGGCTGATTCCAGCGATCCTCGTCCCACACCAACCATAGCAGCCGGCACTCCCACTCTTAACTCCGGTGACCTTCTCCAAATCGAGCTGGAGGCTACTCCGGTCGAACTCTCCGTGGAGAACGCCGAAACCAGAATTCGTCAACTCTACGCTTCGGAAACCGACTACGCTGTCATCAACACCAAATCTTCCATCACCCACTCTCAACTGTCGGACATCCAAACTTTATTCAACATCCCCAAAGAATACAAGCTTCGGGTTCCCGAGGCCAGCGAGAGGATGTACCACCGACCCGAGGGCGAATGGGTAGCCGTCCATCTGTATGCCCTAAGGTACGGGGTTCGGTTCCCCCTCCACGAATTCATCTCTTCTTTCCTCTGCCTGGTAGGGATTGGGTTCTCCCAGCTGGCTCCCAACTCCTATATCCAGCTGATCAGCTTCATCGCCCTCTGCCAGGAGGCTGGCATCACCCCCGGGCTGGATTTCTTCTTCGTCCTGTTCTCGGTGGGTCGGTCAAAGGAGCCCGGCCTTCGGCATCTGAACCGTGTTCCTGGACGGGACACCTTCGTGAAGACCCCATCCAGCAACAAGGGGTGGCATTCACAATGGTTCTTCATGAGGGGAACCGATCTTAACCTTCTCCCCAACTGGGCCGGTCCTGAAGATGTCCCCATGAAGGTCAACAAATTTCCGAAGAGTCGTTCGGCAGCCTTCAAGAAGTTTTACGCCCTTCTGAGGCAGACTAATTGGGGTCTAGGAATCGTGTCCAACGAATCCTGGCTCTACGAACACGGCTGTAAGTTAATCTATCCGACCTTGTTTTCTTATTCACCCGATCTTTTGCTTCGATTTTCATAATGATCCTTTTATTTTATGTTGTAGTGACCATCTTCAAGCCAAACAATACTGAAGAGGCCCTGTCCCCACTGCCGATCCTTGTCGAGCCAATCCATCTCCCAGCCGCTGAGGACTCTCCTTCAGACGAGGCTGTTCTAATTGCCGAAATGTCTGTCGGTTCGTCAACCGGCCCTCTTCCCGAACCTTCCAAGGCTGATGCTTCCACGAAAAGTGTGTTGCAGATGAAGGGGGCCGACAAGATGGCTTTACTAAAGAAGTCGAAGAAAAGACCTTCTGTTCGAGCTCCCCCCAAGGCCATCGTTGCGCCCCCGCCGAAGCCTGCTCTGAAATCAACTCCTCCACCTCCGATCATAGTGACGGTGGCCGAAGATTCGGAGGGTACTGAAGATCAGCTTCTGGAACCCGCTTCGAAGAAGCCGCGGTTGGTCGAGGGGCCCTCCCATGCCGAGGAGGTCGTTGCCCCGATCAATGCTTCTTCCCCGAAGTCCAAGGCTAGCTCTTCCGGAGGATCCCCAACCACCTGCTGGCCGAAGAGCCCAGCTGACAAATTCCCTTTCCATTTGCTTGATCAATTCAGGCTTTCCGGTGATGATGAACGGTTCAAGAACTTTTCGTCAGAGGATTTTCTGGTTACCTATCTCCGAGCCCAGACTCAGGTATTTATCCTCATTTGTATATATGTCTTCATTCATTTTTTTTTATGTCTGACCAATTCGCCTATGTATTTAGGCCAACGCCATCCTTGCTCGAGCTATCGCTCCCCTTGCCCGATCTACCAAGAGAGAGGTCCAGCTAAGAACCGACGTGGAGCTTCTCCAGGCCGAATTATCGGGTCGGGATTCGGAGCTGAAGAGGGAGCAGGATCTCCATGCGGATACCCGTAATAAAGTATCCCAGGCTAATCGCCGGATTGGCGAACTCGAAGAACAAAATTCCCTACTTCAACATGAGTTCGTCGGTCTCAACGATCATGCCAAAAAGCTGGTGCAGGATAAGGAACTTCTGGTCGAAGAGAATAGGACCTTGGTGGGAAACCTTCAGGTCATCGAAGGGAAGTTCGCGGGGGTTCACGCTCAGCTGAGTAACTTGATCCACGCGAACAACACTTTGATGGCCGAACAGACCATCATCAAACAGGCTGCCATCAGGGAATACGAAGAATCGCCTGCCCTGACCGATAAAATTATGACCCAGTTTGCCGAGGGTGTTGAAGCTTATCGGGAGAAGGCCCGAGCGAAGCTTGTTGATGCTGGTTTGGACGCCTCGATCCTTGATTCTTCCGACGAGGAGTCCGAGGCCGAAGCCGATGCTGGTTCCCCTTAATTTTTTCTTGAATTTGTTCATACTTGTAATTTCCCTGTTTTTTTTTTTAAGTTTTGTAATTCAACCTGACCAGAGAGGCCGACGGTGTATGTACCCGAAACCTATCTGATCGGGAATTGTAAAACCTTTATAATATGAATGGAGACAAAAGATTTCTAAGTAGTTATCTCGATCAGTTTAACTTTATTTTTATCGCCCAGTTAGGTCATTTCTGACCGTCTGGTCCATTTTCGTCTAAAGTGTACTGTCTCGGATAGGTAACTTTTATCGATCAGTTATACTTGTGGCGTTTTATCAGCCAGTTAAGTTCTTTCGGACTGTCTGGTTGTTTTACGCTCGAAGCTTGTCTGATCGGACGTGTATCTTTGTCGATCAGTTACACTTGTGGCGTTTATCGATCAGTTAAGTTTTTTAGGACCGTCTGATCGTTTCACGCTCGAAGCTTATCTGATCGGTAAAGCAGTGCAAGATTAAAACGAAGTACAAACGTTTCTCTTGAGAGAAGTTTTCATTTCATTGATAAATCGCATAAATTACACCGTTATCAGGAAAGAACAGGCATGTATTTACTGGTAATATCTCCTAAGTCTTCCAGCATGCCATGTATTCTTTACTTCCGACCCATCCATTGCTCGAAGCCGGTAAGTCCCTGGCTTCGGCACTTCTAATATCTCATAAGGCCCCTCCCAGTTAGGCATTAACTTTCCTGTGTTCTGGGGGGTTGACGCCTCTGCCTCCCGAAGCACCAAATCTCCTATCTCGAACCTCCTCAACTTCACCTTCTGGTTGTAATGTCGGGCTGTCTTCTGCTGATAAATGACCAACCTCAACACCGCGGCGTCACGAGCTTCATCTAGCAGATCCAGATTCATTTTCAAACCTTCATCGTTGTATAGTTCTTTGAACTGGCTGACCCGAAGGGTGGGTGACCCAATCTCTACCGGTATGAGTGCATCGGTCCCATAGGCCAGACGGAAGGGGGAGTCTCCAGTTGTTGTCCTTGGGGTCGTCCGGTATGCCCACAAAACGCTAAGCAATTCCTCGGGCCACCGACCCTTCAGTTCATCCAATCTTCTTTTTATGCCGTTGAGTAGGGTTCGATTTGTCACTTCCACTTGACCGTTTGACTGAGGGTGGGCAACCGAGGTCTTCCGGTGTTGAATTCCCAATTCTTTCAGGAAGCTTTCAAATTTTGACCCCACGAACTGTCTACCGTTATCCGATACTACAGCCATCGGGATGCCGAACCGATAAACTATTCCTTCTTTCACAAATTTAAGACATTCCTGTTCGGTAATCTTCTGCAGTGGTTTGGCTTCGACCCACTTTGTCATGTAATCGATAGCCACTATTATAAAGCTGACTTGCCCTTTGGCCTTCGGCAGAGGTCCTAGGATGTCGATTCCCCATACTGCGAAGGGGATCGGGGATAAGACCGAGTAGAGTTCTTCGGGGGGTTGATGCGGGATGTTGCTGTTCAGTTGACACTTGGGACATTTTTTGACGAGTTCCTTGGCCTCTGTGTAAATGGTTGGCCAGTAATACCCCTGTCTTAGAATTTTATTCGCCAGTGACTTGGTGCCCATGTGATCTCCACAGATCCCTTCATGTACCTCCCGAAGTGCGTAGATTGCCTCTGACGGTGTTAAACATTTAAGTAAGGGAGAGCTGAAGGCCCTTCGATACAAATCTCCATCAATCAGTACAAAATTCGAACTTCGATGCTTGATCTTTCTTGCTAGGATGCGGTCTGATGGTAAGGTTCCGTCAGCCAGATAATAGATGTAGGGCGTAAGCCAACAGTCTAGTCGATCAACACATAATGTCTCCTCTTTTGAGACACTAGGCTGCTCCAATGTCTCTAGATATACCGAACCGTTGAAGGAGTTGGCATCGGTTGTCGCCAGTCTGGCCAGGGCATCTGCTATTGTATTGTCGGATCGGTCAATTCCCTGACAGCTGACCGTGTGGAAGTATGTCAGTTTATTCTTTGTCTCGGCTAAGTACTTCGTCATTCTCGCCCCCCGAGCCGCATACTCTCCCGATATCTGTTTGACGACCAGCTGCGAGTCACTGTAGATGACCAAGTTTTGTACTTCTAGGCTTCGGGCCAATTTTAACCCGGCTAGAATGGCCTCATATTCTGCTTCGTTGTTGGTCGCTCTGAACTTAAATCGAATAGCTTGTTGGACCTTGAATCCTTCGGGGCTCGTCAATATGACCCCTGCACCACTGATATCTGACGTTGACGAGCCATCGACATATAGTGTCCATGAAGTCTTTATGGGTTGTGTTTCGGCCACCGATCCCACATCTGGCTCCGAAAACGAACATTCCACGACGAAGTCTGCTAGCGCCTGCCCTTTGATTGCCGTTCGGGGATGATACTCTATCGCGAACTGTGTTAGCTCCATTGCCCATGCCGCCAGTCTTCCAGAAACCTCAGGTCGGTGTAGAATTTTCTTCAACGGCTGATCGGTGTATACCACCACCACCCGACCCTGGAAATAATGCCGAAGTTTTCTGCTTGCAATGATTAAGGCATAGGCGAATTTTTCCAGGTTCGGGTATCGGAGTTCTGCGTCCCGAAGTACGTGGCTGACGTAGTACACGGGGAACTGATTTCCTCCTTGGTCCCGAACCAATGCCGCCCCCACTGCCATCGAACTCGCCGCCAGATAAAGATATAGTGGTTCTGAAGGGATTGGTTTCATCAGCAGAGGTGCCGAAGAAAGATATCGTTTGATCCCTTGGAACGCGTCCTCGCATTCTGAGGTCCACTGGAAGCTTTTCTCGTTCTTGGGTCCTTTCAAGGTGTCAAAAAATGGCTGGCACCTCTCAGCTGATTTAGAGACGAACCTTCGTAGGGCCGCTATCCGACCCGTTAGTCTCTGCACATCCTTGTATGACTTTGGTGATTTCATATCCAGGACTGCCTGGATTTTCTCTGGGTTTGCTTCGATTCCCCTTTTGCTGACCAAGTATCCTAGAAATTTACCCGATCCCAGCCCAAAAGTGCATTTGGTCGGGTTTAGCCTTAGCTTGCGTTTTCGGACCGTCTCGAAACAGTCCTCCAGATCTTCAAGATGTTCACGGACTGACATGCTTTTAACGATCATGTCGTCTACGTAGACCTCCATGCTCCTCCCCAATTGTTTCGTGAACACCAGGTTCATCATTCGTTGATAAGTTGCCCCGGCATTTAATAGCCCGAAGGTCATTTTCCTGTATGCGTATATCGCCCGATGTGTGATAAAACTTGTCTTCGGGATGTCTTCCTTGTTCATCGAAATCTGGTGGTACCCAGAGAATGCATCCATAAAACTCAACATACCGTATCCCGACGTGGCGTCGATCAGTTGATCTATGTTGGGCAAAGGGTAGAAATCCTTCGGACACGCCCTGTTTAGATCCGTGTAATCAATACACAACCTCCATTTCCCATTTTGCTTCTGGACCAATACCACGTTGGCCAACCACTCCGGGTAATCAATCTCGAAGATGAATTCGGCCTCCAGGAGCTTGGCGATCTCTTCGTCGATGATTTTTTGCCTTTCTGGGGCGAAAATCCTCCGCTTCTGTATGACCGGTTTCTTGTCCGGGTCCACGTGCAGCCGGTGTAGAGCCACTGATTCACTTACCCCCGGCATGTCGCTGGGTTCCCATGCAAAGATATCGGCATAGACTCAGAGTAATTCTATCAGCCCGGTCCGGAAAGGTTCTGATAACCCCGACCCGATCTTAATTATTTTGTCTTCCTGCCCAGGTACCAATTCTACATCATCAGTTTCTTCGGCCGGAAGAGCAAGTGGCTCTGTGCTTCCCTCCGTGAATGGTTCGATCTCAATGGCCATTGTCTGTTTTTGTTTGCAGACCCCGACCCCTGAAGAAATCAAGCTGTTTCGGTAACACCTTCGGGCTATATCTAGGTCACCTTTTATCTCCCCGATCCCGTTCGGTGTTGGAAACTTGATTTTAAAATGGGGTATCGATGTTACCGCTTGCAGGGCTGCCAAGGTAGGCCTTCCGAGGATCGCGTTGTATGCCGAGTCTATTTGGACGACAAAAAATTTCACCACTATTTCGACTTGATTAGGTGCCGTACCAAATTTGACTGGCATCTCGATGGTGCCCAACACAAGCACCGGATCTCCACTAAATCCGTACAAGGGGCCTTCCCCTCCCAAATCCATCTTCTTTCCTTGCAGGTCTAACCTCTGATAGGCGTGAGAATACAGGATGTCGACCGAAGACCCGTTATCTATCATCATTCTTTTCATATCCACTATCCCGACCTGAGCCGTTATTACCAAAGCACCATCGTGGGGCTCAATGAGATCTGTCGGGTAATCTTCGTCCGTAAATGAGATAGACGTTCCCGGATATGCCCGATCCTTTCTAGGGGTTGACCCCGAAACAGATAGCACTGCTTCCAGAGTCCCACTTCTTTTTCTTCCCGATACCCGTCTAACGGAACCCCCCGAAATGACATCAACTACACCTCGGGCTGGGGGGTTCTGCGGCGTCTGGGTATCCGGGATCTGATCTGCGGTCTCCTCTCTGGGCACCTCGGCATTTCCCCGGCCTGCCACGTATTGTAACAGTTGTCCGTTTTGGACATTTTTCTCGATCATATCCATCAGATTAACGCATGCTTCGGTCGAGTGTCCGGTACTCTGATGGTATTCACAATACTTATCCCGACCACGCTTTCCGGGCTTAGTTCGCCTGGGGCATGGCTCGTAGAATGGTTGGTTTTTCATTTCCTGCAGGATTTTCGACCGATCCGCGGTGAGGGGAGTATAGACCTTGCTGACGTTACGGTTGGGTAGTGGAGGCCGGTTGCTACCTGAACCTCCCCCGTTGAAGTTTTTCTTTTCCGTTCGGTCTGATTTCCACTGGTTATTGTCCGAACGTTGGTAGGTCGGTTTTTCCCGATCTTTCGATTTCTCGTAAGGTTGTTGGTGTGGTTTGAAATTTCCCAAAGCTTCTTCTATAGCGATGAACCCTTCTGCCCGATAAAAGGCCTCGGTCAAGTCTGCCGGAGGGTTAATCACCAAATCCTTTACCAGCTTCTTAGATCTCTCGATGTCTAAGCCGGTCGTAAAAAATCCCAGTGCTTGTGGGGAATTCAGCTCCGCTACAGATCCCACTGCCTCTCTAAATCGTTTGACGAACTGACTTAGGGTCTCGTCTAATTTCTGCCGTACCTGCATGAGGGACGCCGTGATCTTCCCTCGTCTTCGGTTGCTGCCGAACCGAGCATGGAATTTTTCACAAAGATCGTTCCATGACCCGATTGATCCTGGCGCCAGGGTCCCCAACCACTCCCTGGCACTCTTCTTAAGTGTTGTAGCGAGCATGTGGCATTTGGCTGCATCCGAATGCCCATAGTACGACATCAGCCGATCATATCCATCCGAATGGTCGTAGGGATCTCCCAATCCGTCATATGTCTCCATCGGGGGCATCTTCTTCTTTGGATCGGCTATCACCCGGTTGATTTCGGGCGAAAAGGGAGATCCTAAACCTTCCGAAGATGTCCCCGTCGAGTTTTTTGTCCCTAGCAACCTTTCTAATTCAGACACTCTCCGGGTAAGGGGGTCGGATCCTTCCTTATGAGGGGACGATCGAGGTTTGTCCCTCCCATAATCAGGAGACGCTTCCCTTTCTATCTGCCCCGTCCTGCCTCGGTGTTCTGATCGGCGCCCGGCCGAAGGACTCCTCCTTCTGCTCCTTCCATCTCTAGAGCGACTCCGGTGCCTGCTCTGTTCTCTTCTTGCCTCTTCCCGCCGAGGCGATCGGGACCGGCTTCGATTCCTACGCCTTCTGGAACTCACTTCTTGATCACCGACCATGTTGGCCATCTGTCTCTCCAACTCCAATTGTTGTAGCTGGAGCGCCAACATGGCGTCTTTATTCTGGTCCAGTCTCTTCTGCAAGAGAAACTCTCATTGGTCTCGGCTTCCTGCTCCCCGGTCTTGCCTCACGAGGGCTTGAGAGTGCCTCTCGTCGGCCTGACTCGCTTGATGAGGCGTGTGTTGACTCTCGGGGAAGAGCTTCCGCCGAAGATCATGGACCGGTAACTCTTCTACCTCCTGTATTTTAGACCCCAGTCGGTCCTTCACTGACCCCCTCGCCTGAGTTGTTTGGTGGGACTGCTGGGTCTTGGCCCTTTCCGAGACAGCGATATTATCTCTACTCGTCATGATTGCTGCCGAAGAAAAGTATTTGTGGTTGCAAAGAAGCACGCCCTCCTTCTAGCGCCAATGTTAATGCCAAGTTTCGTCTGCGCGTCCAATCACAAAATCCACGCGCTGAATCCTGCACAATAACAGATCACACAGAAGCTTGACGGCCGTACCGCCGGGGGATAGCTCCGGTGTGAGAATAAGCACAGGCCGTTCACAAGGTTTAACAATGGAGGTTTATATGTTTAGTGCTTAAAGTAGATATTACATGTTAATTGTAACCTTGGCCTTGTATTTATAGAGCTCCCATCACCTTGGTATCCTCTTCTTTGGCTTAGAGTAGGACTCCTAAATATGTTAGCTACCATATTTGGGTCCAACACAATCTCCTTGAGAGGTGCAAGTGGAATCCCTTTCCACCACTACATCCAGAGTTACCTTGTTGACGTAGGATTAGGGTTGACACCCTTAATCACGTAAACTCCTTGTCGCACCAACTCTGCATGTGAACTGCTCATACGCTCAGGCCCAAACCAATAGCCAAACCCAATAGGCCCGAACTCAAACCTTACGATGACCACGGGCCCCAGCCTATTGGGATCGGGTAACCGACCCCGATCTTACATCTCTGAACATACGAGCCCGACCTCCTATGACCCGACTCAAGCCTTCAGCCCAAAAGAGGGTCGGGAAAACACTCCCGAACACGCGGAATAGTTATCAAAGACGGTGTTGATGGGGTTGATGGCGGCTTTAGAAAATAGAGATGAGAAATATTGATAAATAGTGACTTAACTTTTTCATTTATTAGGAATGAATATATATATATATATATATATATATATACACACACACACACACACACACACACACAAGATTGAGTGTTGCCCAAGTACTTAAATAGAAAACTATCTTAGAATTATGGGATTACAATTAATTACAAGGATGTTACCATTAATTAGAAAAATTATGGGATTACAACTAATTACAACGATATTATAATCTGTTGTATTTAATTCTCTAATATGCCCCCTCAAGATGGAGCTCCGGAGGAGACGCCAATCTTGACTCTTAATTCTTGGAAGCGACTTTGTGGAAGCAGTTTGATAAGAGCGTCGGCAAGTTGATCTGCTGAGGAGACATGACTAACACGAAGAGAACCTGATTGAACTTGATCCCGAATAAAGTGATAGTTAATTGCTACATGTTTCATGCGCGAATGAAAGACTGGATTAAAACAGAGATAGGTGGCCCCAACATTGTCACAATAAATAACATGTGATGTAGAGAGAGTGACACCAAGCTCTGTGAGAAGATAACAAATTCAATTGATTTCTGAAGCAGCAACTGATCGATACTCAGCTTCTGTGGATGACCTAGCAACAGTACGTTTTTTCTTGGATGACCAAGAAATAGGATGATGACCAAGATAGACAATATAGGCACTCGTAGATGTATAGTCATCTTTGTTGCCAGCTCAATCTGCATCTGAGAAGGCATGAAGAGATAGTGAATTTGCCTTAGGAAGAAATAATTCATGAGTCAATGCGCCACACAGATATCGAAGCAGTCATTTTCCAACATTCCAATGTTCAGACGTAGGGCGATGCATGAATTGGGAAAGCTTGTTAACAGCATATGCTATGTCTGGGCGAGTGAGGCAAAGATACTATAGACTGCCAACAATTGTTCTATATTCAGTACAGTCAGTCAGAGTTGTACCTAAATGAAGTGTGAGATTTCCATCTGTAGCAAGTGGTGTAGCAACAGGTTTAGCATCAAACATGTTTGTTCTGGAAAGAAGATCAGTGATGTAGCGCCTTTGAGTAAGCAACAAACCAGATGGAGTGGTAAGAACCTCAATGCCGAGAAAATAAGACAAGGGGCCAAGATCCTTGATTGAAAATCTTTGTGCCAGGAGGTCAATGTAGCACTAAATAATATTGGTGCCGGTACCTATAATAATAATGTCATCCACATAAACAAGTAGATATATGGTAATGTCACCGGAGTGTAGATTGAATAGAGAAGTATCTGCATGAGAGTTTGTGAACCCAGACTCAATAAAGAACTGGCGAAGTTCAAGGTACCAAGCTCGTGGAGTCTGCTTGAGGCCATATATAGCCTTCTTTAATTTGCATACATGTGTTGGATTTTCTCTATCAACAAATCCCGGAGGCTGGGCCATGTAGACATCTTTGAAAAGATGGATTTAAAGAAAGGCATTATTAACATCCAACTATCGCAACTGCCAACATCTACTGATTACCAGGCTTAGAACAAGGAGTATTGTTGTCGGCTTGACAACCGGACTAAATATGTCGTGATAATCCACTCCAGGTCGTTGATGAAAATCTTTGGCAACTAATCTATCTTTGTATCTATCAATAGAACTATCAGGAAGCCGTTTAATACAAAAAACCCACTTACATCCAACAAGATTCTGTAGAGAAGTAGATGGAACAAGCTCCTAGGTTCAATTCCGAACAAAAGCATCAAATTCATCATGTATAGCTTGTCTCCATTTGGGATCTTTTAGGGCTTGGGTAGCAATATGAGGTGCAATGTCTGATGATGGAAAAAGGACAATAATGAGATTCATCTTGGTTAGGGGTTTGTGGATGATACTTTTCACTCTAGTGGTTATGGGATGGGTATTTTGATGGGTGTGTTGAGTTGTGGTTGAATCAGAAGAGTTCTCAGAATTGTGTGGTTCTGGTGGTAAATGGACAACTGGTGGGGAGGGGAGGTCGACCGATTGGGCATTTTGTGACGGATGTGGACACGAGGAATCCCTTTGAGGAGGTGTATTGAATGAGCCATTTGAAATGGGTAGAATTTGGACTGGGGGAAGCCATTTGGAAATGAGCTCTGGGGTGGGACGAGCTAGATGGGATTGGTGATTGGTAAAAGGGAAAGAGTTTTCAAAGAATTTGACATAACGAGAAATATACATTTTAGAAGTGGACAGACCAAGACAGATATAGGCACTTTGTGTTGAAGAGTAACCAAGAAAAACACAAGGAGTGGAACGGGAGACAAGTTTATATTGAGAATAAGGACGAAGCCACGGATAACATAAGCAACCGAACATCCGAAGTTTGCTATATTTGGGCTGAGACACAAAGAGTTTTTCTAAAGGAGAGGAAAGATGTAATGTGGGTGTGGGCATACGGTTGATGAGATATACAGCAGTGGCAAAGGCGTAAGTTTAATAAGTTAGGGACATCGAGGCATGAGTGAGAAGAGATAGACGGTTTTAACAATATGGCGATGACGTCGTTTAGAAAGACCATTGTGCTCTGGTGTATAGGGTGGTGTAGTAAGATGGGATATACCATTGGTGGAGAGAAACTTATCAAAGGCTTGATATTCGCCACCATTATCTGAATAGAGGGTAACAATACAGTGTTAAAATTGGTTTTCGACTAATGCCTTGAAGCACACAAAGACATCATACACATGGGATTTTCGTTTAAGTGGATAATACCAAATATACCATGTATAATGATCAACAAAAATAACATAGTACTGAAAACCATCAACTGAATAAACAGGAGAGGTCCATACATCATAAAAGAGAAGTTCAAGCGGATGGGATGAGGTTTAGGTAGAAGAAGAAAATGGAATTTTATGACTTTTATTACATGAACAGGCATTACAATGTGTAGAAGAAAATAACGGACTAGACAATGGTAAAGAAAACTTGTAAACAATATTTTTCATAATAGTAAATGATGGATGACCTAGTCTAGAGTGCCACTCAAACGAAGTAGCCTTGACACTAGAAAAAGCAAGCAACGGTGAAAAGATAACTGAAGGGGATGTAGTCGGCCACTCATATACGACATCCTTCGGTTCACCCATCAAAAGGATTGTTCCCGTGTTTAGATCCTTCACCTGAAAGGCAGAGGGTCAGAATTCAACAAAAACATGGTTATTAGTGCAAAATTGATAAATTGAAATTAAGTTCTTTTTCATGGAAGGGACACAGAAGATGTTTTGTAAAGTAAAGGTGCGAGAGGAAGTAGGTATAGTGGTAGAACCGGTATGAGTGATGTGAAGGGCAGATCCATTGCCGATCATGACATCATCAGAACCTTGATACGTGATATGAAGAGAGAGATTGCTCAAGTCAGACGTAACGTGGTGAGATGCTCCACTATCCAGCAGCCAAGTAGGAGTAGTGTTGTTGTCGAGGACGACATGATTGGCTCGTGGTTGCCAGGGTGTGCGGGGACGATATCCCTGAGAGCCATGAGAACGAGGTGCCAGGGATTTTTGATTAGTGACAAGTTGAAACATCGGGCATCGTTTGGCAGTGTGTCCTTGAATGTCGCATGCTTAACAACGACCCAAATAAGGTTTGGGATGGCGTTGATCATAAGGAGAGAGCGCAGTGGTAGGGCCTGGTTATTTTTAATTGATGGCTGGTGGACGCCAATTTGGACGATTCCAGAAGGCTGTGGGATTTGCTGTTGCTGGTAGATAAGATGGATGAGTAGTCTGAAGAGATGCTTCTTTGTTGAGAAGTTTCTCATGGAGCTCAACAAAAGAAATTGACGTGTCACGAGCATTAATTGCATCAATGACAAATTTGTACTCATCACTAAGTCCTTCAAGAATCCGATCAATAAGATCCTCATCACCAACTAGCTTCCCCAGAAGAGCAAGTTCATCGGCACGAGTCTTTATCGCCTGCATATGTTCACTAATTGATTTTGAGCCCTTGGTGCACCTCTTTAATTGTTCCTTCAATTGTTTTATATGACCACTGTCGACGTCAGGATTTTTTAATTGTCCCTTTCCGTTACTTGTCCTTTGGTGTTCTCATTTTAAGTGAGATTTGTTTGAAAAAAAAAGTGAAAAAGGTCCGACATGTATAATGTCGACGATGGACTGTTAAGAGTCGCCAGTTGGTTTTTTAAATGGTTGTACCAACACAATCGAGAAAAGGTTTGCACATTGACCCAGTGATGTGACACTGCTAAACGGGTCGGTGAAACCGAGATTCATTAGGGTCCGGGGACTTGGTTATGCGGAGGGAAGGTGTTAGGCACCCCCCAACATCTGTGTTACCAAGGTGACCGCCTCTTTTCAAGAAACTACTATCTGAATGTTTGTGTGTGTGGGTCAATGTGCTGTTATTTGAAAGTAGTGCGAGGCCTCGTTCGCACCTATATACACAGGGTTTGAATTTTATGTAAAAATTCAATTTTAAGCAAGATATAGCAGTGATATTTTGTAAAAGAGGTTTTTCAAACCCTGATGCTCAATAGTAATTGAGACCTTTTACACTCCCATTTTATTCCGTATTCGGCTGGATTGATTTTATTTGACAGATGCGAGGCATCCGTACGAAAATAATGTACAAAAAGGTGTTGAATTTCTCGTGGGTATGTAAACCATCTGAGGAAATCCAGACACCGCAGAATAATTTACAAGCTGCTTACAACTGAAAATGTCCATCACGGGAACCGAATCTAGATCCAATGGGATGAATCTGTGATCAAATAATTCCTAGGCGCACAGAATACTGCATTTTATATGAAAACAGTAAGCAGGTATATATATATAAGCTGTAAATATATATATACAAACATGATCACCAACCACGAAGTACCTCCATGGGGGATCAGAAATGTAAATAAAGCTGTAAAAACTATCAACCGCCACGGAGGAAACTCCAGGAGGGACGAAATGTACAGAAAGCTGTAAAAACGGTCAACCACCACGAAGTAAACTCCAGGTGGGACGAAATATAAAGATATATATATATATATATATATATATATATATATATATATAAAAGCATATAAACGCACCAGATGTAAAATTCAGGCTCATCGAACAGAGTTCGACCACAGTTAATATATATATATATATATATATATATATATATATATATATATATATATTAAAGCAGGTATACACTCCGGATGTAAAATCCAGGCTCATAGGACAAAGTTCAACAACAATTAATATATATAAGTATATATATATTAAAGCAGTAAACACACCGGATGTGAAATCCAGGCTCACCAAACAAAGTTCAATATCAGTTCATATATATAATTATATATATAAGAAAGTCATTAAACGCACCAGACATAAGTCTAGGCTCATCGAGCAGAGTTCGACACGCAGTTTATATATATAAGTGCATATATATATATATATATATATATATATATATATATATATATATATAAGCAATTAAACGCTCCAGACCGAAGTCTAGACTCAATCGAGGCATAACTCGATAATGTTAGTCCATATATATAAATATATATATATATATATATATATATATATATATATATATATAAATATATATGTATATACAAACTAAAAATAAACTACGGACCGAAGTCCGGGAAAAATGTGCAACACGACTCTCAACGTGTAGAAGGGTGTGTGCAAAGATGAAGAGAAAAACTTTAAAGTGTGAAAGAAGGCTTACAATGGGCTGCCAAAGAAGACTTCAATATCTTTAAAGTGGGTAAACACTGGCTTTTATAGGAACAAAATAAGCTATATGTGAGCTCACAAGTGTTTAAAATGAGAAAGCACTCAGTCTGGGGTGAGTACAGAGCAAATTGGGCAGGGCTTCCTCGCCGTTTTCTCTTACAAAATAGCCACCCCAAGCCCTCTATTTATAGAGGGTGGAGCCGCAGGTGTACCTACAGCAGAGCCGCAGGTGTACCAGAGGCAACCCGGGTGGGCCCGGGTTTTTTGGCTCGGGTCGTCTCGAAGTTCGTGCACTCAGGCACTGTAATGTCCACTCGAACTTTCAGAAGTGCAATTCGGGCATCCGTTTGAGGTATACAGGACCTATTTCGGACCGCCGTTGTCGAGAGTTGTACGATGGCATGGGATTAGAGTTTGTGCGAAGTCATTGAAGATGGGACGGTGCCCTCCGATCTTCAAGCTTCAACTTTCATCTGTTACCCCGCACAATAGTCACTCGGGATTGATTAGTCTTATGGGATATTGTTGCGTAGATATGTTGAGGCGACGTGGCGTGACATCGTGTTGGTCAAATGACGATGTTGCCCCTCACCGGTGTTATTGCCGGATTGGGCTGATAAAGCAGACGTTTCTCAGCTTCTCTGAGATTGGACTGCTGTAATTTATTGAAGGTCTTCATTGTCATCTTTGAGGTGTGTCTGTCTTCCCAATGTTATCGCCGGGCTGGTACAGTGGATCTCATTGTGAGCGTCGAGATTAAAGCTGGTTGTATTTGTAACAACCATTTTCAGGGTTATCGCCGAAATTACCTTCCTTGGGGTTATCACCAAGGTTGGTAGCTATTCCCATGGTTGGGACTGAGACTGGATACCTCGGGGTTATCTCCGAGATTAATCGGTCTTCTCTGATGTGTGTTCCGGTATTGTATCTGCATGCCTCGGGGTTATTTCTGAGATTATTACTCCCAGATTGCGATCCGGGGTTGATGCTGAACTTCCGATAATATCCGGTATGGATATGGATCGTCTTTCAGGGTTCCCTCTTAAAAGACGAATCTGCTCTCCTGTAATGTTAGTGGCAGTAGTACAGAAAATTTCGAGTGTCTACAACCACGAGATGGTTTGGCGTAGGTATTAGCTAAGGTTTGCCACGCTTCAAGGAAAGTGGTGGTGGGGGCAATAAGCGGTTGTAAGGAAATAGAGATAGCACCAAGGAGAGCGCTAAAGATGAGACGATCATGACGCTTTCAGGTTGTGTATGCCGGATTTGGGGATGCAACGCCATTAACAGTGATGGTGGGTGGTGATGGAAAAGGAGTTCCATCAATGAAGTGATGAAGATCATAACCTTCAAGAAGAGATTGGATTTGAAGACTCCATGTGAGATAATTGGTGGATAACAATTTGGTGATATTAGAGAGATTAATTGTAAGGAGGGGATGTTGAGGTTCCTCGGAGCTTTGGATATAATCGTTGGTGAAAGAAGAGTTCGTATTAGAAGCCATTGAGGAGATGGGCAGAGTAGTGGTAGGTTGTTATGGAAAAAAAAATTACGCTCTTGATACCATGTAGAAACAATGGCTTAACTTTTTTCATTGATTAAGAATGAATATATATATATATATATATATATATATATATATATATATATATACAAAATTGAGTGTTGCCCAAGTACCTAAATAGAAAACTATCCTAGAATTATGGGATTACAATTAATTACAAGGATATTACAACTAATTGCAAGAATTATGGGATTACAACTAATTACAAGGATATTACAATCTGTTGTATTTAGTTCTCTAATAGTGGCTTGGTTGTATGCGGCATCGCCAATGAGTCGACGACTTGTAACAGTGAAAGTGACGTAAGACGGCGTCGTCCTGTTACCCTGGTCACTGGCTATGATTTCAACGCCACCATGTTGTCTAACTCGAATACATGAATATGTTGTCCCAAGATCGATTCCGATTGCAAGTCCTTCTACTTCTCCGACCATTATTAATTAGAGGAAAATGAGAATTGAGAAGTTTTATTTAAGACAGGAAAATGAAAGAATTTTTCTAAATTGACTGAAGAATGTTTGGGTTTTCTAGTGAATTGGGTTATTTATCGGCTCCATTTTTGAAACTGAAAGAGAATTTGCATAATTCTCACTTCCATTTCCCAACAATGCTGGACTCTTGAGTTTCCTATATCAGTTTCTTCCGTACCGATATGTGTTGCAGCTGGTTCGAGACAACAAAAGTTTAATTTTTAAAAAAAAAAAATTTAGGCATTTTTTTTCAAAATTTTATTATAAAAATGAGAAGATTTAAAAAGAATGCAAAGTCTTTATATTTCTTTTTCCTCTCGTTTTCTTTTCTTCTTCTTTTTCGTTTTTCTGTTTTATTAATTAATAAAATCTAATTCATTTTAACAAATTATGTTATTTTTGGTAGTTAATATAAATAGGGCATAAATTTTGTGCACGGGGTGATTGCTTTTATTTGGAAAATTTTAACATTGTCAATTAATTTTGGCATATTTGTCTAGAATAAAGCAATGGCTTAAAAGCATAATAACATTATTATTGTAACCCTCTTCTCTTCCTTTATTCAATTTCGAGATATTTAGTACTCCATCTGTCATTTAATATAAGTCGTTTTAGAGTTGTCCATAAGTATTAAAAAAATAATTATATAGCATTAAATATAATATCAATTATCTATATTGTCCTTGTATTAGAAAGAGAGAATATTATTTATTAGAAAAAAAATAGTGAGAGAACCAAAGTTATATTTAATACTCGGGGTAATACTGAAAACTAAGCAATTAATGTTTATTTAAAATTCTCAAATGACAAATATTATTAGACAAAAACACTTCTCTAAAATGACTTATATAAAGGGACGGAGAATTACATTTGTAATTTAGTATTGTAATCCTCTTCCCTTCTTCGGGTCAAATAAAAGTATACAGAACTCCTTAGAGTACACATTAAGTGTGTCATATTAGGGAAATTTTGGTTTGCCCCAGAGGTAATTTATGAAAAGGAAAAACTAAGAAAAATCTCACAGTAGCTGGCACGTTTAATTTATTACACTATTAAACTTTTAAAAATTCAAATTAATCTATTGAACTAATTAAAATTTTAAAATTTCACCATTCCGTTAATAAGATTTAACGTCTGTCAAATTGGCTCAAATTCTTTCAGACAAAACTAAGAAAAACCCCACTATAGTTGACACATTTTACTTATTATACCATTAAACTTTTAAAAATTGAAATTATCCAATTGAACTAATTAATATTTTGAAATTACCCCATTCCGTTAATAAGATTGGACGTCCGTCAAATTGACTCAAATTTTTTCAGACGTGGGTAATGAAAATAGAAAAGAAAATGACATGTCATTCCTACATTGATTAGGCAGTAAAATCAACTCATCTCCCAAGCACGTCTCCAAAGCCTAAATAAAATAGGGAAAAGGTCCAAAAATGCCCCTTACGTTTTTCTCGATGTCCAACGTGCACCCTATACTCTTTTTGTTCAAAAGCACCATTGACGTTACATTTTTTGGGTCGACTGTTCCCATGCCGTTAAAAAAATCCAACTAGACAAACGGGTGTGCTAGACGATTGACACGTGGCAAAAATAAATTTTAATAATTACTTTTTATTCTTTGCTCATTCTTCTCTCTCTTTTCTCTCCCTCCCATCTCCGATCCTCTATCTTCTCCCTCTTTGAAATGGTGGAGCTAGATATAGACTTCTAGATCTGTTTATGGTTAGAAAACACAAATAGATGTGATCTTCAAGCTCTTCTAATTACTGCTCCAACAAGCATATCTCTTCCATCTGAAACTCCCTCACAACATCCCTCAACACCTCAACCTTTTCATTCCAATGGGTGGCCTTTGTTTTGCAAAACTCAAGAGGGCTAATATTTAATAAAGGGTTCTTCTTCAATGCGAAGGAAGTAAAGTGTTTAAACATGACAGTGCATTGATCATCCGTACAAAAATAAAAAATTTGCTCTGTAATTGAAGAGAAGAAATTTACCAAAAGAAGGAAAAAACCCTAACAGTGGCAATTACTCCACTCACAAGCACAATCAAAATGAATCAAATGAGTTCAAGATCTACAAATTCAAACCCTCTCACTCCTATCTTCCTCATCAATTTCGCCTGAAATTCCTCCGACCGCTCCGGATCCGTGGATTAGAATGAGAGTGGGTTTAGGGAGGATTGTGTTAGGGTCGGGTTTGGGTCCCCAGAAGTGGATGGTGGTTTAGGATGGGAAGAGAGGCCGGCAGAGGAGAGAGAATAGCTGAGGAATTTACCATATATGGAGACGGAACTTAAGCAAGAGACCACCATTTTTTTGGTTCTTTGAATGTCATACACCATTGAAAATGGAGTAAGGAGATGGGACAGATAGAAAAAAGGAAGAAGAAAGAAAAAGGATTAATTTTTAAAAAATTAATCAAAATACAACTTATTTTATTTAATTACAATTTATTTTATTTAATTAGTTATTTTGATTAATTAACAAAATAATTTGGATTTTAGTAAAAAAAAATATTTTGATTAAATTATATAATATTGTTTTATTTAGAATATATTTTATATTTAAGCCTTAATTAATTTATGTATTAATTAACTTCAGCAAATCTTCCATGTGTCAGCCACATCATAGAGGTTGTAATCCCGTTTGTCTAGCTAGATTTTTTTTTAATGGCAGGGGCACAGTTGACCTAAAAATTATAACATTAAGGGCTCTTTTGGACAAAAAAAAAAGTATAGATGGCACATTGGACATTGGGGTAAACGTCAGGTGCATTTTTGCACCTTTGCCCAAATAAAATACATAGAGAAAAAAAACCTACTAAGTGTAGAAAAAGGCAATGGCACAAGGTGAGGCAACGGTGGAGGCTCCATGTGGCGATGGTGGCGGCGACAACAGTGGAAAATCATTGTGGTGGTGGCGACGTCAGAGGCTCCTTATGGTTGCGGTAGCTCCTTTGATGTTAAAACTTTTAACGATGGTGGTAGGTGCGCTGCTAGCTGGTTCACTTCTCCTTTTTTTTATATAGGCTATGTGGGTTGATATTGCAGCAGGGATGGTGCTAGTAATTAGGCAAATAAAGGTTGATTTGGGGTGTTGGAGGATGATAATAGGGCTATGTTTTGGTAAATAGAATTGGGGTTTCGATAGAGGCGACTAGGGTTGTAGAAGTTGTGATTATAAAAGGTAGGTTGAGGAGGATCGAGAAGAGAACATTTGTAAAATGGAGAAGAAAACATACCTATTATAGTAGTTAGGGTTCTAAACCCCTCCTCTAATTTATCTATAAAAATGGTGGTGTATATACGTTCAAATTGTATAAAATCTATCAAATTAATGATGTAATTTGAACAAATCGAATATCAAGAAAAATAATCAAATTTGAGTATATTTAATTTTGCCAAATAACATCATTAATTTCATCAATTTGATAAATTTGAAGCAGAAATATATGGGGTAATTCTTGTTGGTTTATAAATTTGAAGCACAAATCTAGCCACGTCTGAAAAAATCTGAGTCAATTTGACGCCCATCCAATCTTATTAACGGAATGGTGTAATTTCAAAATTTTAATTAGTTCAATTGGGTAATTCAATTTTTAAAAGTCTAGTGGTGTAATAAGTCAAATGTGCCAACTATAAAGGGGGTTTCCTTAGTTTTGTTTGAAAAAATCTTAGCCAATTTGACGGACGTCAAATCTTATTAACATAATGGTAAAATTTAAAAATTTTAATTAGTTCAATGAGTTAATTGAATTTTTAAAAGTTTAACAGTGTAATAAGTAAAATGTGTCAACTACAGTGGGATTTTTCTTAGTTTTGCCTTTAAGAAAAATTAAAAACAATATGTATATATAAAATTAAAATTATGTATGTGATATTAAAACCCCATGATATTGATGTAAAGGATCGTTCATACAATGATTTTTCTTCAATATATAAATCATCACCACTAAAAGAAAAAGGCCCTTCTGTGATCGCCTATCCACGACCGCCTATCCGCGATCGCGTACGGTCGCCAATAACCATCGGCAACTGAACGCAATCACTAATATAGGTCGAACGTAATCTAGTCGTTGTTCGGACATCAGCGACCATCTGTAGTGACCGCCTAATAGCAACTGATGTCGTCGCTGAGTTGAGTCATCGTGAGTTAGGTGTCAGAGGTGACATGGCTCAAATGTTAGCGACCAATAATAGTGATCGGAGCGGTCGCTGACACCCTCGAGTCGTATACGGTCGCTGAAAAGTATTAGCAAGTGCATGCGATCGCAGATGATTAATTTATAAAAAATGGTCGTTTTGTTGATTTCTCAAATTTTTTGTACCTGTTTTATATCCCAACACACAACAATATATATAAATAAACCAACATCCATACAAGTCTATCAATATATATCCATCTATGTTCGTATATATATATATATATATATATATATATATATATATATATATAATCTAATAAAACCAATACGGTAATATAAATATCCACGCATACTGTGCTCATATATATAAACAAGTATCGTCCGAGTAAAATTTATATACAAATGTCATAACGTACAATGTAAATATGAATTAAACTATTCAGTGGGTAAAAATTATAATCAAATGTCGATTAACAAGACAAATAAGGAATACAAATGCCTTCACGGAAGAATATTGTCCAAATGGGGTTGCACCGAAAGAATAAAACATGTATTATTGAATGTAAAGTTAAACATGCAAAGTAGTACATAAATTTAAACATATACAAGATTACCTCGGGCTCATCCTGTTGTTGTGTTGTTCTCGCCATTACATCTACTAACTCCTCAGGAGGCAAAGACTATAATTGCAAGCTAAGTGTGAGTAGAAGAGTCCGATCCTGACATATTACTCTCGCACCGTCAGCAGAAGTGTGCAGCATTGGATGGCAAAAGGACTGAGTAGATTGACTAGCAGAGTTGTATATACCACTGATAGTTGGTCGTCATCGTTGTCCTTGGCCTTTGACATAGTTCTTCTTCACAGCCGACTCTCTTTCCCATAATTCTTGATCAATCGGCGGTAGCGGGGTGCCTTCAAGATAGCGCTCATTCATTAGATTCTTATAAGTGTCCTGTCAGCAGGTTAGAAATTAAATAGTTAACAATAAATATAAAATGCTTAAGAATGATGTAAAAATTTATAAACATATCAAAGTATACCACTATCTGAATAGCCTCAGGCAAACCAATCGCGGGTGGCCACATATACATCCGACCAATGGATGGGATGACCTTGAGACGATGCCTCCTACAAAATTAATGTGCTCATATATTAATAAGTAAACATGTGTGATGTACTAAAACTAAAATTGAAACTTTATACTCAATAGGTACCCTGGCAGTAATGTGTCGCACCTGTGATATATTGCTGCCCTTATAGGTCCTTTTTGCCTTTTCGCGTGTAGGTACACTTGAGGATCTGTTCGCGGAAGCAGTCTTCCGTCTCTTAACCCAGCCTTCGGCTATCAACCCATATGTTTTGTGTGCACCACCAGGGGCTATGCTCATGCATGTACTCCTCACCTTGTCCTGAATAGGCTATTCCTGCATTATAAAGGGCTTTTTGACTTTTCTTATTTAGATTATCTTTGGTTCGGACTACGCACTTCTGTCAGAATAGTGTCTGAATAACTAATGCATGTGTGTCGTCCTATCTATACCTCTTCTGAAAATAAAACAAGTATTAATAATATTAAAACGATGATATTAACATAATCCAAAACTACTGATAAATAAAAATTTATTAATTATATTGTGATCAACATTAACAAAATAGTAAACCTGAAATTTAACCCAAACAGCATTCTTGTAGGCGATAGGTATACTCGTCCACGTAATCACTGGCGTAGGCCAGTTCTGTAAGCATAATTGTGAAATGCACTTCACAATTTTGTTATCACAAAAGTTACAACAATATACAACAATTTACATTAAATACGGACATTTGATTATAATATTTTAAGCAAGTTACATTAGTATATATCTACAACAATTGAAATATAAAATGTTGATATATAAATGTTTAACATACATATTGTCCAGAGAAGGACGGATTTGTATAAGAATCTGATCATCCAGATTTGTCGGGGCCTTCGGCACATGATTAGGACCCCTACCCAAGGCACGTTTTCTTGCAGCTGATTCGGAAGCCATCTGTAAAAACAAATTCTATGATGTTAATATGATGATATATTTGAGTACATATACAATTAAAATAACAATAATTACAGGTAATGGTATGAAATAGTTAACTATTCTCGTAGATTTTATATGGTTTTAGATGATTATAGTGTTATTATGCTTAATCGATGCAATGCAGGGCTTTACAGGTGTTGTATAACATTCAGGGGCAAAACGGGCTTTTAACGCATAGTCGAGCCGCAGCGCCAATGCCAAGCCTATTGGCCGCGCCGCAGCACCACCTCTGTGTCCATGCTAATGTCACCCCGCGTCGCAGCGCCACTTACCCTGTATTGGCTCGCGCCGCAGAGCGAGCTCCGATTTATCCAAAAATACATGGCGCCGCAGCGCCAATCTTAGGTCTATTGCTCGCGCCGCAACGCAAGCTCCGGTGTCCAGGCAAAGAGGGCTTGTTTTTGACCTAGCAAAAGAAGGAAGGTGTATATATAACAGAAGCCAGCCCCTGCATTCTAAGATCATCATCTCAGATAGAAGATAGCACTATACCATATATAGGATAGCTTAGCTTAGGATTTTTCTTCTGTAATTTCTTTCTCTTAGATTCTCCGTAAATATAGATTAGGTATATTAGGGAGAAGACTGTATTTCTTTGGACCGACACAAGCAGTGAGCGACACAGATTGGAAAGCTCGATTTGAGTGGAATGCATGGAGATAGAAGGGCTTTGACAGAGTTTCCTCTTATCCATTTGTTTTCTCTTATTTTGTAATTTATAAAAGTTGTCGTTACTGCTACTTGTATTTGGTTTAATAATCATGAACTGAATATTTGCTCTAAGGTTATAATGGAACCCTTTGTTATTTAAATTGACTATCTTTTCTCTTTGGTTGGCACCATATAATTTGGTTTAATATATTTGTGCTTAATGATTCTCGCTAAGGCATTAGTGATGATTTTGGTAATCTACGCGATATCGATAGAAGGATTGTAGATTTACACCTATATATATTAGCATGTGATTATGGGTCTCGACTACATAAGTTGTGCGTAGAATAGACATATCTCTGTGCGCCACGTGCGACCTTATTGAGAACTTATGCTTAATTCCTCGTTATGATTAATTCGCATAGACATATGTAGGATTGCATCTAGCTTGGACGTTCTTTTCTATTCTATTCCCTTTTGGGTGGATCTGGAGAGGATATGTTTGTGCATACCTCGACAGAGGTGCATAAGCACTTGTGTGTTCTCGATCGACAAATTATCGTGACCATTAAGACCAAAGAGAGAAGGGTAGCTAGTTTGATGAAACATAGCACGCCAGGTGTTCGACAGAATGCCTGTGTGGGGGGAAGTTGTGACCTTAGCTTGTAATTCCTTAGATTACCATTCGTTATCCATTTACTTGCTTTGTTAATTAGTTAACTAGATTAATCACACTTCTATTTATTGTTGTTCGAATAAGACTTTAGCGATACATAGTCGGTATTTGGTAAATATTAGTCATAGTTCCTCGTGGGTACGACACACTTCTTATCACTGTATTACTTGTTAGACCACGTATACTTGCGCATGTTTAGTGATCGGTTTTTCGACCAACACCAGCAAGAGTACGGAACAGCAGAGTGGCCGAACGGGTTAAAACCATCAGGGGGCAATCAAAGCCTCACATTTCTTGGTTCCAATGCAAACCTAGGATGTGCTAAGTTAAAATTTTTCCAAGCCTGCCCATCTGCGGGATGGTTTAGTTCCCCATCTTTAGCTTGAGATTTCGCATGCCAAGTCATATGTTCATTTGTTCTGGAAGACATGTACAATCTTTTTAGCCGATGTGTAATTGGAAAATACCTTAAAATCTTAGAAGGTATATTTGTTTTTTTGTTGTCATACCCTCTTTATGAGGTCTAACCCGATCATGACTGCAAAACGTACACCTTGTTTCATGTTCATTTTCCTTATAAAATAACATGCAATCGTTCGGACATGGATCGGTCTTTTGGTATCCAAGACCTAACTTCTTCACCATTTTCTTACAAAAGTAGTCGTTTTCGGGCAATTTTTCACCCTCAGTCAATGTACTTTTAATGGTCTTCAAGAGCGACTCAAAACACTCATGGCTCATGTTATGATCAGCCTTGATATTAAGTAATGTCGCCATTACAGACAATGTAGTGTGTTTGGTGCAACCATGCCACAACGGCTCGCTACCCTCGTCTAATAACTTAAAGAACGCTTTGGCATCAAAATTAATAGGTTGATCTCTACCTTGTTCCCAATCAAATTTCGGCCTTACAATATCATGAACCATTTCATTCATACGATGGGTACTGCTGCCCGGATTGTGTACGTGTGTTGTACCACTATCTCTTCTCTGACCATGTGCCCACCAGCATTCTTCGTAATTTTTCATGAACCCAGAAACAAGTAAATGATAATTGACAATGTCTCTATTCATATAATTTACATTCTTACACTTCAAACAAGGGCATTTTATCTTGTTCTGACCATTCATACATTCTGGGTGACTATACGCATAATCTAAAAATACTTGGCAACCAACTCTAAATTCAGTTGAAGCACCTATCTGGGCACCTGATTTTCGTCGACTCATCCACCTATGGTCTGAATAGAGGTCCATGATACCACGATACCTACTGCAGACAAGAATTATTGTATTCCCTTTGTTAGAGATTTACGATTCAGCTCAATGCCATTTAAAATGCTTATAAATACATATAGATGTATATGTA
This sequence comes from Panax notoginseng, assembly GCA_016801055.1. Taxonomy (NCBI): domain Eukaryota; kingdom Viridiplantae; phylum Streptophyta; class Magnoliopsida; order Apiales; family Araliaceae; genus Panax; species Panax notoginseng. The sequence continues at coordinate 192,038,069 of CM029015.1, read as the reverse complement.
CATATATAACATGAATGTGCATCATAAATGTTACTTCAGGAATGGAATGAGGATACATACCAAAACAAGTAACATAGCATGAGATCGACTACCCAAAGGCATACTATATTGTTATGGATCTCAAATTAGACTGAAGTATGATCATATGTCATCCTACATATTTTAACTAAAAATATCTGCACCAGCCTAAAGACAATAGATTCATAGGGATATAATATGAATCATTACATCATGCATGGCTTGCATATGCATTGGGACAAGTCTACATCATTTGTTTTTGCATATACGTAGGTATTATATAAATATACGCCTCTTTTCAGTTACACGAACAACGAAAAATTTTTGTCATAGTCTCCCTTATAATATGGACTATCCACATGCACGAGGGCATGCATATATGGCCATTTGCAGGCACCCAACACACAACCCAAGAAAAATATACAAATTCTGAATATAATACGACCAAAACAAAATAAAAACTAGTCTATAGGATTATTAATCCCCCTATCATAAGATAAAACAGTCTGAAGTAATGCTAAATTAAAATAATTAATAATTCAATCATTCACCTCTCGACTCTTGTCCCAGTAATGCTACATATATAATTACTCATCTTCTTCAAATTACAAATATTCTCCGAAATTTCAATGATTTCATACTCAGAAATTTGATTACAAAATTAATAGAACAAATATATCTCAATCAAACAACCCTATATATAACAGAAGCCAGACCCTTCATTCTAAGATCATCATCTCAGATAGAGGAGAGCACTATATCATATATAGGATAGCTTAGCTTAAAATTTTTCTTCTGTAATTTCTTTCTCTTAGATTCTTTGTAAATATAGATTAGGTAGATTAGGGAGAAGTCTGTATTTCTTTGGACCGACACGAGCAGTGAGCGACACAGATTGGAAAGCTCGATTTGAGTGGAATGCATGGAGAAAGAAGGGCTTTGACAGAGTTTCCTCTTATCCATTTATTTTCTCTTATTTTGTAATTTATAAATGTTGTCGTTACTGCTACTTGTATTTGTTTTAATAATCATGAACTGAATATTTGCTCTAAGGTTATAATGGAACCCTTTGTTATTTAAATTAACTATCTTATCTCTTTGGTTGGCACCATATAATTTGGTTTAATATATTTGTGCTTAATGATTCTCGCTAAGGCATTAGTGATGATTTTGGTAATCTACACGATATCGACAGAAGGATTGTAAATTTACACCTAAATATATTAGCATGTGATTGTGGGTCTCGACTGCATAAGTTGTGCGTAGAATAGACATATCTCTGTGCGCCACGTGCGACCTTATTGAGAACTTATGCTTAATTCCTCGTTATGATTAATTCGCATAGACATATGTAGGATTGCATCTAGCTTGGACGTTCTTTTCTATTCTAATCCCTTTTGGGTGGATCTGGAGAGGATATGTTTGTGCATACCTCGACGAGGTGCATAAGCACTTATGTGTTCTCGGTCGACAAATTGTCGTGACCATTAAGACCAAAGAGAGAAGGGTACCTAGTTTGATGAAACATAGCACGCCGGGTGTTCGACAGAATGCCTGTATGGGGTGAAGTTGTGACCTTAGCTTTTAATTCCTTAGATTAGCATTCGTTATCCATTTACTTGCTTTGTTAATTAGTTAACTAGATTAATCACACTTCTATTTATTGTTGTTTTAATAAGACTTTAGCGATACATAGTCGGTATTTGGTAAATATTAGTCATAGTTCCTCATGGGTACGACACACTTCTTATCACTGTATTACTTGTTAGACCGCGTATACTTGCGCATGTTTAGTGATCAATTTTTCGACCAACAAGTTTTTGGCGCCGTTGTCGGGGAACTGTTATTCTAATATTGTCCAATATTTATTTCAATCAATTTAGTCTTACATTAAACGTGTGTATATATATATATATATATATATATATATATATATATATATTTCTTTTATTTGTTTGATCTTTCTTTCTTTTTGTTTTTAAGTTTACACATTATGGACGATCAATGTTATCGATGGCCTTATGAGGGGACGACACAACCTAGCTCGGAAGAAAGGCTCGAGCAACTGCAAGTTCAAATTGCAAGTGCCTTGAGATTTTCTGACAATCTTGAGTGTCAATCCACTCAGAATGCCTACTGTCAGGAACAAGCTGACTTTGAACCGATTCCCTACCATCCAAACTGCCAGGGTTATCCAAACTCATGGGACTACAGTCAAGAGAAATATCATGATCCGAATCATGCCTCTCTATTTAACTATCAGTCTCTGCAGCAATATGAATTGACATCTCGACCCAATGACAGCTTTTCTGAGTACTCAGCACAAGAGGAAGAAAGCAGGCTTGAAGAGCTTCTCACCAACTTTATTGAGAGAAATGAGGTTCGGATGGCAAGCCAAGAAGCTGCAGTGCAAAACCTCGAAAGTCAATTGGAGCTAATCATCAATTCCATCACAAATCCACCGCAATGCAATCTACCATTCATAATTGATCTCGACGACGAAGAAGTAGAGCAGTGCACTGTGGATACACGAGGGTTAGGCGATGAGTTTCACCAAAGTGTTGAGGGCAATGTCAAGGTGCAAACTGACTAGCCGGTGGAGGTTGAACTAGAAGAGGAGAGGATCTACAGTGGGGATACTGTCAATAGTAATCAACAGTTAGAAACCACGCGCACGACTGTGGAAATCCTAGAGGGCCCAACAGAGCACAAAGAACGCTTCCATTTTAATGAAATAGGCGAATTAGTGGATAATTCCAACGGCAAAAGATTCTTTGTGCCGATGGATGACTGGATGGGTGAAGAAAACGAGGATGATTCATCATCAATATCTGCCAAAAATCTAAAGGAACTGACGAATAGGCGGCATGAGAAGGTCATTTTCGCTTTTGAGCCAGATTGAATGGCGTCGGTATAGTCAAGCCGACGACTTTAAAACAAGTGCTTGGTGGGGAGGCACCCCCATCTTGGTATTAATTTTATCTATTTTCTTTACTTATGTATATTTTACTTCGTGTCTGTTCGTTTTCGTTGTGAACATAGCTGTCAGATTGTGCATTATTGTTTAGACAGCATGTTTATTTTGATGTATTGTATATTACAATAGTGTTTTTGAGGTTTTTAATAATGCATGTTTACCTTTGTAGTGTAGTTTTTATCCTGTCTTAGCATGTGCAGAAAATAGACAGGAAAAGCACAGAATTTGCTCTTCGCATCTCGTGCCGCAGCGCCAGTGTTTAATACCCATCCTCTCTCCTTCGCTCCACAGCGCTAGTGTTTAATGCCCAACCTCTCTCCTTCACGCCACAGCGCCACATATATATCAATAGCAAGGTCGCGCCGCGGCGCCAAATATTTAACTTGCCTACTACTAACTTGCGCCTCAGCGCCAACCAACAAAGGGTAGGCCGCACCGCGGCGCCACCAGAAATTCCTAGCTACTGTTAACTTACGCCGAGGCGCTAATTAACAAAGGACATCTCGCGCCGCGGCGCCGACAGCGAGTTTTGGTTTTTAAAAATTGATTTTTTAGTCTGTATTAGAGCCACTATCTCCCAATTCTCTCGACATAATTCAGCACCACTCGGCACCACGAGCAACCAACCGTCCCTCTTCTCACAAAACCCTCCCCACCATCTACAAAGCACAATCCATTCACGAAATCATTCACAGAATCCGATCAACCCAACCTCGAGTCAGACTAGAATCCAAAAGGAGATCAGCAGCAACAAGGGTTTTGCCCTCTTCAAGGTATATCTTTTGGATTCCTTTCAGTTTGGCACTAAGATCTTAATCGAATTGTGGGTTGGTGCTTTGTGCAATTCTTTTTCTCTGTTGGTTGGTGTGATTTCCGCTGTCGGAAATCTGGCTAAAGTTCTTTCAAGCAAGGTTTGTCCAAATTGGTTTTGAGGAGTGCACTCTAGGTGTTCGATAAATTGCATGAACCAAAAAATAGACTGATTTGGGGCTGTTTTAGCTTAGAATCACTGGGATTTCATTGGGGATTTGTTGTGCTTTGCTACAACGGTCGTTCCTGCAGACTTTGGCACTGTTTTTGAACCTAACCAACTGTGAAATTTTGATATGGCAGCGACTCAGTGTTGAAGGGTCTTCATCCGCCGCGCCACCATCAACGGCTTAGGACACCACCAAGTTTATCAATGAGGTGGCCTGGAAAAGGTGCAAAAGTTCATTCGGCGCGTGAAATCTGATTCCTGAGCGGGGGTTGAGGCCCGACAAAAAGGATGGTGAGCTAACCACCATGATACAAGAACGCAATTGGATCAACTTCACAAAACTGTCTACGTCGACCATAGTACCAGTGGTTCAGGAGTTTTATGCCAACGCCAACCCCGAGGGTCCTACTGTTGTCCAAGTTCGGGGGAAGTTAGTGGATTTTGGGAGCCAAGCCATTAATGAACTATTTGCGACACTCGATTATCAGGGCAGAGACTATCTAGAGCTGGGGCTCCGCAGCTATGATCTCGAGGATATCATTAAGCGACTTTGCAAGCCCGGACTGCATAGAAGAAAAATGATTACACGGGGGAAAAGACCAGTTTCCCGACTTCCGCACTTAGTCGCTACGGGAAGGCGTGGTTCAGCTTCATATGTGCAAACATGATCCTGACCTGACATCTGAGCGACGTAACGAATGATAGGGCGATTCTGCTATTCGCCATTATCACAGGTCTTAATGTGGATATTGGAGTGCTTATTCATGACTCCATTGTGAAGGCAATCAAGAGCAACATCGCTGCAGGACTCCCTCATCCATTGTTGATCACCCGGTTGTGCAAGTAAGTAGGCATTCAGTGCGGGCCAGAAGAGATGGCCTCTCCACCCATGATAGTCATTGACCACTTAACCATCAAGCGCTTCTATGAGTGGGACGTGGCATAGTCTCATGTTAGAGGTGAGGGATACGGGCCACCTACAGTGCCACCTCTTACAGCAGAGGCCGAGTCCTCACAGCCTCCAGATGCCGCACTAGACGCAGGCCCAGCTAGCTAGAGACTACTAACCGACATCATGGCGTCTCTAACCCTGCTGCATCAAAAGCACGACGCCGAGGCTCGCAGACAGCAGAGGCACATTGCAGATGTGGCGCAGAGGCAGGACATTGCTATGCAGTACCAGGCTGAGCTGGTAAACACCATGCAGAGCATTTACACCGACTATTATGGCGAGAACGCTGAGTTCACGCCATACCAGTTCCCGAAGCCTCATGTCTTCCCACCATACCCTCCACCATCACCGCCCGCCGATGCTGATGAGGACGCTGCTGATGAGGATGAAGCTGATGCCGCTGCGGAGTGAGCGATCTTCAGTGAAGCCCTCTTGTATCAATTGATTATGGTTAAGCAATGAGGGCATTGCTCATTTTAAGTTTGGGGGTGTTTTGGTTACTATCTGTTTATTTCTGTCTACTGCCATGTTAGGTTGCATACTTTAGTAGTTATTATGTTTTTATTATCAGTATTGTGGTGCAGTCGTTTTGAACTGCGGGATTTTGCTTTGCATTTTTATTACTATGAATTTCATGAACTGTTTTTGGTTTTTATTATTAATGCTTTGATTATTATAAACATAATTATGGTTTATAGCCATCTTTTTGGGGATTATACAGATTAGATGCTTGTGCCATGTGAATGGCATTTTTACCCTATTTTGAGCTGCTATTTAGCAAAGGTGTTATAGTTTCATTAATTTTTTATTGTAGCTGATGACAAGTGCCAAGTATTTATGCCTATCTCTTAGAGTCGTGTCAAGCATGTATGAGCTAGGGGTTGTTCAATCGATAATTTTAGACTGTTATTGATCCGTCTTTCTTAGCAAGCACCGACCAACTGTGTTTAACTAGTTATTTTTCAAATTTAGTTCACGTGTTTATTGCTTTGAGAGTTTGCCACTCTTATAAACTTTCATTTTTACAAAGTAATAAAAGGCTTAGACGTTTATACAGTTTTGGATCTTGGTTTCTGACATGTTGACTCATATATAAAAAAATGATGAATGAAATGAGAATAAAAATTGAAAAGAAGTGTTTATATCGAAAGTTTTGTGGTGGGTCGAGATGGAGCGTAAAACACACTCGCCCATAAACGCAAGGCCGATATCGCGATGGAGCATAAAATGCACTCGTTAAATAATCTTCGTTTTTATTGTAAAGTCTCAGTTGACTTATGTTGATTACGTGGCCTTTACTGCTCGAGTTATTAGATTCATAAGGGTGTTCTACACCTAGTGCCCTAAAGTCGTCTGGCTTGGGAGTCACTAATCAAAAGCTCATCCATGGGTAGTTCTGAATAGCCTAAGGTAATTAAGTACTGTCCGAGTCAAATTTTACTGTCGTCATGCTAGAGTCTTTTGATCTTTTCCTGCACCTGCGTCACTACAAAAAAATAGGTCATTGCCGACGGGCTATGCCGTCGCCAATGACCCTATTGCCGTCGACAATGAGGTCATTGGCGATGGCAGAGTCTATCGCCCTTCCCGTCGCCGTATGGGTCGTCGACCCTGTCTCCCGTCGCTCACCGTCGGCAAGATAGTCATTCCCGACGGGGTCATTGGCGATGGCTACCCGTCGATAATGATGTATTGGCGATGGTAGTGGCGATGAACAAACCGTCAGTGATGGTTAATTCTAAAAATTTAAAAATTGTCATTGCCGACGGCATAACCGTCGCCAATGACCCTCCACTCCCCGTCGCCAATGAGGTTTCTTAAAAAAAATTAAATATCAAAATACCCCTGTTCATTTACATATACATAATTATACCTGTAATAAACTAAAGAAAAATAAAGAATTCTTCACAAATGCATATCAATAATAATAATAGATTTTGCTATATCAACCATCAAATATGTAAACAATGTAATGACTTATCGTACGATGTAAATACAAAATGCAATCATAAATAATCAATATAGTTAGATACATATACCATCAACCTAACTAGATACTAAACTCTAGTCTGTACAACTCAAAAGCTGTATAAATATACATATATGAAGGTCAAAATATAAACATAATGGGTACTACAACCCAAGATCAGGAATGTCGGTATCATCATCATCGCCGGTCCCACTGCCGGTCCCACTGCCGGTCCCACCGCCAGTCTGATTGCCGATCTCACCCTCAATAGTCTCATCAGCATCAGCCCTGCAGTCATCACCATCTCCACCATGGGCATCGCCTGTGCCGCAGCCTCCACCGCCGAAGTCTCGTCAACAAGACCCTACAAAATTAAAATATTAAAAACGAATTCAAAAATAGAGCATATTTAAATTAGTTTTGTTTGTGTTCTTCAAGTGTTATTTAGTGTTGCAAACTGTGCGATAACTCGGTCTCCGTATGTCAGAATCGAGTCCCGTAAATTATAACGTGTGTCTAATACCTACGCGGTGCTATGTGTGTATTTGCATGGCATTCAGACGGCTGATGCGGGTTTTGGGCTCTTTTTCGGCTTTTTACCTAAGTGTTGTTGAGTTTTGCAAACTGGATGATAACTCGGTTTCCATATGTCGGAATCGAGTCCCGTAAGTTCTAACGCGTGTCCAATACCTACGCGGTGCTATGTGTGTGTTTGCGTGGCATTCGGTCGGCCGATGCGGATTTTGGGCTCTTTTTTGGCTTTTTGCCTAAGTGTTGGTGAGTTTTGCAAACTGGACGATAACTCGGTCTCCGTATATCGGAATTGAGTCCCGTAAGTTCTAACGCGTGTCTAATACATACGCGGTGCTATGTGTGTTTTTGTGTGGTGTTCGGACGGCCGATGCGGGTTTTGACCTCTTTTTTGGCTTTTTGCCTAAGTGTTAACGAGTTTTGCAAACTGGACTATAACTCGGTCTCCGTATGTCAAAATCGAGTCCCATAAGTTCTAACGAGTGTCTAATACTTATGCGGTGCTATGTGTGTGTTTGCGTGGTGTTTGGACGGCCGATGTGGGTTTTGACCTCTTTTTTGGCTTTTTGCTTAAGTGTTGGCGAGTTTTGCAAACTGGGTGATAACTCGAATTCCGTATGTCAGAATCGAGTTCCGTAAGTTCTAACACGTGTCTAATACATATGTGGTGCTATGTGTGTGTTTGTGTGGCATTCGGACGGCCGATACGGGTTTTGACCTCTTTTTCGGCTTTTTGCCTAAGTGTTGGCACAGCTTAATGTTCAGTTTGAGCCGCAAAGAAACTCATTTTCCCCCCATGTTTGAGCCGCACAGCTTTAACTGACCCTATGCACATAGGACATGACAAACCCCCGTGAGTTAACATGAACAACCGCTGAAGCCTCGGGGCAATGGGAAAGTAACGTAAGATCTTTCTCGGCACGTCTTTTCCCTTTTTCTTACGCTGTTCACGGTATCTACTTGTACCACAAATATCACATGACCTCTTATATTTATTGACATCACCGTAATACAGCATACAGTCATTCTCACAAGCATCGATCTTCTCATACCCAAGATTGAGCCTTTTGACCATTTTCTTCACATCATAATACAACTCCGGTAACTTATTGCCTGCAGGTAAGCACTCCTTCACAATGCTTAATAGTTCATTAAAACCTCTCTTGCTACAGTCATGCTCGTTCTTGAAGTATAAAAACTTAGTCATGGCAGATAAGACGGTGTGCTTTTCGTGTCCGTCATACAGTGGCGTCGCTGCTTCATGCAATAACTCATAGAAATCCTTAGCCCCGTCATTCAGCTCTTGCTCGACGCTACTGCCATCCCTGTCTGTATTCCACTGGAAGTATGAACCAGCAGCTTCGACTATCATGTTAGTACAGTCAAAGGTTTCATCACCTCCAAATTTTGGTCCTGACTCATGTTCATCCAACCAGGTTTCCCCATGATAGATCCATGTCGTATAACATGAACCCATACGCAAATAAGTCGCACATGACATCACTCCTTTCCTTCCACACTTCATTCACATACCTCTTACAACGATATCTGATCTCATCGCCGCTGACTTGCTCAAACGCGAAGTTGAGAAACTGTTCAACCCCACTACGATACTCAGAGCTAAGCCCACTCCTATCAGTGGCTACCCTACGTTCCATCCAACTTCGATCAACAGACATCTCAGACAACTGTCTGCTATATATATGGAAAGTTAATGTATATGCAAGCTTATGAGTTTCCTAACTTCATCTCCCACTCTAATGGGTTAGGCTTCTATCCCATTCCCGGATGTGTCTCCTCACTGATGCCAACAACTTGAACATATATTTAAATTTTTCAGAAATTTCGGCAGCACCTCCCCATGGTCTTCAAGTACATGAAATAGACTAACAAGTCGTAGTCTAAATATGCACCCGAAGAACATCAAAAGATATATACTGACCGAAAATTCAAAAAATATAAAGACGTGCTCAAGTCGTTAACACTGACCTATGTGAGATCGAAACATACAAGAACAGTCCCAAAACGAGGACTATTTGAGATTCACTTCTACTAAGTGAATCTCAAACGGGTTTCTAAGCTTCCTAAGCTATATGAATATATATGTGCATGTCAAAGTAAGGATTATTCTATATAACTACACATTCACTTTTCAAACCATTAATGCCAACAATGTGAAACAAAATAAGTTTCATTATGTTAGTAATGTAGAGGGTGTGAGAGATTACAAAAACTCCATCTATTTTCTTTCCTTTTCTGTTCATTAAAAAATACAAATAGCAACATTATTCAAATATTATCTCTTTCATTTTGTTTATCTAGTAAAAATCTCTGAACCCAACAATGCTAACTGTCTGCAGAGCATAACCGACCTATCAAAACCTAAAATCTTTCAACAAATCAAAACACATATGTATGAGCATATGTATTATCATTCAATACTCATATGTATTAATTTACTGTCAACTATGGTGGCTTCATCACATCCAAGATACAATAGCATGATCAAGTCGTTATAAAAAAATGTGGTCTATGAGGTCTATCTTCAAAACCAAATAAAATCCATATAAAAATATACAAACTTTCTACTCAACAATTTGGCTATATATACTGAGATATGTTATGACAAAAAAGGGAATTAAAGTTTATCTACAATGTAAAGAACTCGACCTAGCTTGTGAGAACGTTACCAAAGTCATTAAGAGACGTAACAATTTCGTAAGGCAACGGCAAAATCATTGTCACCAGTTAACGTCAAAATCTACCCCACCCAATCCCAGTCCCAAGTTGTCCCACTTACTGCTTGAGTTTACACAAGACACACACCCCCTTAACAACTCCTTAACTCAGTGGATAAATAATCAAGATAACATTTGATTACAGGTCTTGAATTCGAAACACATGATAAACACTATTGATTGCAGGTCTTGACATTTTATATACTGTCATTATTGATCCATTTATCTAATCTGATACTTCATAAAATGAACATTTATTATTGGGTTGAACCGTGCTTTCAATGAACCTTCACAATTTACACTATAAAATATATAAGAAATAACATGTATACAAAACAAAAAATAAAAATTAAAAGAAATACTTTTAAGGAACACCAGTCTAACTATAAAGTTTTTTCTTTCAAATTTTTACTAATGCTGAGTATGTCACCAAAATTTATTACAAGTGAATGTTGGCAAAACACTTCTATAGTATATCACATTCTTTTAGTTCCCAGTCCCTCATTCTTTTGGAGTTTCAATTGAGCTCAAATATAAATATTTCTATGACTAACATTTGGATCAATCCATAATACTGACAAGGAATAACTCCTCAACTGACACCCTTAACTGGTCCATAGTCCTGACAATTCCTACACGACCATAGTTTCTGCAACATATATATTCTCTCTTACAAAATTATTGAAGTATCTCATTCATATGCTCCCAAAAATGATCATTCTTACACATACTGATAAAATGAGCAGAAATTAACACATGATAAATACTAAGCAACTCAACATAAGCAAATATAGCAACTAAAATACATACAGAGACCAAATTTTGTACCTTTCGCAACCACAGTGAGAGTGGCGACTGGGAAATAACAACAATAGAGAGATGGAAGAACGGTACCTCTAGAAGCTCAGCAATACACGCCTCTCCACACACACAGAGATGATGAAATGGCGAGCGAGAAGTGACCGAAAAAAATGGGCTCAAGTACTGCAGCGGCCGAAAAATGAAACGGGCCGGCTAGATGATGAAGATGAAATGATGATGGATGGGGTGACAATCAATTCGGCAAATCAATTGAAAGTTATGTTAATCTAGGCTAATAATCAATGGCGAGGAGTGGGGAAACTGAGAGCGAAAAATAAAAAATAGAGAGGGAAGAAAGGTAGAGACGTTGTCGTCGCTGGTAGGGTTAAAAATAGAATGTCATTCTCGACGGCAATGCCGTCGCTAGTAACCCCGTCGATAATGACTCATTGGCGACGGCAACCTAGTCGCCATGCACTCCAGTCCTCGTCGCCAGTGACTTTTCCATCCACCGCGAAATTTTCCCACCAAATAATACCTCATTACCGACGGGCCTCATTAGCGACGGCTTGCCCGTCGCCATTGACCTTATTATCGACGGCAACACTGCCATCGTCATTACCCCCGTCGGCAATGACCCTTTTTTTTGTAGTGCGTCTTATTCTTAATGCTTGTTGAATGTTTAAGTTGCGGAGTGTGCTTTATTGGTATTAGCAATCGACTGTGCGAGCTTATTTGAGCTATGATTAGTTAGGAAGGTCGGTCTCCACACACACACATAGAATGGATCGAATACAGTCTTATGCTTAAAATTGAATGAACCCTTATTCATATATGTGTTTGCCTTATTATCTGGGAGTAGCTATGATCGAGCTTTGAAGCCATAATACTACTTTACTATTTTATTTTTCATTCGCGTGTGTTTTATTAGTATTAGTGTTGTGTTAGTTAGTTTGCTCGAGGACAAGCAAAGACTTAAGTTCGGGGGTATTTGATGAGTGGAAATTATACCCGCGAATCAGATATTTTATGACTTAAATAGTTGTCTATTCTCGTAGATTTTATATGGTTTTAGATGATTATAGTGTTATTATGCTTAATCAATGCAATGCAGGGCTTTACAGGTGTTGTATAACATTCAGGGGCAAAACGGGCTTTTAACGCATAGTCGCGCCGCAGCGCCAATGCCAAGCCTATTGGCCGCGCCGCAGCGCCACCTCTGTGTCCATGCTGATGTCACCCCGCGCCGCAGCGCCACTTACCCTGTATTGGCTCGCGCCGCAGAGCGAGCTCCGATTTATCCAAAAATACATGGCGCCGCAGCGCCACTCTTAGGTCTATTGCTCGCGCCGCAACGCAAGCTCCGGTGTCCAGGCAAAGAGGGCTTGTTTTTGACCTAGCAAAAGAAGGAAGGCGTATATATAACAGAAGCCAGCCCCTGCATTCTAAGATCATCATCTCAGATAGAAGAGAGCACTATACCATATATAGGATAGCTTAGCTTAGGATTTTTCTTCTGTAATTTCTTTCTCTTAGATTCTCTGTAAATATAGATTAGGTAGATTAAGGAGAAGTCTGTATTTCTTTGGACCGACACGAGCAGTGAGCGACGCAGATTGGAAAGCTCGATTTGAGTGGAATGCATGGAGATAGAAGGGCTTTGACAGAGTTTCCTCTTATCCATTTGTTTTCTCTTATTTTGTAATTTATAAAAGTTGTCGTTACTGCTACTTGTATTTGGTTTAATAATCATGAACTGAATATTTGCTCTAAGGTTATAATGGAACCCTTTGTTATTTAAATTGACTATCTTTTCTCTTTGGTTGGCACCATATAATTTGGTTTAATATATTTGTGCTTAATGATTCTCGCTAAGGCATTAGTGATGATTTTGGTAATCTACGCGATATCGATAGAAGGATTGTAGATTTACACCTATATATATTAGCATGTGATTATGGGTCTCGACTACATAAGTTGTGCGTAGAATAGACATATCTCTGTGCGCCACGTGCGACCTTATTGAGAACTTATGCTTAATTCCTCGTTATGATTAATTCGCATAGACATATGTAGGATTGCATCTAGCTTGGACGTTCTTTTCTGTTCTATTCCCTTTTGGGTGGATCTGGAGAGGATATGTTTGTGCATACCTCGACAGAGGTGCATAAGCACTTGTGTGTTCTCGATCGACAAATTATCGTGACCATTAAGACCAAAGAGAGAAGGGTAGCTAGTTTGATGAAACATAGCACGCCAGGTGTTCGACAGAATGCCTGTGTGGGGGAAAGTTGTGACCTTAGCTTGTAATTCCTTAGATTACCATTCGTTATCCATTTACTTGCTTTGTTAATTAGTTAACTAGATTAATCACACTTCTATTTATTGTTGTTCGAATAAGACTTTAGCGATACATAGTCGGTATTTGGTAAATATTAGTCATAGTTCCTCGTGGGTACGACACACTTCTTATCACTGTATTACTTGTTAGACCACGTATACTTGCGCATGTTTAGTGATCGGTTTTTCGACCAACACCAGCAAGAGTACGGAACAGCAGAGTGGCCGAACGGGTTAAAACCATCAGGGGGCAATCAAAGCCTCACATTTCTTGGTTCCAATGCAAACCTAGGATGTGCTAAGTTAAAATTTTTCCAAGCCTGCCCATCTGCGGGATGGTTTAGTTCCCCATCTTTAGCTTGAGATTTCGCATGATATGTTCATTTGTTCTGGAAGACATGTACAATCTTTTTAGCCGATGTGTAATTGGAAAATACCTTAAAATCTTAGAAGGTATATTTGTTTTTTTGTTGTCATACCCTCTTTATTAGGTCTAACCCGATCATGACTGCAAAACGTACACCTTATTTCATGTTCATTTTCCTTATAAAATAACATGCAATCGTTCGGACATGGATCGATCTTTTGGTATCCAAGACCTAACTTCTTCACCATTTTCTTACAAAAGTAGTCGTTTTCGGGCAATTTTTCACCCTCAGGCAATGTACTTTTAATGGTCTTCAAGAGCGACTCAAAACACTCATGGCTCATGTTATGATCAGCCTTGATATTAAGTAATGTCGCCATTACAGACAATGTAGTGTGTTTGGTGCAACCATGCCACAACGGCTCGCTACCCTCGTCTAATAACTTAAAGAACGCTTTGGCATCAAAATTAATAGGTTGATCTCTACCTTGTTCCCAATCAAAATTCGGCGTTACAATATCATGAACCATTTCATTCATACGATGGGTACTGCTGCCCGGATTGTGTACGTGTGTTGTACCACTATCTCTTCTCTGACCATGTGCCCACCAGCATTCTTCGTAATTTTTCATGAACCCAGAAACAAGTAAATGATAATTGACAATGTCTCTATTCATATAATTTACATTCTTACACTTCAAACAAGGGCATTTTATCTTGTTCCGACCATTCATACATTCTGGGTGACTATACGCATAATCTAAAAATACTTGGCAACCAACTCTAAATTCAGTTGAAGCACCTATCTGGGCACCTGATTTTCGTCGACTCATCCACCTACGGTCTGAATAGAGGTCCATGATACCACGATACCTACTGCAGACAAGAATTATTGTATTCCCTTTGTTAGAGATTTACGATTCAGCTCAATGCCATTTAAAATGTTTATAAATACATATAGATGTATATGTACATATATAACATGAATGTGCATCATAAATGTTACTTCAGGAATGGAATGAGGATACATACCAAAACAAGTAACATAGCATGAGATCGACTACCCAAAAGCATACTATATTGTTATGGATCTCAAATTAGACTGAAGTATGATCATATGTCATCCTACATATTTTAACTAAAAATATCTGCACCAGCCTAAAGACAATAGATTCATAGGGATATAATATGAATCATTGCATCATGCATGGCCTGCATATGCATTGGGACAAGTCTACATCATTTGTTTTTGCATATACGTAGGTATTATATAAATATACGCCTCTTTTCAGTTACACGAACAACGAAAAATTTTTGTCATAGTCTCCCTTATAATATGGACTATCCACATGCACGAGGGCATGCATATATGGCCATTTGCAGGCACCCAACACACAACCCAAGAAAAATATACAAATTCTGAATATAATACGACCAAAACAAAATAAAAACTAGTCTATAGGATTATTAATCCCCCTATCATAAGATAAAACAGTCTGAAGTAATGCTAAATTAAAATAATTAATAATTCAATCATTCACCTCTCGACTCTTGTCCCAGTAATGCTACATATATAATTACTCATCTTCTTCAAATTACAAATATTCTCCGAAATTTCAATGATTTCATACTCAGAAATTTGATTACAAAATTAATAGAACAAATATATCTCAATCAAACAACCCTATATATAAACATATAGACAATACTAATACAACCCAGTAGCTAAAATTGAAAACTATACAAGTCACATTCAATACCAACAAAATAAATAATTATCAATTAGTCAATCACATAGAGTTCTCAATAATACTGTGAAGAATACATTTAAATACATATAAATCCATAAAAATATTACCTGTTTGCAAGAGACTTGGGCGGTGGGCGGTGGGCGGTGGGCGGCGGCCGTTCAGGCAGCCGATGGGGTGTGGGCGGTGGGCTTCTCCCTTTTCCCTTCTCGGCTCCGTTCTCCCACTCTCTTCTCCCTCTGTTCTCCCACTCTTTTTCCTCTCTTCTCACTTCGATCTTCTTCTTCTTTTCTTCTTCTGTTCGATTGAACTCGTTCTGTTCGGTTCTCTGATATTAAAGAATCAGTGACCGCTATCTGCGACCGCTTTCGATCGATGTTTGTTAATGACGTGGACTTGGTAGCGACCGCATGCGGCCGCTATAAACTTTCCCGCTAACATATTGCGCCAATTTTTGGGCGGAAAACTTACACCAGAGACCGTTTGCGGTCACGATTATTATATAGCAACTAGATTCAGTAAAAGTCGCCATAAGCGGTCGTTAATTCTAATATTGGCGACCGCATACTGAGGTCGCTGATATTATTGATCGCTGATAGACTATTTTCTTGTAGTGCGACTAGTTTTAGAATTTAGTGAATTCAAATAATAAATCGTCTCCAAACAATAAATCAGCACTTGAATCCTCATGAAGTCGTTATAGAGGCCAAGTACTAGAGTGTAAAAATTTATTTAATTATCCAAGCAAAATCTATTATACTCTATGACGACTGCCAATGCCAATTATAGTTTCCATATCTAAAAGACCATGATATCAGATAAATAGCAAACAACTGAAGAATAAGACATTTCAAAATGAACCCTACCAGGCTACCCTACTTGAATCTGTTGGTTTTTGAATTTATGATGTTTTGAATGATGACTAATTTAAGTATATTAGACATGTGCATGGTTCATGGTTTGTTATAATATTATTATTAATATGCATGTGTTATGGTTATTACATGAACACTTGTTGATTTCCTTTCGTTGGTAAGTTGGAATGTTTTAAAATTAAGGAAGATTTGATTTGGAGTTTATTAAGGAAGATTTAATTTGGAGTTTATTAAGGATGATTTGAATTTGAGTTTATTAAGGAATATTGGTATTTATAATTTTTAATGCTATCAAATATTATTAGATGGGTTTATATATGTTATTCCAGCTGGCTCAAATTTCCTTCATCTATTATACAGAGTATTTCGTGGGTACTATAATTTATTTAAGGATATACTCTTGCTTAGTGGGACCCATAACTGTTAGTGGTACTTTGTATTCTAATTGAGAAAGGAGTCTTACTGAAGTTGTTTAGAGTTGGTGGGTCTCATCTTATCTTATCTCCTTGTTCCTTTATTTAAGGTGTTTTGGTTTGACTTGAAAATATATCATTGATTTACCAAATTTGTTGGACTCTTTAATTGCTAATATCATGGGGTATACCATCTTTGATATGCGCTTCCTATTCTATCTCTTATTCATAACCGTTGGTCAATATTGTAGCTAATATTATGGGATTTAAATCATCTGATTTCTTGCTATGGGATTTAAATCATCTGATTTATTGCTAACAATTATTTTATAGCCGTTGGGTCTCTCTTTATATATAGTCTTATTTTCACGGCTAAGCACAGGAGGATACAAGAAGCTAATTCACGTAGCTATTCATAGAAGAATCCTATTGAGAGCTTTCATTGTTTTTTTCCAGCTATTCATTGTACTGTCTATAATTCTTCGTGGCTGGAAAATAAGAAGTCTATTGTAATTTCTTATATCATATTCAAAGTTCAAAGCTTGTTTGGCTTGATAGATCCAGTAGTGGATAGGGTCTGTTCAAAGAGAGGTTTCAAGATTGCAGAGGTGCAAAGGTCTCAGTGGTGAGAAAGGTTGCAGAGGTACAAAGGGGGCAGAGGTGTCCATCAGTGGAAAACTTCTTTGTAACAGAGAGTTCTTTTTATTGTATTTAATTGAATATTAAGTTTAATAAAAAGAGTCTCCAATCCTAGTTGGGATTGGACGTGGATTAGGCCACTAGATTAGAGGATAGGGGCTGAACCACGTAAAAATCTTGGTGTGGTCTTTACTTCTGTTTATCTCTTTAACTGTAATTCACGTTCTGCACTTTGTTGTTATTCACGCCACTATCCGGACACTAAAGCAGACAAGTTTAGCTGTCTGATAATTAGAAACGAAGAACATAAGCTAAAGCAGACACTAAAGCAGACAGGCGTAGCTGTCTGAATTATACCTGTCGCATAAAATTTCAAAAAGTTTTCACCGTTCATCACTTTTAGCTTAAACACCTATTCACCCCCCCTCTAGGTGTGCACATACATATAATTACATTTGGTATCAGAGCTTGGCTCTACTAATATTGATCGTTGCAGGTCGTAGGGGAAGATCCTATGGCACACCTAAACTTTCAAGAAGGTCAGTCCACAAGTAAGCCACCGCTGTTGTTCGGAAGTGAACCCTTCAACTTTTGGAAGTTCAGAATGAAGATTTTTCTTAAAAGAGACCCATGGGAATGGTGGGTTGTTGAAAATGGACCTATCATTCCTAGACATGATGATGGCAAACCAAAAGCTCTCATGGAGATGGATGCAAACGAAAGCTATATGTTTTTCTACAACTCAAGAGCCATGAACACCTTGCTAAGCGGAATGGTCCAAGCTGAAATTGATAAAGTATCATCGTGCAACACAGCAAAAGAAATATAGGATACAATCATCATGAGCCACGAGGGAACTACTATAGTGAAGGAGGTCAAACTGAGCATGTTAATGCACGAATATGAACTATTCAAATTGGAGAAAAATGAATCAATTAGAGATGCCCAAGCAAGATTCCTTACTCTAATGAATTCTCTAAGCATGCTCGGACGAAAGATTGATCAAAAGGAAATCAACCGAAAGCTTCTCAGAGTCATGCCAAAGCGATTCGCTCCAAAGGTTACTACACTTCAAGACTCAGACACAATTAACACAATGGAAACTCTTACCTTATTTGGAGAACTTGAAGAGTTTGAAAACCAATTAAAATTGTACGATGAAGAAGATGAGGCACCTAAGAAGAAGACCTTGGCTCTACAAGCTGAAAGCTACATAGAAGGCAATGATGAAGATTTTGATGAAGAAATTGAAATGCTCTCAAGAAAACTCGAGAGACTACTTCAAAGAAAGAAAGAAAGGAAGAATCAGAAAGGTAGCTCAACTCCAATGAGCAAGTCCAAAACAGAACAAGATGAAGAAATTGGCCAATTATGTTTCATGGGACTAGAAGACGATGATCAACTTGAGGTAACGAATTTTCATGAAAATTTTGAAATATCTACATCTTATTATCTTGCTTTACAAAATGAAAATCAAAGGCTTAAAAAGAAAACTGCTTATTTTAAGAACTGCGTAAATGAGCTAATGAATGAAGTTGAGTCACTTATTGAAGAAAGAAAAGAAAATGAATATCTTAAAAATGAAAATCAAAGTTTAAAAGAAAAATTGAAAATGAGATATGCATGCATAGATGCTTTTAATGATGGAAAAATTATGAATATGCAACATGATGATAATGTAATAAATGCAGAAATAGCATCTTTAAAAAATGATCTTGCTAAATTTGTGCAAGGAGAAGAGAACCTAAATGTTATGTTAGGGGCACAAAGGTCCAGTCTTGATAAACAAGGGATTAGGTATAATCCTATTAAAAATGTGAAAAATAGGACTAATAATAATATTAGAATGATTAATAGTAAATCAAGGCATAAACCACTTTATTGTTCACCGTTTGTTACTTGTAAAAAATGTGGTTTTAAAGGTCATTTTGATTTTAATTGTAATAAAATTAGAATAAAATAAATTTGGGTAAAGAAATGTGATTTATATGCTACTAACCCAAATGGACCCAAGAAAATTTGGATACCAAAAAGATAGAGTCTATTTGTTTATTTTGTAGGTGTCTCAAGATCAAAAAAGAGATGGATGATACTTTACACTGAAAGAGTAAGTTACCTATAAATTATTTGGCGAAATCTGTAATTACCTCATGTTGTTTAAATAGAGTTTTAATTAGATATATTATTATAAAAACTCTATGAATTTCGTATTACAAGGGTTCATAACATCATGTCAAATATTCCATATTTAATACACATGATAATCTTGATATAAGGTTGATGAATATGTTTATATTTTATTTGATAATTTTGACCTTGATCTGTCAAAAGAAGAAGATGGAGACTTTGCAGGAATACAGTTAAGGGATCAGGAATTTGGAAAGAAAACAGCTCAATACAGACAGCCTAAGCTGTCTGCATCAGAAGGAAAAACTGATGAACTAGGAAAACATGCAGACACCTAAATCCAAACAGCTCGACCCGTCTGTTTTAGAAGGCAGATCAGATGAATATTCTAATACAAAATCTGATATTCCAGAAAATGAGAAAGTGAATCAGATGAACAAATGACCAATGGTAGTCTTCCAAGAACAACCAAAATAGTGAAAAATTATCCTCTTAACCTGAGCTTTAAAGACTAACATTGGGATGACCAAAAGAAGTGCTATTGAATAGATTTTTGATTCTGAGTTTATAAAATCCAAATCTACACTAAGGAGCACAACTATCAAGCTTTCCATTGGTAACAAAATGTTGTTATATAGGTAACAAATCACAAAGGTATGATTATATTGTTCACTTGCTATATGTGATTTTGTCATAACTTTACTCCAATGTCATTCTTTATGCTTATAACCTTACTATATGTGATATGAATTATTTTTTGTTGATGACAAAGGGGGAGAGATATAACTTGATGATTTATTTCTTTTTGATAATGACAAAGGGGGAGAGATATTTGGGTATATTTAACTTGATTTGAATTGGTATTCATATTGATATTGAGATACTATATTATGCTGGAATATGCAATGATTGTTATTTGGATAAAGTAATTTTCTTTTGCTCCTTAATATGCATAAATTTAGGGGGAGCCATATACATAGGGGGAGCATGTTAGTGCATAAATTGTCATCATCAAAAAGGGAGAGAATGTTAGTTTTTAAATTTATGATGTTTTGAATGATGACTAATTTAAGTATATTAGACATGTGCATGGTTCATGGTTTGTTATAATATTATTATTAATATGCATGTGTTATGGTTATTACATGAACACTTATTGATTTCCTTCCGTTGATAAGTTGGAATGTTTTAAAATTAAGGAAGATTTGATTTGGAGTTTATTAAGGAAGATTTGATTTAGAGTTTATTAAGGATGATTTGAATTTGAGTTTATTAAAGAATATTGGTATTTATAATTTTTAATGCTATCAAATATTATTAGATGGGTTTATATATGTTATTCCAGCTGGCTCAAATTTCCTTCATCTATTATACAGAGTATTTCGTGGGTACTATAATTTATTTAAGGATATACTCTTGCTTAGTGGGACCCATAACTGTTAGTGGTACTTTGTATTCTAATTGAGAAAGGAGTCTTACTGAAGTTGTTTAGAGTTGGTGGGTCTCATCTTATCTTGTCTCCTTGTTCCTTTATTTAAGGTGTTTTGGTTTGACTTGAAAATATATCATTGATTTACCAAATCTGTTGGACTCTTTAATTGGTAATATCATGGCGTATACCATCTTTGATATGCGTTTCCTATTCTATCTCTTGTTCATAACCGTTGGTCAATATTGTAGCTAATATTATGGGATTTAAATCATCTGATTTCTTCCTATGGGATTTAAATCATCTGATTTATTGCTAACAATTATTTTATAGCCGTTGGGTCTCTCTTTATATATAGTCTTATTTTCACGGCTAAGCACATGAGGATACAAGAAGCTAATTCACGTAGCTATTCAGAGAAGAATCCTATTGAGAGCTTTCATTATTTTTTTCCAGCTATTCATTGTACTATCTATAATTCTTTGTGGCTGGAAAATAAGAAGTCTATTGTAATTTCTTATATCATATTTAAAGTTCAAAACTTGTTTGGCTTGATCGATCCAGTAGTGGATAGGATCTGTTCAAAAAGAGGTTTCAAGATTGCAGAGGTGCAAAGGTCTCAGTGGTGAGAAAGGTTGCAAAGGTGCAAAGGGGGCAGAGGTGTCCATCAGTGAAAAACTTCTTTGTAACAGGGAGTTCTTTTTATTATATTTAATTGAATATTAAGTTTAATAAAAAAAGTCTCCAATCCTAGTTGAGATTGGACGTAGATTAGGCCACTAGATTAGAGGATAGGGGCTGAACCACGTAAAAATCTTGGTGTGATCTTTATTTCTGTTTATCTCTTTAACTGTCATTCACGTTCTGCACTTTGTTGTTATTCACGCCACTATCCAGACACTAAAGCAGACAGGTTTAGCTGTCTGATAATCAGAAACAAAGAACATAAGCTAAAGCAGAAACTAAAGCAGACAGGCGTAGCTGTCTGAATTATACCTGTTGCAGAAAATTTTAAAAAGTTTTCACCGTTCATCACTTTTAGCTTAAACACCTATTCACCCCCTCTAAGTGTGCACATACATAGAATTTCAGAATCAACATACAATAAATAATTGGAAAATAAATGGCCTCAAGCTCCTTCATTATGTCCTCCGTAAATCGGTTGTTATCCAACCACTGAAACGCCTGAATTAAATTATTATATATAGCATCCTCCATTTTCTTCTTGTCAGCTGCTGAATTCAGCTTGGAGCCAACATTCTCATCCCATATGTAATTCTCCAACGCCTTAATCTTCTTCTCAGCATCCCGAATCATCCTCTCAATCTCTTCCTTTGACAGTCGTTGCGGATTCTTATCCTTCTAACACTAATAGGGGTAGAGATCACATTTGGGGCGGAGAGCTTCACTAGCGAAGGAAATACGGTCTCATGCAACAAGCGACTAAATCAAACCAATTTATAAGTCATTTGTTACTATTCACCTGTTTGGGCATGACTTATTTCTCAACTTATAAGTTGAGTTTTAAGTCAAAAAAATAAATAAATATTTGTAACTTATTTTAAAATCACTTATAGTTTGACCAAATATAATGTCTATTTTGTCCCTATTTTATTTTGTCCTTCTTTTTAGTAATCTTTATATTTATTTTAACTTACAAGGCTTTATGAGTCAAACACTTTCTAACTTATTTTAACTTAATTTTTGACTTATAAGTCAAATTAATGCCGAACGTTTTTACTTATAAATCACAACTTAAACCAACTTATAAGTTAAGTAATATTCTAACTTATAAGTCATTCCCGAAATGCCATGAGTTGAATTCTTTATATTTTTTTGCTGCATTGTTTTTATGTCTTTTTACTCTGCAGCAGGAGTTGAATTCAATACTATCAGAAGTCTCGATTCCTCTAGGAGGTGTCTTTTTACTCTAGGTTTCGCTCATGATTCAATAAATAAACTCAAAACGAACCTTCACGTATCTCTCTGCAGCTAATTATAAATTGTATGAATTTGAATTTAAATTTAAATTTAAATACATTTTGTACAAAATAGCATGTAAAAGTTGTAATTTATAGCTTTAAAAGCTAACCATAACATTTTAAAAAAATCAAGTGTTTGAATTAATGAGTTGTTTAATATAAATTACTGTATCATATAATTAATCATGGTAAATTTCTTAATTTTGTGCTAAAATATGAACGTTGTACGCTAGTGATTTTATAGGCCATTTATAAAGAATGTGTTCTCTCTTTTTCTTATTGTTATTGAAACAGTCCCAATAAAAGACTGAGCATTACAATAAATAAATAAATAAATGAAAGAATTTTTTTCCTTGTCAAAAAATAAAAAAGTTATGAGCTAAACTTGTTAAACCATAGGCTACTCAATGGAGTGGTGGGTCTTCAAAATTCAAAATTACTTTTTATCAAATCTAGATTTCAATCAAAATTTCATAAAAGTAGATGAAATACCATTTCATAAAAAAAATTTATTACCCTTGTCAAAAGTAGATGAAAGGTAACACAGTAGGAGTAATTATTAAGATATACGAGTTGCCATTAATTTGATTCATTAGAGAACTGGAAAGAAATCCTATAGCCATTTGTCGTCATTCACGCCCTGGTCAGCACTAAAGAAATCATATTGTCATAGGCTAAAAAGTTCTTGCATCATAATAATACTTAAAAACTGATCAAATATTCGCATCCAAAACGCCTTGATCAGATATAAATTCAAAAATCCACCAAAACTACTTAAATTTACCATTAATCAATTACCTCAATTCTTGGGGTCTACACGGCACCGCTTCTGCCTATGAGTGTCCTCACCCATGCGATTAGGACCACCACCAGTTCTATTCATTTTGGCAAAGATTGGGTTGCATATGCCTTCAAGCACCTTAATCTTGTCCTCAAACTCGTCCACCTCTGCAAACCGATTGCCATCCAGCCACTGAAATGACTGCCTGATAGCATCCTCCATCCTCTTCTTGTCAGCTGCTGGAAGCTTTGAACTATACATCTCATTCCTGATGGAATTCCTCATGTTATATGTGTAATTCTCCAACGCACCCATGGCCTTAATCTTCTTCGTGTGCTCCTCATCTTCAACCTTATACTTCTCAGCATCTTGTACCATCCTCTCAATCTCCTCCTTCGACAGTCTTCCCGTGTCATTAGTGATTCTAATATTGTTCTTCACCCCATTGGCCTTATCCTCAGCGGAAACATTCAACACCCCATTTGCATCGACATCAAAGGTTACCAATATTTTCGGGTCGCCCCTTGGAGCAGGGGTGAGGCCAGAAAGCCGAAACTGTCCCAATAAGTTGGTATCTGTCGATCTTGTTCTTTCGCCCTCGAAAACTTTCATCAACACAGTTGTCTGATTATTATGGCATGTCGTATGTACATGTTCCTTTGTGGTGGGAATAGTTGTGTTCCGTGGAATAAAAACAGTCATTACTTCCCCAACAGTTTCAATCCCAAGGGACAAAGGAGCAACATCTAACAGAACTAAGTTCTGAATCTTGTCAGTACCCTGACCACTCAAGATAGCAGCCTGCACTGCTGCACCATATGCAACAGCCTCATCAGGATTAATGGTCTTGCAGAGCTCCTTACCATTGAAGAAATCTCGCAATAGCTGCTGGACTTTTGGAATTCTAGTAGATCCACCCACAATGACAACGTCGTGTATCCTACTTTTATCCATCTTGGCATCTCTCAAACACGTCCACAGGCCCCAGACACTTTGTGAATAGATCAATGTTCAGCTCCTCAAATTTAGGACGACTGATTTTTGTGGTGAAATCAATACCCTCATACAAAGAATCAACCTCAATCGAGGCCTGGGGAAAAGAAGAGAGAGTCCGTTTTGCCCTTTCACAGGCAGTCCTCAATCTCCTTATGGATCTAGGGTCTCCACTCATATCCCTACTGTACTTCCTGGTGAATTCCTGAACAAAGTGGTTCACCATACGATTGTCAAAGTCCTCCCCTCCGAGGTGAGTGTCACCGGATGTAGCCTTTACTTCAAAGATACCATCTTCGATTGTCAGAAGAGAAACATCAAAAGTACCACCACCAAGGTCAAAAATAAGCACATTTTTCTCCCCGGCTGAACTACGACTGGACTGCTTCTTGTCAAGACCGTAAGCAATGGCAGCAGCTGTCGGCTCGTTGATGATACGGATTACATTAAGGCCAGCAATAGTTCCAGCATCTTTTGTAGCCTTGCGCTGAGAGTCATTGAAGTACGCAGGGACTGTTATAACAGCATCCTTTACTATTGATCCAAGGTATGCCTCGGCAATCACCTTCATCTTTATGAGGACCATAGATGAGATCTCTTCAGCTGCAAATTGCTTCTCCTCACCTTTGAAATTGACCAGAATCATGGGCTTATCACCAGGACCAGCAATAACTTTAAATGGCCAATGTTTCATGTCATTTTGTACAAATGAATCATTGAATCTCCTACCAATCAATCGTTTAGCATCTGTATACAATACCAAACAAAATAAACCAAGTACCAGAAATATTAATTTACAAGGTAACTAATTAAATAAATAGAACTAGTTCTCTCCTATATAGACACTAAAGTAACATAAGCATGACGGCAAAATTGAAAACAAACACAAACTAACTTAAATAGTAGTCCAGTTTAGTACACACATACACATACACACCACACTATGTAAAATAAAGAACTGACCACTTTAGTACTCCATGAGAAAAATAGTTAATTTTCATAGGTCCTACATAAAGAGTCTTATTTATAAATTTACAAATTTTAAATACAATTTTTTGTTCCATGTCTAATCAAAATTTATTGATTATTTAGTTAATTAGACATTAAGTGGTTTTATATTGGATTTTCATTACATAAAGTTGTTGCAGTCTTGAAACATTCATAACTTTTTGTCACATTAGCTTTTTAAAACTGGGGAAAACTTTTTGTTACATTTGTTTTAAAAAAATCCACAAAGTTCCGCAAGATCTTTATCAGAATAGTAAGCTGACATAGATTGATAGATATATCGCTTGTTATAAATCAAGCCAGATGCAATATTTGTAATATTTGATATAAAAAAGGAAAAAAAAATAATGATCAAGAGTTTAACAACTTCATGAAATTTGATCATTTTATATCATCATCAAAACAAATGAAACCCTTTTTATAAAATAAAAAAGGAATGAAAAATGGGACTTTTTTTGTTGTAAAAAGGGTTTCAAGTTTCATTTTATAAATGCATGCGTATTTTTACATATAGAGAGAGAGAGAGTGTATCGAATGGAACATATAGTTTTTTACCAAAGACGGTGTTAACAGGGTTCATGGCGGCCTGGTTGTAGGCTCCGTCGCCGATGAAACGCTCTGTATGAGTGAAAGCCACACAAGACGGCGTCGTCCTGTTACACTGCTCATTCGCAATGATTTCAACGCCGCCGTGTTGCCAAACTCCGACGCACGAGTACGTGGTGCCCAGATCTATACCGATTGCACTTCCTCCTTCTCCTTTTCCTTCTCCTTTTCCGTCCATGATTGTGTAATAGTAGTAGGTTACTAGTTTCTATTCAGCAGAATTTACAAAACAGCATTAGAAATTTGGAAAGAGATTACTACAAGGATGAAAAGTTAAAGAGGCGTAATATTAATGGATTCTGGGCAGCAATTTTGAAAATTAAAAAAAGAATTGAGGACTTGATTTGACTAGGAGCGGGGCCTTCCTTCCTTCCTAACTATTAGAGCGAAATACAGTTCTAACTTGATTTATACTAGTTCGAGCTTAAAATAATATCTAAATTTAATGCATTAAATAAGTTACCCATAAAATAAATAATTTTTAGATAAATAAAATTTTAAAATACATCTTGAACTTCTAAACACACTAAAGTCATGTTTTTTAAAAGGATAACACTTATAATTAAAATATTTAATTCTAATCTTTTGTATAAAAATTGAATTTGGGACTATTAATTCAATAATAAAAAAAATGACTTGCATTGAATGACTATTTAATATCATATCTAATCAGGTATTTTTATCTCCATCATTTAAAATCTATGTTCATTTATACTCGTGCTATTAAGAATACAATATCTTTATTATTATTGGTAAGAGTATATTAAAAAATAAAAATAAATTATCTAATCTTTTAAATAATTTAGGACAAAATAAACTTAATATGGGCTAATATTAAGTAATCATGAATAATTTTATTCTAAACAAATATCCTAAAATTAATAATCTTATAATTGTAATTCATATAAATATAATTCTAAAATTATAATCAACGCAGACATTAAATTAACATTTTAAACACTTATAATAATCATGGTTCACCCTTTTGTGTATACAACCATGCAAAGTATCACAGTCGGTCCTGGATTTTCTAAAGCATAAGGCAAATTTTCTCAAGTATGTCCTTTTATACAAATTAAATAAATAAATTATCAACTAAATATTTTTATTAAAATTATAAGAATTTACAAAAGATAAAAAAGAACACTTTAAAATGTCATCGAAGCAAAGAATCATCACATGTACCTACAAAATAAAAATATGAATAAAATTGGTAAAACTAATGAAATATCCACTGTAGTTGACAATTTTTACTGATTACACAATTGAACTTTTAATTTTTCAAATTACCATACTAAACTAATTATTATTTTGAAATTGAGTTATTCCGTTAAAAAAAACGGACGTTAATTTTTTATGTACAAAACTAATGAATTACCCACTGTAGTTGATACGTTTTACTGATTACATTATTGAACTTTTAATTTTTTAGATTGGTTAGACTAATTAAAAAATGATTATTTTAAATATTTTTAAAAATAATTATTATTTTCAGTAAAAAATATTATAAACTTTAATATTTTTTCCCATAAAATGAGTAAAGTTTCATAAAATATAGATTTAAAAAAATTAAAGTTTTATGAAACCTTACTGATTTAAAAAAAAAAAATCTTTTGAAAATAAAGTTATTTTTTTGAATCTATATTTTATAAAGTTTTACTATTTTTCTAAAATATGAAGAATTTTCCAATTTTTTTCTTGAAAATAATAATTATTTATAAAAATTAATAATTTTTTTTTGAAAAAATTGAATCGGTTTTTTTAATTTATCTTTTACTATTTTTTTATTTTTATTTCTATTTTTAGTTTTTTTAAAAATTTCTAATATTAAGAATGGGTCATTCTGTTAAAAGATTAAGTAGACATTAATTTAATTTAAAATTACTTTAATTTTTTTGAATCTATATTTTATGAAACTCTACTCATTTTATGAATAAAAAAAAGCTTCTAATATTTTTAACTTAAAATAATAATTATTTTTAAAAATATTTAAAATAATTATTTTTAATTAGTTTGATAGGGTAATTTGAAAAATTAAAAGTTCAATAGTGTAATCAGTAAAATGTGCCAACTACAGTAGGTAATTCATTAGTTTTGTAGATAAAAAATTAACGTCCGTTTATTTTTTTTAATTAGTTTAGTGGTGTAATTTGAAAAATTAAAAGTTCAATGGTGTAATCAGTAAAACCTACCAACTACAGTGAATATTTCTTTAGTTTTGCCCAATAAAATTTAAACCACAAAACATCATTTAAAATGTCTTCTTGTTGCATTTTTAGATGCAAAATCATCAATTATACTATCATATTTAATGTTTTCTAACATATCATTTTTAATACATAATATCGCTAAACTTTTTATTATTTTATTTTTTTATACATATAAATATAAAAACTTATAAAAAATTGTGGGCCGCCTTCAACTATGAGCCCTGGGCGGTTGTCCGATTGGCCTTTGCCCAGGGCCGGCTCTGCAAAGTACGGATAAGCTTAAAAATAATTTAGCAACTTTTTTATCAAATTGTGTATAATATAATTTATTTAATTAATTCATAATATAATCGAATAGGGTCTACATATAATAAAAATAATAATTATTGTGTATAATATAATTTACTTGATTGAATTTTGGTTAATATAATAAGTAATTAATAGGTGTTTTTGATTCATAAAAGTAAAAACGAATATTGTAGATTTAACTTTTGATTTTTTCACATATCTAGAAAGAGAAATAGACTCTTTATGTCTTAAAATTATTGCGTGACGCGTTGAAATAAAAAAATTAAAAAAAAAATTGGATTCATGAGTCACCAATATATATTCTTAAGTTACTGAGTCGTTTCGGTGAGTCGATTTTGAACCAATCAAAATAATTTGATTTTTTTTTTGTTGCTAATTTTCACACATCACATTTATTATACACCCAAGAATCAAATAATGTCAAATGCCTTTTTTCAATAAAAATTTCATTTGACTTTTTAGTTAGAGTAGTGCTACATACACAAATTATTTTACAAATATTTTACAAATTACTGATGTGGCATACTCTACCTCAGCGTATTGATCAACAAATTATTTCAATGTAGTATTCGATCCTACACAATATGTTGAGGTGGAGTATGCCACATCAACAGTTTATAAAATATTTGTGAAATAATTTGTGTCTCTATCATTATTCTTTTAATTAAACGTAAATAAATTTCAATAATCCTTCCATTTTAGGAAAAGTCCCATTTTCTAAAACTTAATAAATTTAAGTATATACTTTGTTTCATGTTTGCTTTAAATTTACGGATATAGTATAGTAGTGATGATAAATTTGTTACCATTATGATATTTAATACTATCATAAAAAATGAAACTTTATTCATATAATTAAGAAAACGAAGTACTATTTTTCTTTTAAGAAAACAGAAAGTAACTAAATTGTCAGATATGAACCAAAAAAGTCAAACGAGACTTTGTTTTGAAACAATAAGTCTTGGCGGACCGGAATATTGAATATTTTTAAATTTATTTTTTTTTATTTGTGACTCTAAAAAAATATATAATATTTATTTCAAATAGAATTTTTACAAACTATAATATTTTAGGTATAATTTAAATATATATACAAACATTTTTGATGAAAAAAATGTATAGTATATATATCTAAATTACACCTAAAATATTATATTTTATAAAAAAATTTGATGAAATAAATACTATATATTTTTTTATAGTCACAAGCAAAACAAAAAAAAAATATAAATGTCCAATATTCATGTCCAATAAGCATGAAAATAGAAAATAATTCTCTTCAAATTATCACGTAGGTCAACAAACTTCAATTTAAAGAGATTTTTTTACTACTATTGTTGAAGATACTCTTATTGAATACAAGTGAATGCAGTTGCGTCAAATAATTTTTAGGAAAAAGTATATTTATCCCACTGTAATTGTAGTGTTTTAAGCAATTAGTCATTGTATTTTTTAAAATATTCAATTAACCCGCTGTACTTTTCAAAAATGTTCAACCAAGCAATTCCGTCAAATTTTGCTAACGAACGTTAAAAAATTGGGGGGGAAAAATATTTTTACCCCATTGTGCTTTTAAAATATTCAATTAACTCACTATACTTTTTAAAAATGTTTAATCAAGAAATTCCGTCCAATTTTGCTCACGTACGTTAAAAGATTGGCCTGATTTTTCTACGTGGCTTTAAAAAATAAAATACAAATAACGTCCGTGAGCAAAATTGGCCCAATTTGTATTTTATTTTTTTAATGGGGATGAATAATGTGATAACCCTAAAATAGGTCTATTCCATCCAACCTATTCTGAGTCGCCAAATACATGGTACAAAAAATAACTACAACTTTATTACAACAATTGTCGTGCAAAATACAACAACACATATGCTGTGAGTTTGGATACAAATATATACCAAATGTGACTCATGTTCTAACCGTGGACATCACCTCACAATGACACCTTACATAAAGGTATAGTCAAAAACTGTTTTAGAAATTAGAATCTTTGGGAAGTGCTCAAGGAAACCTTCGTACATGGGAAGCCATGCGTCTAGGTTATGATAGATATCATATGGCCACAGAATTATCCTTGGTTGACCCAATAAACCCCAAAGAAAAATGAGAAGATTACTATCATATTCTTCCCAATGGTGAGTATTCTCTTGACATATCATTATCTCTACTGTCTCTAATTGAGAATTATACTTCAAACAAACACCAAGATTATATAGGTAGTGCTCGTATATATACTCAGCAAGTGGATGAGCACATCCCTGTCTTATGATGACACGAGGTTGTATGTCATTAGACATTTTGTATGATAGTGGCAAACCACCCTTCCAACGTTGGGTACACCTTACCCTATTGGATTCACCAAATAAAACTACTAAATGAACTTTTCTATACTGCTTCGGGAGAACATCCACAGCTAGAGACCACCGTTTTATTTTTTCGTTACCCTCGCTCGACCCAGCTACACTCTTATTACCTGAAAGGAATTGTGAAGCAAAAGGGTGAGCACGACTAGCTCAGTAAAGAATATCATGACTAAAGATAATTAAATTATCAATAGCATTCATCAATAATAAATCAGAGATTTAGAACATATGGTAAATGATAAAAATTTTAACCATAGTTGCAGCGGAACGAGCAATCCATTAGAAGAGTCAAATAGACTATAAAGTCTATTATCTTCTCCATGTTAAAAATCCACCAACAATGTTTTATCCCTGGAACATCAATCAACAATTCTGGTCCACAATCATATGAATAACTCATAATCATAACTGTAGTTCTAAATTCCTCTTCTCATCCAGGACGAAGATAATTTTTATCACCTATCTTTACCTAAAACATCAAAGATCATGGTTACACAAAATCAAATTTCCTGTTCATAATCATAATAATAACTTCATATTTACACTACGGCCAAAGATATTTATTTGTATCACCAGTTGATCATATTTATCTCAACATCTGTTCATCTTTGCACTACTGGCCAAAGATATTCAACAACATGTCATCTTTGCACTACGGGTCAAAGATATTTATCAATAATTCATCTTTACACTACAGGCCAAAGATATTCATCAATATTTTATCTTTGCACTACAGGCCAAAGATATTCCTCAACGGTTCATATTTGCACTACTGCCAAATATATTCATCAACAGTTCATATTTGCACTACAGGCCAAATATATTAATATCTCAAAGAAATATATAATCATTTCAGAATTTATATAAACAATAATTATAACCATGTTGATCAATTCACCTTTGCACTTAAGCTAAAGATATTCACTTATAAATTCAATGGTCATGATCATACCAATCAACAATTCAACTTTATACCAAATGTAACGACCCCAAAATAGGTCCATTTCATCCAACCTATTCTGAGTCGCCAAATACATGGTACAGAAAATAACTATAACTTTATTACAATAATTATCGTGCAAAATACAACAACACATATGCTGTGAGTTTGGATATAAATATATACCAAATGTGACTCATGTTCCAACCGTGGACATCACCTCACAATGACACCTTACATAAAGGTATAGTCAAAAACTGTTTTAG
This sequence comes from Panax notoginseng, assembly GCA_016801055.1. Taxonomy (NCBI): domain Eukaryota; kingdom Viridiplantae; phylum Streptophyta; class Magnoliopsida; order Apiales; family Araliaceae; genus Panax; species Panax notoginseng. The sequence continues at coordinate 192,005,699 of CM029015.1, read as the reverse complement.
AAATTAGAATCTTTGGGAAGTGCTCAAGGAAACCTTCGTACATGGGAGGCCATGCGTCTAGGTTATGATAGATATCATATGGCCACAGAATTATTCTTGGTTGACCCAATAGACCCCAAAGAAAAAACGAGAAGATTACTATCATATTCTTCCCAATGGTGAGTCTTCTCTTGACATATCATTATCTCTACTGTCTCTAATTGAGAATTATACTTCAAACAAACACTAAGATTATATAGGTAGTGCTCGTATATATACTCAGCAAGTGGATGAGCACATCCCTGTCTTATGATGACACGAGGTTGTATGTCGTTAGACATCTTGTATGATAGTGGCAAACCACCCTTCCAACGTTGGGTACACCTTACCCTATTGGATTCACCAAATAAAACTACTAAATGAACTTTTCTATACTGCTTCGGGAGAACATCCACAGCTAGAGACCACCGTTCTATTTCTCCGTTACCCTCGCTCGACCCAGCTACACTCTTATTACCTGAAAGGAATTGTGAAGCAAAAGGGTGAGCACAACTAACTCAGTAAAGAATATCATAACTAAAGATAATTAAATTATCAATAGCCTTCATCAATAATAAATCAGAGATTTAGAACATATGGTAAATGATAAAAATTTCAACCATAGTTGCAGCGGAACGAGCAATCCATTAGAAGAGTCAAATAGACTATAAAGTCTATTATCTTCTCCATGTTAAAAATCCATCAACAATGTTTTATCCCTGTAACATCAATCAACAGTTCTGGTCCACAATCATATAAATAACTCATAATCATAACTGTAGTTCTAAATTCCTCTTCTCATCCAAGACGAAGATAATTTTCATCACCTATCTTTACCTGAAACATCAAAGATCATGGTTACACCAAATCACATTTCCTGTTCATAATCATACTAATAACTTCATCTTTGCACTACGGCCAAAGATATTCATTTGTACCACCAGTTGGTCATGTTTATCTCAACATCTGTTCATCTTTGCACTACTGGCCAAAGATATTCAACAACATGTCATCTTTGCACTACGGGCCAAAGATATTCATCAACAATTCATCTTTGCACTACATGCCAAAGATATTCATCAATATTTCATCTTTACACTACATGCCAAAGATATTCCTCAACAGTTCATATTTGCACTATGGCCAAATATATTCATCAACAGTTCATATTTGCACTACAGGCCAAATATATTAATATCTCAAAGAAATATATAATCATTTATATAAACAATAATTATAACCATGTTGATTATTTCACCTTTGCACTTAAGCTGAAGATATTCAATTATAAATTCAATGGTCATGATCATACTAGTCAATAATTCAACTTTGCACTACTGGCCAAAGAGAACCCAAAGTCATGATCATACCAATAATCTACTCATCTTTACACTCAAGTGAAAGAGAATTTCAACATCAGGGTTATAAAAATGTTATATATGATAATAAAAACAATATGATCAACATATAGATTTAATCTCAAGAGTAATATTCATAAATCAACTATAATTTGGTTAGAAAAAGAAACCAATTTTATCGTGAATAGTAGCTCGTGAATAGTAACTCATGAATAGTAACTCGTGAATAGTAACTCATGAATAGTAACCCCGACAAAAAAAGATAGAAATTCCACAATAAAATATATACCAATATTTCGGTATAATTATATTGAAAGAATAATATTTCTTAAGCTTATAAACAATTTATTTTAATTGTTTACACTTTTCTAAATAATGTATTTAATCAATCTAAAATAACAAACTCATAAAATTTTATCACCAATAACCAAAACCCTCATCAAAAATATGCATACCTCATATAGGATTCTCAAGTCATAAAATCTTATTTTTCAATTTTCTTACTTCACAAAACATATTTAATTCATTTACTCATAACTAGACTATTTTCATGAAAAATACCAAATCAGTTCCAAAAATATTTTTTTCCTGGGATTTAGCATAATATAGTCCCATAGTGAACATATATTTTTCTCAGAATTTTTAAAAGTCATTTACTATTTTTCATATGGCCAAAACAGCCGAATATTTAGACATTTATCAAAAATTGTACTTTTGTCCAAAAATTCTGAAATTTACAGAGTATACTTCTATCATATACATGTACTCTCAATAAAAATTTCATCAATTTTAGAGTTAACCACAAGGAATTATAAGCGATTACTTTTAAAATAGTCTTTTCTCATAAAATTCATAACTCTCAATCTATACATCCAAAAATCACTATTTTTGGACACAATCAAGAAAACTCATCAAAATATCATTTCAAATTTTTTCAGAATTTTTTAAGGCTAAAAAAATTACGAAACTGGAAAATATAACAACCCTTACTATCCCTTACCTCAAAAGAGCAGTACTTCTGATCGGTATAAGGCTGAAAGAAACTTGCTCTGATGAATAGAAACTCTCAAAGTATCTAAGTACTCACAAAATACACTCAATAATTTAGAAAGAGAAAGAGAGAAAACTTGTTTCTGGTGTGATTTTCTATTCTAACTTAGCCCTCTATTTATAGGAAAATTTTAGTAGGCTTGACCTGCAACCTGATGGCTTTACCTGCTACTATTCCCACCCACCACATTTGAAATATAATTCAGCACATTTCTTCACCAACCACAAGTGGGGCCCACCAATTCTAGAATTTTCTATCAAAATGATAAACTCCGAAAATTCAACAATTTATGAACCAGTCATCTGTAAAATTCATAATAAATCATACGTTAATTTTTAACGGTTCAAAATTTGTGGGCATATACTCAACTTATATATGTATAACATATCCAAAAATTACCACGATCCAACGGTCGGATTAAAAATTATAACACCCGCAAAATATCTCAAAAACCCTGATTTTTAATACCTCCATTCCGACAAAAATACGGATAAAAACCTCAACATTAACTCCTTCATTTTTAACCACAAAAATATATCTCTCATTTATATCCACATAAAATAAATATTTCCTTATCATATGAATCAATAATTAATTATTCATAAATAATATTACAGAATCACATTTATGATAACCAGGCCGTTCCCAGGAAAGAGAGGGCTTTCCAATAAGGATTTTTCCTTACTGGCGCGCAATTAGATGACCAAACCTCTCCTTAGACAGAACTTTCTAGACATTGTCAATAATGTTATCTAATAATATTATTCAAATAATATGAATTATTGATCTGATAATAGAAAATACTGTGCAGCAACAATTATTGAAACAACAATAATATAAAATTTCAACGTAGCAATTATTGAATCAATAAAATAAAATATTGAACAGTAATTACTGTAATAATTATTGAGTAGTGCCTTCTTACGTAAGAATCAATAATTTCAAAAATACTATGCAATACCGTGTGCTATTGTGCAATAACGCGTATTACTGTATTTTAACCGCCGGGTATTGCAACAGTGTTAACGGTAACAACTACGCCGTTATTTGTAAAAACTTAAATTTGTCATTTTCTTCACCCGACAGTTATTCGTTATGGGGCCCACAAATAGCTGCGCCGTCGTACGAATATTCTCCGACAGAAAGAATATTCCACGACCAAACGAATATTCCCCGACAACAATGATTATTTTATAACCACTTGCTTATTTTAAAAAAAAAAATTCACACTTCACTCATAACTTTAAACTTTTATCAATTTAACCATTTACTGAATAGTAATTATAAGAAAAATTGAATACTTTTATTTCATAAAATTCGGGGTCTTACAATCTCCCCTCCCTATGAAATTTCGTCCCCGAAATTTACGTACCTGGAATTTCGAAGAGTTGAGAATACCTTGCTTCCATTTCAGATTCTATCTCTCAAATCATCATGATTTCTCCATTGCTCATCTCCCATAATAACTTCATTTGGGTTCCTCATTTGTTGGGAAGTCATGACAACCGCCATCCCTCGAACTACTCGACTTTGACTTGTCTGGAGCAGCATTTGGCGTAATCATTACCGTTGGAATATACTTTTCTATAGGACATATTCCTCCATCAACTGCCTCTTCGTACTCCTCATTCATGATCTGAATCATCAATCTTCGATCCATATCGGATTCAGGTTGACCGCTATGTACAGGGTAATTCAAAACTCAATGTTGGGTTCTCCCAATTGCTTTCCAAAAAGAGAAATTCATATCATCTATTTTAGCCTTCTTAGATCGAACATCTCTTTCCACAATATCCACGTGTCGTGCGGTTTTTGCCCATGCATCACTTATTCTCACTCGTTCAGTTTTTTCTTCTTTCAGCTCAGATTCTATTTTTATCATCTTATACTCTGCCAAAGAATGCTTCTGTTCAAGCATCACATATCGGGTAACACAAGCTTGAATTGTTGCATCCTTTTGTTCCACGACCACCTGTCGTTCTTCTGCCTGCTCTTCTAACTCATGAATACGATTTTGAAATTCTACATTTTGATCATATAATATCTCTAATAAACTCTCCTCTGGTACTTCATCTTCCTCTTCTTCCTCTTCTTCCTCAGTCTCAGCTGTTACCTCTGCGACTATCTCGGGTGCAACTATCAATTCTTCACTCACCACATGGATATCTCTAATTCCTTCTTCGTCTGACATCACATTATCACGGTTAGTGATTAGAGGTATCCCCACAGTCTCATTCACTCCATTGTTAACATTCTCAGCTACCATTCTCAAATACTGCCATAAAACAAGGGATAATTAAACAAATTAACATATCACATAATATCCCAATATTATGACTGACCAACAAATAAGGTTAGGTAGGACACACTAGCGAAAGATTTACTCATCTCTCCCCTCCTAGTTATATTCCCCGATCTCCGCCAGAGATCATATCCCTAAGCTCTGATACCAAATGTAACGACCCCAAAATAGGTCCATTCCATCCAACCTATTCTGAGTCGCCAAATACATGGTACAGAAAACAACTATAACTTTATTACAACAATTGTCGTGTAAAATACAATAACATATATGCTGTGAGTTTGGATACAAATATATACCAAATGTGACTCATGTTCCAACCGTGGACATCACCTCACAATGACACCTTACATAAAGGTATAGACAAAAACTGTTTTAGAAATTAGAATATTTGGGAAGTGCTCAAGAAAACCTTCGTACATGGGAGGCCATGCGTCTAGGTTATGATAGATATCATATGGCCACAGAATTATTCTTGGTTGACCCAATAGACCCCAATAAAAAAACGAGAAGATTACAATCATATTCTTCCCAATGGTGAGTCTTCTCTTGACTTATCATTATCTCTACTGTCTCTAATTGAGAATTATACTTCAAACAAACACCAAGATTATATAGGTAGTGCTCGTATATATACTCAACAAGTGGATGAGCACATCCATGTCTTATGATGACACGAGGTTGTATGTCGTTAGACATCTTATATGATAGTGGCAAACCACCCTTCCAACGTTGGGTACACCTTACCCTATTGGATTCACCAAATAAAACTACTAAATGAACTTTTCTATACTGCTTCGGGAGAACATCCACAGCTAAAGACCACCGTTCTATTTCTCCATTACCCTCGCTCGACCCAGCTACACTCTTATTACCTGAAAGGAATTGTGAAGCAAAAGGGTGAGCACAACTAGCTCAGTAAAGAATATCATGACTAAAGATAATTAAATTATCAATAACCTTCATCAATAATAAATCAGAGATTTAGAACATATGGTAAATGATAAAAATTTCAACCATAGTTGCAGCGGAACGAGCAATCCATTAGAAGAGTCAAATAGACTATAAAGTCTATTATCTTCTCCATGTTAAAAATCCATCAACAATGTTTTATCCCTGTAACATCAATCAACAGTTCTGGTCCACAATCATATAAATAACTCATAATCACATAAAATATATCCCTCGTTTATATCCACATAAAATAAATATTTCCTTATCATATGAATTAATAATTAATTATTCACAAATAATATTACAGAATCACATTTATGACAACCAGGCCGTTCCCAGGAAAGAGGGGGCTTTCCAATAAGGATTTCTCCTTACTAGCGCGCAATTAGATGACCAAACCTCTCCTTAGACAGAACTTTCTAGACATTGCCAATAATGTTATCTAATAATATTATTCAAATAATATGAATTATTGATCTGATAATAGAAAATACTGTGCAGCAACAATTATTGAAACAACAATAATATAAAATATCAACGCAGCAATTATTGAATCAATAAAATAAAATATTGAACAGTAATTACTGTAACAATTATTGAGTAGTGCCTTCTTACGTAAGAATCAATAATTTCAAAAATACTATGCAATACCGTGTGCTACTGTGCAATAACGCGTATTACTGTATTTTAACCACCGGGTATTCCAACAGTGTTAACGGTAACAACTACGCCGTTATTTGTAAAAACTCAAATTTGTCGTTTTCTTCATCCGACAGTTATTCGTTATGGGGCCCACAAATAGCTGCGCCGTCGTACGAATATTCTCCGACAGAAAGAATATTCCACGACCAAACGAATATTCCCCGACAACAATGATTATTTTATAACCACTTGCTTATTTTGAAAAAAATTTTATATTTCACCCATAACTTTAAACTTTTATCAATTTAACCATTTACTGACTAGTAATTATAAGAAAAATTGAATACTTTTATTTCATAAAATTCGGGGTCTTACAATCTCCCCTCCTTATGAAATTTCGTCCCCGAAATTTACGTACCTGATATTTCGAAGAGTTGAGAATACCTTGCTTCCATTTCAGATTCTATCTCTCAGATCATCATGATTTCTCCATTGCTCATCTCCCATGATAACTTCATTTGGGTTCCTCATTTGTTGGGAAGTCATGACAACCGCCATCCCTCGAACTACTCGGCTTTGACTTGTCTGGAGCAGCATTTGGCGTCATCATTACCGTTGGAATATACCTTTCTATAGGACATATTCCTCCCTCAACTGCCTCTTCGTACTCCTCATTCATGATCTGAATCATCAATCTTCGATCCATATCGGATTCAGGTTGACCGCTATGTACAGGGTAATTCAAAACTCGATGTTGGGTTCTCCCAATTGCTTTCCAAAAAGAGAAATTCATATCATCTATTTTAGCCTTCTTAGATCGAACATCTCTTTCCACAATATCCACGTGTCGTGCGGCTTTTGCCCATGCATCACTTATTCTCACTCGTTCAATTTTTTCTTCTTTCAGCTCAGATTCCATTTTTATCATCTTATACTCTGTCAAAGAATGCTTCTGTTCAAGCATCACATATCGGGTAACACAAGCTTGAATTGTTGCATCCTTTTGTTCCACGACCGCCTGTCGTTCTTCTGCCTGCTCTTCTAACTCATGAATACGATTTTGAAATTCTACATTTTGATCATATAATACCTCTAATAAACTCTCCTCTGGTACTTCTTCTTCCTCTTCTTCCTCAGTCTCAGCTGTTACCTCTGCGACTATCTCGGGTGCAACTATCAATTCTTCACTCACCACATAGATATCTCTAATTCCTTCTTCGTCTGACATCACATTATCATGGTTAGTGATTAAAGGTATCCCCACAGTCTCATTCACTCCATTGTTAGCATTCTCAGCTGCCATTCTCAAATACTGCCATAAAATAAGGGTTAATTAAACAAATTAACATATCACATAATATCCCAATATTATGACTAACCAACAAATAAGCTTAGGTAGGACACACTAGCGAAGGATTTACGCATCTCTCCCCTCCTAGTTATATTCCCCGATCTCCACCAGAGATCATATCCCTAAGCTCTGATACCACCTGTGACAACCCCAAAATAGGTCCATTCCATCCAACCCATTCTGAGTCGTCAAATACATGGTACAGAAAATAACTACAACGTTATTACAACAATTGTCGTGCAAAATACAACAACACATATGCTGTGAGTTTGGATACAAATATATACCAAATGTGACATTGGACACCATCATGTATCAGCACCTCACAAAGACACCTTACATAAAGGTATAGTCAAAAACTGTTTTAGAAATTAGAATCTTTGGGAAGTGCTCAAGGAAACCTTCGTACATGGGAGGCCACGCGTCTAGGTTATGATAGATATCATATGGCCACAGAATTATCCTTGGTTGACCCAATAGACCCCAAAGAAAAACGAGAAGATTACTATCATATTCTTCCCAATGGTGAGTCTTCTCTTGACATATCATTATCTCTACTGTCTCTAATTGAAAATTATACTTTAAACAAACACCAAGATTATATAGGTAGTGCTCGTATATATACTCAGCAAGTGGATGAGCACATCCATGTCTTATGATGACACGAGGTTGTATGTCGTTAGACATCTTGTATGATAGTGGCAAACCACCCTTCCAACGTTGGGTACACCTTACCCTATTGGATTCACCAAATATAACTACTAAATGAACTTTTCTATACTGCTTCGGGAGAACATCCACAGCTAGAGACCACCGTTCTATTTCCCCGTTACCCTCGCTCGACCCAGCTACACTCTTATTACCTGAAAGGAATTGTGAAGCAAAAGGGTGAGCACAACTAGCTCAGTAAAGAATATCATGACTAAAGATAATTAAATTATCAATAGCCTTCATCAACAATAAATCAGAGATTTAGAACATATGGTAAATGATAAAAATTTCAACCATAGTTGCAGCGGAACGAGCAATCCATTAGAAGAGTCAAATAGACTATAAAGTCTATTATCTTCTCCATGTTAAAAATCCACCAACAATGTTTTATCCCTGTAACATCAATCAACAATTCTGGTCCACAATCATATGAATAACTCATAATCATAATTGTAGTTCTAAATTTCTCTTCTCATCTAGGACGAAGATAATTTTCATCACCTGAAACATCAAATATCATGGTTATACCAAATCACAGTTCCTGTTCATAATCATACTAATAACTTCATCTTTGCACTACGGGCCAAAGATATTCATCAACAAGTCATCTTTGCACTACAGGCCAAAGATATTCATCCACAGTTCATCTTTGCATTACAGGCCAAAGATATTCCTCAACAATTCATATTTGCACTACAGGCCAAATATATTCATATCTCAAAGAAATATATAATCATTTCAGAATTTATATACACCATAATTATAACCATGTTAATCAATTCATCTTTACACTTAAGCTAAAGATATTCAATTGTAAATTCAATGGTCATGATCATACCAGTCACAATTCAACTTTGCACTACAGGCCAAAGAGAACCCTAGTCATGATCATACCAATAATCTACCCATCTTTACACTCCAGTGAAAGAGAAATTCAACATCAGGGTTATAAAAATGTTATATATGATAATAAAATCAATATAATCAACATATAGATTTAATCTCAAGAGTAATATTCATAAATCAACTATAATTTGGTTAGTAAAAGAAACCAATTTTGTCGTGAATAGTAACTCGTGAATAGTAACTCATGAATAGTAACTCGTGAATAGTAACACCGACTCAAAAAGGTAGAAATTTCACAATAAAATTCATACCAATATTTCGGTATAATGATATTGAAAGAATAACATTTCTTAAGCTTATAAACAATTTATTTAAATTGTTTACACTTTACTAATTAATGCATTTAATCATCATAAAATGCCAACTCTTAAGATTTCATCATCAATAATCAAAACCCTCATCAAAAATCTGCATATACCTCATATATAGGATTCTCAAGCCATAAAATCCTATTTTCCAATTTTCTTACTTCACATAACATATTTAATTCATTTTCTCATAACTAGACTATTTTCATGAAAAATACCAAATCAGTTCCAAAAATATTTCTTTTCTGGAATTTAGCATAATATAGTCCCATAGTGAACATATATTTTTCTCAGAATTTTTAAAAGTCATTTACTATTTTTCATATGGCCAAAACAGCCGAATATTTAGACATTTATCAAAAATTGTACTTTTATCTAAAAATTCTAAAATTCACAGAGTATACTCCTATCATATACATGTACTCCCAATAAAAATTTCATCAATTTTGGAGTTAACCACAAGGAATTATAAGCGGTTACTTTTAAAATAGTCTTTTCTCATAAAATTCATAACTCTCAATCTATACATCCAAAAATCACCATTTTTGGACACAATCAAGAAAACTCATCAAAATATCATTTCAAATTTTTCCAGAATTTTTGAAGATCAGAAAAATTACGAAACTAAAAATCATAACAACCCTTAAAATCCCTTAATATCCCATACAATCCCTTACTATCCCTTACTATCCCTTACTATCCCTTACCTCAAAAGAGCAGTACTTCTGACCGGAATGTAAAGCCGAAGAAAACTTGCACTGAATAGCAACTCTCAAAGTATCTAAATACTCACAAAATATGCTTCATAATATAGAGAGAGAAAGAGAGAAAGCTTATGTTTCTGGTGTGATTTTCAATTCTAACTTAGCCCTCTATTTATAGGAAAATTTTGGTAGGTTTGACCTGCAACCTGATGGCTTTACCTGCTACTATTCCCACCCACCACATTTGAAATATAATTCAGCACATTTCTTCACCAACCACAAGTGGGGCCCACCAATTCTAGAATTTTCCATCAAAATGATAAACTCCAAAAATTCAACAATTTTTGAACCAGTCATCTCGTAAAATTCATAATAAATCATACATTCATTTTTAACGGTTCAAAATTTGTGGGCACATACTCAACTTATATATGTATAACATATCCAAAAATTACCACGATCCAACGGTCGGATTAAAAATTATAACCCCCGCAAAATATCTCAAAAACCCCGATTTTTAATACCTCCATTCCGACAAAAATACGGATAAAAACCTCAACATTAACTCCTTCATTTTTAACCACAAAAATATATCCCTCGTTTATATCCATATAAAATAAATATTTCCTTATCATATGAATCAATAATTAATTATTCACAAATAATATTACAGAATCACATTTATGACAACCAGGCCGTTCCCAGGAAAGAGGGGGCTTTCCAATAAGGATTTCTCCTTACTAGCGCGCAATTAGATGACCAAACCTCTCCTTAGACAGAACTTTCTAGACATTGCCAATAATGTTATCTAATAATATTATTCAAATAATATGAATTATTGATCTGATAATAGAAAATACTGTGCAGCAACAATTATTGAAACAACAATAATATAAAATATCAACGCAGCAATTATTGAATCAATAAAATAAAATATTGAACAGTAATTACTGTAACAATTATTGAGTAGTGCCTTCTTACGTAAGAATCAATAATTTCAAAAATACTATGCAATACCGTGTGCTACTGTGCAATAACGCGTATTACTGTATTTTAACCACCGGGTATTCCAACAGTGTTAACGGTAACAACTACGCCGTTATTTGTAAAAACTCAAATTTGTCGTTTTCTTCACCCGACAGTTATTCGTTATGGGGCCCACAAATAGCTGCGCCGTCGTACGAATATTCTCCGACAGAAAGAATATTCCACGACCAAACGAATATTCCCCGACAACAATGATTATTTTATAACCACTTGCTTATTTTGAAAAAATTTTTATATTTCACCCATAACTTTAAACTTTTATCAATTTAACCATTTACTGAATAGTAATTATAAGAAAAATTGAATACTTTTATTTCATAAAATTCGGGGTCTTACAATCTCCCCTCCTTATGAAATTTCGTCCCCGAAATTTACGTACCTGATATTTCGAAGAGTTGAGAATACCTTGCTTCCATTTCAGATTCTATCTCTCAGATCATCATGATTTCTCCATTGCTCATCTCCCATGATAACTTCATTTGGGTTCCTCATTTGTTGGGAAGTCATGACAACCGCCATCCCTCGAACTACTCGGCTTTGACTTGTCTGGAGCAGCATTTGGCGTCATCATTACCGTTGGAATATACCTTTCTATAGGACATATTCCTCCCTCAACTGCCTCTTCGTACTCCTCATTCATGATCTGAATCATCAATCTTCGATCCATATCGGATTCAGGTTGACCGCTATGTACAGGGTAATTCAAAACTCGATGTTGGGTTCTCCCAATTGCTTTCCAAAAAGAGAAATTCATATCATCTATTTTAGCCTTCTTAGATCGAACATCTCTTTCCACAATATCCACGTGTCGTGCGGCTTTTGCCCATGCATCACTTATTCTCACTCGTTCAATTTTTTCTTCTTTCAGCTCAGATTCCATTTTTATCATCTTATACTCTGCCAAAGAATGCTTCTGTTCAAGCATCACATATCGGGTAACACAAGCTTGAATTGTTGCATCCTTTTGTTCCACGACCGCCTGTCGTTCTTCTGCCTGCTCTTCTAACTCATGAATACGATTTTGAAATTCTACATTTTGATCATATAATACCTCTAATAAACTCTCCTCTGGTACTTCTTCTTCCTCTTCTTCCTCAGTCTCAGCTGTTACCTCTGCGACTATCTCGGGTGCAACTATCAATTCTTCACTCACCACATAGATATCTCTAATTCCTTCTTCGTCTGACATCACATTATCATGGTTAGTGATTAAAGGTATCCCCACAGTCTCATTCACTCCATTGTTAGCATTCTCAGCTGCCATTCTCAAATACTGCCATAAAATAAGGGTTAATTAAACAAATTAACATATCACATAATATCCCAATATTATGACTAACCAACAAATAAGCTTAGGTAGGACACACTAGCGAAGGATTTACGCATCTCTCCCCTCCTAGTTATATTCCCCGATCTCCACCAGAGATCATATCCCTAAGCTCTGATACCACCTGTGACAACCCCAAAATAGGTCCATTCCATCCAACCCATTCTGAGTCGTCAAATACATGGTACAGAAAACAACTACAACTTTATTACAACAATTGTCGTGCAAAATACAACAACACATATGCTGTGAGTTTGGATACAAATATATACCAAATGTGACATTGGACACCATCATGTATCAGCACCTCACAAAGACACCTTACATAAAGGTATAGTCAAAAACTGTTTTAGAAATTAGAATCTTTGGGAAGTGCTCAAGGAAACCTTCGTACATGGGAGGCCACGCGTCTAGGTTATGATAGATATCATATGGCCACAGAATTATCCTTGGTTGACCCAATAGACCCCAAAGAAAAACGAGAAGATTACTATCATATTCTTCCCAATGGTGAGTCTTCTCTTGACATATCATTATCTCTACTGTCTCTAATTGAAAATTATACTTTAAACAAACACCAAGATTATATAGGTAGTGCTCGTATATATACTCAGCAAGTGGATGAGCACATCCATGTCTTATGATGACACGAGGTTGTATGTCGTTAGACATCTTGTATGATAGTGGCAAACCACCCTTCCAACGTTGGGTACACCTTACCCTATTGGATTCACCAAATATAACTACTAAATGAACTTTTCTATACTGCTTCGGGAGAACATCCACAGCTAGAGACCACCGTTCTATTTCCCCGTTACCCTCGCTCGACCCAGCTACACTCTTATTACCTGAAAGGAATTGTGAAGCAAAAGGGTGAGCACAACTAGCTCAGTAAAGAATATCATGACTAAAGATAATTAAATTATCAATAGCCTTCATCAACAATAAATCAGAGATTTAGAACATATGGTAAATGATAAAAATTTCAACCATAGTTGCAGCGGAACGAGCAATCCATTAGAAGAGTCAAATAGACTATAAAGTCTATTATCTTCTCCATGTTAAAAATCCACCAACAATGTTTTATCCCTGTAACATCAATCAACAATTCTGGTCCACAATCATATGAATAACTCATAATCATAATTGTAGTTCTAAATTTCTCTTCTCATCTAGGACGAAGATAATTTTCATCACCTGAAACATCAAATATCATGGTTATACCAAATCACAGTTCCTGTTCATAATCATACTAATAACTTCATCTTTGCACTACGGCCAAAGATATTCATCAACAAGTCATCTTTGCACTACAGGCCAAAGATATTCATCCACAGTTCATCTTTGCATTACAGGCCAAAGATATTCCTCAACAATTCATATTTGCACTACAGGCCAAATATATTCATATCTCAAAGAAATATATAATCATTTCAGAATTTATATACACCATAATTATAACCATGTTAATCAATTCATCTTTACACTTAAGCTAAAGATATTCAATTATAAATTCAATAGTCATGATCATACCAGTCACAATTCAACTTTGCACTACAGGCCAAAGAGAACCCTAGTCATGATCATACCAATAATCTACCCATCTTTACACTCCAGTGAAAGAGAAATTCAACATCAGGGTTATAAAAATGTTATATATGATAATAAAATCAATATAATCAACATATAGATTTAATCTCAAGAGTAATATTCATAAATCAACTATAATTTGGTTAGTAAAAGAAACCAATTTTGTCGTGAATAGTAACTCGTGAATAGTAACTCATGAATAGTAATTCGTGAATAGTAACACCGACTCAAAAAGGTAGAAATTTCACAATAAAATTCATACCAATACTTCGGTATAATGATATTGAAAGAATAACATTTCTTAAGCTTATAAACAATTTATTTAAATTGTTTACACTTTACTAATTAATGCATTTAATCATCATAAAATGCCAACTCTTAAGATTTCATCATCAATAATCAAAACCCTCATCAAAAATCTGCATATACCTCATATATAGGATTCTCAAGCCATAAAATCCTATTTTCCAATTTTCTTACTTCACATAACATATTTAATTCATTTACTCATAACTAGACTATTTTCATGAAAAATACCAAATCCGTTCCAAAAATATTTCTTTTCTGGAATTTAGCATAATATAGTCTCATAGTGAACATATATTTTTCTCAGAATTTTTAAAAGTCATTTATTATTTTTCATATGGCCAAAACAGCCGAATATTTAGACATTTATCAAAAATTGTACTTTTATCTAAAAATTCTAAAATTCACAGAGTATACTCCTATCATATACATGTACTCCCAATAAAAATTTCATCAATTTTGGAGTTAACCACAAGGAATTATAAGCGGTTACTTTTAAAATAAGCTTTTCTCATAAAATTCATAACTCTCAATCTATACATCCAAAAATCACCATTTTTGGACACAATCAAGAAAACTCATCAAAATATCATTTCAAATTTTTCCAGAATTTTTGAAGATCAGAAAAATTACGAAACTAAAAATCATAACAACCCTTAAAATCCCTTAATATCCCATACAATCCCTTACTATCCCTTACTATCCCTTACTATCCCTTACCTCAAAAGAGCAGTACTTCTGACCGGAATGTAAAGCCGAAGAAAACTTGCACTGAATAGCAACTCTCAAAGTATCTAAATACTCACAAAATATGCTTCATAATATAGAGAGAGAAAGAGAGAAAGCTTATGTTTCTGGTGTGATTTTCAATTCTAACTTAGCCCTCTATTTATAGGAAAATTTTGGTAGGTTTGACCTGCAACCTGATGGCTTTACCTGCTACTATTCCCACCCACCACATTTGAAATATAATTCAGCACATTTCTTCACCAACCACAAGTGGGGCCCACCAATTCTAGAATTTTCCATCAAAATGATAAACTCCAAAAATTCAACAATTTTTGAACCAGTCATCTCGTAAAATTCATAATAAATCATACATTCATTTTTAACGGTTCAAAATTTGTGGGCACATACTCAACTTATATATGTATAACATATCCAAAAATTACCACGATCCAACGGTCGGATTAAAAATTATAACCCCCGCAAAATATCTCAAAAACCCGATTTTTTAATACCTTCATTCCGACAAAAATACGGATAAAAACCTCAACATTAACTCCTTCATTTTTAACCACAAAAATATATCCCTCGTTTATATCCACATAAAATAAATATTTCCTTATCATATGAATCAATAATTAATTATTCACAAATAATATTACAGAATCACATTTATGACAACCAGGCCGTTCCCAGGAAAGAGGGGGCTTTCCAATAAGGATTTCTCCTTACTAGCGCGCGCAATTAGATGACCAAACCTCTCCTTAGACAGAACTTTCTAGACATTGCCAATAATGTTATCTAATAATATTATTCAAATAATATGAATTATTGATCTGATAATAGAAAATACTGTGCAGCAACAATTATTGAAACAACAATAATATAAAATATCAACGCAGCAATTATTGAATCAATAAAATAAAATATTGAACAGTAATTACTGTAACAATTATTGAGTAGTGCCTTCTTACGTAAGAATCAATAATTTCAAAAATACTATGCAATACCGTGTGCTACTGTGCAATAACGCGTATTACTGTATTTTAACCACCGGGTATTCCAACAGTGTTAACGGTAACAACTACGCCGTTATTTGTAAAAACTCAAATTTGTCGTTTTCTTCATCCGACAGTTATTCGTTATGGGGCCCACAAATAGCTGCGCCGTCGTACGAATATTCTCCGACAGAAAGAATATTCCACGACCAAACGAATATTCCCCGACAACAATGATTATTTTATAACCACTTGCTTATTTTGAAAAAAATTTTATATTTCACCCATAACTTTAAACTTTTATCAATTTAACCATTTACTGACTAGTAATTATAAGAAAAATTGAATACTTTTATTTCATAAAATTCGGGGTCTTACAATCTCCCCTCCTTATGAAATTTCGTCCCCGAAATTTACGTACCTGATATTTCGAAGAGTTGAGAATACCTTGCTTCCATTTCAGATTCTATCTCTCAGATCATCATGATTTCTCCATTGCTCATCTCCCATGATAACTTCATTTGGGTTCCTCATTTGTTGGGAAGTCATGACAACCGCCATCCCTCGAACTACTCGGCTTTGACTTGTCTGGAGCAGCATTTGGCGTCATCATTACCGTTGGAATATACCTTTCTATAGGACATATTCCTCCCTCAACTGCCTCTTCGTACTCCTCATTCATGATCTGAATCATCAATCTTCGATCCATATCGGATTCAGGTTGACCGCTATGTACAGGGTAATTCAAACTCGATGTTGGGTTCTCCCAATTGCTTTCCAAAAAGAGAAATTCATATCATCTATTTTAGCCTTCTTAGATCGAACATCTCTTTCCACAATATCCACGTGTCGTGCGGCTTTTGCCCATGCATCACTTATTTCTCACTCGTTCAATTTTTTCTTCTTTCAGCTCAGATTCCATTTTTATCATCTTATACTCTGCCAAAGAATGCTTCTGTTCAAGCATCACATATCGGGTAACACAAGCTTGAATTGTTGCATCCTTTTGTTCCACGACCGCCTGTCGTTCTTCTGCCTGCTCTTCTAACTCATGAATACGATTTTGAAATTCTACATTTTGATCATATAATACCTCTAATAAACTCTCCTCTGGTACTTCTTCTTCCTCTTCTTCCTCAGTCTCAGCTGTTACCTCTGCGACTATCTCGGGTGCAACTATCAATTCTTCACTCACCACATAGATATCTCTAATTCCTTCTTCGTCTGACATCACATTATCATGGTTAGTGATTAAAGGTATCCCCACAGTCTCATTCACTCCATTGTTAGCATTCTCAGCTGCCATTCTCAAATACTGCCATAAATAAGGGTTAATTAAACAAATTAACATATCACATAATATCCCAATATTATGACTAACCAACAAATAAGCTTAGGTAGGACACACTAGCGAAGGATTTACGCATCTCTCCCCTCCTAGTTATATTCCCCGATCTCCACCAGAGATCATATCCCTAAGCTCTGATACCACCTGTGACAACCCCAAAATAGGTCCATTCCATCCAACCCATTCTGAGTCGTCAAATACATGGTACAGAAAACAACTACAACGTTATTACAACAATTGTCGTGCAAAATACAACAACACATATGCTGTGAGTTTGGATACAAATATATACCAAATGTGACATTGGACACCATCATGTATCAGCACCTCACAAAGACACCTTACATAAAGGTATAGTCAAAAACTGTTTTAGAAATTAGAATCTTTGGGAAGTGCTCAAGGAAACCTTCGTACATGGGAGGCCACGCGTCTAGGTTATGATAGATATCATATGGCCACAGAATTATCCTTGGTTGACCCAATAGACCCCAAAGAAAAACGAGAAGATTACTATCATATTCTTCCCAATGGTGAGTCTTCTCTTGACATATCATTATCTCTACTGTCTCTAATTGAAAATTATACTTTAAACAAACACCAAGATTATATAGGTAGTGCTCGTATATATACTCAGCAAGTGGATGAGCACATCCATGTCTTATGATGACACGAGGTTGTATGTCGTTAGACATCTTGTATGATAGTGGCAAACCACCCTTCAACGTTGGGTACACCTTACCTATTGGATTCACCAAATAAAACTACTAAATGAACTTTTCTATACTGCTTCGGGAGAACATCCACAGCTAGAGACCACCGTTCTATTTCCCCGTTACCCTCGCTCGACCCAGCTACACTCTTATTACCTGAAAGGAATTGTGAAGCAAAAGGGTGAGCACAACTAGCTCAGTAAAGAATATCATGACTAAAGATAATTAAATTATCAATAGCCTTCATCAACAATAAATCAGAGATTTAGAAATATGGTAAATGATAAAAATTTCAACCATAGTTGCAGCGGAATGAGCAATCCATTAGAAGAGTCAAATAGACTATAAAGTCTATTATCTTCTCCATGTTAAAAATCCACCAACAATGTTTTATCCCTGTAACATCAATCAACAATTCTAGTCCACAATCATATGAATAACTCATAATCATAATTGTAGTTCTAAATTTCTCTTCTCATCTAGGACGAAGATAATTTTCATCACCTGAAACATCAAATATCATGGTTATACCAAATCACAGTTCCTGTTCATAATCATACTAATAACTTCATCTTTGCACTACGGGCCAAAGATATTCATCAACAAGTCATCTTTGCACTACAGGCCAAAGATATTCATCCACGGTTCATCTTTGCATTACAGGCCAAAGATATTCCTCAACAATTCATATTTGCACTACAGGCCAAATATATTCATATCTCAAAGAAATATATAATCATTTCAGAATTTATATACACCATAATTATAACCATGTTAATCAATTCATCTTTACACTTAAGCTAAAGATATTCAATTGTAAATTCAATAGTCATGATCATACCAGTCACAATTCAACTTTGCACTACAGGCCAAAGAGAACCCTAGTCATGATCATACCAATAATCTACCCATCTTTACACTCCAGTGAAGAGAAATTCAACATCAGGGTTATAAAAATGTTATATATGATAATAAAATCAATATAATCAACATATAGATTTAATCTCAAGAGTAATATTCATAAATCAACTATAATTTGGTTAGTAAAAGAAACCAATTTTGTCGTGAATAGTAACTCGTGAATAGTAACTCATGAATAGTAACTCGTGAATAGTAACACCGACTCAAAAGGTAGAAATTCCACAATAAAATTCATACCAATACTTCGGTATAATGATATTGAAAGAATAACATTTCTTAAGCTTATAAACAATTTATTTAAATTGTTTACACTTTACTAATTAATGCATTTAATCATCATAAAATGCCAACTCTTAAGATTTCATCATCAATAATCAAAACCCTCATCAAAAATCTGCATATACCTCATATATAGGATTCTCAAGCCATAAAATCCTATTTTCCAATTTTCTTACTTCACATAACATATTTAATTCATTTTCTCATAACTAGACTATTTTCATAAAAAATACCAAATCGTTCCAAAAATATTTCTTTTCTGGAATTTAGCATAATATAGTCCCATAGTGAACATATATTTTTCTCAGAATTTTTATAAAGTCATTTACTATTTTTCATATGGCCAAAACAGCCGAATATTTAGACATTTATCAAAAATTGTACTTTTATCTAAAAATTCTAAAATTACAGAGTATACTCCTATCATATACATGTACTCCCAATAAAAATTTCATCAATTTTGGAGTTAACCACAAGGAATTATAAGCGGTTACTTTTAAAATAAGCTTTTCTCATAAAATTCATAACTCTCAATCTATACATCCAAAAATCACCATTTTTGGACACAATCAAGAAAACTCATCAAAATATCATTTCAAATTTTTCCAGAATTTTTGAAGATCAGAAAAATTACGAAACTAAAAATCATAACAACCCTTAAAATCCCTTAATATCCCATACAATCCCTTACTATCCCTTACTATCCCTTACTATCCCTTACCTCAAAAGAGCAGTACTTCTGACGGAATGTAAAGCCGAAGAAAACTTGCACTGAATAGCAACTCTCAAAGTATCTAAATACTCACAAAATATGCTTCATAATATAGAGAGAGAAAGAGAGAAAGCTTATGTTTCTGGTGTGATTTTCAATTCTAACTTAGCCCTCTATTTATAGGAAAATTTTGGTAGGTTTGACCTGCAACCTGATGGCTTTACCTGCTACTATTCCACCCACCACATTTGAAATATAATTCAGCACATTTCTTCGCCAACCACAAGTGGGGCCCACCAATTCTAGAATTTTCCATCAAAATGATAAACTCCAAAAATTCAACAATTTTTGAACCAGTCATCTCGTAAAATTCATAATAAATCATACATTCATTTTTTAACGGTTCAAAATTTGTGGGCACACTCAACTTATATATGTATAACATATCCAAAAATTATCACGATCCAACGGTCGGATTAAAAATTATAACCCCCGCAAAATATCTCAAAAACCCCGATTTTTAATACCTTCATTCCGACAAAAATACGGATAAAAACCTCAACATTAACTCCTTCATTTTTAACCACAAAAATATATCCCTCGTTTATATCCACATAAAATAAATATTTCCTTATCATATGAATTAATAATTAATTATTCACAAATAATATTACAGAATCACATTTATGACAACCAGGCCGTTCCCAGGAAAGAGGGGGGCTTTCCAATAAGGATTTCTCCTTACTAGCGCGCAATTAGATGACCAAACCTCTCCTTAGACAGAACTTTCTAGACATTGCCAATAATGTTATCTAATAATATTATTCAAATAATATGAATTATTGATCTGATAATAGAAAATACTGTGCAGCAACAATTATTGAAACAACAATAATATAAAATATCAACGCAGCAATTATTGAATCAATAAAATAAAATATTGAACAGTTAATTACTGTAACAATTATTGAGTAGTGCCTTCTTACGTAAGAATCAATAATTTCAAAAATACTATGCAATACCGTGTGCTACTGTGCAATAACGCGTATTACTGTATTTTAACCACCGGGTATTCCAACAGTGTTAACGGTAACAACTACGCCGTTATTTGTAAAAACTCAAATTTGTCGTTTTCTTCATCCGACAGTTATTCGTTATGGGGCCACAAATAGCTGCGCCGTCGTACGAATATTCTCGACAGAAAGAATATTCCACGACCAAACGAATATTCCCCGACAACAATGATTATTTTATAACCACTTGCTTATTTTGAAAAAAAAATTTATATTTCACCCATAACTTTAAACTTTTATCAATTTAACCATTTACTGACTAGTAATTATAAGAAAAATTGAATACTTTTATTTCATAAAATTCGGGGTCTTACAGTTCATATTTACACTACAGGTCAAATATATTAATATCTTAAAGAAATATATAATCATTAATGTGACGCCCCCAAAATAGGTATACAACACCCATTCTGAGTCGCCAAATACATGGTACAGAAAGCAAACTACAACTTCAATAATACAATTGTCGTGCAAAATACGACAACACATACTGTGAGTTTAAATACAAATATTGTCTTCTAGACAATATCCACACTCAAATAAATCCTCATTACAATTATTCAAACACTATTTTACAGAAATAGTGAGGACTGCTAAAACATCTTTCTAGAACCATCACTCCATACCCCGACTAGATCCTGCTATGTTCTCACCTCCTGAGAAGAAAAATGGAACAAAAAGGAAAAGGGTGAGCTCAACTAGCCCAGTAAAGAATATTATGACTAAGATAATATACAACAAATTATCGTTAGTCTTCAACAGGGAAAAATCTGATAAAATATAATCGACAACAAGTTTTAGATCAACAACTGCAGCGGAAACAGCAAACCATTAGAAGAGTCAAGTAGAGAAAGAATTCTACTATCTTCTAAGATTTAAAAGTCCATCATCAATATTTTATCCCTGTAACATCAATTAATAATCATCTTTAACCAAATATTCATCTTTGCACTACAGGCCAAAGATATTCATTTGTATCATCAGTCGGTCATGTTCATCTCAACACCTGTTCATCTTTGCACTACAGGCCAAAGATATTCATCAAGTAATTATACATCTTTGCACTACAGGCCAAAGATATTCAGTAATATCATCATTTAGGACTGAGGATGATGAAAAATATCTTAAAGAGAACGAATCCAATGAGACAGAAGGACAAATATTAGGGATTCGTATAACAGTTTATCCAAGATCAATAATACTTCATAATAATCAATTGTGAAGCAGAATTCAAAAATAAAGATCAAAACATGGATACAATCAAAGATAGTAACCATAATAGACATCTTGGACAAAAAGGGAAAATTTTATTTTTCGGTGAATAGTGCCGTATTCGTGAATAGTGCCGTATACGTGAATAGTGCCGTATACGTGAATAGTAACCCCGACACAAAAAGTTTCAAATTTGATAAAAACTCATATCAATATTTCAGCATAATGATATTGAAGAAAATAATATCATTTAAGAAGAAAATAATATCCCTTACCTCAAAATATCAGTACTTCTGGTCGGAATACCGGTATAAGGCTGAAAGAAACTTGCTCTGATGAATAGAAACTCTCAAAGTATCTAAATACTCACAAAATACACTCAATAATCTAGAGAGAGAAAGAGAAAAACTTGTTTCTGGTGTGATTTTCAATTCTAACTTAGCCCTCTATTTATAGGAAAATTTTAGTAGGTTTGACCTGCAACCTGATGGCTTTACCTGCTACTATTCCCACCCACCACATTTGAAATATAATTCAGCACATTTCTTCACCAACCACAAGTGGGGCCCACCAATTCTAGAATTTTCCACCAAAAATAAATTAAAACCTGATTTCTGAACCAGTCATCTCTTAAAATTCATAATAAATCATACGTTCATTTTTAACGGTTCAAAATTTGTGGACATATACTCAACTTATATATGTATAACATATCCAAAAATTACCACGATCCAACGGTCGGATTAAAAATTATAACCCCCGCAAACTATCTCAAAAACCTGATTTTTAATACCTCCATTCCGACAAAAATACTGACAAAAACCTCAACATTAACTCCTTCATTTTTAACCACAAAAATATATCCCTCATTTATATCCACATAAAATAAATATTTCCTTATCATATGAATCAATAATTAATTATTCACAAATAATATTACAGAATCACATTTATGACAACCAGGCCGTTCCCAGGAAAGAGGGGGCTTTCCAATAAGGATTTCTCCTTACTGGCGCGCAATTAGATGACCAAACCTCTCCTTAGACAGAACTTTCTAGACATTGCCAATAATGTTATCTAATAATATTATTCAAATAATATGAATTATTGATCTGATAAATGAAAATACTGTGCAGCAACAATTATTGAAACAACAATAATATAAAATATCAACGCAGCAATTATTGAATCAATAAAATAAAATATTGAATAATAACTACTGTAACAATTATTGAGTAGTGCCTTCTTACGTAAGAATCAATAATTGGTGCAATACCGTGTGCTACTGTATTTTAACCACCGGGTATTCCAACAGTATTAACGGTAACAACTACGCCGTTATTTATAAACAACTTATACTTGTCGTTTTCTTCATCCAATCGCTTTCCGTTATGGGGCCCACACAAGGCTGCGTCGTCGTACGAATATTCCCCGACAGCAAGAATATTCCACGACCAACCGAATATTCACCGACCAAAAATAAATATTTTATAACCACTTGCTTATTTTGCAAAATTTGCACATTTCACCCATAACCAAAGTATTATATCAAATTAACCCCTTATTATTCACAATAATATTTAGAGAAAATTTGATTTTATTCATTAATAAGTTGGGGTCTTACAACCTCCCCTCCTTATGAAATTTCGTCCTCGAAATTGACGTACGTACCTGATGTTTCAAAAAGGTGAGGATACCTCGCTTTCATTTCTGATTCCAACTCCCAGGTCATTTCTTCAATAGCATGGTTTCTCCACAAAACCTTAACTTGTGGTATAACCTTCGTGCGTAGGACATGCTCTTTCCTATCCAAGATCTTAACAGGTACCTCCTCGTACGTTAAATCTTCAGCTATCTCGTCTGGTTCTAACTCAATAATGTGGTTCGGGTCTTTAACATATTTACGAAGCATAGATATGTGAAAAACATTATGAACACGAGACATGCTTGGAGGTAATGCGAGTCTATATGCCACATTTCCTATTCGCTCAAGAATCTCAAATGGACCAACAAATCTTGGATTGAGCTTTCCTCTCTTCCCAAATCTTGTAACTCCCTTCCATGGTGCAACACGTAACAATACATGATCCCCAATATTAAATTCCACGTCCTTCCGATGAAGATCCGCATAACTCTTTTGTCGATCCTGTGCCGTTTGTATACGTTGTCGAATCGTTTGGATCTTCTCTGTAGTAATGCGTACCAATTCTGGTCCCAACAATGTTGCTTCACCCACCTCGTCCCAGCATACTGGAGAACGACATTTTCTTCCATACAACGCCTCAAATGGAGCCATACCTATGCTCGCCTGATAACTGTTGTTGTAGGAGAATTCCACCAATGGTAGGTACTTATCCCAACTCCCTTTGAGATCTAAGACACAAAGTCTTAATAGATCTTCAAGAGTTTGAATAGTCCTCTCTGATTGTCCGTCCGTTTGAGGATGGTATGCTGAACTGAATCGTAAATCCGTGCCCATAGCTTTCTGCAAGCTAACCCAAAATCGTGAAGTGAATCTTGGGTCACGATCCGAAACTATGGATACTGGCATGCCATGCAATCTCACAATCTCGTTCACGTACATACTAGCAAGACGTTCAAGGGAATAAGTCTCACGTATCGGCAAGAAATGAGCGGACTTGGTTAATCTATCAACAATAACCCAAATCGCATCTATGCCTTGAGAAACCTTGGGAAGACCCGTAACAAAATCCATAGTAATGTGTTCCCACTTCCATTTCGGAATCTCAAGTGGTTGCAATGGACCCTTTGGTACTTGATGCTCCGCTTTTACACGTTGACAAGTTAAACATCTCGAGATAAACTCCGCGATCTCTCTTTTCATATTGCTCCACCAAAATGTATGTCGAAGATCGTGATACATTTTGGTACTCCCAGGATGGATTGCAAACGGTGTGTTGTGTGCCTCCATCATTATTCTATGCTTCAAGTCAAAATCGTTAGGAACACAAAGTCTGGAGTTGACTCGAAGTATTCCTTCTTCATCGATTCTTGCTTCTGGAATAGCACCTTCTTGCACTTTCTTCTTCATACGCATCAGCTCTATATCCGTAGCTTGAGCAGCTTTAACTTTATCGATTAAAGTCGGTTCTACTCGTATATTTGATATCATCATGTGGGTACTTGGAGCCTTCATCTCTATCTCCATCCTTTGCAAGTCATACAAAATGGGCCTTTGTGTTAAAAACATTGCACTCGTACCCGCATATGATCTTCTACTCAATGCGTCAGCTACTACGTTTGCTTTTCCAGGATGGTATTGGATGGTATGATCGTAATCTTTCAACAGCTCAAGCCAACGTCGTTGCCGCATGTTGAGTTCCTTTTGGGTGAAGAAATATTTGAGGCTTTTATGATCTGTATAGATCTCCACTTTCTCCCCATACAGGTAGTGTCTCCAGATCTTCAACGCAAAAACGACTGCTGCCAACTCCAAATCATGAGTAGGATAATTCCTCTCATATTCTTTGAGTTGTCGTGAGGCATAGGCTATGACTTTCCCATGTTGCATGAGAACACATCCTAACCCTTTGCCTGAAGCATCGCTGTAGATAACAAATCCATCCGAACCAGATGGTATTGTCAAAACAGGTGCCGAAATGAGTCTCCTCTTGAGTTCTTGGAAACTCTTCTCGCATTCCTCACTCCATACGAATTTTGTATCTTTCCGAGTCAGCTGAGTTAACGGAGTAGCGATTCGAGAAAATCCTTCCACAAATCTCCGATAATAACCAGCTAAGCCCAGAAAGCTACGTACTTCGGTTACCGACTTCGGTTGCTCCCAACTTTGTATGGCTTCAATCTTCGCCGGGTCGACAGATACTCCATGTTTTGACACCACGTGCCCAAGGAATGCTACTTCCTCAAGCCAGAACTCGCATTTCTTCAGTTTGGCATATAGCTTGTTTTCACGAAGCCTTTGCAGTACCAGCTTCAAATGGCGCTCATGATCTTCACGGCTTTTGGAATAGATGAGGATGTCATCAATAAAGACAACAACGAACTGATCCAAATATTCTTTGAATACACGGTTCATCATATCCATGAAGGCAGCAGGAGCATTAGTCAATCCAAAAGACATTACTAAGAATTCATAATGCCCGTACCGAGTTCTGAAGGCAGTCTTTGGAATATCCTCAGTTTTAATCTTCAGCTGATGATATCCAGAACGAAGATCGATCTTTGAAAAGAATTGTGCTCCTTGCAACTGGTCAAACAGGTCATCAATGCGAGGTAGCGGATACCTATTCTTGATGGTGACATGGTTCAATTCTCGATAGTCAATACAAAGTCGCATACTCCCGTCTTTCTTCTTTACGAATAAAACAGGAGCACCCCAAGGAGACGTACTAGGACGAATAAAACCGATGTCCAACAACTCCTGTAGTTGGACTTTTAACTCCTGAAGTTCAATAGGAGCCATTCGATATGGGGTTTTAGAAATGGGCTTTGTACCGGGTTCAAGGTCAATAAAGAATTCAATTTCTCGTTCCGGGGGTAGACCGGGAAGTTCTTCAGGAAATACATCGGAAATTCTCTAACAATAGAAATATTATTCAAATCTGACTTGTCTTTGTTCAAATCCATAACATGGGCTAAGAAAGCTTGACATCCGTTTTTCAATAAACGAATAGCTTTGTGGCTTGATATGACAGTGACTGATTTTAGTGGTTTAGTAGTTTGAATTCGTATGACAGGTTGGTTAGGAATATGAAAACTAACAACCTTACGAAAACAATCAATTTTAGCATGATGAGTGGTTAACCAATCAATTCCTAAAATCACATCAAAAGCAAGTATCTTTAAAGAGATAAGATCAACAGGTAATGTGATAGTGCCAACTTGGATCATGCAAGATTTATAAACTGTAGATGTAACGAAGGTTTCACCCAACGGAGTTTCAACAGATAAGTTAAAGTCCAATTTCTCCGGAGTCAAGTTTAAACGTTGAGCACAAGCAGGAGAGATAAAAGAATGGGTAGAACCGGTATCTAGTAAAGTATAAACTTCGCAAGAATTCAAGATTAGCTTACCCGTGATCACCTCGTTCGGGTTTCTCGCGTTTTGGCCAGTCACGACAAACGCCCTTCCAGGAACCGCTGATTTCGACTTATCCGGGATAACTTTTGGAGTCACCATCCCCGCTGAACTTGGTTTTGCTACAGAACACTCTCGAGCTATATGACCTTCCTTTCCACAGTTATAACATACCTTGGATTGTTGTGGGCAGTTTGGGCTGATATGTCCCTCTTTCCCACATTTGTAACATACGACCGGTGGTCGTTCTCCTCCCCTAGAAACAGTTGATGTTTGTGCTGACGTCTTCACGTTATCATTGTTGTACCTTCTCTTCTTGAAATCTCCTCCCGACTCGCTCCTTCTATTATCACGACCACGATTACCACCAGAGTGGTTACCGCTTTTGTCCGAATGTTTTCCTCCCTGCTGGTTTTCATTGCTTCGATGACTGCTGCCACCGGTATGACCCTGGTTGTGGTCCCTCGGTTGCACATACTCATTATCTCGCTCTAATAATTGAGCCCTGTTTACAACATCTGAATATAAAGAAAATTTATGAGAGATAAGATATTGTCGAATCTCGGGTTTTAGACCTCTCAGAAACATCCTTGTCATTCGTTCCTCATTTTCGACCAAATGAGGTGCAAACCTGGATAACTCTGCAAACTTCGCCTCGTACTGGGACACCGTCATGTTGTTTTGTTCCAGTCTAATAAACTCAACCTCCTTCATATGACGAATACTTTCAGGAAAGTACTTGTCATTGAACAGTTTTTGAAATGTTTCCCAGGACATGTTGAGTGCGTCAGGCTGGGTACGCTTCACAGACTCCCACCAGTAGTCTGCCTCACCGCGGAACATAAATGTGGCGAATGGAACCTTCTGTTCCTCCGTGCATCCCAAGACATCAAATATCTTGGTAATTTGCTTGACCCACGTTTCCGCCATGATCGGATCCGGCTTTCCCTTAAATTCTGGTGGTCCCAATTCTTTGAACTGCTTAGCTGTGACAAACCGCGCGTTGTTATCATTTCCACCCGTATTCTGCACACGAGTCTCCCTCGTCTGATTTTGCATGAACTGCAAAAAGCTCCTAAACATTCCATCATTCATCGTTTGCTCGGTAACGTTGTTTACAGGAGGAATATTGCCTTCCTGTTGCACGTTCCCCTGGGTGGTGATCAAAGGTGTCTCCACGGTCTGATTTACTCCATTATTAACGTTCTCAGCTGCCATTCTTAAATACTGCCATAAAACAAGGGTTAATAGTCATGTCATATATTATCCCTATACTCTGACCGACCAAATAAACACCAAATAAACTTAGTCAGGTCATACTAGCGAAGGAATTCCCCGTCTCTCCCCTCCTAGTTCTTGTCTCACATCTCAGCCAGGGATCATATCCCTAAGCTCTGATACCAACTGTGACGCCCCCAAAATAGGTATACAACACCCATTCTGAGTCGCCAAATACATGGTACAGAAAGCAAACTACAACTTCAATAATACAATTGTCGTGCAAAATACGACAACACATACTGTGAGTTTAAATACAAATATTGTCTTCTAGACAATATCCACACTCAAATAAATCCTCATTACAATTATTCAAACACTATTTTACAGAAATAGTGAGGACTGCTAAAACATCTTTCTAGAACCATCACTCCATACCCCGACTAGATCCTGCTATGTTCTCACCTCCTGAGAAGAAAAATGGAACAAAAAGGAAAAGGGTGAGCTCAACTAGCCCAGTAAAGAATATTATGACTAAGATAATATACAACAAATTATCGTTAGTCTTCAACAGGGAAAAATCTGATAAAATATAATCGACAACAAGTTTTAGATCAACAACTGCAGCGGAAACAGCAAACCATTAGAAGAGTCAAGTAGAGAAAGAATTCTACTATCTTCTAAGATTTAAAAGTCCATCATCAATATTTTATCCCTGTAACATCAATTAATAATCATCTTTAACCAAATATTCATCTTTGCACTACAGGCCAAAGATATTCATTTGTATCATCAGTCGGTCATGTTCATCTCAACACCTGTTCATCTTTGCACTACAGGCCAAAGATATTCATCAAGTAATTATACATCTTTGCACTACAGGCCAAAGATATTCAGTAATATCATCATTTAGGACTGAGGATGATGAAAAATATCTTAAAGAGAACGAATCCAATGAGACAGAAGGACAAATATTAGGGATTCGTATAACAGTTTATCCAAGATCAATAATACTTCATAATAATCAATTGTGAAGCAGAATTCAAAAATAAAGATCAAAACATGGATACAATCAAAGATAGTAACCATAATAGACATCTTGGACAAAAAGGGAAAATTTTATTTTTCGGTGAATAGTGCCGTATTCGTGAATAGTGCCGTATACGTGAATAGTAACGTATACGTGAATAGTAACTCCGACACAAAAAATTCCAAATTTGATAAAAACTCATATCAATATTTCAGCATAATGATATTTGTGACATCCCAAAATAGGTTCATTCCATCCAACCTATTCTGAGTCGCCAAATACATGGTACAGAAAACAACTATAACTTTATTACAACAATTGTCGTGCAAAATACAACAACACATATGCTGTGAGTTTGGATACAGATATATATCAAATGTGACTCATGTTCCAACCGTGGACATCACCTCACAATGACACCTTACATAAAGGTATAGTCAAAAACTGTTCTAGAAATTAAAATCTTTGGGAAGTGTTCAAGGAAACTTTCGTACATGGGAGGCCACGCGTCTAGGTTATGATAGATATCATATGGCCACAGAATTATCCTTGGTTGACCCAATAGACCCCAAAGAAAAACGAGAAGATTACTATCATATTTTTCCCAATGGTGAGTCTTCTCTTGACTTATCATTATCTCCACTGTCTCTAATTGAGAATTATACTTCAAACAAATACCAAGATTATATAGGTAGTGTCCATAGATATACTCAGCAAGTGGATGAGCACAACCCTGTCTTATGATGACACGAGGTTGTATGTCGTTAGACATCTTGTATGATAGTGGCAAACCACCCTTCCAACGTTGGGTACACCTTACCCTGTTGGATTCACCAAATAAAACTACTAAATGAACTTTTCTATACTGCTTCGGGAGAACATCCACAGCTAGAGACCACCGTTCTATTTCCCCGTTACCCCCGCTCGACCCAGCTACACTCTTATTACCTGAAAGGAATTGTGAAGCAAAAGGGTGAGCACAACTAGCTCAGTAAAGAATATCATGACTAAAGATAATTCAATTATCAATAGCCTTCATCAACAATAAATCAGAGATTTAGAACATATGGTAAATGATAAAAATTTCAACCATAGTTGCAGCGGAACGAGCAATCCATTAGAAGAGTCAAATAGACTATAAAGTCTATTATCTTCTCCATGTTAAAAATCCACCAACAATATTTTATCCCTGTAACATCAATCAACAGTTCCTTTCCACAATCATATGAATAACTCATAATCATAATTGTGATTTTAAATTTTTCTTCGCACCCAGGACGAAGAATATTTTCATCACATGTCTTTACCTGAAACATCAAAGATCATGGTTATACCAAATCACAGTTCCTGTTCATAATCATACTAATAAATCCATCTTTGCACTACGACCAAAGATATTCAACAACAGTTTATCTTTGCACTACGGGCCAAAGATATTCATCAACAGACCATCTTTGCACTACAGGCCAAAGATATTCATCTACAATTCATCTTTGCACTACAGGCCAAAGATATTCCTCAACCGTTCATCTTTGCATTACTGGCCAAAGATATTCAACAACAGGTCATCTTTGCACTACGGCCAAAGATATTCATCTACAATTCATCTTTGCACTACAGGCCAAAGATATTCCTCAACAATTCATATTTGCACTACATGCCAAATATATTAATACTCAAAGAATATATAATCATTTAAGAATTTATATAAACAATAATTATAACCATGTTGATCATTTCACCTTTGCACTTAAGCTAAAGATATTCAATTATAAATTCAATGGTCATGATCATACCAGTCAACAATTCAACTTTGCACTACTGGCCAAAGAGAACCCATAGTCATGATCATACCAATAATTTACCCATCTTTACACTCAAGTGAAAGAGAATTTCAACATCAAGGTTATAAAAATGTTATATATGATTATAAAAATAATATGATCAAAACATGGATTTAATTTCAAGAGCAATATTCATAAATCAACTATAATTTGGTTAGAAAAAGAAACCAATTTTGTCGTGAATAGTAACTCATGAATAGTAACCTCGACTCAAAAAGATAGAAATTCCACAATAAAATCTATACCAATATTTCGGTATAATGATATTGAAAGAATAACATTTCTTAAGCTTATAAACAATTTATTTAAATTGTTTACACTTTACTAATTAATGCATTTAATCATCATAAAATGTCAACTCTTAAGATTTCATCATCAATAACCAAAACCCTCATCAAAAATCTGCATATACCTCATATAGGATTCTCAAGCCATAAAATCCTATTTTCCAATTTTCTTTCTTCACAAAACATATTTAATTCATTTACTCATAACTAGACCATTTTCATAAAAAATACCAAATCAGTTCCAAAAATATTTCTTTTCTGGAATTTAGCATAATATAGTCCCATAGTGAACATATATTTTTCTCAGAATTTTTAAAAGTCATTTACTATTTTTCATATGGCCAAAATAGCCGAATATTTAGACATTTATCAAAAATTGTACTTTTGTCTAAAAATTCTGAAATTTACAGAGTATACTTCTATCATATACATGTACTCCCAATAAAAATTTCATCAATTTTGGAGTTAACCACAAGGAATTATAAGCTGTTACTTTTAAAATAGTCTTTTCTCATAAAATTCATAACTCTCAATCTATACATCCAAAAATCACCATTTTTGGACACAATCAAGAAAACTCATCAAAATATCATTTCAAATTTTTTCAGAATTTTTGAAGTTCAGAAAAATTACGAAACTGAAAATCATAACAACCCTTAAAATCCCTTAATATCCCTTACTATCCCTTACTATCCCTTCCCTCAAAAGAGCAGTACTTCTGATCGGTATAAGGCTGAAGGAAACTTGCACTGATGAATAGAAACTCACCAAGTATCTAAATACTCACAAAATATGCTTCATAATATAGAGAGAGAAAGAGAGAAAGCTTATGTTTCTGGTGTGATTTTCAATTCAAACTTAGCCCTCTATTTATAGGAAAATTTTGGTAGGTTTGACCTGCAACCTGATGGCTTTACCTGCTACTATTCCCACCCACCACATTTGAAATATAATTCAGCACATTTCTTCACCAACCACAAGTGGGGCCCACCAATTCTAGAATTTTCCACCAAAATGATAAACTCCGAAAATTCAACAATTTCTGAACCAGTCATCTCGTAAAATTCATAATAAATCATACGTTCATTTTTAACGGTTCAAAATTTGTGGGCATATACTCAACTTATATATGTATAACATATCCAAAAATTACCACGATCCAACGGTCGGATTAAAAATTATAACCCCCGCAAAATATCTCAAAAACCCTGATTTTTAATACCTCCATTCCGACAAAAATACGGATAAAAACCTCAACATTAACTCCTTCATTTTTAACCACAAAAATATATCCCTCATTTATATCCACATAAAATAAATATTTCCTTATCATATGAATCAATAATTAATTATTCACAAATAATATTACAGAATCACATTTATGACAACCAGGCCGTTCCCAGGAAAGAGGGGGCTTTCCAATAGGAATTTCTCCTTACTGGCGCGCAATTAGATGACCAAACCTCTCCTTAGACAGAACTTTCTAGACATTGCCAATAATGCTATCTAATAATATTATTCAAATAATATGAATTATTGATCTGATAATGGGAAATACTGTGCAGCAACAATTATTGAACAACAATAATATAAAATTCAACGTAGCAATTATTGAATCAATAAAATAAAATATTGAACAGTAATTACTGTAACAATTATTGAGTAGTGCCTTCTTACGTAAGAATCAATAATTTCAAAAATACTATGCAATACCGTGTGCTACTGTGCAATAACGCGTATTACTGTATTTTAACCACCGGGTATTCCAACAGTGTTAACGGTAACAACTACGCCGTTATTTGTAAAAACTCAAATTTGTCGTTTTCTTCACCCGACAGTTATTCTGTTATGGGGCCCACAAATAGCTGCGCCGTCGTACGAATATTCCCGACAGAAAGAATATTCCACGACCAAACGAATATTCCCCGACAACAATGATTATTTTATAACCACTTGCTTATTTTGAAAAAAAATTCATATTTCACCCATAACTTTAAACTTTTATCAATTTAACCATTTACTGAATAGTAATTATAAGAAAAATTGAATACTTTTATTTCATAAAATTCGGGGGCTTACAATCTCCCCTCCTTATGAAATTTCGTCCTCGAAATTTACGTACCTGGTATTTCAAAGAGTTGAGAATACCTTGCTTTCATTTCAGATTCCATCTTCCTTATCATCATGATTTCTCCATTGCTCATCTCCTGTATTTCAGATATCATTCTAGAATACAACTTCAAAACAAGGGTTAATTTAACAAATTAACATATCACATAATATCCCGATATTATGACTGACCAACAAATAAGCTTAGGTAGGACACACTAGCGAAGGATTTACTCATCTCTCCCCTCCTAGTTATATTCCCCGATCTCCGCCAGAGATCATATCCCCAAGCTCTGATACCACCTGTGACGCCCCCAAAATAGGTTCATTCCATCCAACCTATTCTGAGTCGCCAAATACATGGTACAGAAAACAACTACAACTTTATTACAACAATTGTCGTGCAAAATACAACAACACATATGCTGAGAGTTTGGATACAAATATATACCAAATGTGACTCATGTTCCAACCGTGGACATCACCTCACAATGACACCTTACATAAAGGTATAGTCAAAAACTGTTTTAGAAATTAGAATCTTTGGGAAGTGCTCAAGGAAACCTTCGTACATGGGAGGCCACGCGTCTAGGTTATGATAGATATCATATGGCCACAGAATTATCCTTGGTTGACCCAATAGACCCCAAAGAAAAACGAGAAGATTACTATCATATTCTTCCCAATGGTGAGTCTTCTCTTGACTTATCATTATCTCCACTGTCTCTAATTGAGAATTATACTTCAAACAAACACCAAGATTATATAGGTAGTGTCCATAGATATACTCAGCAAGTGGATGAGCACAACCCTGTCTTATGATGACACGAGGTTGTATGTCGTTAGACATCTTGTATGATAGTGGCAAACCACCCTTCCAACGTTGGGTACACCTTACCCTATTGGATTCACCAAATAAAACTACTAAATGAACTTTTCTATACTGCTTCGGGAGAACATCCACAGCTAGAGACCACCGTTCTATTTCCCCGTTACCCCCGCTCGACCCAGCTACACTCTTATTACCTGAAAGGAATTGTGAAGCAAAAGGGTGAGCACAACTAGCTCAGTAAAGAATATCATGACTAAAGATAATTCAATTATCAATAGCCTTCATCAACAATAAATCAGAGATTTAGAACATATGGTAAATGATAAAAATTTCAACCATAGTTGCAGCGGAACGAGCAATCCATTAGAAGAGTCAAATAGACTATAAAGTCTATTATCTTCTCCATGTTAAAAATCCACCAACAATATTTTATCCCTGTAACATCAATCAACAGTTCCTTTCCACAATCATATGAATAACTCATAATCATAATTGTGATTTAAATTTTTCTTCGCACCCAGGACGAAGAATATTTTCATCACCTGTCTTTACCTGAAACATCAAAGATCATGGTTATACCAAATCACAGTTCCTGTTCATAATCATACTAATAAATCCATCTTTGCACTACGACCAAAGATATTCAACAACAGTTTATCTTTGCACTACGGGCCAAAGATATTCATCAACAGACCATCTTTGCACTACAGGCCAAAGATATTCATCTACAATTCATCTTTGCACTACAGGCCAAAGATATTCCTCAACCGTTCATCTTTGCATTACTGGCCAAAGATATTCAACAACAGGTCATCTTTGCACTACGGGCCAAAGATATTCATCTACAATTCATCTTTGCACTACAGGCCAAAGATATTCCTCAACAATTCATATTTGCACTACAGGCCAAATATATTAATATCTCAAAGAAATATATAATCATTTCAGAATTTATATAAACAATAATTATAACCATGTTGATCAATTCACCTTTGCACTTAAGCTAAAGATATTCAATTATAAATTCAATGGTCATGATCATACCAGTCACAATTCAACTTTGCACTACTGGCCAAAGAGAACCCATAGTCATGATCATACCAATAATTACCCATCTTTACACTCAAGTGAAAGAGAATTTCAACATCAAGGTTATAAAAATGTTATATATGATTATAAAAATAATATGATCAAAACATGGATTTAATCTCAAGAGCAATATTCATAAATCAACTATAATTTGGTTAGAAAAAGAAACCAATTTTGTCGTGAATAGTAACTCATGAATAGTAATCTCGACTCAAAAAGATAGAAATTCCACAATAAAATCTATACCAATATTTCGGTATAATGATATTGAAAGAATAACATTTCTTAAGCTTATAAACAATTTATTTAAATTGTTTACACTTTACTAATTAATGCATTTAATCATCATAAAATGCCAACTCTTAAGATTTCATCATCAATAACCAAAACCCTCATCAAAAATCTGCATATACCTCATATAGGATTCTCAAGCCATAAAATCCTATTTTCCAATTTTCTTTCTTCACAAAACATATTTAATTCATTTACTCATAACTAGACCATTTTCATAAAAAAATACCAAATCAGTTCCAAAAATATTTCTTTTCTGGAATTTAGCATAATATAGTCCCATAGTGAACATATATTTTTCTCAGAATTTTTAAAAGTCATTTACTATTTTTCATATGGCCAAAATAGCCGAATATTTAGACATTTATCAAAAATTGTACTTTTGTCTAAAAATTCTGAAATTTACAGAGTATACTTCTATCATATACATGTACTCCCAATAAAAATTTCATCAATTTTGGAGTTAACCACAAGGAATTATAAGCTGTTACTTTTAAAATAGTCTTTTCTCATAAAATTCATAACTCTCAATCTATACATCCAAAAATCACCATTTTTGGACACAATCAAGAAAACTCATCAAAATATCATTTCAAATTTTTCCAGAATTTTTGAAGTTCAGAAAAATTACGAAACTGAAAATCATAACAACCCTTAAAATCCCTTAATATCCCTTACTATCCCTTACTATCCCTTACCTCAAAAGAGCAGTACTTCTGATCGGTATAAGGCTGAAGGAAACTTGCACTGATGAATAGAAACTCACCAAGTATCTAAATACTCACAAAATATGCTTCATAATATAGAGAGAGAAAGAGAGAAAGCTTATGTTTCTGGTGTGATTTTCAATTCTAACTTAGCCCTCTATTTATAGGAAAATTTTGGTAGGTTTGACCTGCAACCTGATGGCTTTACCTGCTACTATTCCCACCCACCACATTTGAAATATAATTCAGCACATTTCTTCACCAACCACAAGTGGGGCCCACCAATTCTAGAATTTTCCACCAAAATGATAAACTCCGAAAATTCAACAATTTCTGAACCAGTCATCTCGTAAAATTCATAATAAATCATACGTTCATTTTTAACGGTTCAAAATTTGTGGGCATATACTCAACTTATATATGTATAACATATCCAAAAATTACCACGATCCAACGGTCGGATTAAAAATTATAACCCCCGCAAAATATCTCAAAAACCCTGATTTTTAATACCTCCATTCCGACAAAAATACGGATAAAAACCTCAACATTAACTCCTTCATTTTTAACCACAAAAATATATCCCTCATTTATATCCACATAAAATAAATATTTCCTTATCATATGAATCAATAATTAATTATTCACAAATAATATTACAGAATCACATTTATGACAACCAGGCCGTTCCCAGGAAAGAGGGGGCTTTCCAATAGGAATTTCTCCTTACTGGCGCGCAATTAGATGACCAAACCTCTCCTTAGACAGAACTTTCTAGACATTGCCAATAATGCTATCTAATAATACTATTCAAATAATATGAATTATTGATCTGATAATGGGAAATACTGTGCAGCAACAATTATTGAACAACAATAATATAAAATTCAACGTAGCAATTATTGAATCAATAAAATAAAATATTGAACAGTAATTACTGTAACAATTATTGAGTAGTGCCTTCTTACGTAAGAATCAATAATTTCAAAAATACTATGCAATACCGTGTGCTACTGTGCAATAACGCGTATTACTGTATTTTAACCACCGGGTATTCCAACAGTGTTAACGGTAACAACTACGCCGTTATTTGTAAAAACTCAAATTTGTCGTTTTCTTCACCCGACAGCTATTCTGTTATGGGGCCCACAAATAGCTGCGCCGTCGTACGAATATTCTCCGACAGAAAGAATATTTCACGACCAAACGAATATTCCCCGACAACAATGATTATTTTATAACCACTTGCTTATTTTGAAAAAAAATTCATATTTCACCCATAACTTTAAACTTTTATCAATTTAACCATTTACTGAATAGTAATTATAAGAAAAATTGCATACTTTTATTTCATAAAATTCGGGGTCTTACAATATTGAAGAAAATAATATCATTTAAGAAGAAAATAATATCCCTTACCTCAAAATATCAGTACTTTTGGTCGGAATACCGGTATAAGGCTGAAAGAAACTTGCTCTGATGAATAGAAACTCTCAAAGTATTTAAATACTCACAAAATACACTCAATAATCTAGAGAGAGAAAGAGAAAAAACTTGTTTCTGGTGTGATTTTCAATTCTAACTTAGCCCTCTATTTATAGGAAAATTTTAGTAGGTTTGACCTGCAACCTGATGGTTTTACCTGCTACTATTCCCACCTACCACATTTGAAATATAATTCAGCACATTTCTTCACCAACCACAAGTGGGGCCCACCAATTCTAGAATTTTCCACCAAAAATAATTTATAACCTGATTTCCGAATCAGCCACCTCTTAAAATTCATAACAAATCATACGTTCATTTTTAACGGTTCAAAATTTGTGGACATATACTCAACTTATATATGTATAACATATCCAAAAATTACCACGATCCAACGGTCGGATTAAAAATTATAACCCCCGCAAACTATCTCAAAAATCCTGATTTTTAATACCTTCATTCCGACAAAAATACTGACAAAAACCTCAACATTAACTCCTTCATTTTTAACCACAAAAATATATCCCTCATTTATATCCACATAAAATAAATATTTCCTTATCATATGAATCAATAATTAATTATTCACAAATAATATTACAGAATCACATTTATGACAACCAGGCCGTTCCCAGTAAAGAGGGGGCTTTCCAATAAGGATTTCTCCTTACTGGCGCGCAATTAGATGACCAAACCTCTCCTTAGACAGAACTTTCTAGACATTGCCAATAATGTTATCTAATAATATTATTCAAATAATATGAATTATTGATCTGATATATGAAAATACTGTGCAGCAACAATTATTGAAACAACAATAATATAAAATATCAACGCAGCAATTATTGAATCAATAAAATAAAATATTGAATAATAACTACTGTAACAATTATTGAGTAGTGCTTTCTTACGTAAGAATCAATAATTGGTGCAATACCGTGTGCTACTGTATTTTAACCACCGGGTATTCCAACAGTATTAACGGTAACAACTACGCCGTTATTTATAAACAACTTATACTTGTCGTTTTCTTCATCCAATCGCTTTCCGTTATGGGGCCCACACAAGGCTGCGTCGTCGTACGAATATTCCCCGACAGCAAGAATATTCCACGACCAACCGAATATTCACCGACCAAAAATAAATATTTTATAACCACTTGCTTATTTTGC
The DNA here is from genome assembly GCA_016801055.1 of Panax notoginseng. Lineage (NCBI taxonomy): Eukaryota > Viridiplantae > Streptophyta > Magnoliopsida > Apiales > Araliaceae > Panax > Panax notoginseng. Next base: position 191,966,023 of record CM029015.1, on the reverse strand, counting down.
AAAATTTGCACATTTCACCCATAACCAAAGTATTATATCAAATTAACCCCTTATTATTCACAATAATATTTAGAGAAAATTTGATTTTATTTATTAATAAGTTGGGGTCTTACACATATAGTAGATAATTTAAGAAAAAATTAAGAAATTTAAATTTTATTATTATCATTTATCATAATAAAACAATGTTATTGATGATATTGGATATGTTAATAAAATTTAAATCTTTAAATATTCTCTTAAATTACGTACATGACATAAATATTAGTATTAAATAATATTTTTAAATTCAATTCTTATATTATTCATCCCCATTTAAATAATATTAAATAATACAAATGACGTCCGTTTTATTTTTTAAAGCTAAGTAAAAAAATTGGTCCAATTTTTTAACGTCCGTGAGCAAAATTGGACGAAATTGCTTGATTGAATATTTTTAAAAGGTACAGTGGACTAATTGAATATTTTAAAAGTACAGTGGGATAAAGGTGTTTTTTTCCCCCAATTTTTTAACGTCCGTTAGTAAAATTATACGGAATTACTTGATTGAATATTTTTAAAAAATATAATAGACTAACTGAATATTTTAAAAATATAATTATTAATTACTTAAAACATTACAATGACATTGAGATAAATGTACTTTTTCCCAATAACTTTGTCATCGAATGGTTTCCACCTGCTCGAATAGGATTAGTCCCGCACCAAAGTGTGGGGGCATACGTGGTCTAGATCAAAAAAAAAAAAAAGTGACAAAGTGAAAGGGTTTTCGAATAAAATAAAGAGGCATACATGACTATGGAGTGGTCTCCAGAGGATAAGAGGATTTATTACTCCATAAGAGATTACAAGAATCATTGAATTCTCTACCAAGAATCTTCTATCTCCCACCTGTGTTAATTTGTTCCAACAAGTTCACGGATTTTTGTTAGTCAAAGCACTTAATAATCTAAAAATTCTGCTATATTATTATTTACTACATAACTTTCTTAAAGAACCTATTTGCTACTGGGAGAACATTAAGTAGTGCAAGTCTTATGTATGCTAGAAATGCTGTAAACTAATCAAACGATTCGAACTCGATTCGTGCTCAATTCGAATAATTGGGAACGATTCATATTCGTTAATAATATGATCCAAATCTGAACACAAAAAATCGTTTGAATAAAAATACGAGAAAATCTGAGTAATGTTATACTCGATTCGTTTAGGATTCAAACTATTCGAATTCTCGATTGTGATTCAGTGCATACTCGGTTGATACATATTCGAGTAGATACTCAATAAATTCTCTTATAATATGCATAAAGTTGAATAAAATTAGGATAATTAGTATTTTTTTGTTTTTTTGTTTTAATTTTTATTGTGATTTTATATTTGTAAAGTGTGGTTGTAAATTTATTTTCTCATTTTTAAGTAAAATAATAAGTTCAATTTATAATTATATGTATTATAAAGTTAGTCAATATGTAAAGACTTGAATTCGAAACTCGCTAGTAATTTGAATATAATTCGATTCGAGTCGGATCAAATTCGAATAATGAATATTCGAACTGAGTTGAATCTAAGTAAAGCTTTTTCAAATACAATTCGAATTCGAGTATGAATTTAACTTTTCAAGTCGAATTCGAGTAGTTCTCTGTTTGGTTTAATTCGACTCGTTTACACCCTTAATTTGTTAGATACGTATCTTATTATTGGATACAAAATGATGCGTTAAATTATAATTAAGAGACATGTCATGTATTGTCATAAATTTATGTCTGAATTACAATTGTAAAATTAATCAATACATGAGACTGATATGAATTATAGGATAATCTCATTTATTACACATCTCTTCAAATAAAGTTACCATTAATATTTATCCACGTAATTGATAGTTAAATAGTCAACATAAAACATTCACAATATATATCATTATCCTATAATGGCTTCAATATAAATAAATACCCTAAACTATTAACTTTTTTTCACTCTGGTGATCAAGCTTTTTTTCAATCAAGCCATTAAACAATCAATTTTTTCAACTTACGTTCCATTGAACATGACACGTCATAAAATGATGATGTGACCCTGTTGACCAGACTAATCAATGCCTATGTGTAATTAAAAATTAGACTTAAATATAAATTATTACCTTGAACTATTGACATTTTTCTACTTTGGTGATCGATCTTTAAATTTTTTCAATCAGGTGATTAAACTATTAATTTTTTCTACTTTGGTTCAATTAAAGTTGCAACATCATAAATTGATGATGTGACTTTAACACCTAGGATGTGACTGATGATGTGTTAAAACAATACTTATTTTATAATTAGTTTAAATCATTTTATAAAAACTAATTAGGCATATATAAATGTAATATTATATTATAATTTAACCACAAAAACTAAAAATAATTTAAAAATGAAACTTCTATTTAAGATGTTCTTTTTAATTCGACAAACAAAGAACTAATTAATAATTATGAAAAATATTACTTTTCACTATCATCAACACTTAAATTTTCAAACAAAATAGAAGGAAAAAAAATATCGTTAACTAATTATTAGATAGTGTCTTACTTATAACTATCATTAACTATTATTTTCGACAAAAATAAAAAATTGTATTAAATTATTAGAATAAATTTTACACGTAATCACATTCTATGTACTTAAGTTCTTAGTTAATGGAGAAAATCAATTAAAATAGTAAATAAAAAGTAAATAAATTTCACCATTTTGCCTCTGTGAACCCACTATCTTCAACTTCAATTGAATTAAAGTGAAAAAAAAATGAAAGATCGATCACCAAAGTGAAAAAATGTCAATAGTTCAAGGTAATAATTTATATTTAAGTCTAATTTTTAATTACATGTATACATTGATCATCAATTTATGACGTAACATGATTAATATATTGAACGAAAGTAAAAAAAATTAATAATTTAATGATCTGATTGAAAAAATTAAAAGATTAATAGCGTGAAACAAAAAATTAATAGTTTAGAATAATTATTTATATTTAAGCCTTCTATAATTAATTAAACTTTATCATACGTAGGTGAGATCAATTACTTTTTTATTTAGTTTTTGTCAGATAACTAGCAATAGATAACTTAAACATTTACATGAGAAAATGGTAATTTTACCAGCGGATACCATACCTATGTAAAAGAGTCTCATGTCGAAATATCACTTTCTTTATGTAGAAATATTAATTTTCTAATAATATTATTTGATAAATTTGAGACTCGAATATTTTTTGAAAATTGATATTTCTATGTGACTTTTTAATATTTTCACATAAAAACCGTTGCTATAGATCTGATAGTGACAGTTTTTACCGTCGTTATACATCTATAAAGATATTTTTCATGTGGAAATATCAAAAAATTATGTGAAAATATCAATTTTCTAACTTTTTTGTCTTTGAAAGAAATGAGACACATATTTTTTTTTACATATACAGAAAAGATTGATGGAACTTCTCTTTTGGGAAACGGATGAAGTAACTACATTGTCAAATGTATTTTAATGTGATAGTATTTCAAAAAATAAAAGGCCGAATGAGACTTGTTTTGAAACAAAAGGAAATTGAGCTTGAGACTCTTTATAGCCATATATAAATCATCTCCTGCAACTAAAAAAAATAAATTGAAACTTGAGTCGCTCAATTAAAAATGAAACTAAATTTTAATGTGTTAAATAAAATAAAATAAGTATTAATTAAGGTAAGTAAAAGTTTAAATAAAGCGAGTCGAGTATTGAGTTGCTTAGAGTTGATTAACAAAATTTTTCGAATATAAAATAAGGTTTGATGAGACTCGTTTAGTTATCGAGTCGAGCACGATCTCGAATTGAGCCCGAACTGCTTGAACTTTTCGAACGAATATGATCTGAGTATCAATAGAAAATTTTAATTTGAGGAGGTTCGAGTAATTTATCAAACTTTAAATTTTATTTATATTTGAATTATTTATATTTTGAGTCAAACTCGAATCAAACGAGTACGAATCAAACCCATTTTACGAATTTAAAGGTAATTGACTAAGTTGAGGCTTTTCAAATGGAATAAAGAGTCATACATAACTTTGGAGTGGTCTCTACAGAGTAAGGGGATTTATAATTCCAAAAGAGATTACAAGAATCATTGAATTCTCTATCAAGAATCTTCTATCTTGCTCGTGAGGAGAGCAGATCTATTGTTCCCATTTTCTAAGTCTCTTTTATATCCCCCACTTAAATTTTTATACTTAGACATCTTAAGGAGCCCATTGGGAGAACATTATGTAGTGCAAGTTGATACTTTGGAATACCCTTGCTTTAAGTTAGGGTCCAAACTTATGGAGTGTTATTCTACGTGGATAAAGCTGAGGAAAATGTTATATTTAATAATTTTATATATTAATTATTTTATTATAAATTATCAAAATAATAAGTATTTGTAATAACTTCTGTCAAAACACACCTAATATAATATGGTCACCTTTATACGGTCTGGATCTTAACATTATCTCTTATCTAGTTTATCTTGTTCACCCACCTTTAGCGACGGACCGGACGACGATTCGGTCCGTCGCTATATATAGAACTGTCGTCTTAACTTTTAGCGACGGGCCAAATCATCACCTGGACCATCGCTAAAGGGTGGTGAACAAGGTGAGCTAGATAAGTGGTGAACTTAAGATCCGAACTGCACCTTTATAATACTATCAAATCCAGGGTCGAAGCCACATAGTATGTTATGGGGTAAATTGATCCTATTGAAAAAAATAATTATTTTATTATTTAAGGTAAATTTTAAAATTTTTAAGGATTATATATAAATTGATCCCACTAAAATTTTATAAATTTTATACTATACGGGTCAAATTAAAATTTTAAATTTTGTTAATCAAATTTTAACCAGATATGACTTATATCCTTTAAATATATGTGTGACGCCCCCAAAATTAGGTATACATCACCCATCTTGGGTCGTCAGATACAAATTACAGAATACAAATACAACTTACTAATACAACTGTCGTGTACAATACGACAAAACATAAACTACGAGTTTGAATACAAATATTATCTTCTAGAGAGTATTCATACTCAAAAGGAGTCCTTATTACATTTATTAACACACCATTACATAAAATAGTGAGGACCACTAACTAATACTATCATTCGAACCATCACTCCGTTCCCCGACTTGCCCCAGCTACGTTCTCATTTCCTGAAGAGAACAGTGAAAGAAAGGGTGAGCTCAACTAGCCCAATAAGAAATATTATGACTAAGATAATGCAGAATAAATTATCATTAACCTTCAACAATGTTAAACTGATAAAATATAATAGACATCAAGTTTAACTGCAGCGAAACAAGCAATCCATTAAAAGAGTCAAGTAGAAAATAAACTCTACTATCTTTTATGATTTAAAAGATTTTTCAACACTGTTATCGCTGGGACTCAGCTTAATAAAATAATTCACATCATCGAATCACCCCTGCACTACGACCAAGGATATTCGTGTATTCATTAATGGTCATGATCATGCCAACAACTGTCCATCAATGCACTACGGGCCAATGAGGACTTTTACCACATCATTTGTAACATTACGGTCATGATTATACCGAATAATCCCTGGTCATAATCATACCAAGTCCATCTATGCACTACAGGCCACAGATGACTTTTAACATTTTATAAACATGAGGATGATGACAATGATATAAGAATTCAATAAAACAAGTTCAAGAATTAATTTATCCAAGAATTAACAACGTCCAAATTGTCAACATGATACTGCTTTATGGAGTAAAATTCAAGAATGTTTAGAAGAATATTTTCATGAAAAGATACTGGATGAACCGCAATTATCAAGGATATTTCACAATTTTCATGGAGTATAGAAGTCAAAACTTAACCAACTGAGTATAATAAAGAATGGAATAACAAAAGAAATCACCATGCATGCGATAGACCGCACAGACAAGTTATTCCAACAGAATAATAAATAATGGAACCAGGTTCGGCGTAAACGCACAAACAGGATATTCCGACAAAATAATAAATAATGGAACCAGGTCCGGTGTAAAACACACAGACAGGAGGTTCCAACAGAATAATAACAAGACGGAACCAGGTCCGGTGTAAAACACACAGACAGGATGTTCCAACAGAATAATAATAAAAACGGAACCAGGTCCGGTGTAAAACACACAGACAGGATGTTCCAACAGAATAATAATAAAAACGGAACCAGGTCCGGTGTAAAACACACAGACAGGGTGTTCCAACAGAATAATAGAAGAATGTCACCAAGTATAGGGTAGACCGCGTATACAGGTTATTCCAACAGAATAATAAGAAATAGAATAACAACAGTTCTTTTCATGAATAAGAAAGAATAACACCCCTTACCGTTTTAAAGAAGAGCTGAAATAAGGAAGTAGTTAAGTAGCAGAATAATCTTCTTCTCTCTCTCTATAGTTTCTCTCTCTAGAGTTCAGTGAATTCGTAAGAAATAATGAAGGAATGAGCTGCTATTTATAGAAAAATAGAATGCATAGTAACTAATCCATGAACGGTCCAGATTGATTACTTTAATCTGACGGTCCATATTTAAAGAAAAATCTTTTAAATAAAATATAATATATTCTATTTATAGAATAACTTTAATAAAGTATTTTATTTTATATAAAAAGATGTTTCTATTTTATTATGTTAATAATACGAATAAAACAAAACGTCATTATCGCTAAATAATTCATATTATTAACTGACAATAATTAAATCAAACTGAGTGACTTCTCACATAAGCATTAATAATCAATACCGTGTGCTACTATGCAACCACACGTATTACTGTACTTTCACTACCGAGTAGTTCAACAGTATCAATGGTAAAACTTTCGCCGTTATTTTTAATAAAATATTTTTGTAGTTTTCTCAATCCGACAATAATTCCGTTGTGGGGTCCACCAATGATTGTGCCGTTGTACGAATATTCCCTGCTAAAACGAATATTCCCCGACTAATCGAATATTATATAACAACTTGCGTACTTTGAAAAATTTATAAATATTACCCACAACTATAACATTATATCAAATTAACTCCATAATATTCAAAAATGATATTTATAGAAAATTCATCTTTATTTATAAAAGTTGGGGTCTTACAACCCCCCCTTCTTATGAAATTTTGCCCTCGAAATTAGGGTACGTACCTGGTATGTCGAAGAGGTAAGGATACCTTGATTTCATTTCAGATTCTAACTCCCAAGTCATTTCCTCAACATCGTGGTTTCTCCACAAAACTTTGACTTGAGGTATAACCTTGGAGCGTAGAATATGTTCCTTCTTATCCAAGATTTGAACAGGAACTTCTTCATACGTCAAATCCTCCGCTATTTCGTCCGGTTCTAACTCAATAATGTGGTTCGGGTCTTCCACATATTTGCGTAACATGGATATGTGAAAAACGTTATGAACACGAGACATACTTGGCGGTAAAGCGAGTCTATAAGCCACAGTTCCTACTCGATCGAGGATTAAAAATGGACCGATGAATCGAGGATTGAGCTTTCCTCTCTTTTCAAATCTCGTAACTCCTTTCCATGGAGCAACACGTAAGAACACATGATCTCCTACATCAAATTCCACGTCCTTTCGATGAAGATCAGCATAACTCTTTTGTCGATCTTGTGAGGTTTTTATACGTTGTCGGATCGTTTGAATCTTTTCTGTAGTCATACGTACCAACTCCGGTCCCAACAACGTTGCTTCACCCACCTCATCCCAGCATACTGGAGAACGACATTTTCTTCCATACAATGCTTCGAATGGAGCCATGCCAATACTTGCTTGATAACTGTTGTTGTAGGAAAACTCCACCAATGGTAAGAACTTGTCCCAACTTCCCTTGAAGTCAAAGACACAGAGTCTTAATAAATCTTCTAGAGTTTGAATAGTCCTCTCTGATTGTCCGTCCGTCTGAGGATGATATGTCGAACTAAATCGTAAATCTGTGCCCATAGCTTTTTGTAAACTAACCCAAAATCGTGAAGTGAATCTTGGGTCTCGATCAGAAACTATGGATACTGGCATACCATGCAGTCTTACAATCTCGTTTATGTACATACGAGCAAGACGTTCAAGTGTATAAGTTTCTCGTATCGGTAAAAAATGAGCAGACTTGGTCAATCTATCAACAATGACCCAAATCGCATCTATACCTTGAGAAACCTTAGGAAGAACGGTAACGAAATCCATGGTAATGTGCTCCCACTTCCATTCTGGAATTTCAAGTGGTTGCAATGGACCTTTTGGTACTTGATGCTCCGCTTTGACTCGTTGACAAGTTAAACACCTTGAGATAAACAACGCTATCTCTCTCTTCATATTGCTCCACCAAAATGTATGACAAAGATCATGATACATTTTGGTACTTCCAAGATGGATTGCAAACGGTGTGTTGTGCGCCTCCATCATGATTTCATACTTTAAATCAGGGATGTTAGGAACACAAAGTCTGGAGTTGACTCGAAGTATTCCTTCTTCATCGATTCTTGCTTCCGGCATAGCACCTTCTTGCACTTTCTTCCTCATACGCATCAGTTCCAGGTCTGTAGCTTGAGCAGCTTTAACTTTATCGATTAAAGTTGGTTCTACTCGTATATTCGCCATCATCACATGGGTCCCTGGAGTCTTTAACTCTATCTCCATCCTTTGCAAGTCACACAAAATGGGCCTTTGTGTTGACAATATTGCACTCGTACTTGCATATGATCTTCTACTCAATGCGTCAGCTACCACGTTCGCTTTTCCAGGATGGTATTGAATGGTATGATCATAATCTTTCAACAGTTCAAGCCAACGTCGTTGTCGCATGTTGAGTTCCTTTTGAGTGAAGAAATATTTGAGGCTTTTATGATCCGTAAAGATCTCCACCTTCTCCCCATACAAGTAATGCCTCCAAATTTTAAGTGCAAAGACAACAGCTGCCAACTCTAGATCATGAGTAGGATAATTCCTCTCATATTCCTTGAGTTGTCTTGATGCATAGGCTATGACTTTTACATGTTGCATGAGAGCGCATCCCAACCCTTTGCTCGAAGCATCACTGTAGATGACAAATCCCTCTGAGCCAGATGGTATTGTTAGAACAGGTGCTGAAATGAGTCTCCTCTTGAGTTCTTAAAAACTCTGCTCACATTCTTCGCTCCAACCGAACTTTGTATCTTTCCGAGTCAGCTGAGTTAATGGAGTAGCGATTCGAGAAAATCCTTCCACGAATCTCCGATAATAACCAGCTAAACCAAGAAAGCTACGTACTTCGGTCACTGATTTAGGTTGCTCCCAGCTTTGAATAGCTTCAATCTTTGCCGGGTCAACCGATATTCCACGACTTGATACTACGTGCCCAAGGAATGCTACCTCCTCCAGCCAGAACTCGCATTTCTTCAACTTGGCATAAAGCTTGTATTCACGAAGCTTTTGGAGTACCAGCCTCAAGTGTTGCTCATGATCTTCACGGCTTTTAGAATAAATAAGGATGTCATCAATAAAGACGACCACAAAGTGATCCAAATATTCCTTGAATACCCGGTTCATCATATCCATGAAGGCAGCAGGAGCATTAGTCAATCCAAAGGACATGACTAGGAATTCATAATGCCCGTACCGAGTTCTAAAAGCCGTCTTTGGAATATCCTCAGTTCTAACCTTCAGCTGATGATATCCAGAACGAAGATCGATCTTTGAAAAGAATTGTGCTCCTTGCAACTGGTCAAACAGGTCATCAATACGTGGCAATGGGTACCTGTTTTTGATGGTGACATGATTCAACTCCCGATAATCAATACAAAGTCGCATACTTCCATCTTTCTTCTTCACGAATAGCACAGGAGCACCCCAAGGAGAAGTACTAGGACGAATAAAGCCAATGTCTAACAATTCCTGCAGTTGGATCTTTAACTCCTGAAGTTCAATAGGAGCCATTCGATATAGGGCTTTGAAAATGGGTTTTGTACCGGGTTCAAGGTCGATACAAAATTCAATTTCACGCTCTGGGGGTAGGCCAGGAAGTTCTTCAGGGAATACGTCAGGAAATTTATTAACAATAGAAATATCATTCAAAACTGACGTATTTTTGTTTAGATCCGTGACATGAGCTAAGAAAGCTTGACATCCGTTTTTCAATAAACGAATAGCTTTATGGCTTGAGATGACAGCGATTGATTTTAATGGTTTGGTTGCTTGAATTCGCATAATAGGTCGATTAGGAATATGAAAGCTAACAACCTTACGAAAATAATCAATTTTTGCATGATGAGTAGTTAACCAATCAATCCCTAGAATCACGTCAAATGCAAGTATTTTTAATGAAATCAGATCGACAGGTAATGTGTGGGTACCAACTTGAACCAAACAAGACTTATAAACCGTGGATGTAATGAAGGTTTCCCCCAATGGAGTTTCAACAGATAAATCAAAGTCTAATTTCTCCGGAGTCAAATTTAATCGATGAGCGCAAGTAGGAGAAATAAAAGAATGGGTAGAACCGGTATCAAATAAAGTATAGACTTCGTTAGAGTTTATGATAAGCTTACCCGTGATGACCTCATTCGGGTTCCTTGCTTTCTGGGAGGTCACAACAAACGCTCTCCTTTGCACTACCGGTTTTGACTTTTCTGGGACGGCCTTTGGTGTCTCCATCTTGGCTGAACTTGTTTTTGGTAAACGACAAAATCGAGCTAAATGACCTTCTCTTCCACAATTATAACATGCTTTAGACGGCATCGCGCAGTTTGGACTGATGTGCCCCTCCCCTCCGCATTTGAAACATATGATAGGTGGTCGTTCTCCTTCCTTAACAACGGGTGCTGGTGCTGACGTCTTTCCATCATTGTTGAATCTCCTCTTCTTGAAATGACCATTCTTATTGTTTTGGCCCTGATTACCACCGAAGTGGTTACCATTTCTGGCCTGTTGATTCCCTCCACGCTTGTTGTCACCGCTTCGATGACTGCTCTCACTGGTATTATCATTTTGCCGACTGCTCTCTTTTGGTTGCGTTAACTCGTTATCGCGCTCCACTAACTGAGCCCTATTCACAACATCTGAATACAAACACAGTTTATGAGAAATAAAATGCTGACGTATCTCAGGTTTCAAATCTCGCAAAAATATTCGCGTCATTCGCTCTTCATTATCCACCAAGTGGGACGCAAACCGGGACAACTCAGCAAATTTAGCCTCATACTGCGACACGGTCATATTATTCTGCTCCAATTTGATGAACTCCACCTCCTTCATGTGACGAACACTTTCAGAAAAGTATTTGTCATTGAACAGCTCTTGGAACTTCTCCCAAGACATCTTCAGTGCGGCAGGTTGAGTACGCTTAATCGATTCCCACCAGTAATCTGCCTCTCCTCGCAACATAAAGGCGGCAAAGGGAACCTTTTGCTCCTCGGAGCATCCCAAGACATCAAATATCTTGGTAATCTGCTTTATCCATGTTTCCGCTATAAGTGGTTTTGGCTCTCCCTTAAACTCTGGTGGTCCCAGCTCCTTGAACTGTTTAGCGGTGACCGTCCGAGAGTTTTCAGTGTTTCCACCTATATTTTGGACAGGAGCCGTTCTCGCCTGCTGTTGCATGAACTGCATAAAGTTTTTGAACATTCCATCATTCATCATCTGGTCAGTGTTGTTGTTTGCATGAGGATTGTCACCTTCCTGATGCACATTATCCTGATTATTGATATGTGGTGAATCAACAGTCGCCTGTGCTCCATTGCTATTCTCAACATTCTCAGATGCCATTTTCAGATACTGCCACAAAATAAAAGTTAATTGATATGTCATATATTATCCTTATATTATGACCGACCAATTAAATACCATGCAAATAAACTTAGGTAGGTCATACTAGCGAAGGAATTCCCCGTCTCTCCCCTCCTAGTTCTATTCTCACATCTTAGCCAGGGATCATATCCCTAAGCTCTGATACCAGCTGTGACGCCCCCAAAATAAGGTATACATCACCCATCTTGGGTCGTCAGATACATAGTACAGAATACAAATATAACTTACTAATACAACTGTCGTGTACAATACGACAAAACATAAACTGTGAGTTTGAATACAAATATTATCTTCTAGAGAGTATTCATACTCAAAAGGAGTCCTCATTACATTTATTAACACACCATTACATAGAATAGTGAGGACTACTAACAAATACTATCATTCGGACCATCACTCTGTTCCTCGACTTGCCCCAGCTACGTTCTCATTTCCTGAAGAGAACAGTGAAAGAAAGGGTGAGCTCAACTAGCCCAGTAAGAAATATTATGACTAAGATAATGCAGAATAAATTATCATTAGCCTTCAACAATGTTAAACTGATAAAATATAATAGACATCAAGTTTAACTGCAGCGGAACAAGAAATCCATTAATAGAGTCAAGTAGAAAATAAACTCTACTATCTTTTATGATTTAAAAGGTTTTTCAACACTGTGATCGCTAGGACTCAGCTTAATAAAATAATCCACATCATCGAATCACCCCTGCACTACGGCCAAGGATATTCGTGTATTCATTAATGGTCATGATCATGCCAACAACTGTCCATCAATGCACTACGGGCCAATGATGACTTTTACCACATCATTTGTAACATTACGGTCATGATTATACCGAATAATCCCTGGTCATAATCATACCAAGTCCATCTATGCACTACATGCCACATATGACTTTCAACATTTTATAAACATGAGGATGATGACAATGATATAAGAATTCAATAAAACAAGTTCAAGAATTAATTTATCCAAAAATTAACAACGTCTAAATTGTCAACATGATACTGCTTTGTGGAGTAAAATTCAAGAATACTTAGAAGAATATTTTTATGAAAAGATACTGGATGAACCGCAATTATCAAGGATATTCCACAAATTTCATGGAGTATAGAAGTCAAAACTTAACCAACTGAGTATAATAATGAATGGAATAACAAAAGAAATCTCCCGGCATGCGATAGACCGCACAGACATGTTATTCCAACAGAATAATAAATAATGGAACCAGGTCCGGCGTAAACGCACAGACAGGATATTCCGACAAAATAATAAATAATGAAACCAGGTCCGGTGTAAAACACACAGACAGGATGTTCTAACAGAATAATAATAAGACGGAACCAGATTCGGTGTAAAACACACAGACATGATGTTCCAACAGAATAATAATAAAAACGGAACCAGGTCCGGTGTAAAACACACAGACAGGATGTTCCAACAGAATAATAATAAAAACGGAACCAGGTCCGGTGTAAAACACACAGACAGGGTGTTCCAACAGAATAATAAAAGAATGTCACCAAGTATAGGGTAGACCGCGTATACAGGTTATTCCAACAGAATAATAAGAAATAGAATAACAGCAGTTCTCTTCATGAATAAGAAAAAATAACACCCCTTATCGTTTTAAAGAAGAGCTGAAATAAGGAAGTAGTTAAGTAGCAGAATAATCTTCTTCTCTCTCTAGAGTTCAGTGAATTCGTAAGAAATAATGAAGGAATGAGCTGCTATTTATAGAAAAATAGAATGTATAGTAACTAATCCATGAACGGTCCAGATTGATTACTTTAATCTGACGGTCCATATTTAAAGAAAAATTTTTTAAATAAAATATAATATATTCTATTTATAGAATAATTTTAATAAAGTATTTTGTTTTATATAAAAAGATGTTTCTGTTTTATTACGTTAATAATACGAATAAAACAAAACGTCATTATCGCTAAATAATTCATATTATTAACTGACAATAATTGAATCAAACTGAGTGACTTCTCACATAAGCATTAATAATCAATACCGTGTGCTACTATGCAACCACACGTATTACTGTACTTTCACTACCGAGTAGTTCAACAGTATCAATGGTAAAACTTCCGCCGTTATTTTTAATAAAATATTTTTGTCGTTTTCTCAATCCGACAATAATTCCGTTGTGGGGTCCACCAATGATTGTGCCGTTGTACGAATATTCCCTGCTAAAACGAATATTCCCTGCTAAAACGAATATTCTCCGACCAATCGAATATTATATAACAACTTGCGTACTTTGTAAAATTTATAAATATTACCCACAACTATAACATTATATCAAATTAACTCCATAATATTCAGAAATGATATTTATAGAAAATTCAACTTTATTTATAAAAGTTGGGGTCTTACAATTTTATAATATAAGGTAAATTTTAAAAATTTTAAGAATTATATATAAATTGATTTAACTAAAATTTTATAAAATTTATACTATACGAGATCAAATTAAAAATTTATAATTTTATTAATCAAATTTTAACCAGATATAACTCATATCATCTAAATATATGCATATCTCTCTATAATATTTAAAACTAAATAATAATATAATTTATATTATTTTTAAAAATAATTAATAAATTAATTATTTATGAACAATTGTTATTAAAAAATATATTATGAGTCAATATAGTGTATATATACTATATATTATTACTTATTATATTGTCATTGTAATATATATATATATATATATATATATATATATATAATTTTACTCCCACGCCTAAATCTAACCTAAAACAAAATACTTCCAAAATCTTACGTGTTCCTATTTAATTTTTTTAGATATCAAAACTTGAGTTCTTTTTTCTTAAGATTTCAACTTCTTTTTTTTCCCCAATTGACAATCAAGTTTTTAAAAGAATCTTCTAGACTTATTTCCTTTTCATGAATTGAGCATTAAATATAATCTATCAATTATGGTAACTGTAAGACCCCAAATTATTAATAAATGAAATTTAATTTCCTCTATTTATTATTCTGAAATAGTAAGGGTTGATTAATGTGGTTAGTTATGGGTAAAATGCGCAAATATTTTAAATAAGCAAGTGGTTATAAAATATTCATTGTTGTCGGGGAATATTCGCTTGGTCGTGGAATATTCTTACTGTCGGAGAATATTCGTACGACGGCGCAGTCTTTTGTGGGTCCCATAACGGAAAACGATTGGATGAAGAAAACGATAAAAATAAGTTGTTTATAAATAACGGCGTAGTTGTTACCGCTAATACTGTTGGAATACCCGGTGGTTAAAACACGGTAATACGCATTGTTGCGCAGTAGCACACGGTATTGCACCAATTATTGATTCTTACGTAAGAAGGCACTACTCAATAATGGTTACAGTAATTACTGTTCAATATTTTATTGATTAAATAATTACTACGTTGATATTTTACTACGCAGTATTTTTCATTATCGGAGCAATAATTCATATTATCTGAATAATATTATTAGATAACATTATTGGCAATGTCTAGAAAGTTCTGTCTAAGGAGAGGTTTGGTCATCTAATTGCGCGCTAGTAAGGAGAAATCCTTATTGGAAAGCCCCCTCTTTCCTGGGAACGGCCTGGTTGCTAGTACTGTGATTCTATAATATTATTTGTGTATAATTAATTATTGATTTATATGATGAGGAAAATATTGATTTTATGTGGATATAGATGGAGAAAATTTTTAATGTGACAATTGTTGAAAATTAATATTTTATCTTTTTCTGATAAAATAATTCATTTAAATATATTATTTTAATAATATATTGATGGTGATATTTTTACAATGAATGTGAGATATATGAGTATATGAGGAGGAAGAGTATTTTTGTGGCATTAAATGATTAACACATGTTTTGTGTGTTGGTGGACACAATTCTTGACCGAAAATTTATTATTGACTGTAAAATCGTCCGTTTATGGATTTCGGTCAATTTCTGTTTGGAATTTGGAAAAACTTTCTTCTGCAAAGTTGTAGAGAATTGAATTTTCTATAAAAACAAGCGAGATTCTAATTTTCTGATAAAAGGGCTATTTATAATGAATTATTGAAATTCTGAAGTTTCGAAATAATTGATTTTTGGAAGTTTTATTTATTATTTTGAAGAAAAACGTTTTTTGGCATTTAAGTGGGCTAACATGTGATATAAATGGGCTGAGATCAGATGTCTAGAGGTAGGCTAAGGAAAATTTGATAAATATATTATTATTATATTAAATTTTCTGCTTTAGTGTTCTAAGCATTTTCTTATAAATAGGGTGCTTAGGTTAGAATTGAAAATCACACCAGAAACACAAGTTTCTCTCTATTTCTCTCTCTATATCGAGCGTATTCTTGTGAGTATTTGATACTTTGAGTGTTGCTATACGGTGCAAGTTTCCTTCAGCACTATATCTAGTATTTCAGTCAGAAGTACCGTCGAGGTAAGGGATGTTATTTCTTCTTAAATGATATTATTTTCTTCAATATTATTATGCCGAAGTATTGATCTGAATTTTTATCAAATTTAAAACTTTTCATGTCGGGGTTACTATTCATGAGTTACTATTCACGAGTTACTATTCATGAGTTACTATTCACCGAAAAATGAAATTTTTTTCTTTTCGTCCAAATATCTATTCTGGATACTAGCTTTGATTGTATCCATGTTTTGATCATTCTTGAATTTTACTTCACTATGATTATTTATAAGGTATTTTTGGACATGGATAAATCGAAATACGAATCCTTAATATTTGTTATTTTGCTTCACTGGATTCGCTTTCTTTAAAATATTTTTCATCATCATCAGTCTTAAATGATGATATAACTGAATATCTTTGGCCTGTAGTGCAAAGATGAATGATTTCTGATGAATATCTTTGGCCCGTAGTGCAAAGATGAACAGGTGTTGAGGTGAACATGACCAACTGATGAATATCTTTGGCCTGTAGTGCAAGGATGACTATTTGATTCAAGATATTTATTGATTGATGTTACAGGGATAAAATGTTGATGATGGGCTTTTAAATTCATAGATAATCGAAGATTTCATTCTCTACGTAACTTCTCTATGAATTATTATTTTTCGCTGCGAATATTGATTGAAAACTTGTTGTCTATTGTATTCTATTAAATTTTTTCCTGTTGAAGACTAACGATAATTTGTTGTATATTATCTTAGTCATAATATTATTTACTAGGCTAGTTGAGCTCACCCTTTTCCTTGTTGTTCCATCTTTCTTTTCAGGAGGCGAGAATGTAGCGAGTACTAGTCGGGGTGTGGAATGATGGTTCAAGACAGTTATTTTAGTAGTCATCACTATTTTGTAAAATAGTGTATCAATAAGTATAATGAGGACTTAATTGAGTATGAATACTGTCTAGATGACAATATTTGTATTTAAACTCACAGTATATGTGTTGTCGTATTTTGCACGACAATTGTAATAATAAAGTTGTAGTTATTTTCTGTACCATGTATTTGGCGACTCAGAATGGGTTGGATGGATTGGACCTATTTTGGGGGCGTCACAGTTAGTATCAGAGTTTAGGGATATGATCTCTGGCGGAGATCGGAGAATAGAACTAGGAGAGGAGAGACGAGTAAATCCTTCGCTAGTGTGTCCTACCTAAGCTTATTTGTTGGTCGGTCATAATATAGGGATATTATGTGATTTGTTAATTTGTTAAATTAACCCTTGTTTTATGGCAGTATTTGAGAATGTCAACTGAGAATGTTAACAGTGGAGTAAATGAAACCGTGGAGACACCTGTACTCACCAACGAGGAGAACGTGCAACAGGCTGACAATGTTCCTCTTGTGAACAACACCAATGAGCAGACGATGAACGATGAGATGTTTAGAAGCTTTTTGCGGTTCATGCAAAACCAGACGAAGGAGATTCCTGTTCAAAATATAGGAAGAAACAATGGCAACGCACAGCTGGTCACAGCCAAGCAGTTCAAAGAGTTGGGACCACCAGAATTCTGGGGAAAGCCAGATCCGATTAAGGCGGAGACATGGGTCAAGCAAATTACCAAGATATTTGATGTCTTGGGATGCACGGAGGAACAGAAGGTTCCATTCGCCACCTTTATGTTCCGTGGCGAGGCAGACTACTGGTGAGAATCTGTGAAGCGTACCCATCCAGCCGCACTCAGCATGTCTTGGGAGACATTTCAGAAACTATTCAATGACAAGTACTTTCCTGAAAGTATTCGTCATATGAAGGAGGTAGAGTTTATTAGACTGGAACAGAATAACATGACGGTGTCCCAGTACGAGGCGAAGTTTGCAGAGTTGTCCAGGTTTGCACCTCATTTGGTGGAGAATGAGGAACGTATGACACGGATGTTTCTGAGAGGTTTGAAACTCGGCATACGTCAATATCTCATTTCTCATAAATTTTCTCTCTATTCAGATGTTATCAACAGGGCTCAATTATTAGAGCAAGATAACGAGTACGGTCAACCGAGGGACCACAACCAGGATCATATCGGTGACAACAGTCATCAGAACAATGATAACCAGCGGAGAAAGAAAAATACAGACAAGAACGGCAACCACTCTGGTGGTAATCATGGCTATGAAAATAGAAGAAGCGAGTCGGGAGGAGATTTTAAAAAGAGGAGATTCAATAATGACAATACGAAGACGTCAGTACCAGCAGCAACTGGTTCCAAGGGAGGAGAACGACCACCGGTCATATGCTATAAATGTGGAAAAGAGGGACATATCAGCCCAAACTGTCCACAACAGTTCAAGGTATGCTATAATTGTGGAAAGGAAGGACATATCGCTCGAGATTGTACGATAGCGAAACCAAGTTCAGCGGGGACGGTGACTCAAAAGGCTGCCCCAGAAAAGTCAAAGTCAACGATTCCTGGAAGAGCGTTTGTCGTGACTGGTCAACATGCGAGGAACCCAAACGAGGTGATCACGGGTAAGCTAATCATAAATTCATGTGAAGTTTATACCTTACTAGATACCGGTGCTACCCATTCATTTATTTCTCCTGCTTGTGCTCAACGTTTAAACTTGACTCCGGAGAAATTAGACTTTGATTTATCTGTGGAGACTCCGTTAGGGGAAACTTTCATCACATCCACTGTTTATAAATCTTGTTTGATCCAAGTTGGCATCATCACCTTACCTGTTGACCTTATCTCTTTAAAGATACTTGCATTTGACGTGATTTTAGGAATTGATTGGTTAACTACTCATCATGCCAAAATTGATTGTTTTCGTAAGGTGATTAGTTTTCATATTCCTAATCAACCTGTTGTTCGAATTCAAGCAACAAAGCCATTAAAATCAATCACTGTCATATCAAGTCATAAAGCCATTCGTTTATTAAAAAACGGATGTCAAGCTTTCCTAGCCCATGTTATGGATTTGAATAAAGACACGTCAAATTTGAATAATATTCCTGTTGTTAGTAACTTTCCTGACGTATTTCCTGAAGAACTTCCTGGTCTACCCCCAAAACGTGAAGTTGAATTCTTTATTGACCTTGAACCCGGTACAAAGCCCATTTCTAAAACTCTATATCGAATGGCTCCTATTGAACTTCAGGAGTTAAAAGTCCAACTACAGGAGTTGTTGGACATCGGTTTTATTCGTCCTAGTACATCTCCTTGGGGTGCTCCTGTGTTATTCGTAAAGAAGAAAGACGGGAGTATGCGACTTTATATCGACTATCGAGAATTGAATCATGTCACTATCAAGAATAGATATCCGCTACCTCGCATTGATGACCTGTTTGACCAGTTACAAGGAGCACAATTCTTTTCAAAAATCGATCTTCGTTCTGGATATCATCAGCTGAAGATTAAAACTGAGGATATTCCGAAGACTGCCTTTAGAACTCGGCACGGGCATTATGAATTCTTAGTCATGTCTTTTGGATTGACTAATGCTCCTGCGGCTTTCATGGATATGATGAACCGAGTATTCAAGGATTATTTGGATCAGTTCGTTGTTGTCTTTATTGATGACATCCTCATATATTCCAAAAGCCGTGAAGATCATGAGCACCATTTGAAGCTGGTACTCCAAAGGCTGCGTGAAAACAAGCTATATGCTAAGTTGAAGAAATGCGAGTTCTGGCTTGAGGAAGTAGCATTCCTAGGGAACGTGGTGTCAACACATGGAGTATCTGTGGACCCGGCGAAGATTGAAGCAATACAAAGCTGGGAGCAACCGAAGACGGTGACCGATGTACGTAGCTTTCTGAGCTTAGCTGGTTATTATCGGAGATTCGTAGAAGGGTTTTCTCGAATCGCTACCCCGTTAACTCAGCTGACTCGGAAGGATATCAAATTCGTATGGAGCGAAGAATGCGAGAAGAGTTTCCAAGAGCTTAAGAGGAGACTCATTTCGGCACCTGTTCTGACAATACCATCTGGTTCGGATGGATTTGTTATCTACTGCGATGCTTCAGGCAAAGGGTTAGGATGTGTTCTCATGCAACATGGAAAAGTCATAGCCTATGCCTCGCGACAACTCAAAGAATATGAGAGGAATTATCCTACTCATGATTTGGAGTTGGCAGCAGTCGTTTTCGAGTTGAAGATTTGGAGACACTACCTGTATGGGGAGAAAGTGGAGATCTATACGGATCATAAAAGCCTCAAATATTTCTTCACCCAAAAGGAACTCAACATGCGGCAGCGACGTTGGCTTGAGCTGTTGAAAGATTACGATCATACCATCCAATATCATCCTGGAAAAGCAAACGTAGTAGCTGACGCATTGAGTAGAAGATCATATGCGGGTACGAGTGCAATGTTGTTAACACAAAGGCCCATTTTGTATGACTTGCAAAGGATGGAGATAGAGATGAAGGCTCCAAGTACCCATATGATGATATCAAATATACGAGTAGAACCAACTTTAATCGATAAAGTTAAAGTTGCTCAAGCTACAGACCCGGAGCTGATGCGTATGAAGAAGAAAGTGCAAGAAGGTGCTATTCCAGAAGCAAGAATCGATGAAGAAGGAATACTTCGAGTCCACTCCAGACTTTGTGTTCCTAACGATTCTGATTTGAAGTACAAGATCATGATGGAGGCACACAATACACCATTTGCAATCCATCCTGGAAGTACTAAAATGTATCGTGATCTTCGACATACATTTTGGTGGAACAATATGAAGAGAGAGATTGCAAAGTTTATCTCGAGGTGTTTAACTTGTCAACGTGTAAAGGCGGAGCATCAAGTACCAAAGGGTCCATTGCAACCACTTGAGATTTCGAAATGGAAGTGGGAACACATTACCATGGATTTTGTTACGGGTCTTCCCACGGTTTTTCAAGGCATAAATGCTATTTGGGTTATAGTTGATAGATTAACCAAGTCTGCTCATTTCTTGTCGATACGGGAGACTTATTCCCTTGAACGTCTTGCTAGTATGTACGTGAATGAGATTGTAAGGTTGCATGGCATGCCAGTATCCATAGTTTCGGATCGTGACCCAAGATTCACTTCAAGATTTTGGGTTAGCTTGCAAAAAGCTATGGACACGGATTTACGGTTCAGTTCGGCATACCATCCTCAAACGGACGGGCAATCAGAGAGGACTATTCAAACTCTTGAAGATTTATTAAGACTTTGTGTCCTAGATTTCAAAGGAAGTTGGGATAAGACCTACCATTGGTGGAATTCTCCTACAACAACAGTTATCAGGCAAGTATAGGTGTGACTCCCTTTGAAGCATTGTATGGACGAAAGTGTCGCTCTCCAGTATGTTGGGATGAAGTGGGAGAAGCAACGTTGTTGGGACCAGAGTTGGTACGAATGACTACAGAGAAGATCCAAACGATTTGACAACGTATACAAACGGCACAGGATCGACAAAAGAGTTATGTGGATCTTCATCGAAAAGACGTGAAATTTGACATTGGGGATCATGTATTATTACGTGTAGCTCCATGAAAAGGAGTTACAAGATTTGGGAAGAGAGGAAAACTCAATCCACGATTTATTGGTCCAATTCAGATTCTTGACCGAGTAGGAAATGTGGCCTATAGACTTGCGTTACCTCCAAGTATGTCTCGTGTTCATAATATTTTTCATATATATGTGCTTCGTAAATATGTGAAAGACCCGAACCATGTTATTGAGTTAGAACCGGACGAGATAGCTGAAGACTTAACGTACGAGAAGGTACCTGTCAAGATCATGGATAAGAAGGAGCATGTCCTACGCACGAAGGTCATACCACAAGTTAAAGTTTTGTGGAGAAACCATGTTATTGAGGAAATGACCTGGGAGTTGGAAACGGAAATGAAAGCGAGGTATCCTCATCTTTTCGAAACACCAGGTACGTATGTCAATTTCGAGGACGAAATTTCATAAGGAGGGGAGGTTGTAAGACCCCAAATTATTAATAAATGAAATTTAATTTCCTCTATTTATTATTCTGAAATAGTAAGGGTTGATTAATGTGGTTAGTTATGGGTAAAATGCGCAAATATTTTAAATAAGCAAGTGGTTATAAAATATTCATTGTTGTCGGGGAATATTCGCTTGGTCGTGGAATATTCTTACTGTCGGAGAATATTCGTACGACGGCGCAGTCTTTTGTGGGCCCCATAACGGAAAGCGATTGGATGAAGAAAATGATAAAAATAAGTTGTTTATAAATAACGGCGTAGTTGTTACCGTTAATACTGTTGGAATACCCGGTGGTTAAAACACGGTAATACGCATTGTTGCGCAGTAGCACACGGTATTGCACCAATTATTGATTCTTACGTAAGAAGGCACTACTCAATAATGGTTACAGTAATTACTGTTCAATATTTTATTGATTAAATAATTACTACGTTGATATTTTACTACGCAGTATTTTTCATTATCGGAGCAATAATTCATATTATCTGAATAATATTATTAGATAACATTATTGGCAATGTCTAGAAAGTTCTGTCTAAGGAGAGGTTTGGTCATCTAATTGCGCGCTAGTAAGGAGAAATCCTTATTGGAAAGCCCCCTCTTTTCTGGGAACGGCCTGGTTGCTAATACTGTGATTCTATAATATTATTTGTGTATAATTAATTATTGATTTATATGATGAGGAAAATATTGATTTTATGTGGATATAGATGGAGAAAATTTTTAATGTGACAATTGTTAAAAATTAATATTTTATCTTTTTCTGATAAAATAATTCATTTAAATATATTATTTTAATAATATATTGATGGTGATATTTTTATAATGAATGTGAGATATATGAGTATATGAGGAGGAAGAGTATTTTTGTGGCATTAAATGATTAACACATATTTTGTGTGTTGGTGGACACAATTCTTGACCGAAAATTTATTATTGACTGTAAAATCGCCCGTTTATGAATTTCGGTCAATTTCTGTTTGGAATTTGGAAAAACTTTCTTCTGCAAAGTTGTAGAGAATTGAATTTCCTATAAAAACACGCGAGATTCAAATTTTTTGATAAAAGGGCTATTTATTATGAATTATTGAAATTCTGAAGTTCCGAAATAATTGATTTTTGGAAGTTTTATTTATTATTTTGAAGAAAAACGTTTTTTGGCATTTAAGTGGGCTAACATGTGATATAAATGGGCTGAGATCAGATGTCTAGAGGCGGGCTAAGGAAAATTTGATAAATATATTATTATTATATTAAATTTTCTGCTTTGGTGTTCTAAGCATTTTCTTATAAATAGGGTGCTTAGGTTAGAATTGAAAATCACACCAGAAATACAAGTTTCTCTCTATTTCTCTCTCTATATCGAGCGTATTCTTGTGAGTATTTGATACTTTGTGTAAGACCCCGAATTTTATGAAAT
Organism: Panax notoginseng; assembly: GCA_016801055.1. NCBI lineage: Eukaryota > Viridiplantae > Streptophyta > Magnoliopsida > Apiales > Araliaceae > Panax > Panax notoginseng. The sequence goes on along the minus strand of CM029015.1, from coordinate 191,942,331 downwards.
AAAAGAATTCAATTTTTCTTATAATTACTATTTAGTAAATAATTAAATTGATAAATGTTAAAGTTAAGGGTGATATATAATTTTTTTTCGAAATACACAAGTGGTTATAAAATATTCATTGTTGTCGGGGAATATTCGTTTGATCGTGAAATATTTTTACTGTCGGAGAATATTCATACGACGGTGCAGCCTTTTGTGGGCCCCATAACGGAAAGCGATTGGATGAAAAAAACGACAAGAGTAAGTTGTTTATAAATAACGGCGTAGTTGTTACCGTTAACACTGTTGGAATATCCGGTGGTTAAAACACAGTAATACGCGTTGTTGCACAGTAGCACATGGTATTGCACCAATTATTGATTTTTACGTAAGAAGGCATTACTCAATAATTGTTACAGTAATTACTGTTCAGTATTTTATTTTATTGATTCAATAATTGCTGCGTTGATATTTTATATTACTGTTGTTTTAATAATTATCACTACACAGTATTTTCTATTATCGGAGCAATAATTCATATTATCTGAATAATATTATTAGATAATATTATTGGCAATGTCTAAAAAGTTCTGTCTAAAGAGAGGTTTGGTCATCTAATTGCGCGCCAGTAAGGAGAGATCCTTATTGGAAAGCCCCCTCTTTCCTGGGAACGGCCTGGTTGCCAGTACTGTGGTTCTGTAATATTATTTGTGAATAATTAATTATTGATTTATATGATGAAGAAAATATTGATTTTATGTGGATATAGATGGAAAAATTTTTAAATGTGACAATTGTTGAAAATTAATATTTTATCTTTTTCTGATAAAATAATTCATTTAAATATATTATTTTAATAATATATTAATGGTGATATTTTTACAATGAATATGGGATATATGAATAAATGAGGATGAAAAGTATTTTTGTTGGATTAAATGTTTAACACATATTTTGTGTGTTGGTGGACACAATTCTTGACCGAAAATTTATTATAGATTGTAAAATCGTCCGTTTGTGAATTTCAGTCAATTTCTGTTTGGAATTTAGAAAAATTTTCTTCTGCAAAGTTGTAGAGAATTGAATTTCCTATAAAAACTCGCGAGATTCGAATTTTCTGATAAAAGAGCTATTTATTACGAATTATTGAAGTTCCGAATTATTGAGTCTGAATTGATTTTTGTTACAAAAATTGTTTAAAACATGTTTTGCATTTTTGATGCATTTGTGTGAAAAATGTGTTTTTGATGTGGTGGGCTAAGGAAAATTTAGTTATAAATATATTATTATATTCAATTTTATACTTTGGTGTTCTAAGCAATTTCCTATAAATAGTTGTTTAGGTTAGAATTGAAAAACACACCAGAAACTGAAGTTTTCTCTCTATTTCTCTCTCTATATATCGAGCGTATTCTTGTGAGTATTTTGATATCTTGAGTGTTGCTATACGGTGCAAGTTCATTCAGCGTTATTCGAGTCAGAGGTACTGCTCTTTTGAAGTAAGGGATTGTAAGGGATGGTAAGGGATAGTAAGGGATGTTATTTCTTCTTAAATGATATTATTTTCTTCAATATCATTATGCCGAAGTATTGATCTGAACTTTTTATCAAATTTGGAACTTTTCATGTCGGGGTTACTATTCATGAGTTACTATTCATGAGTTACTATTCACGAGTTATTATTCATGAGTTACTATTCATGAGTTACTATTCACGAGTTATTATTCATGAGTTACTATTCATGAGTTACTATTCATGAGTTACTATTCATGGGTTACTATTCACGAGTTACTATTCATGACAAAATTGGTTTCTTTTTCTAACCAAATTATAGTTGATTTATGAATATTACTCTTGAGATTAAAACTATATGTTGATCATATTATTTTTTTATCATATATAACATTTTTATAAATCTAATGATGATATTTCTCTTTGACTTGAGTGTAAAGATGGGTAGATTATTGGTATGATCATGACTAGGGTTCTCTTTGTCCAGTAGTGAAAAGTTGAATTGTGACTGGTATAATCATGACCATTGAATTTATAATTGAATATCTTTAGCTTAAGTGCAAAGGTGAAATGATCAACATGGTTATAATTATTGGTTATATAAATTCTGAAATGATTATATATTTCTTTGAGATAATAATATATTTGGCCTGTAGTGCAAATATGAACTATTGAGGAATATCTTTGGCCTGTAGTGCAAATATGAGTTGTTGATGAATATCTTTGGCCCGTAGTGCAAAGATGACTTGTTGTTGAATATCTTTGGCATGTAGTGTAAAGATGAACTGTTAATGAATATCTTTGGCCCGTAGTGCAAAGATGACTTGTTGTTGAATATCTTTGGCATGTAGTGTAAAGATGAACTGTTGATGAATATCTTTGGCCCGTGATGCAAAGATGAATTTATTAGTATGATTATGAACAGGAACTGTGATTTGGTATAACCATGATCTTTGATGTTTCAGGTAAAGACAGGTGATGAAAATTATCTTCGTCTTGGATGCGAAATTTAGAATCACAATTATGATTATGAATTATTCATATAATTGTGGAAAGGAACTATTGATTGATGTTACAGGGATAAAACATTGTTGGTGGACTTTTAACGTGGAGAAGATAATAGACTTTATAGTCTATTTGACTCTTCTAATGGATTGCTCGTTCCGCTGCAACTATGGTTGAAAAGTTTTATCATCTACCATATGTTCTAAATCTCTGATTTATTACTGTTGAAGACTATTGATAATTTATCTTTAGTCATGATATTCTTTACTGAGCTAGTTGTGCTCACCCTTCTGTTTCACAATTCCTTTCAGGTAATAAGAGTGTAGCTGGGTCGAGCGGGGGTAACAGGGGAATAAAACGGTGGTCATCATTTAGTAGTTTTATTTGGTGAATCCAATAGGGTAAGGTGTACCCAACGTTGGAAGGGTGATTTGCCACTATCATACAAGATGTCTAACGACATACAACCTCGTGTCATCATAAGACAGGGATGTGCTCATCCACTTGCTGAGTATATATACGAGCACTACCTATATAATCTTGGTGTTTGTTTGAAGTATAATTCTCAATTAGAGACAGTAGAGATAATGATATGTCAAGAGAAGACTCGCCATTGGAAAGAATATGATAGTAATCTTCTCATTTTTCTTTGGGGTCTATTGGGTCAACCAAGGATAATTCTGTGGCCATATGATGTCTATCATAACCTAGAAGCATGGCCTCCCATGTACGAGGGTTTCCTTGAGCACTTCCCAAAGATTCTAATTTCTAAAACAGTTTTTGACTATACCTTTATGTAATGTGTCATTGTGACGTGCTATCCAAGGTTGGGACATGAGTCACAGTTGGTATATATTTGTACCCAAACTCATAGCATATATGTTGTTGTATTTCGCACGACAATTATTGTAATAAAGTTATAGTTGTTATCTGTACCATGTATTTGGCGACTCAGAATAGGTTGGGTGAAATGGACCTGTTTCGGGGGCGTCACACTTTGAGTGTTGCTATACGATGCAAGTTTCCTTCAACACTATATCTAGTATTCCAGTCAGAAGTACCGTTTTTCCGAGGTAAGGGATGTTATTTCTTCTTAAATGATATTATTTTCTTCAATATCATTATGCCGAAGTATTGATCTGAATTTTTATCAAATTTAAAACTTTTCATGTCGGGGTTACTATTCATGAGTTACTATTCACGAGTTACTATTTATGAGTTACTATTCACCGAAAAATAAAATTTTCTTCTTTTCGTCCAAATATCTATTCTGGATACTAGCTTTGATTGTATCCATATTTTGATCATTCTTGAATTTTACTTCACTATGATTATTTATAAGGTATTTTTGGACATGGATAAATCGAAATACGAATCCTTAATATTTGTTATTTTGCTTCACTGGATTCGTTTTCTTTAAAATATTTTTCATCATCCTCGGTCTTAAATGATGATATAACTGAATATCTTTGGCCTGTAGTGCAAAGATGAATGATTTCTGATTAATATCTTTGGCCCGTAGTGCAAAGATGAACAGGTGTTGAGGTGAACATGACCAACTGATGAATATCTTTGGCCTGTAGTGCAAGGATGACTATTTGATTCAAGATATTTATTGATTGATGTTACAGGGATAAAATGTTGATGATGTGCTTTTAAATTTATAGATAATCGTAGATTTCATTCTCTACGTAACTTCTCTATGAATTATTATTTTCCGCTGCGAATATTGATTGAAAACTTGTTGTCTATTGTATTCTATTAAATTTTTCCCTGTTGAAGACTAACGATAATTTGTTGTATATTATCTTAGTCATAATATTATTTACTAGGCTAGTTGAGCTCACCCTTTTCCTTGTTGTTCTATCTTTCTTTTCAGGAGGTGAGAATGTAGCGAGTACTAGTCGGGGTGTGGAATGATGGTTCAAGACAGTTGTTTTAGTAGTCATCACTATTTTGTAAAATAGTGTATCAATAAGTATAATGAGGACTTAATTGAGTATGAATACTGTCTAGATGATAATATTTGTATTTAAACTCACAGTATATGTGTTGTCGTATTTTGCACGACAATTGTAATAATAAAGTTGTAGTTATTTTATGTACCATGTATTTGACGACTCAGAATGGGTTGGATGGATTGGACCTATTTTGGAGGCGTCACAGTAACAAGATATTAAATTAAACAAAATACGAAAATAAAACTCATCAATTAAAATAAATTAATATTATAAAAAATAAAAATAAGTATACTACAAGTCTCCAAGGCAAAAACGCTACTAGTAGAATTAGAAAGTAGAAACCAACAAGCATTTAAAAAGTTTTAAATTATTATATAAAATATATAAGGAATTGATATTTTTAAAATAATTTTAAATATTTTTACTCGTGAGACCAATTTTTTAATCATATACTAATATTATTTTGATTAAAAGATGAGTCTCATATGCGATAATATGAAATTTAATTTCGTAAAATTTTTGATATTTTCACGTATGAAACCAACTGTACAAAAGTATCAAAAATTACTGCGAAAATATCGCTTAGCAATATAACTTAGATACCTATTAAAATACAATACCTACACACTTTAATATTCACAAATAAAAAATCAACAACTCATTTATTAAAAAAATTAAAATTAAAATTAACAAATAAGGGAAGAATTATACGTGCAAGTAAATATAACATGGAGAGAGTAATTAGAGAGGGAAGGCTACTAATCAGTCATCAGAATTAGATTTTATAGAGAATTGTGTCGGTCTATAAGGACGATATATATATATATATATAAGGTACACATAATTCTCCTTCCTTTCATCTCTTTCGGCACCCTAATAAGACCTTCAATCTCTCTCATCAATGGCTTCCCCTTCACAAGCAAGCCTCCTTCTGCAGAAACAGCTCAAAGGTAGTAATAATCATCATCTTTAAGCCATACCCTTTTACCCTATTCCAAGATCGGTTCAATTTTAGGGTTTTGGTTTTTTTTATTTTGGGTTTTTGTTGTTGATCGGTTGTTTTCTTTTGCAGATCTCTGTAAAAACCCTGTGGATGGATTTTCGGCGGGTTTGGTTGATGAGAGCAACCTCTTTGAGTGGAGTGTCACGATTATTGGACCTCCCGATACCTTATAGTAAGTTTCTGTTAATTGTCATGGCCCCAAGTATGGGGATTGTAGAAGGGTTTTGTTTTTATTTTTTGATGGTTGGGGGTCTTTATTCTATTAAATTTTATTGTAGTTTTTTTGGTTTAGGTTTTGTTTTTCGGTTTATTGAATTAAGGTGCCTTGTTTTGGGTTGTTTTCTGGGATTGGGGGTTCAGTTGATTTTGACTTTGTAAGCTGAATGATTTGTTGATTGGTTTGTGTGTTTTTTTTGGGTGGGGTGTTTGGGTCTTTGGTTTAGTTATTAAGGCCATTGAATTTTGGATGTATACTCTCTTTTATTCCTTTCTAATTAAGAAACAGGATTCTGGCTATTGTTTCTTAAAATACCAGGAAGTATTTGGTATTGGATTAGTCTTGATTATGATCTGATATAATGTCTAGTGTACAATTATGATAAAGAAATAATTTTTGATCTTTATTTGGATAGGAAGGAATAGAAAATCTGGGCGGGGAAACTTAATATTGAAAAGGAAAATAGTAGTTACTCAGAGTTACTTTTATCACCTTACTTGTTTGATTAGTACTAACAGTCTCAACATACCTACAATAGTTATCCTCTTCTTGAGGTAGTATTTATGAAAAAGTATCAACCAGTTTTGTTTATTTTGATCAGTTAGAATCAGAATGGCAATTTAGCTCTTTGATGCCACATTTATCTGCAAACTGTGCATTTTCTTAGGGATAAAACTAAGTTATCTGACTGTAATCTATATCCTTGCAGTGATGGAGGTTTCTTTAATGCTATTATGACGTTCCCACAAAATTACCCGAACAGCCCTCCAACTGTGAGATTTACCTCAGAAATATGGCACCCCAATGGTTTGTAGCATGTTTTTTAGATTGTTGTCATGTTTTTCCCTTATTGTGTATAGCAATAAATATTTTTGTTAATTGCTTGAACGATTCTGTATGAATTGCAGTTTACGCCGATGGGAAAGTTTGCATTTCAATACTTCATCCCCCGGGAGATGATCCTAATGGCTATGAGCTTGCTAGTGAGCGCTGGACACCAGTCCATACGGTATGGCCATAAGTAGTTGCTTCAATGTCTGATCAGTGATTCTGGATATCTCCATATTGGACTATTTAGTCTTTGTGGAGGTGTTGTGGCCCTCTTTTACCGTCATTTTATCCATTAATTTGTGCATACTGGACTTGGATAAGCAAAATGTACATTAACAGTTTAGGTAATTTATTAAATAGTTTCTTCCTTTGTCTTCTATGGGATTACATCTTCCTCTTGAGCTCTATGCTTTGTTATTTTATGTGTTTTCTCAATGATTTCTTAATGATTTTCATCCGCACCTAGGGAAAAAAATACTGCTAATTTTTATGCTCCTGTTTTGAAGAAGTGATTGCCACAACTCATAAGTGGGTAAACCGTAAATATGCTTAGGTGATTTTCCAGTGTTTCTTCTGCATTTGCTTCCATGTTATGTCGATCTATATAAACCTTTTGCTTTGCACATGTTTTAGCTTTTAAGCTTGTAGTTGCTCTCTAATGTTACTGTTCAATTACTGGTATGGGTTTCCCGCACTGTTTCTAGTTTGGCAACTTTCAGTTTTGAGTTTTATAGTGCTTTTCCCAATGATAGTTTCTGACTTTCAATATAGTGGATGATCATTGTGAAAAGGGTACATTTAAGAATGTGGTGATTTAATCTCCTAATTATAGTTTCTGATGTTACTTGTCCATCTTATGTCAATTCTAATTGGCAGTGCATGTGTGTAACTTGTACGTGGTAGGTTAATGTGATGGCCCTTCATAAAATTTCAGGACCAATATGTGCATCGTTTCTGTGAATTTCATTGATTGTTGTGGTTCTTAACCGCGACTCAGGATAAGCTCCGCCTTGAAATGAAGGGGGTGCGGGGGTGCGGGAGCATATAATTCAGAATTTACCCAATCAGGTGGAGGTGCTCCGCTCTACTTTCACAATTCTGGTTTGAAAGATTCCACCTTATGTTGGCCTTGGTCTGTGTAGTAGTATTATTCGTAGCATAGGATGCATGGAAACACGAAGCCTAAAAATGGTGCTTTCAGGATATGATTTTGGCATGGAAAATTATATTCAATTGACTATTTGATCTCAATTCTTTTTCTTTTCTTTTTTTAAATGAAAAGGGGCGGGGGAGGGAACTTAGTGCCGGAGGGAAAAACCAAGTTTTTTTTGGCCTTAATGGCATTTCCAGATGTTAGCTAAGAAGAGTTAATGAGATTTAATATGTTATGTGTGGATTGTCTGAAGCAGCAGGTGGAAAGTGAAAATAGTTCAGTGTTTCTAGCAAAGAAATGTCATTTTTTTTCTTGGTCAATGCTGTTTATACTCTCCCCTAAATTACTGATTCAGCTACTCTTGATAATTCTTTGTATGTGTGTGTACTCTTCCGTTTGGCCTGATAAATTTCAAAGTCAGCTACCTTTAATAGTTCTTGTAGTCATCCTATCTCTTGATGCTAGTTAAAAGTGCGCAGCTCGGTGGCCTACCTCTTTTCACTGTCACTTCCATTCAAAAGTGTGTACCAATCTGACTGATATCTTTTCTATAAACTTCTTATTTCTTAAGCATGTCTTTTAAATGGCAAGGAATCACTTGGAGCAATGTTATATCGCTACTTACCTACAATATTTTGGTACTTGGCAGCCATTGAATTTTGTCCACATCTAATTTTAATTTCATAGTTTTGGAGAAACAGCTGAGAGTGAAGCTGGTGGGAATAATTTACTTGTTTCATAATTATCATTAGAAAGGACTCTAAGCGCACATGCTTTCACAGGGTGACATGTCAGTGTCATTATCATGGCTTATAGCTGTGTTACATGGACATTTTAATTGAGTGTGAAGTACACGAGTCGACCAAGTGGACATAGGTGTGGGTGTGGGATCTGAGTTGGATCCTTCACTTGTTGGTTGGACTTCTCAAGTCACCAATGATGGATTGTGTACCCATAAACTTTTGAAGCTGAACTTAATATGCCACACCTATTATTTTTTATATTCAAATTAACCCCAAATGTTTGACATTATTTCACTAAATCTCATTTAACATTAACTTGAAACAACATTTTTGTTGTACCCACTTACCTATATCTAAAATTTGGATCTTTTTACGGCGTGCCCCCGAATCCTATTATTCTAGGAAACATCTAAACACTACCAACGCCCAATTCCTGTACCCGACTCCATGTAACATAGGCTCATAGTCTTTCAACCTTGAGAAGTATAAAGGAATTTGTAACTTGCCAGGTTATGATAAATTAATTTATGATTAATTGATTTTTTTTCATTTGTTCAAGTGTTGTATCTGTATTTCCAGCTTTATGTGTGAATATCTTTTTATGATATCTGGTTAGGCTGATTAGCATGTTTAACATACAATATAACTAAGAATATTTTTCTTTTGCAGGTCGAGAGCATAGTTTTGAGTATTATATCAATGCTTTCAAGCCCAAATGATGAGTCTCCTGCAAATGTGGAAGCTGCGGTAATGTCCTATTCTATTATTTACATTCTTGTGAATTTTCTGATTCTATTTTTCCTTTTGGTTTTGGTGGCTTGGTTGGTTTAGAAAGCAGCATTTTTCATAAGTTGTACGGAAGCATAGTCTTCCAAAAGCTAAGAGTTGTTTCTTTAACTTGGAATTTCATCCAATAAGGGTGATTTAAAACATTCAACATTGTGTTTTGTGGATTAGAGGTTCTACTGCTGTAAAGGCCATTGTTAGAGTAAGGTAAATATTTGAACTTTTTAGGATTCATCAAAGAGTGTTTTTCATAAACTCGTCGCTTTCTTATGTTGAGGGATAACCTGATGAAATTTGCCTCCAAAGCACTACTTTTTGACAAGTCTCAAGGTTTCAAAAATGTAGGTTTCATAAGCATGAATTTTCGACAAGTTCGATGACATAGGATGGTCGGATGGATATAGAGATAGAGGAAAACTCTGTTATAATTTTGTTGAGGCCAAAAGAGTATATATAAATATGTGTATGATGGACTCCAGATCGTACTTAACAAACAATAGGTTGTAGAGAAGTCTGCATAAAGAAGATTCCTGCTGTCCTGTTTCAACTGAGATGCACAAACATAACCTTAGATTTTTTAACTGGGTAGAAATTGATGTAATTTTAGAGTTATTAAGGGATTATAATGTCTCAGGTTGGTTTGATTGCTTAAACATTTTTGGTATCTACTTTCATAATATAGGCTGTTTTTGAAGTAGAGTTATTTCTGTCGGAGTATACGTATAGTAGCAGTAAGTATTAACGTTTTTCTTGTGATCCTTGTCAAGCCTCTAATGGAGCTTGACTTGGTATTACAAGCCATAACCACAAATATAGGAAATAAGAAAATTTGAGAATACTTGGGGTGAGGTTATTCAGAATGTATAAGAGAGATTCGTCTGTCAACAGAAATTAAAGGAAAAGACTGATAAGCCCTTGACATTGTACTTGGCATGTATTGTGTTGATTCTAGAACTATTAATATACTACTTCCTATTTTATTCTTTTAGCTATGTCTTTTCCACCTATCACCTTTAGGTGGGGCAGATATTTCTATTCTCAGTTCTAATTTTCAAGCACCAGGGTTAATATAGTTAATATTAGTAAATTAGTGCATTGATATATCAAATAATGTTAATTAATTTAAATTGGGACATCCCCGAGAAAAAATGACAATCATAATGGAAGACTAGCCTAGCGTTTTTTTTGTGTTCCAGCTCTTTCTCATTGCTTACAATTCATATTGATGCGTTTTTTTCACGTGGTTAAAGATAAATACAAAATTTTCTGTTGATGACGTGGGTGAATATTTTGGATCTCTTGATATCATTATGTTTCAGGCTGCACCAACGACTGGTTCTCATTTTTGTGATTGTCCAATTGCAGAAAGAATGGAGAGAAAGAAGGGACGATTTTAAGAAGAAAGTGAGCCGTTGTGTGAGACGGTCACAAGAAATGATGTAAAGCAGGTGCCAGCACTTTGTTTTGGTCCAGCTGATCGAATCACTTTTCAAGTGTGGAACTGGTCGCTCATTGGACAATTTATTGCACTTGTAGAATTGCCATCTAGTTCTTTATTCTACACCCCCTTGGCCTATGCTTTTTTCTTATTATTCTTTCTTTGTTTGCGATCATCTTTTGTTAACTTGAATTTAAGATTTTTATCCACCACAAAAAGGCGTAGCTATCTAATTTTGTGACTTCTTTTAGCTGTTGCTATCCTTCTGCTTCGTTTTTAAATCTATATTTCTCAAGATTTGTTCAATTTGTGTTTGTATGTTGGTCATTTACACTGTTTGTAAGTTTGAGAAATGGAATGGAGAGGGGAGAGGAGAGGAGAGAGGATTATAATTTTTCCTCTTGTCAATGATTGAAATGAAGAGAGAATATTTTTTTTAAAATTATATTATTATTATATATTAATGTCAATAAATGACATTATTTGTTTTAAAAAGTTATTTAGGTAATATAAAATATTTCTTTTTTTCATTTTTTTTATTTCTCCAAATCTTTCCACTTTTGAGCTAAAAAATAAAATTAATTTTATTTCTAAATCTCTTAACTTTCTCTTTAAAAAAGCTCACAAATATGAGATTTTTTAGAGATTTTAATTATTTTACTTTTCCTTCCCCTAAAAAAAAGCATAGAGGGATTAGAGGGATTTTAATTATTCTCTTTCTTACTCCTAAAAAGAAACTTATGAGAACAGTGTAGGATGAGATTAAGGGGTTGAACGAATCGAGTCGATTCGAGTATTGAGTTGTTTAGATTTGGTTCATAAAATTTTTTGAGTATAAAATAAGGTTTGATTGAGGCTCATTCAGTTACCGAGTCAAACACGATTCCGAATCAAGCTTTTCCAGTTTGAGCTTTTCAAACGAATATGATTCGAGTATCAATAAAAAATTACAATTTGAGGAGGTTTGAGTAATTTATCGAACTTTAAAATTTGTTCATATTTGACTCATTTATATTTCGAGTTGAGTTCGAATCGAACTTTTAGTCAAGCGAGTATAAATCGAGTCCGAACTGTTTGCTTATTTTATAGCCTTAGATGAGATGAAAGAAGAGAAAGTATAGGAGGAAAAGGAATGAGAATGAATTATAATTTTCTCTTATCATGTTCTTGAGTTTTTGAAAGGAATGGAAATGTGATTTTAATTATATTTTTTCTTATTTATGAGTTTACAACGAGTAAAGTGAAGAGAAAATATTTTTATTTTAAAACTATACTATTACTATATTACCCTCACATATTAATATAATAAATGACATGATTTAATTTGAAAATTTATTTTAGGTAATATAAAATATCTAACTTTCTCTTCCCTCCAAATGCTCCCACTTTTGGAGAGAAAATTTTGAGCCAAAAATAAAATTAACTTTACATCAAAATCTCTTCTCTTCCTCCTAAAAAAAACTCACAAGCATCACATTTGAAGGAATTTTAATTATTTTCCTTTCCTTCCCTCTAAAAAAAAAATTACAAACACAATATTACTCTCAATATTTTTTATAAATAAAAAAACTGAAAAAGGTTGTATTTAAGGTTGTACAAAGCAAATATTATTATAATCTGGTTTGTGTTAAAGAAAGGCGGAATTTATTACAACTGATAAAGTTGCTAAAAGTGACCTAACTAAGTTTTGATGCCCAACTTTTTTCCTTTTGTTTCTTTGGTTTATTTGAAAGAAAAAGCAACTTTTCAACCTACAAACTACTCTCTCCGTTATTTAATATAAATTATTTTAGAAAAATATTTTTGTTCCTTAATATAAGTCGTTTTAGAATTTCAAGTAAATATTAATTGTTTAGTTTTCAATATTACCCCAAATATTAAATATAACTTTGGTTCTCTCACTATTTTTTGTCCAATAAATAACAATCTCTTATTTCAATACAAGGGTAATATAGACAATTGATATTATAGTTAATGCCATATAATCATTAGCTTAATACTTGTGTATAACCCTAAAACGACCTATATTAAAGAACGGAGGGAGTATGTTTAAGTTCATCATATATATGATGATGTGCAGTAGAGAATATAACACGCATTGTCACGAGTTCTTTTGGGGACTCTTGGTGTTTTTAGGGATTCGATTATCATGAAATTAATTTTATAATAAGTTGGTCAATTGATCAATATAATATTGACATAAAAAAAGAGAGATCAACTCTCACCTACGTGTTAGCATTTAATCAATTGATCAAAATTAATTTCATATTAACCACTCCCGTTTTTCGGTGTTACCCAATGACGGGGTTACCCAATGACCTTGCCAACTGCAGAATTTTCTGAATCGGCTTTAAGTAGACCAACACAAAGGTATAGAGTCTATTCTTTCATATCTTTTTTTTGGGATACTATTCTTTAACGAGTCCTTCTACGTAGATATTTTTATTGGATATGTTTATTAGACATTTTCGATTTTTTTTTTTTACTTGCGACTCTCAAAAAATATATAGTATTTATTTCAATAGAAATTTTTATAAAATATAATGTTTTAGATATAATTTGGATACATATACAAAAACAAGGTTGTACAGTTTATAAAACTTTTTTTGTATATGTATCCAAATTACACCTAAAATACTATATTTTGTAAAAAATTCTATTAAAATAAATACTATATATTTTTAAAAATCACAAACAAAAAATAAAAAAAAATTAAAAATATCATTTTCCGGTCTAATAAACCTGTCTGCCAAGACTTATTGTTCTTTCATATCTTCTTGTCCCTCGGAATAAATTATTCTCGCCTAAAAGAAACGGGATACCTATACCTATACCTATACCTATACCTATATGCAATAATGTTTGTCTTCGTTGAAAGGACTAATAAGACTTATCTTCTTTATCTTTCTATATATATCTCCAAGTGTTTTCAGATATGCCAAGTGATGGGGATGGTTTGTACATCAATTTCCTTTAGTTTTTTATTTTTATGGCATTTATGAAAAAGAAATTGTAGGGCAACAAATGAACCCTTGTCAAGGTATGATCTCACCCTATTCAGTAACACGTAGTTAACTTCGTGATAAATTGATCAATTAATTAATACAGTATAAATACGCAGAGAGAGATCACTTCTATCTGTATGTCGATAATATATTAATCAATTAATCAAAATTAATTTCATACTAACCGCGTCCGATCCCACCTCATGTATTGCTATCTCTATTAGAAATATATGAGATGGGATGGGAGATTGAGACAATAAATCTCGAGTCTTCTTGATGTAGGCTGCTTAGTGGCCTAAGGGATGCAATAATAATAATAATAATAATACATGAATAAACAAAAAAAAATGAAAATTTCTATAGGTAAGGTTTTATGAATTTAATATTTTATATTTGCGACAATCCAATAATGTGGAAAGAATAATTTGGAACTACTCATTATAGTCCAACTATGTTGTATGAATTCAACATTGAGATTACACTGCGTTTTCTGCATGAAGTGGGTAATAATCATTTGTTTTTAGGAAAATAAAAATGCTGACTTTATAGCTCCAAAGTACAAAGTCAAGCACTTGGGTATTTTTTTTTTAATTTAATACTCTCTCCCGTCCCGTCCCGTCCCGTAACAATATATGACATTTTAGATGATTTTATTTTTTTTAAATTATTTAATGCTTTATATAATATAGGAGAATCAACCACAATATTTTCAAATTTTTTTCTCATGAAAAAATGTTACAGAAAAAATAGAGTATGAGATAAAAAATGTTACACAAAAAGTCTTGCCCAAGCCTCTTGTACCATCTTTGTGTCCACACCACACACTCGAGTCTTCAATTTCTAACCAAACTAGCTCGGACTCTGTTTGAGTCTCATTACATGTAAAATACGTAATGTATTTTTCTTTAAAATAATAATATAAAAAAATTATTTGTAGTCTATTGAAAAAAGCTATATTCCAAGTGCCTAAAATTTTTAAAAAGTAATCAAGTTAACTTTATGTAATCGGATCGAATTCAAACAACATAAACCGAAAAGACTCGGAGAAAAAAAAATGAAGAAAGAAAGAGAGAAAGTGAGAAAACAAAGCCCACCCCCCGCCCCCCCACCCCACCGTCTTCCCTTCTGTCTTCTGCTGTATCAGTGTCCTCTACGCCTCTTTTTCTCTCTCTAGAACTAAAACCCCCCTTTGGGTTTTTTGCTTTCTCCTCCCTTTTCCCACCTTCCATCTCCTTTCCTTTCTCTCTCTCCATATAATCCACATACACATGTCCAATAGAGAAATGGGTTTTTTCTATGTCTTCTCGTGTATATCATGCCATTTCTCGTGACTCCTCCTCCGCCTTGTAAAAATTTCATTTACAATCAAATCAAAATCAAAATTTTCAAGAATATATAAAATGACTCCTCCTCTCTTTCTCTCTCTTCCCTTTAACTTCTCCCTATCTCTAAATCCATCACTACTCCTACCCCCCATCTCTCTCAACTAGACAGCTAGAGATATGCGGTCCCCTCAGCCGCTCCGAAACGGCGGCGCCGATGCGACGTCTGCTCGGCCTCCTCACTTTCACTCCACTGTTGCCGTCAGCAAGCTCCGCCGTTTCAACACCCTCATCTTCGTCTTCCGCCTCGCCTCCTTCTGCTTCTCCTTTGCCTCCGCCATTTTCATGCTCACCAATTCTAGGGACTCCAATTCCCCACACTGGTACGATTTTGACGCCTTCAGGTACACTAGATTTTTCCTTAATTTTTCTACTTTTTTATTATTATTATTATTATTTAATCTCGAACTAATTGTCGAAATTAATTTATTCTTTTTACAGATTTGTTTTAGCTGCTAATGCGATAGTGACCGTCTACTCCCTGTTCGAAATGGGAGCTTCTGTTTGGGAGATTTCGCGAGGTATCACGGTCTTCCCTGAAGTCTTGCAAGTCTGGTTCGACTTTGCTCATGATCAGGTTCACATTCAATTTCTCTTTCTATATCTATATAGGAGAATTATCCGACAAAAGGAACATTTAGCTGACCAACTCATCTCCGATCATATAGTATTAAACATTTGGAGAGACAATTGTTTTGACATTTTTGTAGAATAAGGAGGGGCAAAGCAGTCGAATTAATTAGTATCTAATTGTTTGCTATGTTTGCAAATAAAAAATAATAATGTCATACTGATGAAAATTTTAAAATGTGGCTGAAATAAGTGTAATAGTATGGCATATATTTATTTAGGGATGGTTACGACTGAATGGTTGAATCGGTCAGTTATTCAGTGCATTTGTTTTGGCATATATTTATTTGTTTTTTGGTTTTATAGGCTGAATGTGTGAGCTGAATTAATAATAAAAATATGTTATTCAGATATTTTAGATATGTCAGTTATCAAATAATTTTTTTTATTCAGATTCAGATACAACTGATAATATAAATATTATCAACTACTATCTTAGTCTGATAATATAAATATTGTTACAAAATAATCAACGGCATAAAAAAACTGGGCTGATAAGTTATTTTTTTACCCTTCAAAAGTACTTCTAAATATATATATATATATATGGGGATGAATAATAGGAAATATATATGGTATGGATTAAAAATGAGTAATATTACTGTAGCGGATGTAGTTGAAAATGATATAGTGGTTCGTTACTATTATTATTAGCAGCGGACATAATCAGTTGAACGTAAATTTTTCGGTTCTAATCTTAGCCATATTATGAATGACTCATATATATATATATATATATATATATATGCGTCAGCTTTCTCTGTTTTCAATTTCTACCATTTCGTTCAAATTTTTCACAGCTTGGCGCTTTTCCGTCTCGTACCGTTTATCTAAAATTTAGGGGGATGTGTTGTTTAGAATTTTGGGGGCAGGAACTGAAACTTGGAACGCTGTCGTTTTTTTTTTGTATAGGTATTTGCGTACCTGTTACTGTCGGCAAACTCGGCGGGGACGGAGTTGGCCCGGACTCTGAAAGTGATGGACACGTGTACGGCCAGTAATGCGTTTTGTGTTCAGGCGGATATCTCTGTAGCCTTGGGATTCGCCGGGTTTTTGTTTCTGGGAATGTCGGCTCTGCTTTCGGGATTTAGGGTGGTGTCTTTTATAATCAACGGCTCTCGTTTTCATCTGTAGAGAAAACAGAGAAACAGAGAGAGAGAGAGAGAGAGTTTTACTCTATTTAATTGTAGTTTCAATTTATAAATTTTAAATATGGTTCAATGTTATTTGTTGGGGTGGTTTTTAGTAGCCTACTAGTGTGTACTATTGTACATAGATATATATTTTTTTAATGGAAAATAATAATATATCTTAAATTATTTGATTACGTAAATAAATAAATATTAGTGATAATATATAAATACCATCATAGTGAATCACGATTATAATTTCACTTGATCATTGTTAATTTCAATTAATATCACCAAGAAATATTTGGAATACCAGACAGCAAAATTGTTAAAACATGAATGTAGAATCAAATGTTGAGAAATGAAGCCTATCTATAATGGTGGTAAAACAACGGTACAGTTGAGTTGAATGGCCAGTCTTTAATTGCCTTCATATCATATATACTTGGGGTCAGCCATCACATAGTGGTAAGCAATTACCATAACAAATATAAAAATGCCAAGAAAGTTGGCAAAGAATCCCAAGTCTTGATCATCAAACATCTGCAAGGCAAAATTATATAATTCCACTGTTCAGTACCCAAATAAATACCATCACACAGCATGTTACATACTAGAAATTGAACCCTCCATTCTTAAAAATAAGTAAATGAACCCTCAACTTTGCAAGGTTAACTTGAAACTGTTTAATTTATACCCCCCAAAAAAATAACAATGTTCAGTTTAAAGTTTCTCCATCATAGCTGTGAAATATAACCATGTTATACACTGTAACCTAGCTAAAACAAGAAAGGAAAAAGTTTTAAGTATATTGGTAATCAGCATTATCCACCACCCATGCCATATAGATTAAAAAGCACCAACAAGATTACCCATTTTTTTATTCATCACATACCTAACTAATTACCTATCATACTTATTCAGTATATGACCTTTGTGAGACTGATACTTTCACTCTATCCTATCCAGATATCTACTTTGTAGCACTGATATCCATACATGCTTGTTCAAAATTTCACTGTGAACAAATCTACAACACCTACCAAACGCAAGCAAGCCCACAATTTATTAAAATTGACATACCTCAAGACAATATCAAGTTAATTTACCCCACAACCCCCCCAACCCCCACCAAAAAAAATAGAACAACAAAAAAACACAAAGCACAAAACATATCTGAAGGCAAGTAAATAAACTCTCCTTAAATTAACATAATGGGGATTTTTTACCTCCTAATGGTGCATCATAATTCATATTCAATTTTTTGGATAAGTAATTCATATTTAAAAGATAAACACAGGCTCTACTCAATAAGCACCATCTACTATAATTCTAGAAATGCAATCTTCAGGTTCTTAAAAGAGTTTCTCATGGTCAGGTTGAGACAAATCAGTAACCCAGGGGGATTTAAATGTTTGTCCAGTTCAGGTCAGGTTGGCAGCACAATCAACACAATGATTTGAACAAAGACTTTTTTCTAAGTTCTAACTTAAACGTAGTGAAATCCATGAGTAAATCTAGTTTCATAGCTACTAATTCTGAGATCCACAGTCAGAACTGTCACAACCAACATCCCGAGGCACGCGTGTAACCTCTTCGTAATATTCTATATAGCACTTATAAGCTCCCGTCCATAAACTTGTCAAGCAAAAAGCAAACCAAAGTTCAAAATCTACATAAATTCCAAGTCTTTTCACATTTCTTTATATCTAAAAAAGCAATAGACGCATGAAAATCTGAATTGGACAAAGCCCAACAATGTATTATACTAAAAAATTTCATTTGTTAATGATAACTGCAAAGTGCCTTAAAGAACCACAAAACCTCAAAGACTCTAAATTCTACTAGCACTAATCTAGTTTTGTTTTCAGTTTATGGCAAGCAGATGTATTAGTGTAGAAGTGATAAATTTCAAATAAGAGAATTATTTATTTAGCTTTTTAATGAGAAAATTCAAATCAAAGAAATAAAGCTGACTCCAACATACATAAGGGTTTTAGATCTGGAGTCAAATTATGCCAGAACCCTTATAAATCTCAGATATTATTACTCATAGCATTCTATTTCTAATGAATCAACAAAAACAAATCAAACACTCATTCCCAGTATAGAAAAGGGTTTTAGGATCACGGATCTAATTGCATCGTTTACAAATCAATACACTAGAAGAAAAAGATTTGTATACATATATATATATATATATACATATCGAGAGAGAGCGGATCACAGACCTTTCCTGGTTTCCGAACTTCTGCTTCTTCTCCGAATAGTAAAACTGGAAATCAAACCCCGTTAGAATTAGAAGTCAGTCTCCTCCTTGATAAAATATAGATCAGGCAAAAAAGGCCCCGGCCCGCAGGCCGGGTCGGTCTGTTCGTAAAAAAATGGGTTATGGGTTTTATTATTACACCCCACGTTATTAAATAAAACCTTTAAGTCATTAAATAAAAGTTCAATCTAACTGAACTATAATAGTTGCTTGTTTTAACATGCATCTAAATAAAAATACAAAAACTAAAAAGACAACTGTTTAAACAAAATGTACAATGTCTAGTTTTAATTTGTTTGTCTTTTTAAATGAGTTAAATTTGAATCATAATTAAAAATATTCAATTTAAATTATTTAAAATTTAATTCTATCAAATACATAAGTTTCTCAAACATCAATATCATTTATAAAAAAAATTCTTCATTTAACTTTAAAAATTATATTGGAAAATGCATTTATTTAACTATAAATAATATAAAATTTGGAGATTGATAGAAATTTTAGATAGTTTTATTACATTCACAGTACTCCATATTAATTAATTAATACTGTATAAGGTAAATTAATGTAGATGATACATAATCCGCAAAGTGAAAATATATATACCATCCTGATATAGTTTGACTACCAAAGTTAATTAATTAATTTGTGAGAATATTATCAAAATTAAAAACTATATATAGATATAATAAAAAGAAAGCACTACAAAATAGACGTAATTTATTTATGCATAACATTTACACATGTTATAGCAAGTAGTTGTTGTAGTTCAGTTGGATTAAACTCTTATTTAATGATTTAGAGGTATTGTTTTCAACCCTCACAAGTAGCTATATAGTCTTTATTCTTTTACTTTGAGTTAAATTGACAAATTATTTACAGAAATATACAACAATTAGAAAGTAATTACACCATTAGTGCATCAACAAAATAATTATAAAAAGAGGGCAATTAGGACCCATATTACAAAAATAGTACAATTCACAATAATAAGAAAACCTAAAATCAAGGAGAAATAACTGTCATAATTAATAATTCAAATTCAAATATTTAGGATCTAACAACAAAAATAAATTCAAATTCAAATCTTCATCTCCCTCACATACACTTTGAAATAATAGTTAACAAATAAGTAAATAAATAAATAAAATATATGTACATGTAAATTGGGTTCTGTTTCAATTTTTACTTTTTTAGTTCTCCCTTCCCGCCGGTTTCTCTTCCGCTACTCCGTCGCGAATCTCCGTTGTCCAAAACGCCAATGAGAAGAAGAAGAAGATTCGCCCTACAAAAAGTTTAAAAATAAATAGATGTAACTTTTACTGTTCTGAATTTTTTTTATAACTATTTTGTTACTCATAAATACTAAAATGGTTACCTTTGTATGAATGGTTGGCTACCAACTGCATCATATTCAAACGAAATTGGTAACTTAATAAAACTGAAGCATATGATTGGTGGTCGTTCTCCTTCCTTAACAACGGGTGCTAGTGCTGACGTCTTTCCATCATTGTTGAATCTCCTCTTCTTGAAATGTCCATTCTTATTGTTTTGGCCCTGATTACCACCGAAGTGGTTACCATTTCTGGCATGTTGATTCCCTCCACGCTTGTTGTCACCGCTTCGATGACTGCTCTCACTGGTATTATCATTTTGTCGGTTGCTCTCTTTTGGTTGCGTTGACTCGTTATCGCGCTCCACTAACTGAACCCTATTCACAACATCTGAATACAAACACAGTTTATGAGAAATAAGATGTTGACGTATCTCCGGCTTCAACCCTCTTAAAAATATCCGCGTCATTCTCTCTTTATTATCAACCAAGAGGGACGCAAATCGGGACAACTCGGCAAACTTAGCTTCGTACTATGACACGGTCATATTATTCTGCTCCAACTTGATGAACTCTACCTCCTTCATGTGACGAATACTTTCGGAAAAGTACTTGTCATTGAATAGTTCTTGGAACTTCTGCCAAGACATCTTCAGTGCAGCAGGTTGAGTACGCTTTACCGATTCCCACCAGTAATCTGCCTCTCCTCGCAACATAAAGGTGGCAAAGGGAACCTTTTGCTCCTCGGCGCATCCCAAAACATCCAATATCTTGGTGATCTGCTTTATCCACGTTTTTGCCTTAAGTGGTTTTGGTTCTCCAATAAACTCCGATGGTCCCAGCTCCTTGAACTGTTTAGCGGTGACCGTCCGAGAGTTTTCAATGTTTCCACCTACATTTTGGACAGGAGCCGCTCTCGCCTGCTGTTGTATGAATTGCATAAAGCATCTGAACATTTCATCATTCATCATTTGGTCAGTGTTGTTGTTTGCATGAGGATTATTGCCTTCCTAATGCACATTATCCTGATTATTGATATGTGGTGAATCAACGGTCGCCTGTGCTCCATTGCTATTCTCAACATTCTCGGATGTCATTTTCAGGTACTGCCACAAAACAAAAGGTTAATTGACATGTAACCTATTATCCCTATATTCTGACCGACCAATTAAATACCAAAAACTTAGGTAGGTCACACTAGTGAAGGAATTCCTCGTCTCTCCCCTCCTGGTTCTATTCTCACATCTTAGCCAGGGATCATATCCTTAAGCTTTGATACCAACTGTGACGCCCCCAAAATAGGTATACATCACCTATTCTGAGTCGCCAAATACATGGTACGGAATACAAATACAATCGTTAATATATGACAAGAGAGTTGTGAGTTTTAATACAAATACTGTCTTCTAGACAATATCCACTCTCAGAATAAGTCCTCGTTACATTTATTGTCACACTATCCAACAGAATAGTGAGGACTACTAATACTATCATCTGGTCCATCACTCCGTTCCCCGACTCGTCCCAGCTATATTATATCTTATATGATTTAAAAGGTTTTTCATAACTTTTATCGCTGAGACTCAGCTAAAAAAATAATCCACATCATCCCTGCACTACGGCCAAGGATATTCATTAGTATCACAACCACAAATTATCCATGCACCACAGCTAAGGATATTCGTGTATTCATCAATGGTCATGATCATGCTAACAACTGTCCATCAATGCACTACGGGCCAATAAGGACTTTTACCACATCATTTGTAACATTACAGTCATGATTATACCGAATAATCCCTGGTCATAATCATACCAAGTCCATCTATGCACTACAGGCCACAGATGACTTTCAACAAAATATAAACATGAGGATGATGATAATGATATAAGAATTCAATAAAATAAGTTCAAGAATTAATTTATCTAGGAACAAATAACGTCCAAATTGTCAACATGATACTGAATGAAGCACAAATATCAAGGATATTCCACTAATTTTATGAAGTATAAAAGCCAAAACTTTAACCAACTGAGTACAATAAAGAATAGAATAACAAAAAAAATCACCAGATATGCGATAGACCGCACATACAGGTTATTCCAACAGAATAATAAATAACAGAACCAGGTCATGCGTAAACGCACCGACAGAATATTCCGACAGAATAGTAGATAATGGAACCAGGTCCGGCGTAAAACGCACATACAGGATATTCCAACAGAATAATAAAGAATGGAATAACAGAAGAATTTCACCAAGTATAAGGTAGCCCGCGTATACAGGTTATTCCAACAGAATAATAAATAATGGAATAACAGAAGTTCTCTTCATGAATACAAAAGAAATAATACCCCTTACCGTAAAAGAAACTGAATATAAGAGTAGGGAAGTAGCAGAATACTTTTCTATAGTTTCTTTATAATTTCTCTCTTTAGAGTTTCTGTGAATTCGTAAGAAATAATGAAGGAATGAGCTTCTATTTATAGAAGAATGGACTGCATAGTAACTAATTCATGAACGGTCCAGATTGATTTACTTTTAAACGGACGGTCCATAATTAAAGCAAAATCTTTTAAATAAAATATAATATATTCTATTTATAATTATATAATAAAACAAAATTTATATATATATATATATATATATATATATATAAACCATAATACTCCTCCTGTGATAAATTCTGCCCCTTCCCCCAGGCAACCGTCCTTTTTTTTCCAAGTAAAACAAATTTATAATATAAATATATATATATATATATATATATATGTAATAATTGTACTCCCCCCCAATTCCCGTAACCAAATTTTCTTCCTCCCAAGACTTTGTAACACACATGGCCCCTCTCGTGGGCCCCCA
Source organism: Panax notoginseng (assembly GCA_016801055.1). NCBI lineage: Eukaryota > Viridiplantae > Streptophyta > Magnoliopsida > Apiales > Araliaceae > Panax > Panax notoginseng. The sequence goes on along the minus strand of CM029015.1, from coordinate 191,919,091 downwards.
CCTTTATTACACTAAAAATTTTTTTACTGATTATTTTGAAAAATGGGTAAATGGGAGTCCATAAAATAAGCAAAACTTCATAAAAATCATCTTAATAATTTTAACAACATTTATCACTTTTATTATAATTCACAATATTAATCGACCAGGTCGTTCTCAGGAAAGAGGGGGCTTTCCAATAAGGATTTCTCCCTATTGGCGCGCAATTAGGTGACCAAACCACTCCTTGACAGAACTTCTAGACATCGTTAATATTACAAATAATAATATTCATAACTTTGTCGTCTCAATTATTGATTTAATAATATATAAAATATTGACAATAATTGAATCAAATAACGTGAGATATTATGCAGCAATTACTGTAGCAGTAATTGAACAAAACTGAGTGACTTCTCACGTAAGCATCAATAATCAATACCGTGTGCTACTGTGCAACTACGCGTATTACTGTACTTTTAACACCGGGTGTTTCAACATTTAACGGTAAAACTTCCGCCGTTATTTTCATAAAGTATTTTTGTCGTTTTCTCAATCCGATAATAATTCTGTTGTGGGGTCCACCAATGATTGTGCCGTTGTATGAATATTTTCTGTTAAAACGAATATTCCTCGACCAATCGAATATTATATAACAACTTGCGTACTTTGTAAAATTTATAAATATTACCCACAACTATAATATTATATCAAATTTACTCCATAATATTCAAAAATGATATTTATAGAAAATTCATCTTTATTTATAAAAGTTGGGGTCTTACAGGCTTGATCCCCAAATCTGAATTTTCACCAGTTACACACCTCCACGGTTCATAGTTCACCAAATTTTGGTCCTCATCAATTAAGACCCGATCCACCGAATCAACCCGAAAACATTCTTCTTCATCTGTTGGGAACTTCATTACCTTAAAGACATTAAAGGTCACCTCCTGATCGTGTACACGCATCGTGAGTTCCCGTTTTTGTACATCTATCAAAGTCTTTCCTGTGACTAAGAATGGTCTCCCCAGTATGATTGATATATTTTTATCTTTCTCGTAGCCCGAAATGATGAAGTCAACTGGAAAGATAAATTTGTCCACTTTCACTAATACGTCTTCAACAATTCCCCGTGGATATGTGATGGATCTGTCAGCTAACTGCAACGAAATGTTTGTCGGCATTGGAGCCGGTAATCCCAACTGATTGAATAATGATAAGGGCATCATATTGATGCTTGCCCCAAGATCACACAAACATTTTTCAAAATTTATCTTCCCAATTGTGCACGAAATTATGAAACTACCCGGATCCTTCAGCTTCGGGGGTAACTTTTGCTGAAGAACTGCACTGCACTCCTCTGTCAAGGCTACTGTCTCAAACTCGTCTAATCTCCTCTTCCTTGACAATATACCTTTCATGAACTTTGCATAACTTGGAATTTGTTCCAATGTCTCGGCGAAAGGTATGTTGATCTGCAGCTTTTTAAATACTTCTAAGAATTTGCTGAACTATTTATCTTCCCTCTGTTTATTCAATCTTTGCGGATACGGTACCTTAGGGTGAATTTGTGGTACTGAATTCTTAGGCTTCTCAACTGACCTTGATTTATCTTTCTCTTCATGCTGAACCTCAGAATTCTCCAGATTTTCTACTTCAGCAGTCAACTGTTCTGCCTCACGCGGCCTCCTCTTGTAAATCAGGCGCGGGCGCGCGACTTGTAGTGTCTGCGATATTCTTCCCAGACCTCAGTGTGATCGCTTGGCACTGTTCCTTCCTATCTCTTCGTGGATTTGTCTCTGTATTACTCGGCAATGAACCTTAGGGCCTGTTGTTAAACATGTTGGCCATTTGCCCCATTTGAGTCTCCAAATTTTTAATAGCCACTACTTGGTTTTTGATCATAACCTCAGTATTTGCCGTGTACTTTAACATCATCTCCTCCATTTCTGATTTCTTTTCTTGTGGAGGTGCAGCTGGAGTGTGATGTTGTTGTTGTTGAGAAAATCCAGGTGGAAACGGTGGTTTTGGTGTAAACTGTGGCTGAGCTGGCTGTGGCTAAAACTGTTGATTTGTCTGAAACTGATTATGCTTATTCCCTTGGTTATTTGACCAACTAAAGTTTGGATGATTTCGGTTGTTGGGGTGGTATGTGTTCTAAAACTATCCTTGATCTTTCCTATAATTGCTCACATACTGTACTGACTCCGAGCTGATAGCACACTGATCTGTCGAGTGTGACCTCGCACAAATCTCGCATACGAAGGCAACTGTTTTCACTTTACTCTCGGCTATTGAATCTATTTTCTTCGCCATAGCTGCCATCTATGCCGACAACTGCGTAATAGTATCCACTTCCAACAAACCTACAACTTTGGGCCGTGGCATCCGAGATGTAGGATTTTGAAAATCGTTTGATGCCATTGTCTCGATAAGGTTATAGGCTTCCTCATAGCTCTTTGCCCATAACGCCCCTCCTGCAGCTGCATCTACAATCGTTCTAGAGTGCTATCCCAATCCATTATAGAATGTGTTGATCACCATCCAATCTGGCACTCCATAGTGCGGACACTTCCGTAGCATCTCTTTGTATCTCTCCCATGTTTCGTATAAGGATTCACCCTGTTGTTGTTCAAACTGAGAGATTGTTGTCCTCATTTTCGCCGTCTTAGCCATTGGGAAAAATTTAGCTAAGAACTTTTGTGCTAAGTCCTCCCATGTAGTAATTGATCCTGCTGGCAAAGAATGAAGCCAACTTCTCGCTTTATCCCTCAATGAGAACGGAAACAGCCTAAACCGGATAGCATCCTCTGTCACCCCGTTATATCTGAACGTGTTACATATCTCAATAAAGCTCAACAGGTGTTCATTCGGATCATCTGTAGCGGCACCCCCAAACTGTACCAAATTTTGCACCATCTGAATAATGCCTATTTTTATCTCGAATGTATTAGCTGTTATCGCTGGTCTGACTATGCTAGACTGAAGTCCATTAATATTCGGCATGGAATATTCCCTCAGAGCCCTATGCTCCTCTCTTTGCTCTTTTCCTTGTCCCTCGGCTGCCATATTAGATGTAGTACTTTCTAACTGAGCTTGCAAATTTCTCCACACACCTGCCTTCCAACCTCTTCCGTTAATGTTATCCTGCGCTGGCGTTAATTCTGAGTTTGATGATCGCGTGTGCATAAAAATCTACAAGTACTTGAAACCAAAATCAAAACAAAAATAGAAATGAGAAACGATCAGAATTGTCTAAGTCATACAATATAACTTAAAACTGATGATAATTATTTAAATTAAACGCCTTTTCCCGGCAACGGCGCCAAAAACTTGTTGCCTCTTTTTTAGTTCTAACAAAAGAGCTCTAACTCATGCAAGCATACATGTGTCAACAAGTAATACAGAGTAAGTAAAGTATTGATCCCACAGAGAAAGTTGTCTAATTTAAATCACTATGCATCAATTAAATCACTATATTTATATGCTTAAACTAATGACTATATTGGTGAATTACTCTAATTGCAAATAATAACTAAAACACAAATAATAATGGAATAAACTAAATCTGGAAATAATGGGATCCTAACTTCATTTAATACTTCATCTAATTACCACTATTATGCAAGAAAGGTTCACATGTCACAGGAAAGTAGCCAAGAGCACTAATAGAGTCATAGCCATTTTTAATGCACTATGACCTACTTACATAGCATCCACAAGCGATAGACTCCATGTAATCATCAATACAACCAAAATCACTATATGTCTATGTGAAATTGCAATCATACTAAATTTAAGCACAAGCCCTTATTTTAACTCATACGGTGAAACAGTATATGTCTATCTGGTTCACGAAATACACAAGCCATATAAAACAGCCCCATATACGTATTCTATCATGATTACAATCCATACTCGCATGTTCATTGTCAATTCCATACAAGTACTGAAAACGAATGGTGATCAAGCATTCATACATGCAAAACAACCATGATAGAAATCCCATGTAATATGTAAAACATTTCAGCATTCAAGCATGCAATTAAACTACATACTAAAATCTGTTAGAATCCCATAATGGAGTTTAGTTCATGACTGAACCAAAAGCCATTATGGGATCAAAGCTAAACATGGCTAATAAACAAACAATTGAAAGATGAAGGATAGAAACGATCAAACCCAATTGTTGATTATCATCCACTAGTAACGTTCAAATCCTCATATAAATCCAGTAAAATAATAATAATAATCCACACTGATAGAAAATCCCAAGAAGAATTAGAAAAGATGGAGTTTAGGCTTTGTTCTACGTTGGAATCTCTCTCAGCGTGTAAACCCTAGTTCTAATATGAAAATACGTCAAAAGTACTGAATGACTCTTCTGACACCAGTCAGAAATCGTTTTTAATTAATTACAGCCTTTAAAATTAGAGATTAAAATAAACAGCTCGGCAGCATCAGGCATCGCGCGCGGCCGCACACCCCTCCTTTGCATTCCTCGCGCGGGCGCGCAACTTGCAGTGTGTTCTGCCTGTCCAACCGGTGGCTCGCGCGGGCGCGCGTCCTCAAGCGTGTTCTGCCGCGCGGCTTGCAATCTGTACTCTGTTTTGCTGCTTCTGAGTATGGTTCTACATTGTTGCTGCTGCTACTGTATTGTTGAGCTGTTCATCCTTGTCATGCTTAGTTTCCTTGCTCCACTAGATCCTCACGCCATGCATCCTATAGCCTCATGCCATTTTCATCACCAAATCATGTCATATCCTGCACTTTCACACCAAAGGAGTTTTAAGTAAATGTAATGCAAAATAACATGAAATGGACTAAAAACACACTAAAATATACTTGAGATGGGCATAGTTCGCGTGAATTAATATCCAATAAGTAAGTGTAAAACCCACTTATCAGTCACCCACAAAAAACTTTTCTAAATAAGGGAAATAGAAAATAGGATGAGGGAACGTAAACCTGTAGACCATTTAGGTAAAATGACAAGGGCTCTAACAGGGACATGTCAATAAAAGCATATAATCTTGAACCAAAGAATTTTAAACACAATTGTTCTCCAGATCAAAAAATACAAAAGATGAAAAACAACAAGAATTTACAATTTCAAATCACATGTATTCAAACAAATTCAAAAAATGGGTAATGTGGGTTTGTGGGTGAGGAATGAGAACTAAGAGTGAGATGATCGATGTGAGTTTGAATTTTTGAGAGATGAATTATTGGTCGTCGGATGTTGAAGCCCCAAATGATTTTAGATTGTTGGATGTTAAAGCCCCATTTCTTGACTGAAATTTGATTATAGCCTGTAAAATCGCCCGTTTGTGGATTTCGGTCAATTTCTGTTTAGAATTTGGAAAAACTTTCTTCTGCAAAGTTGTAGATAATGAAATTTCCTCTGGAAAAAACATAAGGTTTGAATTTTTCTGACAAAAGGGCTATTTATTATAAATTATTGAATCTTTAAAGTTCCGAAATAATTAATTTTTGGAAGTTTTAATTATTTTTAATATGAAAAACATTTTTGGTCATTATTGTGGGTCTTGCATGTGATGTAAATGGCTGAATTCAGATCTAAGAAAGTGGGTGTAAGAAATTTGATTATATATATTAATATTATATTAAATTTTCTGTTTTGGTGTTCTAAGCATTTTCCTATAAATAGGGTGCTTAGGTTAGAATTGAAAATCACACCAGAAACTAAAGTTTTTTCTCTCTTTCTCTCTCGATATATTGAGCGTATTCTTGTGAGTATTTTGATACTTTGAGTGTTGTAATACGGTGCAAGTTCCTTTCAGCACTATATTCAGTATTCCAGCCAGAAATGCTATTCTTTCGAGGTAAGTGATATTATATTTTTTTAAATGATATTATTTCTTTCAATATCATTATGCCGGAGTATTAGTCAGATTTTTCTTGTGAAATTCTTATCTTTTAGTGTCAGGATTACTATTCACGTATACGGCACTATTCACAGAAAAATTAATTTTAATTTTTTTGTCTAAAATATCTATTATGGATACTAGATTTGATTGTATCTATGCTTTGATCATTCTTGAATTTTACTCCACTATGATTATTTATGAGGTATTTTTGGACATGGATAAACTGAAATACGATCGAATCCTTAATATTTGTTATTTTGTTTCACTGGATTCGTTCACTTTAAAATATTTTTCATCATCCTCAGTCCTAAATGATGATATTACTGAATATTTTTGGCATGTAGTGCAAAGATGAATGATTTCTGATGAATATCTTTGGCCCGTAGTGCAAAGATGAACATGTGTTTAGATGAACATGACCAACTAATGAATATCTTTGGCCTATAGTACAAAGATGAATATTTGATTTCAGTTATATATTGATTGATGTTACATGGATAAAATATCGGCGATAAACTTTTAAATTCATATGTAGAAGATAGTAGATTTCATTCTCTACTTAACTCTTCTAATGAATTATTATTTCCGCTGCGAATATTGATCTGAAACTTGTTGTCTATTGTATTCTATTATATTTTTCCCTGTTGAAGACTAACGATAATTTGTTCTATATTATATTAGTCATAATATTCTTTACTGGGCTAGTTGAGCTTACTCTTTTCTTTTTTGTTCCATTTTTCTTTTCAGGAGGCGAGAATGTAGCGAGTACTAGTCGGGGTATGGAATGATGGTTCTAGAAGTTATTTTAGTAGTCCTCACTATTTTTATAAAATAATATATCAATAATTATAATGAGGACTTATTTGGATATGAATATTGTCTAGATGGCAATATTTGTATTTAAACTCACAGTTTTTATGTTGTATTAATAAAGCTATAGTTGTTTCTGTACCATGTATTTTGACGACTCAGAATGGGTGTTATATACCTATTTTGGGGGAGTCACAGTTGTTATTCCATTCTTTATTATTCTGTTAGAATAAACTGTATACACGAACTACTGCATGCATAGTGAAATTCTTTTGTTATTCCATTCTTTATTATTCTGTGGGAATAACCTGTTTACGCGGACTACCACATGCATGGTGAATGACCCTTCGTATTCATTTTTATTAATATACGGGAGTAACCTGTCTACGCGGATTACCGCATGCATTGTGAATGACCATTCGTATTCATTCTTTATTAAATTATGGAAATGATCTGTCTACGTGGATTACCGAATGGCGGGTGAAAATCTATTTGCAGTTTCGTATATTCTATTATACTCGTATGAGATATCATTTCTTTTATACTCGTCATGGAATATTGTTGTCTTTTATATTTTTCTTTTATGAGTACTATTCACGGGTTACTATTCACGTATAAAGCACTATTCACGTATACGGTACTATTTATGAATACGGAGTACTATTCACGAGTTACTATTCATGAGTTACTATTTACGACAAAATTGGTTTCTTTTTCTGACTAAATTATCGTTGATTTATGAATCTTAGTCTTGAAAGTAAATCCATGCTTTGACTATATTATTTTTGTTATTATATATAACATTTTTATAAAACGGTGGTCGATAGTTGTTGAGGTTTCCCTAAAACAGTATAAAAATAATTTTATTGAGAATTTTAGATAAGTGTGTCATATTTTAAACGTCATTTTAACCGTTGATTTTGGTGAACCCAACTTTGGAAGGGTGTTTTGCCACTATCATACAAGATGTCTAATGACAGATGACTTCGTGTTATCATAAGACAAGGTTGTGCACATGCACTTGCTGATTATATCTATGAGCACTACCTATATAATCTTGGAGTGTGGTTGAAATATAATTCTCAATTGAAGACAATGGAGATAATTATATGTCAAAAGAAGACTCACCATTGGAAAGAACATGATAGTAATCTTCTCATTTTTCTTTAGGGTCTATTCGGTCAACCAAGGATAATTCTCGAGTCATATGATATCTATCATAACTTAGATACATGACCTCCAATATACGAAGGTTTCCTTGAGCATTTTCCAAATATTTTAATTTCTAAAATAATTATTGACTGTACTTTTATGTAAAGTACCATTGTAAGATGTTGTGGTTGAGATCGACACCATGAGAGTTACATATATTTGTATTAAAACTCACAGCTTATGTGCTGTCATACTCTGCACGACAGTTCAACAGTTGTATAAATGAAGTTTATTTTTGATTTCTGTAGTGTGATATCTGGAGACTCAAGATGGATTGTGTGAACCTATTTTGGGGGCGTCACAGAAACTGTATCGTGCGACAAAAAAAAGGAGTTGTTATAACAAGCAAACAATAATTTCTAATTGTCAAGTTACTATTTAAAAAGTTACAATCAATCAAAAAGGCTTATAAATAATAAAAAAATAAACCTTAAAATGTAGTTAAACTTAGTTTAAATTTATGAGAATTTGACTATTAAAGTTGGATATTCTTTATTTATTCATTGAAATTTGTCTTCATAAGAATTTTTATTTAAATGTTTTGTGGAGTATGTATGAAAAGTGCAGGTGTGTTAAAAATTAATTTAGGCTTTTAGTTTAGTATGTGTCCATATTCAGTGCCTTCAGGCACGGGTTATCGCTAGTCTATAATATAAAAGGGAGCGACTCAAATCCCAAGACTTCAACATCTAACGGCCTCAAATCAATTTAGGCTTCAACATCCGACGGCCAAAAATTTATCTCTCAAAAATTCAAACCCACATTTATCATCTCACTCTCAGTTCTCCCTCCTCACCCACGTACCCATGATTCGTTTTTTCAAAAAATGAACTTTGATTTCTTTCTTTTTGCTCTCTTCAACAACATTTCTTTTCATTTTTTCCCTTTACGTATTCTTTCTCTCTCTTCACCATCTCCCTGCATCTGGGTCTACTACATGTGATCTTCATCTTACCACCTTCCACCATCAAAATTTAAATTTTCATTTTCTTTCTCAAGTTTCCTTATAATTAATTTGGTGATAAAGTTAATTTGGGTTTTAATTTGAACTCAAACTACCTGAACAACTCCCAAGACTTGTTTCTTTAGATCCAACAGTCTTTGAAATTCAAATGGGTAAAGATAGATGAATGTACACACACATATATATATGTATTATGGAAAAAAAGTTATGATTTTTTAGTTTCAGATCTACAATTATAAAAATATGTAGAAATGGGTCATATGATTTTAGTTATGGACGTTGGCTATGGAGTTTAGACAGTGGCAAGGGAGGAGATGTTTGCGATAAATCTTTAAAAAACACGGGTGATGATGGTTGAAGAGATCTGGCGGACTAATACATTAGGAAGATGAAAAAGATAAAGTGATAATAGAGAGATAAAGAAAAGATAAAAAAATGACATACACACACACACACACACACACACACATATATATATATATATATATATATATATATATCAATTCATCTCGCAGGATTCAACTTAATATCTCACGTGGCTTACTATTTTTTTTCCATATTATTTGTTAAGATTTATTATTTTTTATAGAAATGCTAAGTAGACAATAAATAAACGGACATCTAATTAATTTAACAAAATTGCTAATTAGCATATTTTAAAACTTTAATGGCTAAATGATGAAAATTTGACAACTACAATAGAGTATTTACCCTTTTTGTCTTTTAGGATTAGTAATCTTAGAAATTGATTTATCTTTTTTAGACATAATGTGAGACGTACATTTTTAAACTCAAAATTGATAACAATTATTAAAAAATAAAAAATAAAAAATCATTATCAATTGGTTTATTTTTAAGTGACATTGGGAGTATATATTTTATTATTAAATGACATTGGGATTAAGAATTTGAAGACGTAAACGTTCTTATTTTAATTATTACATTTATAATTTATTCTCAAACTAATACTGTGATGCCCCCAAAATAAGTATGCGTCACCTATTATGAGTCACCAAAAATATGGTACAAAAATAACTACAACTTTATTAATACAATTGTCGTGCAAAATACGACAACACATAAACTGTGAGTTAAAATACAAATATTGTCTTCTAGACAATATTCACACTCAAATAAGTCCTCATTACAATTATTGATACACTATTTTACAAAATAGTGAGGAGTATAATAACAACTGTCTTGAAACATCACTCCACACCCCGACTACTTCCCGCTATATTCTCGCTTTCTGAGAAGAAAAATGGACTAAAAAGGAAAATGGTGAGCTCAACTAATCTAGTAAAAAATATTATGACTAAGATAATATATAACAAATTATCGTTAGTCCTCAACAGGGAAAAATTTGATAGAATATATAATAAACAACAAGTTTCAGATCAATATTCGCAGCGAAAATAACAATTCATAAAAGAGTTACGTAGAGAATGAAATCTACTATTATCTATGAATTTAAAAGTCCATCATCAATATTTTATCCCTGTAACAATAATCAATATACATCTTAAATCAAATATATTCATCTTTGCACTACAACCCAAAGATATTCATTTGTATCACCAGTTGGTCATGTTCATCTAAACACCTATTCATCTTTGCACTACGGGCCAAAGATATTCATCAGTTAATCATTCATCTTTGCACTACAGGCTAAAGATATTCAGTAATATCATCATTTAGGACTGAGAACGATAAAAATATTTTTAAAAAAATGAATCCAGTGAAATAAAAGAATAAGGATTCGTATTTTCGTTCATCAACATTCAAAAATACTCCATAATAAACTATTATAGAGCAAAATTCAAGAATGAAGATCAAAACATGAATACAATCAAAGTTAGTAATCATAATAAACAACTTGGAGAAAGAAAAGAAAATTTTAATTTTTCTGTGAATAGTGTCGTATACGTGAATAGTAATCTCGACACAAAAAGACAAGAATTTCACAAGAAAAATTTTACCAATATTTCGGCATAATGATATTGAAAGAAATAATATCATTTAAAAAAAATAACATCCCTTACCTCAAAAAGACAGTACTTCTGACTGGAATACTGGATATAGTGCTGAAGAAACTTGCACCGTATAACAACACTCAAAGTATCAAAATACTCACAAGAATACGCTCGATAATATAGAGAGAGAAAACTTCAGTTTCTGGTGTGATTTTCAATTCTAACCTAAGCACCCTATTTATAGGAAAATACTTAAAACACTAAAGTAGAAAATTTAATAAAATATTAATATATATTAAAAATTTCCTACGCCCACTTAGACTTCTGAATTCAGCATGTTTACAACACTTATGGGGCCCATCAAAATGAAAAAAACATTTTTCTTAAAAAATATATTTAAAACTTCAAAAATTTAATTATTCCGGAACTTCAATAATTCATAATAAATAGCATTTTAATCCGAAAAATTTGAATCTTATGTCCATTCCATAGAAAATTCAATTATCTACAGCTTTGTAAGTTTAAGTTTTTTTAAATTCGATGTAGAAATTTACCGAAATTCACAAACGGACGATTTTATGTGTTATAATTCAATTTCATTCACAAAATGGGGCCCACGAACATGTTTAACATGTTTTAAATATTTTTTTGTAACAAAAATACTCTTCCTCCTCATTTATTCATATATCACACAGTCATTATAAATTATCACAAATATTATATTATTATAATATAATAATATATTTAAATAAATTATTTTATCAGAAAAGATAAAATATCAATTTTCAACAATTGTCACATTAAAAATTTTCTCCATCTATATCCACATAAAATGAATATTTTCTTTATCATATAAATCAATAATTAATTATTCACAAATAATATTACAGAATCACAATACTGACAACTAGGCCGTTCCTAGGAAAGAGGGGGCTTTCCAATAAAGATTTCTCCTTACTGGTGCGTAATTAGGTGACCAAACCTCTCCTTAGACATAATTTTCTAGATATTACCAATAATGCTATTTAATAATATTATTCAAATAATATGAATTATTGATCTGATAATAGAAAATATTGTGCATTGATAATTATTGAAACAACAATAACATAAAATACCAATGTAGCAATTATTGAATCAATAAAATAAAATATTGAACAGTAATTACTATAACAATTATTGAGTAGTGCTTTCTTACGTAAGAATCAATAATTGTTGCAATACCGTGTGCTACTGTGTAAGATCCCAGCTTATTAATGAATAAAATCAAATTTTCTGTAAATATTATTGTGAATAATAAGGGGTTAATTTGATATAATACTTTGGTTATGGGTGAAATGTACAAATTTTACAAAATATGCAAGTGGTTATAAATTATTCATTTTGTCGGGGAATATTCGTTTTGTCGTGGAATATTCTTGCTGTCGGGGAATATTCGTACGACGACGCAGCCATGTGTGGGCCCCATAACGGAAAGCGATTGGATGAAAAAAATGACAAGTATAAGTTGTTTATAAATAACGGCGTAGTTGTTACCGTTAATACTGTTGGAATACCCGGTGGTTAAAATACAGTAGCACACAGTATTGCACCAATTATTGATTCTTACGTAAGAAGGCACTACTCAATAATTGTTACAGTAGTTATTATTCAATATTTTATTTTATTGATTCAATAATTGCTGTGTTGATATTTTATATTATTGTTGTTTCAATAATTGTTACTGCACATTATTTCTCATTATCAGATCAATAATTAATATTATTTGAATAATATTATTAGATAACATTATTGGCAATGTCTAAAAAGTTCTGTCTAATGAGAGGTTTGGTCACCTAATTGCGTGCCAGTAAGGAGAAATTCTTATTGGAAAGCCCCCTCTTTCCTGGGAACGGCCTGGTTGTCATAAATGTGATTCTGTAATATTATTTGTGAATAATTAATTATTGATTCATATGATAAGGAAATATTCATTTTATGTGGATATAAATGAAGGATATATTTTTGTGGTTAAAAATGAAGGAGTTAATATTGAGGTTTTTATCAGTATTTTTGTCGGAATGGAGATATTAAAAATCAGGATTTTTGAGATATTTTGCGGGGGTTATAATTTTTATTCCGACAGTTGGATCGTGGTAATTTTTGGATATGTTATACATATATAAGTTGAGTATATGTCCACAAATTTTGAACTGTTAAAAATGAACGTATGATTTATTATGAATTTTACGAAATGACTGGTTCAGAAATTGTTGAATTTTCGGAGTTTATCATTTTGGTAAAAAATTCTAGAATTAGTGGGCCCCACTTTTGGTTGGTGAAAATGTGCTGAAATTTTTATTTAAATGTGGTGGGTGAGAATAGTTGCAGGTAAAGCCATCAGGTTGTTAGTCAAAAATACTCCTCACCCACTTCTGCCAACCTTTGAATTTCTTTTCTCATTTTTTGCCAAACTTTGATTTCTTGCTCCCACTTTGTTGAAAATCTTGCCAAACTAATTATGTTATCTTCCTCTATTCTGCTATAAAAGGGGCAGCAAATGAAAGAAGAAGAGACACCCATCAATACAAACTCCATCCGAAAGTAAGAAAGAAGAGAGAAGAAAAACTTCTGTAAAGCTTTAGAAAATAGAGAGAGAAAGATAATTCAAATAAAAGTGTATTTTATTTGGGTTCCATCACATAGTTATTGTGGTGAAGTAATTTGAGTTTGTACTCAAATTAAGATATCTTTGTATTCTCTCAATTTATTCTAGTAGATTTTTCGGAGATCGTCCCGTGGTTTTTACCTCTTAGTTTTAGAGGGTTTTCCACGTAAAATTCTTGGTGTCTCGTGGTTTGATATTTTCTACTTATTATTTTCTGCAGTGATTATTATTTTGGTGGAACTGTAAATTGAATCTAGTTGGCATGTGCTGATATTTTATCCGTCTAATTTATCAAAGACAACAGTAGTTGGGAGGTGTTTTTCCTAACAACTGGTATAAGAGCTAAGGTTATTTGCTTGGGTGTTTTTGATAAATTTTATGGAGGAATCAGTCGGAGCCATGATTAAATTGACCTCTTCAAATTTTTCGATCTGGAAGCCCAGAATGGAGGATATTCTTTATTACAAGGATTAATATGATCCGTTAGAGCTCGAGGGAAAGAAGCTAGCGGATAAATCTGAGGCTGATTGGAATAAAATGAATAGGAAGACTATTGGTCACATCCGGCAGTAAATTGATCAAAGTGTGTTCCACCATGTTTCACAGGAGACGGATGCTCACACTTTATGGACAACACTAGAGTCTATGTACGAGAAGAAGAATGCACAAAATAAAACTTTTGTCATTCGAAAAATCGTGAATCTAAAGTACAAGGACAGGAGCAGTATGTCGGAGCATATGAGTGAGTTCCAAGATTTGGTGAACCAGCTGTCCACCATGAAGTTGAATCTTGATGATGAGATTCAGGCTCTTTTGCTTCTCAGTTCGTTGCCAAACAGTTGGGAGACGTTAGTGGTGTCTCTAAGTAATTCAGCTCCAGAAGGAAAAATGACTATGCAAATGGTCAAAGACAGTCTTCATAATGAGGAGACAAGGCGAAAGGAGCAAGGCGTAAATTTTGAGGCACATGCTCTTGTCACAGAGAACAGGGGCAGAAGCAATTTTAGGGGATCTCACAAAGGAGATACAAGTCGCAGCAAAAGCAAAAATAACAGGAGCAAGTCAAAGACCAGACAAGGTGAAACGTATAGATGCTTCCATTGTAATAAGGAAGGTCATTACAAGAGAAATTGTAGAATCTGGTTAGACAAGCAGAAAAATGGTGAGCAGGGAAAGGTTGAGGAGAAGAACACTGCAGCCATAGTTACCGAAGATGTTGTGATTCTTTTATTTGGGGAAGAAGAATGCTTGCGCGTTGATGATCGGATAGTTGATTGGGTGGTTGATACTGGTGCCTCGTATCATGCTACACCTAAGAGAGAATTTTTCACAACTTACAAAGCTGGAGACTTTGGGTATGTGAGAATGAGAAATACTGATCAGTTCAAGATTATTGGAATTGATGATGTTTGCATTCAGACAGGTGTTGGTTGCACTGTTACCTTGAGGGATGTTAGACACGTTCCAGATTTGCGTCTCAACTTAATTTCTGGCATGGCCTTGGACAAATAAGGCTATGAGAATCACTTTGGCAGTGGAAAGTGGAAGCTTACCAAGGGCTCTATGGTGATTGCAAGAGGTGTTGCTTGTTGTTCGTTGTACAAGACTCATGTGAAGGTGTGTTCTAGTGAGTTGAATGCAGTTGAAGATGACACTTCACCTAACTTGTGGCATAAGAGGCTTGGCCACATGAGTGAGAAAGGGTTGCAGTTATTAGCAAAAAGGTCACTCATTCCTTTTGCTAAAGGTACTATTTTAAGCCCTTGTGATTATTATTTATTTGGGAAACAACATAGAGTTTCTTTTAGTAGTTCAGCTAAAAGAAAATCAGAGCTGCTAGAGAGAGTATATTCTGATGTATGTGGACCCATTAAGGTTAAGTCTTTGGGTGGAAATAGGTACTTTATTACCTTTATTGATGATGCTTCGCGGAAGGTGTGGGTATTTTTGTTGAGAACAAAAGACCAGGTATTCCAGTTTTTTCAGAGTTTTCATGCTATGGTTGAAAGGGAGACTGGAAAATCGTTGAAGTGTCTTCGTAGCGACAACGGAGGGGAATACACTTCTAAGGAATTTGCTGAATATTACAGTAAGCATGGCATTCGGCATGAGCAGACTGTTCCTGGTACCCCACAGTATAATGGTGTGGCTGAGAGAATGAACCGCACTATTATTGAGAGAGTGCGATGCATGTTGAAAATGGCTAAACTATCTAAGTCATTCTGGGGTGAAGTTGTTCGTACTGCTTGTTACCTGATTAATAGATCTCCATCAGCACCGTTGGATTTTCAGATTCCAGAAAAGATTTAGAGTGGTAAGGATTTTTCTTATTCTTATTTGAGGGTATTTGGGTGCAAGGCTTTTGCACATATCCCCAAGGAACAAAGATCGAAACTTGATGACAAATCTACTCCATGTGTATTTGTTGGCTATGGAGATGCAGAGTTTGGATACCGGTTATGGGATCCAATACAGAATAAATTATTCAGGAGCAGAGATATGGTGCTTCATGAGCACCAGAATTATGAGCATTCTGATAATGCTACACAGCCCAGAGATAATAGAGTTCCAGATCTCAGCGAAGTTCCTTCTCCAGTACAGAATGCCACAGTTAGAGAAGGAGGTCAGAATGAAGATATGACTGATACAGATTTGCACGATGGTGATGGGTCAGATGCAAAGAGTATTGATCAGGGGGAGCAACCTGATATTGAAGAACCTCAGCTAAGAAGATCCACTAGAGAACGTGTGCCATCAGTCAGATATCCTTCATCTGAATATCTTTTAGTTGCTGAGGAGGAGGAGCCAGATGATTTTCAGGAAGTCAAGACTCATAAGGATAAGGGAAATTGGTTGAAAGCTATGCAAGATGAGATGGATTCTTTGCACAAGAATCAGACCTATGAGTTGACTACACTTCCGAAGGGCAAGAAAACATTGAAGAACAAATGGGTGTTTAAGCTTAAAAATGATGGTGAAAAACTAGTGAAGTACAAGGCTCGACTAGTTGTCAAGGGTTTTGCTCAAAAGCAAGGTATTGACTTCGATGAAATTTTTTCTCCAGTTGTGAAGATGACTTCTATTCGAGTAGTGCTGGGATTAGTTGCTAGTATGGATCTTGAGCTTGAGTAGTTGGATGTGAAGACTGCTTTTCTTCATGGTGATTTGAAGGAAGAAATCTACATGGAACAGCCAGAGGGATTTGAAGTTAAAGGGAAAGAACACTTAGTTTGCAAGTTGAAGAAAAGTTTGTACGGCTTGAAACAAGCCCCAAGGCAGTGGTACATGAAATTTGACTCAGTGTGTATGTCAAGAGGTTCCCAGATGGTAACTTCGTTATTCTGTTGCTATATGTAGATGATATGTTGATAGTTGGGCAGGATGCTGATATGATTCGCAGGCTCAAGGGTGAGTTGTTCAAGTTCTTTGATATGAAGGACTTAGGTCTAGCTAAACAGATTTTGGGTATGAAGATTGTTCGTGACAGGAAAGCCAAGAGGTTGTGGTTGTCACAAGAGAAGTATGTTGAGCTGGTGCTTGCAAGATTCAACATGAGTGATGCTAAACCAGTTAGCACACCACTGGCTAGTCATATTAAGTTGACAAAGTGCATGTGTCCTTCTACTAAGGAAGGGAGTGATGATATGAAAGCAGTTCCCTACTCCTCTGCTGTAGGGAGTCTTATGTATGCAATGGTTTGTACGCGGCCAGATATTGCTTATGCAGTTGGCGTTGTGAGCAGGTATTTGTCAAATCCTGGCAGAGAACATTGGGAAGCAGTTAAGTGGATTCTCAGATACTTGAAAGCTACTTTCAGTTTATGTTTGGTTTTTGGTAGTACGAGTCCAGTCTTGGAGGGTTTTACAGATGCAGACATGGCAGGTTCTGAAGAGAAGAAGTCTACTTCGGGGTATTTGTTTACTTTTACAGGGGGAGCAGTATCATGGCAGTCCAAGTTGTAAAAGTGTGTTGCTTTGTCTACAACTGAGTCAGAATACATCGCTGCTACTGAAGCAGGCAAGGAGATGTTGTGGTTAAAACGGTTTCTCCAAGAGTTGGGTTTAAAACAAGATGAGTATGTGGTTTATTGTGATAGTCAGAGTGCAATTGACTTGACCAAGAATGCCACGTATCATAATCGGACCAAGCATATTGATGTTCGTTATCACTGGCTTCGAGAAGTGATGGAAAAGGAATTGATGAAAGTGAAGAAAGTTCATACTGACGAGAATCCTTCAGACATGTTAACAAAAGTTGTTACTCGTGACAAGCTGAAATTTTGCAAGGAATTGGTCGGGATGGACTCCAAGTGACAGGGTCACAGAGATCACCTCCTCTAATGGGTTCGGAGGGGGGAGATTGTTAGTCAAAAGTACTCCTCACCCACTTCTGCCAACCTTTGAATTTATTTTCTCCTTTTTTGCCAAACTTTGATTTCTTGCTCCCTACTTTGTTGAAAATCTTCCAGACTAATTACGCTATCCTCCTTCATTCTGCTATAAAAGGGGCAGCAAATGAAAGAAGAAGAGACACCCATCAATACATACTCCATCCGAGAGTAAGAAAGAAGAGAGAAGAAAAGCTTCTGTAAAGCTTTAGAAAATAGAGAGAGAAAGATAATTCAAATAAAAGAGTATTTTATTTGGGTTCCATCACATAGTTATTGTGGTGAAGTAATTTGAGTTTGTACTCAAATTAAGATATCTTTGTATTCTCTCAATTTATACTAGTAGATTTTTCGGAGATCGTCCCGTGGTTTTTACCTCTTAGTTTTAGAGGGTTTTCCACGTAAAATTCTTGGTGTCTCGTGGTTTGATATTTTTTACTTATTATTTTCTGCAGTGATTATTATTTTGTTGGAACTGTAAATTGAATCTAGTTGGCATGCGCTGATATTTTATCCGTCTAATTTATCAAAGACAACAGTAGTTGGAAGGTGTTTTTCCCAACACAGGTTGCAGGTTAAGTCTGCTTCGGCGTGCTAACATTTTCCTATAAATAGAGGGCTAAGTTAGAATTAAAAATCACACCAGAAATAAGTTTTCTCTCTTTCTCTCTCTAGATTATTGAGTATATTTTGTGAGTATTTAGATACTTTGAGAGTTTCTATTCATCAGAGCAAGTTTCTTTCAGCCTTATACCGGTATTCCGACCAGAAGTACTGATATTTTGAGGTAAGGGATGTTATTTTCTTCTTAAATGATATTATTTTCTTCAATATCATTATGCCGAAATATTGGTTTGAACTTTTATCAAATTTGGAACTTTTTGTGTCGGGGTTACTATTCACGTATACGACACTATTCACGTATACGACACTATTCACGAATACGGCACTATTCACCGAAAAATAAAATTTTCTTCTTTTTGTCCAAGATGTCTATTATGGTTACTATCTTTGATTGTATCCATGTTTTGATCTTTATTTTTGAATTCTGCTTCACAATTGATTATTATGAAGTATTATTGATCTTAGATAAACTGTTATACGAATCCCTACTATTTGTCCTTCTGTCTCACTGAATTCGTTTTCTTTAAGATATTTTTCATCATCCTCAGTCCTAAATGATGATATTACTAAATATCTTTGGCCTGTAGTGCAAAGATGAATGATTAACTGATGAATATCTTTGGCCCGTAGTGCAAAGATGGACAGGTGTTGAGATGAACATGACTGACAGGTGATACAAATGAATATCTTTGGTCTGTAGTGCAAAGATGAATATTTGGATAAAGATGATTATTAATTGATGTTACAGGGATAAAATATTGATGATGGACTTTTAAATCTTAGAAGATAGTAGAATTCATTCTCTACTTGACTCTTCTAATGGTTTGCTGTTTCCGCTGCAGTTGTTGATCTAAAACTTGTTGTCGATTATATTCTATCAGTTTTTTCCCTGTTGAATACTAATGATAATTTGTTGTATATTATCTTAGTCATAATATTCTTTACTGGGCTAGTTGAGCTCACCATTTTCCTTTTTGTTCCATTTTTCTTCTTAGGAGGTGAAAACATAGCAGGATCTAGTCGGGGTATGGAGTGATGGTTATAGAAAGATGTTTTAGCAGTCCTCACTATTTTTGTAAAATAGTGTTTGAATAATTGTATTGAGGACTTATTTGAGTATGGATATTGTCTAGAAGACAATATTTGTATATAAACTCACAGTATGTGTTGTCGTATTTTGCACGACAATTGTATTATTGAATTTGTAGTTTGCTTTCTGTACCATGTATTTGGCGACTCAGAATGGGTGTTGTATACCTATTTTGGGGGCATCACAGTTGGTATCAGAGCTTAGGGATATGATCCCTGGCTGATATGTGAGACAAGAACTAGGAGGGGAGAGACGGGAAATTCCTTCGCTAGTATGACCTGACTAAGTTTATTTGGTATTTTTTTGGTAGGTCAGAGTATAGGGATAATATATGACATGACCATTAACCTTTGTTTTATGGCAGTATTTAAGAATGGCAGCTGAGAACGTTAATAATGGAGTAAATCAGACCGTGGAGACACCTTTGATCACCACCCAGGGGAACGTGCAACAGGAAGGCAATATTCCTCCTGTAAATAACGTTACCGAGCAAATAATGAATGATGGAATGTTTAGGAGCTTTTTGCAGTTCATGCAAAATCAGACGAGGGAGACTCGTGTACAAAATACGGGTGGAAGTGATAGCAACGCGTGGTCTATCACAGCCAAGCAGTTCAAATAGTTGGGACCACCAGAATTTAAGGGAAAACCGGATCCGATCATGGCGGAAACGTGGGTCAAGCAAATTACCAAGATATTCGATGTCTTGGGATGCACGGAGGAACAGAAGGTTCCATTCGCCACCTTTATGTTTCGCGGTGAGGCAGACTACTGGTGGGAGTCTGTGAAGCGTACCCAGCCTGACGCACTCAACATGTCCTAGGAAACATTTCAAAAACTGTTCAATGACAAGTACTTTCCTGAAAGTATTCGCATATGAAGGAGGTGAAGTTTATTAGACTGGAACAAAATAACATGACGGTGTCTCAGTACGAGGCGATGTTTACAGAGTTATCCAGGTTTGCACCTCCTTTGGTCGAAAATGAGGAACGAATGACAAGGATATTTCTGAGAGGTCTAAAACCCGAGATTCGGCAATATCTTATCTCTCATAAATTTTCTTTATATTCAGATATTGTAAATAGGGCTCAATTATTAGAGCGAAATAATGAGTATGTGCAACCGAGGGACCACAACCAGGGTCATACCGGTGGCGGCAATCATCGAAGCAATGAAAACCAGCAGGGAGGAAAACATTCGGACAAAAGCGGTAACCACTTTGGTGGTAATCGTGGTCGTGATAATAGAAGGAGCGAGTCGGGAGGAGATTTCAAGAAGAGAAGGTACAATAATGATAACGTGAAGACGTCAGCACAAACATCAACTATTTCTAGGGGAGGAGAACGACCACCGGTCGTATGTTACAAATGTGGGAAAGAGGGACATATCAGCCCAAACTGCCAACAACAATCCAAGGTATGTTATAACTGTGAAAAGGAGGGTCATATAGCTCGAGAGAGTTCTGTAGCAAAACTAAGTTCAGCGGGGATGGTGACTCCAAAAGCTGTCCCGGATAAGTCAAAATCAGCGGTTCCTAGAAGAGCGTTTGTCGTGACTGACCAAAATGCGAGAAACCCGAACGAGGTGATCACGGGTAAGCTAATCTTGAATTCTTGCGAAGTTTATACTTTACTAGATACCGGTTCTACCCATTCTTTTATCTCTCCTGCTTGTGCTCAACGTTTAAACTTGACTCCGGAGAAATTGGACTTTGACTTATCTGTTGAAACTCCGTTGGGTGAAACCTTCGTTACATTTACAGTTTATAAATCTTGCATGATCCAAGTTGGCTCTATCACATTACTTGTTGATCTTATCTCTTTAAAGATACTTGCTTTTGATGTGATTTTAGGAATTGATTGGTTAACCACTCATCATGCTAAAATTGATTGTTTTCGTAAGGTTGTTAGTTTTCATATTTCTAACCAACCTGTCATACGAATTCAAACTACTAAACCACTAAAATCAGTCACTGTCATATCAAGCCACAAATGTAAGACCCCGAATTTTATGAAATAAAAGTATTCACTTTTTCTTATAATTACTATTCAGTAAATGGTTAAATTGATAAAAGTTTAAAGTTATGGGTGAAATATGAATTTTTTTTCAAAATAAGCAAGTGGTTATAAAATATTTATTTTTGGTCGGTGAATATTCGGTTGGTCGTGGAATATTCTTGCTGTCGGGGAATATTCGTACGACGACGCAGCCTTGTGTGGGCCCCATAACGGAAAGCGATTGGATGAAGAAAACGACAAGTATAAGTTGTTTATAAATAACGGCGTAGTTGTTACCGTTAATACTGTTGGAATACCCGGTGGTTAAAATACAGTAGCACACGGTATTGCACCAATTATTGATTCTTACGTAAGAAGGCACTACTCAATAATTGTTACAGTAGTTATTATTCAATATTTTATTTTATTGATTCAATAATTGCTGCGCTGATATTTTATATTATTGTTGTTTCAATAATTGTTGCTGCACAGTATTTTCCATTATCAGATCAATAATTCATATTATTTGAATAATATTATTATATAACATTATTGGCAATGTCTAGAAAGTTCTGTCTAAGGAGAGGTTTGGTCATCTAATTGCGCGTCAGTAAGGAGAAATCCTTATTGGAAAGCCCCCTCTTTCCTGGGAACGGCCTGGTTGTCATAAATGTGATTCTGTAATATTATTTGTGAATAATTAATTATTGATTCATATGATAAGAAAATATTTATTTTATGTGGATATAAATGAGGGATATATTTTTGTGGTTAAAAAATGAAGGAGTTAATGTTGAGATTTTTATCCGTATTTTTGTCGGAATGGAGGTATTAAAAATCAGGGTTTTTGAGATATTTTGCGGGGGTTATAATTTTTAATCCGACCGTTGGATCGTGGTAATTTTTGGATATGTTATACATATATAAGTTGAGTATATGTCCATAAATTTTGAATCGTTAAAAATGAACGTATGATTTATTATGAATTTTACGAGATGACTGGTTCAGAAATTGTTGAATTTTTGGAGTTTATCATTTTGGTGGAAAATTCTAGAATTGGTGGGCCCCACTTGTGGTTGGTGAAGAAATGTGCTGAATTATATTTCAAATGTGGTGGGTGGGAATAGTAGCAGGTAAAGCCATCAGGTTGCAGGTCAAACCTACCAAAATTTTCCTATAAATAGAGGGCTAAGTTAGAATTGAAAATCACACCAGAAACATAAGCTTTCTCTCTTTCTCTCTCTATATTATGAAGCATATTTTGTGAGTTTTTAGATACTTGGTGAGTTGCTATTCATCAGTGCAAGTTTCCTTCAGCCTCATACCGATCAGAAGTACTGCTCTTTTGAGGTAAGGGATAGTAAGGGATAGTAATGGATTTTAAGGGTTGTTATGATTTTCAGTTTCGTAATTTTTCTGATCTTCAAAAATTCTGAAAAAATTCAAAATGATATTTTGATGAGTTTTCTTGATTGTGTCCAAAAATGGTGATTTTTGGATGTATAGATTGAGAGTTATGAATTTTATGAGAAAAGACTATTTTAAAAGTAACCGCTTATAATTCCTTGTGGTTAACTCCAAAATTGATGAAATTTTTATTGGGAGTACATGTATATGATAGAGGTATACTCTGTAAATTTTAGATTTTTTGGACAAAAGTATAATTTTTGATAAATGTTTAAATATTCGGCTATTTTGGCCATATGAAAAATAGTAAATGACTTTTAAAAATTCTGAGAAAAATATATGTTCAATATGGAACTATATTCTGCTAAATTCTAGAAAAGAAATATTTTTGGAACTGATTTGGTATTTTTCATAAAAATGGTCTAGTTATGAAGAAATGAATTAAATATGTTTTGTGAAGAAAGAAAATTGGAAAATAGGATTTTATGGCTTGAGAATCCTATATGAGGTATATGCAGATTTTTGATGAGGGTTTTGGTTATTGATGATGAAATTGTAAGAGTTGACATTTTATGATGATTAAATGCATTAATTAGTAAAGTGTAAACAATTTAAATAAATTGTTTATAAGCTTAAGAAATGTTATTCTTTCAATATCATTATACCGAAGTATTGGTATAAATTTTATTGTGGAATTTCTACCTTTTTGAGTCGGTGTTACTATTCACGAGTTACTATTCATGAGTTACTATTCACGAGTTACTATTCACGACAAAATTGGTTTCTTTTACTAACCAAATTATAGTTGATTTATGAATATTACTCTTGAGATTAAATCTATATGTTGATTATATTGATTTTATTATCATATAT
Source organism: Panax notoginseng (assembly GCA_016801055.1). Taxonomy (NCBI): domain Eukaryota; kingdom Viridiplantae; phylum Streptophyta; class Magnoliopsida; order Apiales; family Araliaceae; genus Panax; species Panax notoginseng. Next base: position 191,895,234 of record CM029015.1, on the reverse strand, counting down.
AATATTTTTATAACTCTGACGTTGAATTTCTCTTTCACTGGAGTGTAAAGATGGGTAGATTATTGGTATGATCATGACTAGGGTTCTCTTTGGCCTGTAGTGCAAAGTTGAATTGTGACTGGTATGATCATGACCATTGAATTTACAATTGAATATCTTTAGCTTAAGTGTAAAGATGAATTGATTAACATGGTTATAATTATGGTGTATATAAATTCTGAAATGATTATATATTTCTTTGAGATATGAATATATTTGGCCTGTAGTGCAAATATGAATTGTTGAGGAATATCTTTGGCCTGTAGTGCAAAGATGAATTGTAGAGGAATATCTTTGGCCTGTAGTGCAAAGATGAATTGTAGATGAATATCTTTGGCCTGTAGTGCAAAGATGGTCTGTTGATGAATATCTTTGGCCCGTAGTGCAAAGATAAACTGTTGTTGAATATCTTTGGTCGTAGTGCAAAGATGGATTTATTAGTATGATTATGAACAGGAACTGTGATTTGGTATAACCATGATCTTTGATGTTTCAGGTAAAGACAGGTGATGAAAATATTCTTCGTCCTAGGTGCGAAGAAAAATTTAGAATCACAATTATGATTATGAGTTATTCATATGATTGTGGACCAGAATTGTTGATTGATGTTACAGGGATAAAATATTGTTGATGGATTTTTAACATGGAGAAGATAATAGACTTTATAGTCTATTTGACTCTTCTAATGGATTGCTCGTTCCGCTGCAACTATGGTTGAAATTTTTATCATTTACCATATGTTCTAAATCTCTGATTTATTGTTGATGAAGGCTATTGATAATTGAATTATCTTTAGTCATGATATTCTTTACTGAGCTAGTTGTGCTCACCCTTTTGCTTCACAATTCCTTTCAGGTAATAAGAGTGTAGCTGGGTCAAGCGAGGGTAACGGAAAAAATAGAATGGTGGTCTCTAGCTGTGGAGGTTCTCCCGAAGCAGTATAGAAAAGTTCATTTAGTAGTTATATTTGGTGAATCCAATAGGGTAAGGTGTACCCAACGTTGGAAGGGTGGTTTGCCACTATCATACAAGATGTCTAATGACATACAACCTCGTGTCATCATAGGACAGGGTTGTGCTCATCCACTTGCTGGGTATATCTACGAGCACTACCTATATAATCTTGGTGTTTGTTTGAAGTATAATTCTCAATTAGAGACAGTAGAGATAATGATATGTCAAGAGAAGACTCACCATTGGGAAGAATATGATAGTAATCTTCTCGTTTTTCTTTGGGGTCTATTGGGTCAACCAAGGATAATTCTGTGGCCATATGATATCTATCATAACCTAGATGCGTGGCCTCCCATGTACGAAGGTTTTCTTGAGCACTACCCAAAGATTCTAATTTCTAAAACTGTTTTTGACTATACCTTTATGTAAGGTGTTATTGTGAGGTGATGTCCACGGTTGAAACATGAGTCACATTTGGTATATATTTGTATCCAAACTCACAGCATATGTGTTGTTGTATTTTGCACGATAATTGTTGTAATAAAGTTGTAGTTGTTTTCTGTACCATGTATTTGGCGACTCAAAATAGGTTGGATGGAATGAACCTATTTTGGGGTTGTCACAGGTGGTATCAGAGCTTGGGGATATGATCTCTGGCGGAGATCGGGGAATACAACTAGGAGAGGAGAGATGAGTAAATCCTTCGCTAATGTTTCCTACCTAAGCTTATTTGTTGGTCAGTCATAATATCGGGATATTATGTGATATGTTAATTTGTTAAATTAACACTTGTTTTGAAGCTGTATTCTAGAATGTTATTTGAAATACAGGAGATGAGCAATGGAGAAATTATGATGACAGAGAAGATGGAATTTGAAATGAAAGCAAGGTATTCTCAACTCTTTGAAATACCAGGTACGTAAATTTCGGGGACGAAATTTCATAAGGAGGGGAGATTGTAAGACCCCGAATTTTATGAAATAAAAGTATTCACTTTTTCTTATAATTACTATTCAGTAAATGGTTAAATTGATAAAAGTTTAAAGTTATGGGTGAAATATGAATTTTTTTTCAAAATAAGCAAGTGGTTATAAAATATTTATTTTTGGTCGGTGAATATTGTAAGACCCCGAATTTTATGAAATAAAAGTATTCAATTTTTCTTATAATTACTATTCAGTAAATGGTTAAATTGATAAAAGTTTAAAGTTATGGGTGAAATGTGAATATTTTTTTCAAAATAAGCAAGTGGTTATAAAATAATCATTATTGTCGGGGAATATTCGTTTGGTCGTAGAATATTCTTTCTGTCGGGGAATATTCGTACGACGGCGCAGCTATTTGTGGGCCCCATAACGAATAACTGTCGGGTGAAAAAAAAATGACAAATTTGAGTTTTTACAAATAACGGCGTAGTTGTTATCGTTAATACTGTTGAAATACCCGGTGGTTAAAATACAGTAATACGCGTTATTGCACAGTAGCACACGGTATTGCACATTATTTTTGAAATTATTGATTCTTACGTAAGAAGACACTACTCAATAATTGTTACAGTAATTACTGTTCAATATTTTATTTTATTGATTCAATAATTGCTACGTTAAAATTTTATATTATTGTTGTTCAATAATTGTTGCTGTACAGTATTTTCCATTATCAGATCAATAATTCATATTATTTGAATAGTATTATTAGATAGCATTATTGGCAATGTCTAGAAAGTTCTGTCTAAGGAGAGGTTTGGTCATCTAATTGCGCGCTAGTAAGGAGAAATCCTTATTGGAAAGCCCCCTCTTTCCTGGGAACGGCCTGGTTGTCATAAATGTGATTCTGTAATATTATTTGTGAATAATTAATTATTGATTTATATGATAAGAAAATATTTATTTTATGTGGATATAAATGAGGGATATATTTTTGTGGTTAAAATGAAGGAGTTAATGTTGAGGTTTTTATCAATATTTTTGTCGGAATGGAGGTATTAAAAATCAGGGTTTTTGAGATAATTTACGGGGGTTATAATTTTTAATCCGACCGTTGGATCGTGGTAATTTTTGGATATGTTATACATATATAAGTTGAGTATATGTCCACAAATTTTGAACCGTTAAAAATGAACGTATGATTTATTATGAATTTTACAAGATGACTGGTTCAGAAATTGTTGAATTTTCGGAGTTTATCATTTTGATGGAAAATTCTAGAATTGGTGGGCCCCACTTGTGGTTGGTGAAGAAATGTGCTGAATTATATTTCAAATGTGGTGGGTGGGAATAGTAGCAGGTAAAGCCATCAGGTTGCAGGTCAAACCTACCAAAATTTTCCTATAAATAGAGGGCTAAGTTAGAATTGAAAATCACACCAGAAACATAAGCTTTCTCTCTTTCTCTCTCTATATTATGAAGCATATTTTGTGAGTTTTTAGATACTTGGTGAGTTGCTATTCATCGGTGCAAGTTTCCTTCAGCATCATATCCGATATCCAGTCAGAAGTACTGCTCTTTTGAGGTAAGGGATAGCAAGGGATTTTAAGGGTTGTTATATTTTCCAGTTTCGTAATTTTTCTGACCTTCAAAAATTCTGGAAAAATATGAAATGATATTTTGATGAGTTTTCTTGATTGTGTCCAAAAATGGTGATTTTTGGATGTATAGATTGAGAGTTATGAATTTTATGAGAAAAGACTATTTTAAAAGTAACAGTTTATAATTTCTTGTGGTTAACTCCAAAATTGATGAAATTTTTATTGGGAGTACATGTATATGAAAGGAGTATACTCTGTGAATTTCAGAATTTTTAGATAAAAGTATAATTTTTGATAAATGTCTAAATATTCGGCTATTTTGGCCATATGAAAAATAGTAAATGACTTTTAAAAATTCTGAGAAAAATATATGTTCACTATGGGACTATATTATGCTAAATTCCAGAAAAGAAATATTTTTGGAACGGATTTGGTATTTTTCATGAAAATAGTCTAGTTATGAGAAAATGAATTAAATATGTTATGTGAAGTAAGAAAATTGGAAAATAGGATTTTATGGCTTGAGAATCCTATATGAGGTATATGCAGATTTTTGATGAGGGTTTTGGTTATTGATGATGAAATCTTAAGAGTTGGCATTTTATGATGATTAAATGCATTAATTAGTAAAGTGTAAACAATTTAAATAAATTGTTTATAAGCTTAAGAAATGTTATTCTTTCAATATCATTATACCGAAGTATTGGTATGAATTTTATTGTGGAATTTCTACTTTTTTGAGTCGGTGTTACTATTCACGAGTTACTATTCACGAGTTACTATTCACGACAAAATTGGTTTTTTTTTTCTAACCAAATTATAGTTGATTTATGAATATTGCTCTTGAAATTAAATCCATGTTTTGACCATATTATTTTTATAATCATATATAACATTTTTATAACCTTGATGTTGAAATTCTCTTTCGCTTGAGTGTAAAGATGGGTAAATTATTGGTATGATCATGACTATGGGTTCTCTTTGGCCAGTAGTGCAAAGTTAAATTGTTGACTGGTATGATCATGACCATTGAATTTATAATTGAATATCTTTAGCTTAAGTGCAAAGGTGAAATGATCAACATGGTTATAATTATTGTTTATATAAATTCTTAAATGATTATATATTCTTTGAGGTATTAATATATTTGGCATGTAGTGCAAATATGAATTGTTGAGGAATATCTTTGGCCTGTAGTGCAAAGATGAATTGTAGATGAATATCTTTGGCCGTAGTGCAAAGATGACCTGTTGTTGAATATCTTTGGCCAGTAATGCAAAGATGAACGGTTGAGGAATATCTTTGGCCTGTAGTGCAAAGATGAATTGTAGATGAATATCTTTGGCCTGTAGTGCAAAGATGGTCTGTTGATGAATATCCTTGGCCCGTAGTGCAAAGATAAACTGTTGTTGAATATCTTTGGTCGTAGTGCAAAGATGGATTTATTAGTATGATTATGAACAGGAACTGTGATTTGGTATAACCATGATCTTTGATGTTTCAGGTAAAGACATGTGATGAAAATATTCTTCGTCCTGGGTGCGAAGAAAAATTTAGAATCACAATTATGATTATGAGTTATTCATATGATTGTGGAAAGGAACTGTTGATTGATGTTACAGGGATAAAACATTGTTGATGGATTTTTAACATGGAGAAGATAATAGACTATATAGTCTATTTGACTCTTCTAATGGATTGCTCGTTCCGCTGCAACTATGGTTGAAATTTTTATCATTTACCATATGTTCTAAATCTCTGATTTATTATTGATGAAGGCTACTGATAATTTAATTATCTTTAGTCATGATATTCTTTACTGGGCTAGTTGTGCTCACCCTTTTGCTTCACAATTCCTTTCAGGTAATAAGAGTGTAGCTGGGTCGAGCGAGGGTAACGGGGAAATAGAACAGTGGTCTCTAGCTGTGGATGTTCTCCCGAAGCAGTATAGAAAAGTTCATTTAGTAGTTATATTTGGTGAATCCAATAGGGTAAGGTGTACCCAACGTTGGAAGGGTGGTTTGCCACTATCATACAAGATGTCTAACGACATACAACCTCGTGTCATCATAAGACAGGGATGTGCTCATCCACTTGGTGAGTATATATACGAGCACTACCTATATAATCTTGGTGTTTGTTTAAAGTATAATTCTCAATTAGAGACAGTAGAGATAATGATATGTCAAGAGAAGACTCACCATTGGGAAGAATATGATAGTAATCTTCTCGTTTTTCTTTGAGGTCTATTGGGTCAACCAAGGATAATTCTGTGGCCATATGATATCTATCATAACCTAGACGCGTGGCCTCCCATGTACGAAGGTTTCCTTGAGCACTTCTCAAAGATTCTAATTTCTAAAACAGTTTTTGACTATACCTTTATGTAAGGTGTTATTGTGAGGTGATGTCCACGGTTGGAACATGAGTCACATTTGGTATATATTTGTATCCAAACTCACAGCATATGTGTTGTTGTATTTTGCACGACAATTGTTGTAATAAAGTTATAGTTTTTTTCTGTACCATGTATTTGGCGACTCAGAATAGGTTGGATGGAATGGATCTATTTTGGGGTCGTTACAAATATTCGGTTGGTCGTGGAATATTCTTGCTGTCGGGAAATATTCGTACGACGACGCAGCCTTGTGTGGGCCCCATAACGGAAAGCGATTGGATGAAGAAAACGACAAGTATAAGTTGTTTATAAATAACGGCGTAGTTGTTACCGTTAATACTGTTGGAATACCCGGTGGTTAAAATACAGTAGCACACGGTATTGCACCAATTATTGATTCTTACGTAAGAAGGCACTACTCAATAATTGTTACAGTAGTTATTATTCAATATTTTATTTTATTGATTCAATAATTGCTGCGCTGATATTTTATATTATTGTTGTTTCAATAATTGTTGCTGCACAGTATTTTCCATTATCAGATCAATAATTCATATTATTTGAATAATATTATTATATAACATTATTGGCAATGTCTAGAAAGTTCTGTCTAAGGAGAGGTTTGGTCATCTAATTGCGCGTCAGTAAGGAGAAATCCTTATTGGAAAGCCCCCTCTTTCCTGGGAACGGCCTGGTTGTCATAAATGTGATTCTGTAATATTATTTGTGAATAATTAATTATTGATTCATATGATAAGAAAATATTTATTTTATGTGGATATAAATGAGGGATATATTTTTGTGGTTAAAAAATGAAGGAGTTAATGTTGAGATTTTTATCCGTATTTTTGTCGGAATGGAGGTATTAAAAATCAGGGTTTTTGAGATATTTTGCGGGGGTTATAATTTTTAATCCGACCGTTGGATCGTGGTAATTTTTGGATATGTTATACATATATAAGTTGAGTATATGTCCATAAATTTTGAATCGTTAAAAATGAACGTATGATTTATTATGAATTTTACGAGATGACTGGTTCAGAAATTGTTGAATTTTTGGAGTTTATCATTTTGGTGGAAAATTCTAGAATTGGTGGGCCCCACTTGTGGTTGGTGAAGAAATGTGCTGAATTATATTTCAAATGTGGTGGGTGGGAATAGTAGCAGGTAAAGCCATCAGGTTGCAGGTCAAACCTACCAAAATTTTCCTATAAATAGAGGGCTAAGTTAGAATTGAAAATCACACCAGAAACATAAGCTTTCTCTCTTTCTCTCTCTATATTATGAAGCATATTTTGTGAGTTTTTAGATACTTGGTGAGTTGCTATTCATCAGTGCAAGTTTCCTTCAGCCTCATACCGATCAGAAGTACTGCTCTTTTGAGGTAAGGGATAGTAAGGGATAGTAATGGATTTTAAGGGTTGTTATGATTTTCAGTTTCGTAATTTTTCTGATCTTCAAAAATTCTGGAAAAATTCAAAATGATATTTTGATGAGTTTTCTTGATTGTGTCCAAAAATGGTGATTTTTGGATGTATAGATTGAGAGTTATGAATTTTATGAGAAAAGACTATTTTAAAAGTAACCGCTTATAATTCCTTGTGGTTAACTCCAAAATTGATGAAATTTTTATTGGGAGTACATGTATATGATAGAGGTATACTCTGTAAATTTTAGATTTTTTGGACAAAAGTATAATTTTTGATAAATGTTTAAATATTCGGCTATTTTGGCCATATGAAAAATAGTAAATGACTTTTAAAAATTCTGAGAAAAATATATGTTCAATATGGAACTATATTCTGCTAAATTCCAGAAAAGAAATATTTTTGGAACTGATTTGGTATTTTTCATAAAAATGGTCTAGTTATGAAGAAATGAATTAAATATGTTTTGTGAAGAAAGAAAATTGGAAAATAGGATTTTATGGCTTGAGAATCCTATATGAGGTATATGCAGATTTTTGATGAGGGTTTTGGTTATTGATGATGAAATTGTAAGAGTTGACATTTTATGATGATTAAATGCATTAATTAGTAAAGTGTAAACAATTTAAATAAATTGTTTATAAGCTTAAGAAATGTTATTCTTTCAATATCATTATACCGAAGTATTGGTATGAATTTTATTGTGGAATTTCTACCTTTTTGAGTCGGTATTACTATTCACGAGTTACTATTCATGAGTTACTATTCACGAGTTACTATTCACGACAAAATTGGTTTCTTTTACTAACCAAATTATAGTTGATTTATGAATATTACTCTTGAGATTAAATCTATATGTTGATTATATTGATTTTATTATCATATATAACATTTTTATAACTCTGACGTTGAATTTCTCTTTCACTGGAGTGTAAAGATGGGTAGATTATTGGTATGATCATGACTAGGGTTCTCTTTGGCCTGTAGTGCAAAGTTGAATTGTGACTGGTATGATCATGACCATTGAATTTACAATTGAATATCTTTAGCTTAAGTGTAAAGATGAATTGATTAACATGGTTATAATTATGGTGTATATAAATTCTGAAATGATTATATATTTCTTTGAGATATGAATATATTTGGCCTGTAGTGCAAATATGAATTGTTGAGGAATATCTTTGGCCTGTAGTGCAAAGATGAATTGTAGAGGAATATCTTTGGCCTGTAGTGCAAAGATGAATTGTAGATGAATATCTTTGGCCTGTAGTGCAAAGATGGTCTGTTGATGAATATCTTTGGCCCGTAGTGCAAAGATAAACTGTTGTTGAATATCTTTGGTCGTAGTGCAAAGATGGATTTATTAGTATGATTATGAACAGGAACTGTGATTTGGTATAACCATCATCTTTGATGTTTCAGGTAAAGACAGGTGATGAAAATATTCTTCGTCCTAGGTGCGAAGAAAAATTTAGAATCACAATTATGATTATGAGTTATTCATATGATTGTGGACCAGAATTGTTGATTGATGTTACAGGGATAAAATATTGTTGATGGATTTTTAACATGGAGAAGATAATAGACTTTATAGTCTATTTGACTCTTCTAATGGATTGCTCGTTCCGCTGCAACTATGGTTGAAATTTTTATCATTTACCATATGTTCTAAATCTCTGATTTATTGTTGATGAAGGCTATTGATAATTGAATTATCTTTAGTCATGATATTCTTTACTGAGCTAGTTGTGCTCACCCTTTTGCTTCACAATTCCTTTCAGGTAATAAGAGTGTAGCTGGGTCAAGCGAGGGTAACGGAAAAATAGAATGGTGGTCTCTAGCTGTGGAGGTTCTCCCGAAGCAGTATAGAAAAGTTCATTTAGTAGTTATATTTGGTGAATCCAATAGGGTAAGGTGTACCCAACGTTGGAAGGGTGGTTTGCCACTATCATACAAGATGTCTAATGACATACAACCTCGTGTCATCATAGGACAGGGTTGTGCTCATCCACTTGCTGGGTATATCTACGAGCACTACCTATATAATCTTGGTGTTTGTTTGAAGTATAATTCTCAATTAGAGACAGTAGAGATAATGATATGTCAAGAGAAGACTCACCATTGGGAAGAATATGATAGTAATCTTCTCGTTTTTCTTTGGGGTCTATTGGGTCAACCAAGGATAATTCTGTGGCCATATGATATCTATCATAACCTAGATGCGTGGCCTCCCATGTACGAAGGTTTTCTTGAGCACTTCCCAAAGATTCTAATTTCTAAAACCGTTTTTGACTATACCTTTATGTAAGGTGTTATTGTGAGGTGATGTCCACGGTTGAAACATGAGTCACATTTGGTATATATTTGTATCCAAACTCACAGCATATGTGTTGTTGTATTTTGCACGATAATTGTTGTAATAAAGTTGTAGTTGTTTTCTGTACCATGTATTTGGCGACTCAGAATAGGTTGGATGGAATGAACCTATTTTGGGGTTGTCACAACAAAGCTATTCATTTATTAAAAAATGGATGTCAAGCTTTCTTAGCCCATGTTATGGATTTGAACAAAGACAAGTCATATTTGAATAATATTTCTATTGTTAGAGAATTTCCCGATGTATTTCCTGAAGAACTTCCTGGTCTACCCCCAGAACGTGAAGTTGAATTCTTTATTGACCTTGAACCCGGTACAAAGCCCATTTCTAAAACCCCATATCGAATGGCTCCTATTGAACTTCAGGAGTTAAAAGTCCAACTACAGGAGTTGTTGGACATCGGTTTTATTCGTCCTAGTACATCTCCTTGGGGTGCTCCTGTGTTATTCATAAAGAAAAAAGACGAGAGTATGCGACTTTGTATCGACTATCGAGAATTGAATCATGTCACTATCAAGAATAGGTATCCGCTACCTCGCATTGATGACCTGTTTGACCAGTTGCAAGGAGCACAATTCTTTTCAAAGATCGACCTTCGTTATGGATATCATCAGCAGAAGATTAAAACTGAGGATATTCCAAAGACTGCCTTCAGAACTCGGTACGGGCATTATGAATTCTTAGTCATGTCTTTTGGATTGACTAATACTCATGCTGCCTTCATGGATATGATGAACCGTATATTCAAAGAATATTTGGATCAGTTCGTTGTTGTCTTTATAGATGACATCCTCATCTATTCCAAAAGCCGTGAAGATCATGAGCGCCATTTGAAGCTGGTACTGCAAAGGTTTCGTGATAACAAGCTATATGCCAAGCTAAAGAAATGCGATTTCTGGCTTGAGGAAGTAGCATTCCTTGGGCACGTGGTGTCAAAACATGGAGTATCTGTCGACCCGGCGAAGATTGAAGCCATACAAAGTTGGGAGCAACCGAAGTCGGTGATCGAAGTACGTAGCTTTCTGGGCTTAGCTGGGTATTATCGGAGATTCATGGAAGGATTTTCTAGAATCGCTACTCCATTAACTCAGCTGACTCGGAAGGATACAAAATTCGGTTGGAGCGAGGATTGTGAGAATAGTTTTTAAGAACTCAAGAGGAGACTCATCTGATAATACCATCTGGTTCGGATGGATTTGTTATCTACAGCGATGCTTCAGGCAAAGGGTTAGGATGTGTTCTCATGCAACATGGGAAAGTCATAGCCTATGTCTCGCGACAACTCAAAGAATATGAGAGGAATTATCCTACTCATGATTTGGAGTTGGCAGCAGTCGTTTTCGCGTTGAAGATTTGGAGACACTACCTGTATGGGGAGAAAGTGGAGATCTATACGGATCACAAAAGCCTCAAATATTTCTTCACCCAAAAGGAACTCAACATGCGTCAACGACGTTGGCTTGAGCTGTTGAAAGATTACGATCATACCATCCAATATCATCCTGGAAAAGCAAACGTAGTAGCTGACGCATTGAGTAGAAGATCATATGCGGGTACGAGTGCAATGTTGTTAACACAAAGGCCCATTTTGTATGATTTACAAAGGATGGAGATAGAGATGAAGGCTCCAAGTACCCACATGATGATATCAAATATACGAGTAGAACCGACTTTAATTGATAAAGTTAAAGTTGATCAAGATACAGACATGTAGCTGATGCGTATGAAGAAGAAAGTGCAAGAAGGTGCTATTCCAGAAGCAAGAATCGATGAAGAAGGAATACTTCGAGTCAACTCCAGACTTTGTGTTCCTAACGATTTTTGTAAGACCCCGAATTTTATGAAATAAAAGTATTCAATTTTTCTTATAATTACTATTCAGTAAATGGTTAAATTGATAAAAGTTTAAAGTTATGGGTGAAATATGAATTTTTCAAAATAAGCAAGTGGTTATAAAATAATCATTGTTGTCGGAGAATATTCGTTTGGTCGTGGAATATTCTTTCTGTCGGGAAATATTCATACGACGGCGCAGCTATTTGTGGGCCCCATAATGAATAACTGTCGGGTGAAGAAAACGATAAATTTGAATTTTTACAAATAACGGCGTAGTTGTTACCGTTAACACTGTTGGAATACCCGGTGGTTAAAATACAGTAATACGCGTTATTGCACAGTAGCACACGGTATTGCATAGTATTTTTGAAATTATTGATTCTTACGTAAGAAGGCACCACTCAATAATTGTTACAGTAATTACTGTTCAATATTTTATTTTATTGATTCAATAATTGCTACGTTGAAATTTTATATTATTGTTGTTCAATAATTGTCACTGCACAGTATTTCCCATTATCAGATCAATAATTTATATTATTTGAATAATATTATTAGATAATATTATTGGCAATGTCTAGAATGTTCTGTCTAAGGAGAGGTTTGGTCACCTAATTGCGCGCCAGTAAGGAAAAATTCTTATTGGAAAGCCCCCTCTTTCCTGGGAACGGCCTGGTTGTCATAAATGTGATTCTGTAATATTATTTGTGAATAATTAATTATTGATTCATATGATAAGGAAATATTTATTTTATGTGGATATAAACGAAGGATATATTTTTGTGGTTAAAAATGAAGGAGTTAATGTTGAGGTTTTTATCCGTATTTTTGTCGGAATGGAGGTATTAAAAAATCAGGATTTTTGAGATATTTTGCGGGGGTTATAATTTTTAATCCGACCGTTGGATCGTGGTAATTTTTGGATATGTTATACATATATAAGTTGAGATATGCCCACAAATTTTGAACCGTTAAAAATGGACGTATGATTTATTATGAATTTTACGAGATGACTGGTTCAGAAATTGTTGAATTTTCGGAGTTTATCATTTTGGTGGAGAATTCTAAAATTAGTGGGCCCTACTTTTGGTTGGTGAAAATGTGCTGAAATTTTTATTCAAATGTGGTGGGTGGGAATAGTAGTAGGTAAAGCCATCAGGTTGCAGGTTAAGTCTGCTTCGGCGTGATAACATTTTCCTATAAATAGAGGGATAAGTTAGAATTAAAAATCACACCAGAAACAAGTTTTCTCTCTTTCTCTCTCTAGATTATTGAGTGTATTTTGTGAATATTTAGATACTTTGAGAGTTTCTATTCATCAGAGCAAGTTTCTTTCAGCCTTATACCGGTATTCCGACCAGAAGTACTGATATTTTGAGGTAAGGGATGTTATTTTCTTCTTAAATGATATTATTTTTTTCAATATCATTATGCCGAAATATTGGTTTGAACTTTTATCAAATTTGGAACTTTTTGTGTCGGGGTTACTATTCACGTATACGACACTATTCACGTATACGGTACTATTCACGAATACGGCACTATTCACCGAAAAATAAATTTTTTTTTTCTTTTTGTCCAAGATGTCTATTATGGTTACTATTTTTGATTGTATCCATGTTTTAATCTTTATTTTTGAATTCTGCTTCACAATTGATTAGTATGAAGTATTATTGATCTTGGATAAACTGTTATACGAATCCCTACTATTTGTCCTTCTGTCTCACTGGATTCGTTTTTTTTAAGATATTTTTCATCGTCCTCAGTCCTAAATGATGATATTACTAAATATCTTTGGCCTGTAGTGTAAAGATGAATGATTAACTGATGAATATCTTTGTCCCGTAGTGTAAAGATGGACAGGTGTTGAGATGAACATGACTGACAGGTGATACAAATGAATATCTTTGGCCTGTAGTGCAAAGATGAATATTTGAATAAAGATGATTATTAATTGATGTTACAGGGATAAAATATTGATGATGGACTTTTAAATCTTAGAAGATAGTATAATTCATTCTCTACTTAACTTTTCTAATGGTTTGCTGTTTCCGCTGCAGTTGTTGATCTAAAACTTGTTGTCGATTATATTCTATCAGATTTTTCCCTGTTGAATACTAATGATAATTTGTTGTATATTATCTTAGTCATAATATTCTTTACTAGCCTAGTTGAGCTCACCCTTTTCATTTTTGTTCCATTTTTCTTCTCAGGAGGTGAGAACATAGCAGGATTTAGTCGGGGTATGGAATGATGGTTCTAGAAAAATGTTTTAGTAGTTCTCACTATTTCTGTAAAATAGTGTTTGAGTAATTGTATTGAGGACTTATTTGAGTGTGGATATTATCTAGAAGACAATATTTGTATTTAAACTCACAGTATGTGTTGTCGTATTTTGCACGACAATTGTATTATTGAATTTGTAGTTTGCTTTCTGTACCATGTATTTGGCGACTCAGAATGAGTGTTTTATACCTATTTTGGGGGCGTCACATACTGTGTTTAAACCACCGGGTATTCCAACAGTGTTAACGGTAACAACTACGCCGTTATTTATAAAAGAACTTATACTTGTCATTTTTTTCATCCAATCGCTTTCCGTTATGGGGCCCACACAAGGCTGCGCCATCGTACAAATATTTCTCGATAGTAAGAATATTCCACGACCAAACGAATATTCCCCGACAACAATGAAATTTTAAATAATACAATTGTAAGACCCCGAATATTCATTGTTGTCGGGGAATATTCGCTTGGTCGTGGAATATTCTTACTGTCGGAGAATATTCGTACGACGGCGCAGTCTTTTGTGGGCCCCATAACGGAAAGCGATTGGATGAAGAAAACGACAAAAATAAGTTATTTATAAATAACAGCGTAGTTGTTACCGTTAATACCGTTGGAATACCCAGTGGTTAAAACACGGTAATACGCGTTGTTGCACAGTAGCACACGGTATTGCACCAATTATTGATTTTTACGTAAGAAAGCACTACTCAATAATGGTTACAGTAATTACTGTTCAATATTTTATTTTATTGATTAAATAATTGCTACGTTGATATTTTATAATTGTCACTACGCAGTATTTTCCATTATCGGAGCAATAATTCATATTATCTGAATAATATTATTAGATAATATTATTGGCAATGTCTAGAAAGTTCTGTCTAAGGAGAGGTTTGGTCATCTAATTGCGCGTCAGTAAGGAGAAATCCTTATTGGAAAGCCCCCTCTTTCCTGGGAACGGCCTGGTTGCCAGTACTGTGATTCTGTAATATTATTTATGTATAATTAATTATTGATTTATATGATGAGGAAAATATTGATTTTATGTGGATATAGATGGAGAAAATTTTTAATGTGACAATTGTTGAAAATTAATATTTTATCTTTTTCTGATAAAATAATTCATTTAAATATATTATTTTAAAAATATATTGATGGTGATATTTTTACAATGAATGTGGGATATATGAGTATATGAGTAGGAAGAATATTTTTTGTGGCATTAAATAATTAACACATATTTTGTGTGTTGGTGGACACAATTCTTGACCGAAAATTTATTATTGACTGTAAAATCGCCCGTTTGTGGATTTCGGTCAATTTCTGTTTAGAATTTGGAAAAATTTTCTTCTGCAAAGTTGTAGAGAATTAAAATTCCTATAAAAACACGCGAGATTCGAATTTTCTGATAAAAGGGCTATTTATTATGAATTATTGAAATTCTAAATTTCCGAAATAATTGATTTTTGGAAGTTTTATTTATTATTTTGAAGAAAAACATTTTTTGGCATTTAAGTGGGCTAACATGTGATATAAATGGGCTGAGATCAGATGTCTAGAGGTGGGCTAAAGAAAATTTGATAAATATATTAATATTATATTAAATTTTCTGCTTTGGTGTTCTAAGCATTTTCCTATAAATAGGGTGCTTAGGTTAGAATTAAAAATCACACCAGAAACACAAGTTTCTCTCTATTTCTCTCTTTATATCGAGCGTATTCTTGTGAGTATTTGATACTTTGAGTGTTGATATACGGTAAAAGTTTCCTTCAGCACTATATCTAGTATTCCAGTCAGAAGTATCGTCTTTTCGAGGTAAGGGATATTATTTCTTCTTAAATGATATTATTTTCTTCAATATCATTATGTCGAAGTATTGATCTGAACTTTTTATCAAATTTGGAACTTTTCATGTCGGGGTTACTATTCATGAGTTACTATTCACGAGTTACTATTCACGAGTTACTATTCACCGAAAATGAAATTTTCTTCTTTTCGTCCAAAATATCTATTATGGATACTAGCTTTGATTGTATCCATGTTTTGATCATTCTTGAATTTTACTCCACTATGATTATTTATGAGGTATTTTTGGACTTAGAATAGCTGAAATACGAATCCTTAAAATTTATTATTTTGTTTCACTGGATTCGTTTCCTTTAAAATATTTTTTATCATCTTCAGTCCTAAATGATGATATAATTGAATATTTTTGGCCTGTAGTACAAAGATAAATGATTTCTGATGAATATCTTTGGCCCGTAGTGCAAAGATGAACAGGTGTTGAGATAAACATGATCAACTGATGAATATCTTTGGCTTGTAGTGCAAAGATGAATATTGATTGATGTTACAGGGATAAAATATTGATGATGGACTTTTAAATTTATAGATAATCGTAGATTTCATTCTCTACGTAACTCTTCTATGAATTTTTATTTTCCGCTGTGAATATTGATTTAAAACTTGTTGTCTATTGTATTCTATTATATTTTTTCCTGTTGAAGACTAACGATAATTTGTTCTATGTTATCTTATTCATAATGTTCTTTACTGGGCTAGTTGAGCTCACCCTTTTCCTTTTTGTTCTATTTTTCTCAGAATGTAACGAGTACTAGTCGGGGTATGGAATGAAAGTTCTAGGAAGTTGTTTTAGTAGTCCTCACCATTTTTTTTGTAAAATATTGAACCAATAATTGTAATGAGGACTTATTTGAGTGTAGATATTGTCTAGATGACAATATTTGTATTTACACTCACAGTTTTTATGTTGTATTAATAAAGTTGTAGTTGTTTCTGTACCATGTTATTGACGACACAGAATGGGTGTTGTATACCTGTTTTGGGGGCATCACAGTTGGTATCAGAGCTTAGGGATATGATCTCTGGTGGAGATCGGGGAATAGAACTAGGAGGGGAGAGACGAGTAAATCCTTCGCTAGTGTGTCCTACCTAAGCTTATTTGTTGGTCGGTCATAATATAGGGATATTATGTGATTTGTTAATTTGTTAAATTAACCCTTGTTTTATGACAGTATTTGAGAATGTCGACTGAGAATGTTAACAGTGGAGTAAATGAAACCGTGGAGACACCTGTACTCACCAACGAGGAGAACGTGCAACAGGCTGA
The DNA here is from genome assembly GCA_016801055.1 of Panax notoginseng. Lineage (NCBI taxonomy): Eukaryota > Viridiplantae > Streptophyta > Magnoliopsida > Apiales > Araliaceae > Panax > Panax notoginseng. The sequence goes on along the minus strand of CM029015.1, from coordinate 191,878,257 downwards.
CAATGTTCCTCCTGTGAACAACACCACTGAGCAGACGGTGAACGATGAGATGTTTAGAAGTTTTTTGCGGTTCATGCAAAACCAGACGAAGGAGATTCCTGTTCAAAATATAGGAAGAAACAATGGCAACGCACAGCTGGTCACAGCCAAGCAGTTCAAAGAGTTGGGACCACCAGAATTTAAGGGAAAGCCGGATCCGATCATGGCAGAAACGTGGGTCAAGCAAATTACCAAGATATTCGATGTCTTGGGATGCACGGAGGAACATAAGGTTCCATTCGCCACCTTTAAGTTCCGTGGCGAGGCAGACTACTGGTGGGAGTATGTGAAACGTGCCCATCCAGCTGCACTCAGTATGTCTTGGGAGACATTTCAGAAACTGTTCAATGACAAATACTTTCCTGAAAGTGTTCCTCATATAAAGGAAGTGGAGTTTATTAGACTGGAGCAGAACAACATGACGATGTCCCAGTACGAGGCGAAGTTTGCAGAGTTGTCCAGGTTTGCACCTCATTTGGTGGAGAATGAGGAACGTATGACGCGGATGTTTCTGAGAGGTTTGAAACCCGGCATACGTCAATATCTCATTTCTCATAAATTTTCTCTCTATTCAGATGTTGTCAACAGGGCTCAATTATTAGAGCGAGATAACGAGTACGGTCAACCGAGGGACCACAATCAGGATCATATCGGTGACAACAGTCATCAGAACAATGATAACCAGCGGAGAAAGAAAAATACAGACAAGAATGACAACCACTCTGGTGGTAATCGTGGCTATGAAAATAGAAGAAGCGAGTCGGGAGGAGATTTTAAAAAGAGGAGATTCAACAATGACAATACGAAGACGTCAGCACCAGCAGCAACTGGTTCCAAGGGAGGAGAACGACCACCGGTCATATGCTATAAATGTGGAAAAGAGGGACATATCAGCCCAAACTGTCCACAACAGTTCAAGGTATTCTATAATTGTGGAAAGGAAGGACATATCGCTCGAGATTGTACGGTAGCGAAACCAAGTTCAGCGGGGACGGTGACTCAAAAGGCTGCCCCATAAAAGTCAAAGTCAACGGTTCCTGGAAGAGCGTTTGTCGTGACTGGTCAACATGCGAGGAACCCAAACGAGGTGATCACGGGTAAGCTAATCATAAATTCATGTGAAGTTTATACCTTACTAGATACCGGTGCTACCCATTCATTTATTTATCTTGCTTGTGCTCAACGTTTAAACTTGACTCCGGAGAAATTAGACTTTGATTTATCTGTGGAGACTCAGTTAGGGGAAACTTTCATCACATCCACTGTTTATAAATCTTGTCTGATCCAAGTTGGCACCATCACCTTACCTGTTGACCTTATCTCTTTAAAGATACTTGCATTTGACGTGATTTTAGGAATTGATTGGTTAACTACTCATCATGCCAAAATTGATTGTTTTCGTAAGGTGGTTAGTTTTCATATTCCTAATCAACCTGTTGTGCGAATTCAAGCAACTAAGCCATTAAAATCAATCACTGTTATATCAAGCCATAAAGCCATTCGTTTATTAAAAAACGGATGTCAAGCTTTCTTAGCCCATGTTATGGATTTGAATAAAGACATGTCAAATTTGAATAATATTCTTGTTGTTAGTAACTTTCCTGACGTATTTCCTGAAGAACTTCCCGGTCTACCCCCGGAACGTGAAGTTGAATTCTTTATTGATCTTGAACCTGGTACAAAGCCTATTTCTAAAACCCCATATCGAATGGCTCCTATTGAACTTCAGGAGTTAAAGGTCCAACTACAAGAGTTATTGGACATCGGTTTCATTTGTCATAGTACATCTCCTTAGGGTGCTCCTGTTTTATTTGTAAAGAAGAAAGACGGGAGTATGCGACTTTGTATCGATTACCGGGAATTAAACCATGTCACTATCAAGAATAGGTATCCGCTACCTCGTATTGATGACCTGTTTGACCAGTTACAAGGAGCACAATTCTTTTCAAAAATCGATCTTCGTTCTGGATATCATCAGCTGAAGGTTAAAACTGAGGATATTCCGAAGACTGCCTTTAGAACTCGGTACGAGCATTATGAATTCTTAGTCATGTCTTTTGAATTGACTAATGCTCCTGCAGCTTTCATGGATATGATGAACCGAGTATTCAAGGATTATTTGGATCAGTTCGTTGTTGTCTTTATTGATGACATCCTCATATATTACAAAAGCCGTGAAGATCATGAGCACCATTTGAAGCTGGTACTCCAAAGGCTGCGTGAAAACAAGTTATATGCTTAGTTGAAGAAATGCGAGTTCTGGCTTGAGGAAGTAGCATTCCTAGGGCACGTGATGTCAAAACATGGAGTATCTGTGGACCCGACGAAGATTGAAGCAATACAAAGCTGGGAGCAACCGAAGACGGTGACCGATGTACGTAGCTTTCTGGGCTTAGCTGGTTATTATCAGAGATTCGTAGAAGGGTTTTCTCGAATCGCTACCCCGTTAACTCAGCTGACTCGGAAGGATATCAAATTCGTATGGAGCGAAGAATGCGAGAAGAGTTTCCAAGAGCTTAAGAGGAGACTCATTTCGGCACATGTTCTGACAATACCATCTGGTTCGGATGGATTTGTTATCTACAACGATGCTTCAGGCAAAGGGTTAGGATGTGTTCTCATGCAACGTGGGAAAGTCATAGCCTATGCCTCGCGACAACTTAAAGAATATGAGAGGAATTATCCTACTCATGATCTAGAGTTGGCAGCAGTCGTTTTCGCACTAAAGATCTGGAGGCACTATCTATATGGGGAGAAAGTGGAGATATATTCAGACCATAAAAGCCTCAAATATTTCTTCACTCAAAAAGAACTCAACATGCGGCAACGACGTTGGCTCGAGCTGTTGAAAGATTACGACCACACTATTTAATACCATCCTAGAAAAGCAAACGTGGTAGCTGACGCATTGAGTAGAAGATCATATGCAGGAACGAGTGTGATGATGTCAAGTATACGCGTAGAACCAACTTTAATCGATAAAGTTAAAGTTGCTCAAGCTACAGACCCGGAGCTGATGCGTATGAAGAAGAAAGTGCAAGAAGGTGTTATTCCAGAAGCAAGAATCGATGAAGAGGGAATACTTCGAGTACACTCCAGACTTTGTGTCCCTAACGATTCTGATTTGAAGTACAAGATCATGATGGAGGCACACAATACACCATTTGCAATCCATCCTGGAAGTACTAAAATGTATCGTGATCTTCGACATACATTTTGGTGGAACAATATGAAGAGAGAGATTGCAAAGTTTATCTCGAGGTGTTTAACTTGTCAACATGTAAAGGCGGAGCATCAAGTACCAAAGGGTCCATTGTAACCACTTGAGATTCCGAAATGGAAGTGGGAACACATTACCATGGATTTCGTTACGGGTCTTCCCACGGTTTCTCAAGGCATAAATGTTATTTGGGTTATAGTTGATAGATTAACCAAGTCTGCTCATTTCTTGCCGATACGGGAGACTTATTCCCTTGAACGTCTTGCTAGTATGTACGTGAATGAGATTGTAAGGTTGCATGGCATGCCAGTATCCATAGTTTCGGATCGTGACCCAAGATTCACTTCATGATTTTGGGTTAGCTTGCAAAAAGCTATGGGGCACGGATTTACGGTTCAGTTCGGCATACCATCCTCAAACGGACGGGCAATCAGAGAGGACTATTCAAACTCTTGAAGATCTATTAAGACTTTGTGTCCTAGATTTCAAAGGAAGTTGGGATAAGTACCTACCATTAGTGGAATTCTCCTACAACAACAGTTATCAGGCAAGTATAGGTGTGGCTCCCTTTGAAGCATTGTATGGACGAAAGTGTCGCTCTCCAGTATGTTGGGATGAGGTGGGAGAAGCAACGTTGTTGGGACCAGAGTTGGTACGAATGACTACAGAGAAGATCCAAACGATTCAACAACGTATACAAACGACACAGGATCGACAAAAGAGTTATATGGATCTTCATTGAAAGGACGTGGAATTTGACATTGGGGATCATATATTATTACGTGTAGCTCCATGGAAAGGAGTTACAAGATTTGGGAAGAGAGGAAAGCTCAATCCACGATTTATTGGTCCATTTCAGATTCTTGACCGAGTAGGAAATGTGGCCTATAGACTTGCGTTACCTCCAAGTATGTCTCGTGTTCATAATGTTTTTCATATATCTGTGCTTCGTAAATATGTGAAAGACCCGAACCACGTTATTGAGTTAGAACCGGACGAGATAGCCGAAGACTTAACGTACGAGGAGGTACCTGTCAAGATCTTGGATAGGAAGGAGCATGTCCTACGCACGAAGGTCATACCACAAGTTAAAGTTTTGTGGAGAAACCATGCTATTGAGAAAATGACCTGGGAGTTGGAAACGGAAATGAAAGCGAGGTATCCTCATCTTTTCGAAACACCAGGTACGTATGTCAATTTCGAGGACGAAATTTCATAAGGAGGGGAGGTTGTAAGACCCCAAATTATTAATAAATGAAATTTAATTTCCTCTATTTATTATTCTGAAATAGTAAGGGTTGATTTGATTAATGTGGTTAGTTATGGGTAAAATGCGCAAATATTTTAAATAAGCAAGTGGTTATAAAATATTCATTGTTGTCGGGGAATATTCGCTTGGTCGTGGAATATTCTTACTGTCGGAGAATATTCGTACGACGGCGCAGTCTTTTGTGGGCCCCATAACGGAAAGCGATTGGATGAAGAAAACGATAAAAATAAGTTGTTTATAAATAACGGCGTAGTTGTTACCGTTAATACTGTTGGAATACCCGATGGTTAAAACACGGTAATACGCGTTGTTGCACAGTAGCACACGGTATTGCACCAATTATTGATTCTTACGTAAGAAGGCACTACTCAATAATGGTTACAGTAATTATTGTTCAATATTTTATTTTATTGATTAAATAATTGCTACGTTGATATTTTATAATTGTCATTACGCAGTATTTTCCATTATCGGAGCAATAATTCATATTATCTAAATAATATTATTAGATAACATTATTGGTAATGTCTTGAAAGTTCTGTCTAAGGAGAGGTTTGGTCATCTAATTGCGCGCCAGTAAGGAGAAATCCTTATTGGAAATCCCCCTCTTTCTTGGGAACGGCCTGGTTGCCAGTACTGTGATTCTGTAATATTATTTGTGTATAATTAATTATTGATTTATATGATGAGGAAAATATTGATTTTATGTGGATATAGATGGAAAAAAATTTTAACGTGATAATTGTTGAAAATTAATATTTTATCTTTTTCTGATAAAATAATTCATTTAAATATATTATTTTAATAATATATTGATGGTGATATTTTTACAATGAATGTGGGATATATGAGTATGAAGAGTATTTTTTGTGGCATTAAATGATTAACACATATTTTGTGTGTTGGTGGACACAATTCTTGACCGAAAATTTATTATTGACTGTAAAATCGCCCGTTTGTGGATTTCGGTCAATTTCTGTTTGGAATTTGAAAAAATTTCTTCTGCAAAGTTGTAGAGAATTGAAATTCCTATAAAAAATCGCGAGATTCAAATTTTCTGATAAAAGGGCTATTTATTATGAATTATTAAAGTTCTAAAGTTCTGAAATAATTGATTTTTGGAAGTTTTATTTATTATTTTGAAGAAAAATATTTTTTGGCCTTTAAGTGGGCTAACATGTGATATAAATGGGCTGAGATCAGATGTCTAGAGGTGGGCTAAGAAAAATTTGATAAATATATTAATATTATATTAAATTTTCTGTTTTGGTGTTCTAAGCATTTTCCTATAAATAGGGTGCTTAGGTTAGAATTGAAAATCACACCAGAAACATAAGTTTATCTCTATTTCTCTCTCTATGTCGAGCGTATTCTTGTGAGTATTTGATACTTTGAGTGTTGCTATACGGTACAAGTTTCCTTCAGCACTATATCTAGTTTTCCAGTCAGAAGTATCGTCTTTCCGAGGTAAGGGATGTTATTTCTTCTTAAATGATATTATTTTCTTCAATATCATTATGCCGAAGTATTGATCTGAACTTTTTATTAAATTTAGAACTTTTCATGTTGGGGTTACTATTCATGAGTTACTATTCACGAGTTACTATTCACCGAAAAATGAAATTTTCTTCTTTTCGTCCAAAATATCTATTATGGATACTAGCTTTGATTGTATCCATGTTTTGATCATTCTTGAATTTTACTCCACTATGATTATTTATGAGGTATTTTTGGACATAGAATAGCTGAAATACGAATCCTTAATATTTATTATTTTGTTTCACTGGATTCGTTTCCTTTAAAATATTTTTCATCATCCTCAGTCCTAAATGATGATATAATTGAATATCTTTGGCCTGCAGTGCAAAGATGAATGATTTCTGATGAATATCTTTGGCCCGTAGTACAAAGATGAACAGGTGTTGAGATGAGCATGACCAACTGATGAATATCTTTAGCTTGTAGTGCAAAGATGAATATTGATTGATGTTACATGGATAAAATATTGATGATGAACTTTTAAATTCATAGATAATAGTAGATTTCATTCTCTACGTAACTCTTCTATGAATTATTATTTTCCGCTGCGAATATTGATTTAAAACTTGTTGTCTATTGTATTCTATTATTTTTTCCCTGTTGAAGACTAACGATAATTTGTTTTATGTTATCTTAGTCATAATGTCCTTTACTGGGCTAGTTAAGCTCACCCTTTTTCTTTTTGTTCCATTTTTCTCAGGAGGCGAGAATGTAACGAGTACTAGTCGGGGTATGGAATGAAGGTTCTAGGAAGTTGTTTTAGTAGTCCTCACCATTTTTTTTGTAAAATATTGTACCAATAATTGTAATGAGGACTTATTTGAGTGTGAATATTGTCTAGATGACAATATTTGTATTTACACTCACAGTTTTTATGTTGTATTAATAAAGTTGTAGTTGTTTCTGTACCATGTTATTGACGACACAGAATGAGTGTTGTATACCTGTTTTGGGGGCGTCACAGTGTATATGGGACTAAATTACAAATATGACCATCTTATTGTCATGTTTTTGCTAAACTGTTCTCTAAATTTTTTTTAGTACAACTGTTCCTTATAGATGCGTTAGTTATGCAAATATGTTCCTCCAATGTTTTCTAAACTTTTTTTAGCACAACTGTTCCTCATACATGCGTTAGTCATGCAAAAGTATTCTTTTAAATTTGTTCACCTATTAAAATTGATTTTCTCTCTCTTCCCTCCTCGTTTTTTTATTTTTATTTTTAAAATTTGTGTAAAAAGTATACTTTCTTCTTCTTTTTATTTATTTATTTTTATATTGACATTTTGAATTCAATATGAAATATCTCTAAATTCAAAATTAGTATAAATTAATTAATTTTAGACAATATAATTACCAACATAGTGTATCTCTAATTTTAGAACAGATTAGAGGAAATAATATATTACTCTTTTCGATCCAAAATTAGAAATACAATTTGATTTTTAATATACAAATTAAATTTTAAAATTGGTACGCTAATAAAAATTTCAAATGAAATAAATGTTATAATTAATCATTTTTGTTATATAATATACGATTATTATAATTATATTAAATATATTTATATCAATTTAAAGTTTAATATAACGTCTTAAAAATTAAATTGTATTTTAATAAAATTTTCATGTTAAGAAAAGTAAAACTTAACAGGTTTTTCACGTGGCAGATTATTGTACGGTGACAGATTTTTGTTGAAAAATCAAGTGAGCTTACTGATATCATTATGGGTCCCACGACTTAGACGCTGTTTGGATCTTACGGTTTCAGTCAGTTCCATACTAGTGAATAAATAAACTGGTACTTCCCACTTTCTCTCAAGTTTTATCAAACATTAATAGTAGTATTATTTAAGTTGAACATATTTCAATCCCTGAGGTAATTGTTAAGGAGTAGTAATTAATTGTTAAATTAATGAAAAAAGTTTTAGATTCAGATCTGAAATCTGTTGGGTTGTAATTGTGGGCCAAATTTCTTTACCTGTAAAAAGCTGCTTTGATTGATTACTTCTTACTCTTCTTGTTTTTGAAGCTTCTTTCTTTCAAGTTGATGGGGCCATAATTGCATGCTTTTTTTATTATTAATGTCCTTTGATTGTGTATTTATATAAAGCTCCATTCTTTACAAATTCCCAAATTGAGCTAAATATTGGGTTTATTTGAATATTCATAACCCCATTAGGTGATTTTGAGCAACTTTAAATTTGTTGATTTAATTTGATGGTTATATATGATTTTGATTTATTTGGCTTCAGGACCTCAAGAAGGGATCTGAAGATGGCTAAGGTAGTTGCTAATGGAACTTCAAAACCCCCTCCAACTCCTTCTCCATTGCGTACGGCCAAATTTTTTCAGGTTTTAACCCTAAATGTCGCTCTATTTAGCAAACAATGTCTACTATTTTCTGTTTTTTGTTATAAAATTGGGCTATATTAATTCTGAGAAAAGCTAGGCAAGAGGTAATGTACTGACAGTTAATGGAGTATATTTATTCTATTGCTGTTTATTTTAGTAACAGAACTCATTGAGTGGCCTTACTGAAGAATTATGTTGTTTTTTCTTTAATGTCACTATTTTGTAATCATATTTGTTTTTTTCATTCTTGTTAGGTTTATTGGATTCAAGTTTTGAGAATAAATATATTTGTATTTACTATAAGGAGTAGATGTGGAATCAGAAGTAATAGGTTCATTGTGGGGTTTTGCTTGATGATCAAGCGGTATTCAGTCTCACAATGCATAGATTTGATATATCATGATGAATGAAGTTTTTTAATTTTGAAATCTTTGCTCTAAGAATTTACTAGTACAAAATCCCACCAGTATATGAGATTCTCTCCATTCCCCTTTGCCTTTTAATAGTGACTTCAACATCTATCCTAATGAAGTCATCATGAAGCTATAATGGATCATATGATGCAGGATTAATTTGTATATGCTGTATTTTTTTTAAAAAAGTATACATTTGGAAGGTTGTGTGTTAGTATGATTTGAGGGCTGGGAGAATCCCTATAGTTGGAATCAAACTTAGCTGTAAGAACAGGTTGTTTGTTTTTATTTAATCAAAATCAGGTACACAAATTAATTCTCATCATTCTTTATAGGAAATTTTGGTGGCCCAACAAAAATTTGTAGATAAAGTTGAATTTCAAAAACCAATAATTAGTAGAATGAATTTTGGTCTAGATTGTGACATATAGACATGATTTATTTTCTTTCATCATATCTCCTCCCAACTTTCCCTCTTCTATGTTTGAGTATTATTTTCAGCTGTAATTTTGTGTCATGGCTGTGAAAATATGTAGCTCAATTTCATTTTCCCTTGTTAGTTAGCAGAGAGTTATTAGATCCTCGAATTATGCTATTTCCTGCACTTTATATTATATTGAAAATAGCTCTGCCGATGACAGGCGAACATGAGAATTTTGGTTACCGGAGGAGCTGGATTTATTGGCTCTCACCTAGTGGATAGACTGATGCAAAATGAGAAGAACGAGGTATAGATTATCTACTGCAATGTTCTGTCTTATGTTTTTTAGTCATGCAACAATGGATAACACTAAAGACGTGAATGCTTTTATAGTCAGAAGCTTCGACATTGAGTTGCTCGCTGTTTTCAGGATTGTTTGTGATACAAGTTCATTTTGTTCTCAGGTGATTGTGGTGGATAACTACTTCACTGGCTCAAAGGACAACCTAAGCCAATGGATTGGTCATCCAAGATTCGAGCTTATTCGACATGGTATATGCTTTTTTATTCTGTTAATTAGATATTCTTGGCAAGACTTCTGAATATGATTTGATATAAACTTCTAAACTTGTTTCAGTTGTTTGATGGCACTCAGAATTTCTCTTATCCAATGCACCATCTATTGTGATGATGTTCTAACTAATAGGCATAGGCATCTGCATAAGTTCTTAACATCAATTCCATGTTTTCATCTTCCATCCTTAGGTATGCTCTGCTTGTCTAGCACCCACTAGGATAGTTTTCTTCTCCAATATCATGTTTAGTGTTTCTTTTAACAAGAAAAGGGGAAATGATTTTTGAGAAAAAGAAAAATGGTAAGAATAAAGGAGATTGAGAATCTTTATTGGTACCGAGGGTGGGGGAAAAGGAAAAGAACAAGTTGACCAAAAATATAAGCACGAGCTCTCAAATGCAGAATATTGCCTAGATAACAACATCAGAAGAGTCATTGTTCAACGCCACAAAAGTCAGAGCCGTGGAGGGTAAAAATGTGAACTGATTGGTACTATTTCGATGATCGTATTTCATTTAGGTTGGTAGGTTGGTTTATGTCTTCAATTCCACAATTAATCAGTAATTTAGGACGTTTAATATAGGACGGAGGGAGTACGATTTTTGTTGTGGACTCTAAAATTTCATGAAACAATAATAATCGACAACTGAGTAGTGTTTGAATGAGATGAGCATGTTATTTCCAAGGCCAAGTCTTTATGCCTTGTAGACTTTCTCATGCATCCAGCTGACTGGGAGGTGAAGTTCTCAAGATTCGAGTTGCATGTTTGCATTCCTATTATTTATCTCTTGCCATTTTTATCCTTTCCCTTTGTCATGTATTGCCACACAAAAGGGAAAATGAAGTAATGTGAGAGGTGAACGCTGTACTACAAAATCTTAATTAAATATCGAATTCTTTTCTTTAAAAATCAAATATGATTCTGGTATCATTTGAAAATACCTGAGATACTTGCACTTCATAAGATCTGAATTGATTTTTTTTATTACAAGTATGCTCTAAATTGATTGTTATGTTAGAAAATAAGTTATGATAAGAGATTAAGTGATAATTAACATATGATATTAGTAACTGAAGGCATAGGAAAAGTAATACTCCTTCCGTTCCAAAGTATAAGATCTTTTGAAGTCAACTTTAGACATTTTCAAACTCAAAATTGGCATATTTTAGTCGATACAATGATAAATATTGTAAACTATCTCAAAGTAGTCATTGTAAGATTTGATTCATAATTTTTAATTAATCATTTCAATTTTAAGTTTGAAAATGTCTTATTTTGACTTTCAAAAGTCAATAATGATCTTATAAAGAACGGAGGGTGTATCATTCAGTGACATTATCTCCAGAACTAAGGATCAAATGTAAACATGCTTTACTTTTAGTTTAGAAGGCAAACGAGTTTGTAAATGCTGAGTTAAACTGCAGTTGAAAATATTTTGTTCATGTTATTTACTTTTATGTTTGAAGGTTATCATAGACTAGCTTAATTGTCAGTATGGCCACATAATAGTTCATTGATCTGCATTATCATCTGTTTTGTTTCTTATGCATCAGAACTCGCTATATTGACCCTCTTTCTCTTTTTGATTATGTTTCTTGAATCTCTTTCAGTTTGGTGTTTGAATATTTTTTTTCGTCTTTTCATGCAGATGTCACAGAACCCTTGTTGATTGAAGTTGATCAAATATATCATCTTGCTTGTCCTGCTTCGCCAATATTCTATAAATATAATCCTGTTAAGGTGCTCACTGACACTGGGACTTTCCTTTGTTCTGAATCATTTTCTCCTTTTGAAGAAAAATAAAAGCAGCCTGAGAAACTATCTTTCTCTCAAGCTTATGATCCTTTGTTAATGCATTCTCATAATATTATTTTCCTCAAGATATTTGGATAGTCTTCTTTTTAGATGGTGCCGTTTTGTTTTCAAACCTTCTGAAACTAACTTTTTTTCAGAATTTATAATATGAATTTTTCTGATTACAAAATTGAATAAGAAGTGCTCTTTTGTTAAGCAGAGGCATTATTGGTCCATTTCCTGCTATAACTTATTAACCTAAACGATGGCATGCTATTTGGTGTACTTAGTAAAATCCAACCCCTTACCTATCCCTTCAAAGTTCAACTGTCTGTTTAAAGGCTGAAAGAGTGTCTACACCCTTAAACCTTGTTTTATGGGGAAAACAGTTATTTTGTTGCAGTTTCTATTTGGGTGTATCATTTATGTCTCCAAAAGTGTTGCAGGGTGTACATTTGAACTCTGCAAGTCTAACTAATTACCGTATGATGGTATGATACATTGATACTTGACAGACAATTAAGACAAATGTGATTGGGACGTTGAACATGTTGGGACTTGCTAAGCGAGTTGGAGCAAGGTTTGTTACAAACTTCTTCATATAATTGTTAGAGTTATTTGTTGTTCTCTCTCATTTGACTCTCACTACTGTACGCACAGGATTTTGCTGACTTCAACCTCAGAGGTATATGGGGATCCTCTTGTGCATCCTCAGGATGAGAGCTATTGGGGAAATGTTAACCCAATAGGTACATATTCCTGACTTGAAATTTAACAGTTGTTGGTTTCTTTTGATTTGTATATGTAATTGCTGTCATTTCTAAATAGGACTGTATGGGACGATATGTTTGTGGCTTAGGTGCTTCTTGTTAGAATTTGAGCCTAAATTGAAGTGGGTGTCATTAATTAATTGAAATGATTCCACATATCAATGTATTCTACTCCATGAGTAGATTAAATTAATTATTTGGAAACTCAAATTCATAGAGTAATGAATAAGAAATTAACTCTCAAAGATCACTCTTGGAAATGATAGTAAATATTTGTGGGAAGCTAAGTCCCACATCGATTAAGCACTAAAAATTAAATGGGTTTATATACAATAAAATTGCTCTTGGGTTTGGGCCCCAAGGGGCACCCTACTTTTGTGGAAGGGAGAAGACCTAGTCAAGACTTGGTTCGAACCCACACACGCGACGCTGACCGGCCTGGCTTGCGGGTCTGGGTTATTGTATATAATTTTTTGGACAAAATTTATTTAAATTTTATTTTATTTAGTTCTATTATCAAAATTGTGTCGTTTTGGAAAGCATTATCTGCCGAACGGACGCGCCAATAATGCGTCGTTTTGGGAAGCGCTATCTGTCTGAATGGACGCGCCCTTTTTTACTAAAGCCTAAACTACTTCGTTTTTGTTCTGCTAAGCTTAAAACTACGTCATTTTTTGTCCGAACGGACGCACCCTTTCTGTTAAAGCCAAAAACTACTTCGTTTTTGACTTAATGTGTCTATTCAGTGGGTTGTGTCCCTTCTGATGGGTCACTAACCCTCCTATAAATAGATAGGGGGTGCAACCACTTCGATCATTAAATTCGGCAAAGCATCAAGCATTTTCTTTTTGGGTTCGTTGGATATGCTATTTGGAGTACTACTATAGTATACGTTGTCATTGTATCTTGGGAGACAAGTACTATCAACTCTGAACACTATAAAGAGTGCATAATTGTCTTAAGGACATAGTACTAAGTACTAGCATTGATAATTTTATTCTTGCAGTTTGGTTCACTTGAGATAAGTTTATATATATATATATAGTGTTCATTCAGTTTTACTAACACTTCCAACAACATAAGTTAACTATAGATGCAAGATGGATGAAGACTGAAAAGCGTGACAAGACTATCCTGAATGAATAGGTTGGGTAGTTCTGGGAATGTGAACCGATCTATATTAAATGGTGGCCGTAGAAGATCTTTTGATTTCTGTCATTATATTTTGTATGCCTGTTAATTCTTCACTCCTCGGCCAAATTGGAGCTCTTTAAACAAATTAAATCTAGTTTTGTGAGGGTTTTGAAAAACAGAGTAAATATATACATGAGCATCTATTTAGTACAAACATAAAATTCGAATGAACTGGAGTTCCGTCTCTTTTCCATTTCTACCTCAGGTAAGAAACCTCTATTCTAAAAGTGAGAGTCCACTTCTGAAATCCAAATTTTTTTATGAAAGTTCGAAATTAACAGAGTAAATGGCAAAGATAAAAAAGAATGTTTAAATACTACTTCATCGGTCTGCCAAAGTTGGCAGCTTTGATAATTTCACACAAATTAGGGGCAAAAATTTTTGAGGTCCTAAGTTTGAATTTATAAAAAGCACTCAAATAGTATCCTCAACCCTAAATTCTGACACACTTGCCAAATTCTGGTAAAGACACGTTGAATCTGAGCTTTCAACTGTTCTTTTCTTTTTCTTTTGTTTTTATAATTAAAACAGAGTATACAGCCATACGTACATATTATCAGTGTAAGCAAATTCATGTGCATGTGCATATGGATACATATGTACTATATGTTTGTTACAACCCATATTTGTCTTTAATTTTAACTAAGTGACTGAATTGTTATATTTTGTAAGCTACATTTGGTCTTGTCAATGCCATATTATATTAAATTTGACTTATCATGAAATAATGTTCATTGTAGTCTTACCGATGCATATTATAAGTTTTTCATACATTCATGTCAAGGCCATGTTATATTAGATTCGAATTATCATCAGCTTGTCATGATATATCCGGTCTGCAGGAGTCCGGAGTTGTTACGATGAGGGAAAAAGAGTTGCTGAAACTTTGATGTTTGATTATCACAGGCAGCATGGAATAGGTAAAAGCTCTCTCTCTCTCTCTCTCTCTCTCTCTCTCTCTCTCTCCCTCCTCAGATAATTTATATGATTTATTTATGGTGATTATGTTATGTAAAAACATTTTGTGATGCAATTTCTTTCTGTCTCAAAATGGTGAACCAAAACAGAAATACGGATTGCTAGGATATTCAATACTTATGGACCCCGGATGAATATTGATGATGGCCGTGTTGTCAGCAATTTCATTGCTCAAGCAATTCGGTAACTTCTGTTATCACTTGGCTACCTTTTTCTTAACCTTCTGAAAAATTCAACCACTAGAGTTCTTTTTCCTGATGCCACTCTTCATATTCAGTCTTAGTGTTTCCTTCATTCCTTGTTTAATCGCCATAGTGGTCACTTGCTTGGGTCAGGGAGATTCTTCTATTTATCAATGTAGCCAGTACTAATTCCTCTCAATCATGCAGGAATGAACCCTTAACTGTTCAATCTCCTGGAACACAGACTCGCAGCTTTTGTTATGTCTCTGATATGGTATATTTGTAATACACACCTGCAGATTTTGTACAACTTGCATTGAATATCAAGTATGTTTGTTGCATAACTAATTCCACCTCCTTCCGAAGGTTGATGGTCTTATTCGACTCATGGAAGGAAACAACACAGGGCCAATCAACATTGGCAATCCAGGTAGTTTAGGACCTATTTTCTATGTAGCAGAATCTAGTGTTCTCTATTTCCTTTAATTATTGTGAGCTGTAGCGTAATCATCTTCCTTACTTTCTACAAATAATCATTCCCATTACTAAAATAGAGCCTTTTTATTCAGGTGAATTCACAATGCTGGAACTTGCTGAGAATGTGAAGGAGGTAAGTCCTAAATTTGCTTATAATCATCCACTTTAACCTTCACAAAAAACCAAACTTCTCCAAATCACTGGTATGGCTATCGAAATCGTGAGCATCAGTATGTAGGTTTCATATCAAAGTGGTAGTGTCAGGGCCTTTAGCTAGTGTTCTTGAGAAATGACCCAGTCTTGGCCCATTCCTCGAAAGAAGTTTTTATGTGATCCCTTAGGATTTTGTGAAGAAAATTTTAAGCGACTTAAGTCGTAATGTTAAGATACCACTGGCGTTTTTCAGCTTATTAATCCAGAAGTTAAGATCACAAGTGTAGAAAACACACCTGATGATCCGCGCCAGAGAAAGCCAGACATCACAAAGGCAAAAGAGTTGCTAGGTTGGGAACCTAAGATCAAGTTGCGCGATGGCCTTCCTCTCATGGAAGATGATTTCCGCAAAAGGCTTGGAATCGAAAGGAAAGTGTGAGCTCCATTATTCTCTAAATTGGCGTAGTAATGTTAGGACCGAGTTCTTGAGAGATGCTAGAATCCGGATTTTATGTGCTGCCATTGTTTTCAGTTTTCAGTTTCTAGATATATTGTTATGTGGAATAAAGCTTATGGGTGTTTTATTATATCCTAGTAGATATAATGTATAATATAAATGGGAAAATATGTATCTCCAGTATATTTAGCCAGCCAGGCAGCCAGCTTGGTATATGATTAATATATGAGAGGGAATTTTGTTGGAGACCTTCTACACGGACAGGAAAATTGACCGGAAGAAAAAAATGAATTTATTTGCACGAACAAATTCATTTTATTCTATCGGTCCAATTTTCTTGTCCAATTTACCTGTCCGTGTATACTTATTGATTTTGTTGATGTGTGATTGTATCAATACATTTTTGTTGGTCATGTGGAACATAGGTTCTTTTATTTATTTATTTATTGATAATCCTTGGCCAAGGAAACCATGGAAATTTCATTTAATTAACAAAATTCAACATTTACCTTTCACCCAAGAAATAGAAAAAACAAACTTAGAAAATTGATCCAAATTCTACTAAATATGAATTTATTTAATTGTGAATGATACTCCCTGTTTCAATTTGATTTTTGAGGTTAAATGGAAGGCATATTAAACTTCAAAAGTAGTATGATTTATAAAAGTTTAAAATGAAATAATTTTTGTGGTTAATATTTTTTATTATATACTTGAAAATTATAATAATTATGTCTATTATAATTAAATAAATTTATACTAATTTGAAATTTAATATATCATTTGTTTCACTTCAAAAGTCAAACTGAAGGGAGGTAGTATAATAAATAATATTGCAAACTACTTAATAAATACTAATACCAATGGGATATGCATTTCGTGTATAAACAGTGTCGCGTTAAAAAAATATATAAAGTTTTAAATAAAAAAGAATAAAATAATAATATAATTAATTTATAAGGGTTTGGTTTGTATATATGAGACCAAAATATATATTGGCAAATGGACATACCCCAGAGTATATATATGTCATCTCAAGACATGCCAGGAGAGGAATTAAGTAGTTAACTATAGTTGTGTGAATAACGTGAGACTAAAAATAATTATAAAATGTGGATAACTAAATAAAAAATATATATAAGTTATAAATTAAAAATAATAATAATGCTATAATTAAATATTTAATAATTAAAAAAAAAGTATTGTGACCCAATTACACCAATAACGTTTGCGTCTCAAATGAGTCGCTAATAAAAATAAATATATTTAATACAAAATTGTTGCTTTGAAAATTTAAATACATTTATGTTGCATTAAAATTTTGGAATGTCGCACGTTAGCTATGATAAAGTCAAATGACATTTCTTTGTAAAATAAACATAATATGATTTTCCATAAATATAAATAATAATTTTTTAAAAAAAAAAAAAAGCGAAGTGAAAGTATGCAAGAGAGGATGAAACTCAGTCACGTCATTGATCCATGGCTCTTAAAGCAACCGACTCTGAACCGTCGATTCTCGTAGTAATCAACGTTTCAAAACAATCGCGGATCACTTGAAACTCATAAAATTAACACCCAGCCGCCCAAATTCAAAACTCCTCTCCAAATTTCCTCTACATAAACCCAAAACCCACCTAAATCTCCCATCAAAACCACAGAAATTCAGTAACTTAAAACAAATTTATCATCTCTCTTTGAATCAAAATGTCTGGTCGAGGAAAGGGCGGCAAAGGGCTGGGCAAAGGCGGAGCCAAACGGCACCGTAAGGTGCTCCGGGACAACATTCAGGGAATCACCAAGCCGGCTATCCGGAGACTGGCGAGAAGAGGCGGAGTGAAGAGAATTAGCGGACTCATTTACGAAGAAACTAGAGGGGTTTTGAAGATATTCTTGGAGAATGTGATTCGTGATGCGGTGACATACACGGAGCACGCTAGAAGGAAGACGGTAACTGCCATGGATGTTGTATATGCTTTGAAGAGGCAGGGCAGGACTCTGTATGGATTTGGTGGTTAAGATTTGAGAAATTAAAAGTAGTTTTCTTTAGATTGGTATGTATAACTGAAGGATTTGATTGTTAATCAAGGTGTTAATTTTTTCACTCTGATTTTGTTACCAAGTTAATCTAATACCTATATATTTTCTTGTGGAATTTGTTAATTATAATAATTGGAATATTTTTTTTATAATGGAAAATGATATATATTCAAATATTTGAAACTTTATTTATTTTTATTTTTTTACTTTTATTTTTTTAATACGCTTTTAATCACTATTCAAGACACACATGGAGTACTTAAATATTGAAATATTTAAGATTTAAAATTTATATAATTCATTTAAAAATAAGGAATCCATAAGTAAATTCTTATAATTGTGTATTATAAAATAATAAATCTTTTTATGGCACTATATTTTTGTAATTGAGAGGTTTGTAAAATCATACAACAAATAATATTTTTATGAACTTTTAATTAAATCACCTAAATAGTTGCATAATTATATTTATACAAAAGACTACATATATAATGGGGGGAGGGGCGAGGAGGTAAATCTCAATTCTATAACTGGGGTTGGAGAAAATTGTCAAGCCTAAATAGGCTTTTGAAGTGGAATTTAAACTAAAAATTACTCCCTTCATCTTTAAAATGATGAGTAATTTTTTTTTTTACACACTAAGAAAAGTAAAATAAAGGAAAAAGAGTAAATAAAATTTAAAATTTATTTTTAGTAGTTTCACAAGATTACATAGAGTAATGATTTTTTTTTATATATATTAACGGACTCTATTAAATGATGTACTTACGCTCTGTTTCTGAGTTTTAAAATGGACAGAAAAGAAAAGAAATGTACGAAAAATTTAAGTTTTCTTTCTAATTTTTATGTTTCTAAGTTTTTTAATAAACGGGAAAAAAAATGGATAGAAAACTTGGTCACTTTTTCTGCCAAAGTTTTTTGTCCAAAATTGACATGATTTTGACGGAAAAGAAATTAGAATTAGTAATATTTTTATAATTCTTATATTATCCTCAACTTTTAATATAATAAATTTTAAATTACAACTTATGTCTTCAATTTTAAATTTTCTATTCTTTTCTATTAAAAATTCAGAAACAACCCAAAGGAAAAATTCAAGTTTTCTATTCTTTTCTTTTCTGTTCTAATTTAAGTTTTCTATTCTTTTCTTTTATGTTTAAAACTAAGAAACAGAGTGTTAGTGTTCACTTTATGTATTTTAGTTCATACTTTTGAAGATAACAAAATTTATACCTTTAATTAAATTTAAATTTGAATGTATGTTATATTAAATTTTAAAATTTAAATAATGTCTTATATTTTGAAATGAAGGGATTATAATAGGGGTTTACGCGGTGCGGTGTATAGTAAGGTTAATATTATAGAAGTAATCGTAAATGCGATCAACTAAACCGTTCGATTATTAATAGTCCCTGATCAATTTGCTATTCAAAAAATTGAAATAAGTAAATAAGCAAATTAATAATAAAATAACTTTAAAAGTTCAAACCACAACTATTACCCACTATTAATATTGCTATTAATGCATCTGTGAAATTATTAAAATTTAGAATCAACATTATGCTATAAAAAAACAAAAGCTGTGAATACTCCTCCCAAATTTGTTATACATGTATGATATGAACAAATAAAATAATTTATTTAAACAACTAAAAAAACTAGCAACACTTAGACAATTAATTCATTTATGAATGTAATTTTTATTATTAAATTAATAATCATATATTAGAGTTTTATCATACATATGTGCGTGTCTATATATATATATATATATATATATATATATATATATATATATACAAAACCGATCCGGTCCGGGAGTCCGGATTTTCTTAAAATCCGGACCTTTTTTTTTTTTTTACTTTTTTTTTTAAAACAACTAAAAAAAATATTTAATATTTTATGGAACTTAAATTTTTTCATAATATAATATTTTGGGTGTGTTTTGAATACCTATACCAAAAAGTGGTGGTACAGTCTGCACAGACTGTACCACCATATTTTGTTATACGTACCCAAATCACGCCCAAAACACTTTATTATGAAAAAATTTCAATTTCATAAAAAAAAAAATTTTTTAGTTGTTTCAAAAAAAAAAAACAAAAAAATAAATAAATAAAGATCCGGATTTTATAGAGTCCGGGATCCCGGACTGGATCCGGACTCTATATATATATATATATATATTAGTTTTGGTTCAATTAATCTAGTACGGTTTTTTGCTAATAATCGTTGTTTGTAACTAAATATGCAGTTCGAGTTTTTACAATTTCAATTTATTGAATTTCTAATTGGTTACGATTTTTTGCAATTTTTTCAGTTTTAGTTTTTTTGATATTTTCAAGTCTCGCCCACATAACGTGGGTCTTATTTAATATTTATGTGAGGAGAATCTTAAAAAAATATTAATTACTTATAGAAATATTAATTCTATTTATTTAAGAATTTATATATTTTATCTTTGAATTAAAATAAAATAAATATAATTGAAAATATTAAATTGGCACTACTACATTAGTTCAGTATTTGGTTGCTACTGCTGTCTGCTGTTGTGAGCAGGAGACAAAGTTTTCCACCCAGTTAATTTCCTTGGTTTCTTCCACTTTCTACTACAGATCCCGGGTTTACCGATCAGAGCTTCAACTTTTATGCCATTTCCCCAAGTCGTTCTCCAACATAGCGCCAAAAGAAACCATGTTTTGCGTGGGTAAACAGTTCCGCTTTAGCTATTTCCCTCCCAATGAAAGCCCTAAACAGTTTGAATCTATTGAAATTAGTGCCGTTTGAATGTTCGCCGAAGCTCAAATTATGTAAAGCTTCAACAAAATTGTCGAAGAGTTGAACCATATTTTGTTGTGAAGTGATCAGTGATGGAAAAGATTTTAAGCTTAGTTTTAGAAATCACTGTGTTTTTCTCTGTGTCCGCTTTAATGATTATTCTTAGATAGAGAAATCTGGTGTATTTTTGTTTTTTAGTTCTTGCAATTAAATACTTTATGATTTATGTTTGAAACGGAACTTGAATTGGTTTTTAGGTGAGTAAGTTCAAGATTTTCAACATATGTTCAAGAAGAAGACAATGGGCTTGGAAAATTGTTTGTCCCTTTATACTTATCCTTTGTGGAGTTTGAGAGGAAAAGACAGAATTAGTTTTGGATTGCTTAGTAACCCCCCACAAACAAACAAAAAACTCTAGCGTTATGAGAAGTAGCAAGGCAAGCTCTGGTACGTTTCTGGGTCTTTGAGTTGAAAACTGATATCACCATACACTTAGCAGCTATAATCTACCCATAGGCGGAGTTCACGAAGCAATTTAGTCCAAAAACAGCTTGTTTATACAAGCAGCTACTATAGCTTCAAGGCCTTAACCTTTAGGTATCAAATTGTGGCTGGTAGGTTTTGAGTTTTAGTTGTGGAAATGGAAATGAAGGGGAATTATGGTTCTGGAGGCTGCGGCAGAGGCAATGGTGAAAGCCAAGGAACTCTCACAAATGAGTTTGTTCAGTACACAGCTGATCAGGGTATGGTTCTTGAGCAATTGTTTGGAGAGTGTGCAAAGCCCAGTCACTCTCAGAGGCTTGTGATGATCAGTGAGAATCCAATCCTTTCTAACCTTGATTCTGAGCAGATCAAGGTCTGGTTTCAAAATCGCAGGTAAAGGCTTTGGTAACTATATTTACTTCATATAACAATTTTTTTTGTGCGTTTGTTCAGTGAGCCTTTGAAATGCTTAATTCTTCTACTTTTATTGACTTGCATGCTCAGATTAGCTAGATCTGTTTTAACTTTTAGAGTTATTTAATAAGACTTTACCACGTCTGTCTTGTTCGTAATTCTTAATTCATTTTTAATCGAAATTGAGCATGCATTCATGGGTTTCCTTATGCAGTTCAGTCTTGTCCAGAAATAGGTTTCAAAAAGTTAAGCAATCATTCACAAGGCTTTGGTTTTAGTTTTCTTTTCATGAGGGAGCATTTTCTCTTCTTTCTATCCTTCAGATAAGTTCTCTTATTTTATCCAAGGGGACGGACAGATCACAAAATTAAATATGCATGCAGAAGTATATACATGCGCTTTGTTTTCCTGTAGAATTATGTAACATCCTAATCTTAATTATGCAGCATGTCATTGATTATCTAATATGCTCTGGTTTCAAGGATCATTCTGGGTTTGGGTTTGCAGGTGTCTTGAGAAACAGAAGAAAGATGCTCTTGAATTTCAGTCAGTAAATGATAAGATGGCTGCAACTAAGAAGCTACTGTTGGTAGAGAATGATTTCCTTCAGAAAGAGCTGCTGCAGCTAGTCAGGGAGAATGAATACATTCGGAAGCTCCTGCAAAATGTATGGCTGCCATTGCAAGTATATCCTTTTATAATGAGGGTTTAGGTTTTACTTGAGGATTTTCTGGCTTTACAACTTTCAAAATCTGTTTTTAAACTGCTAAAGCATCTGATTGCTGATTTTTCTTTGATTAGTCGACTTTGTGCTGGAAGCATGTGATTGTTAATTCTTGTAGGATTTATTTATGATTTATATTATTGTCAATTTTAACTTATCACCGGAAGAAAATGATTGCAAAGAATTGTCGGATTCGTTGGCTGATTGCTAGAATTTAGGAGTATTGATTTTTGTCGGAATATTTCTCATTATGCATATGATTGCTGACCTTTCTCAGATTCATGGTCTCATTATTCAAGGCATATTATTCCTGACTTTTTTTCCAGATTTATTTACTTATAGTTGTAAATATATGATTGTAGTTTTTTTTCGGATTTCTTCATATATAGTGGAAATAAAGAACCAGTGTATAGCGGAATTAGGATATTTTATTGAATCCATTCTATTGCCATCTGAAATTAATGTAAATGGTGACTAAAGATTTGCTTTTGTTTTGTGGAAGATAATTTCTATTCCTTTCAATTAACTACGCTGAGAAATTAGTTAACAAGACAATTGATTGTACTCTCATTTGATGTGGTTCCATAAATATTCTGGAATTACTATTTATGACTTATTGATGATTTTTGTGTCGCATCGTGATAAAAATAAATAAAAATAAAGACATACTAATTAATGAAGCACTTGCGTTTTACGTAGTAATTGCACTCTTGCTGCTAAAAATGCAAGATATACAAACTCAATAGTTCTGTAGATGCTTTGCGACATTCTTAATTTAGTTATAATTTTGTTGCAGGTATCTGCAACAACTATTGACACAAACTATGAATCTGCAGTCAACTCTTATCAATATTTATCCAAGCCTGCTGATAATTCCAAAGGGTAGTTTTCAGTGCTATTGAACCAAGGAACCCAGCTTAGATATATGATAGCAATTTCAATTCAAGTACTTAATTTCTTTCTCTTTATGCATTATAGGTTCTCCCTATTGGCTGAGGAGTGCATGAGAGAGTTTTCCCCAGTAGTTACGCGAAGTGCTCTGGACTGGGTATTAATCCCAAGGATGAAGGTTTTTAATGTGATAATCAAGTTATCAAGCATAAATCCACTTGCATGTAAATTTTTGTGTTTTCTTGGATTCATTAAGCATGTCATTAATTTTATTTCTCAAGTGTATATTTTTGTAGCATTCATGGTGGAGTTGCATGCACTATGATTTCATCTAACCAAATTCCTTTTTTTTTCTGCATATTATGTGCTTTACTTTTCCAGTTTATTAAAGAAAATTTTAAAATAGTAGGTCAATTGAAGAACTTAAAAGCCTGATATTGCCTTTAAATTACTTAAAGATGGTGGAGAATGCCAAGGATCATCCAATCTTGTTTTTTGAGGATTGTCAAAACTAGAAGTTTTACCAACTTTCCAGCAAGGAAACAAGAAACTGGGAGAAAACTATAAGATACTCACCCACCAACCTTGGCATAGCCACTCGAAAAGGAAAAAATCAAAGGCCCAAAAACATAACGTACATACAAAGTATTTCCTGTCATATAATTATTTTTTCTATATTTTTCTTAATTAAATCGTTGACAAGATATTTTGTGAAAGAGATTAGTTTACTTGCATTATAATGTCATCACCTAGGATGAAAGGGAAAATGGAAATAATTGAACGCGATTTAATCTTTGAGCTCTTTAATTGATGGGTAATACTAGGGGTCTCAAATTTTTAGTCTCAAATGGGTCCCAAATGACGTGACATTGAATTTTTTAATGATATTTGATGACATAGTTGTTGGAAAATTAGCAGAAATTAACAAGACTAATTGCCAAATAAAATCGGAACAACTTAGCTGGAACTGAAGAATGTCGAGGCGTAGCAAAGCTATTGTCCTAAAAAGTGATTCCGCCCTCACTGGTTATAACCTTCGGTACAGACGAGCTTCTTGACGTTCACCCTCTAGGATTCAACGGCAAAGCTTTCAATTGCGTGTACTCGCAGAAGAAAGCTGTGGACTTATCTTTGTGGATTGCCCCAATTAACAGAATATATATATATATACTAATAACAGACTATTTAGAAAGGAGAAGAAGATGGTAAACTAGTAATGCTGAAAACTAAATATCTCCTTTGAAGAACAAAATCAGTATATATATATACGATAGGAAGAAGAAGAACGTTGAGAAGCAACGGTAAAAAGAACGTTAGGGAAAACAGTAACGTAAAAGGGAACGCTGATAATAAATAAGGTTTACGCTGTGGGGAAAAAATAACGTAAAAAGGAATGTTGGAGAATAACTGCGGCTAGGGCTTATAAAAAGAAATTAAGGATTTAAGCAAAACAGTGGGCTACCTGGGTGCACTCGCAAGACATGATTGCTCGGATCGGCACCCCCCCTGCGCGGGCGTATCGCGCGCACACACGCACTAAGGTTTTCTGGCCGAAAGTCTAAGAACCAAGCTTAGCCTAGCCCAGCCCAATTCCTTAGTCGTCCTCGTGTGCGCGAGCCCATCTCTTTTTCCCAACCATGTTACTCAATCCAAGCCATCATGTGCTAATATACCCAAAGAATGTTCTCAACGTAACCAATCTGAAACTTTGATAAAACCAATAAATTTGAAGCATAACCAACAATCCCCCACATGATTCAAAATTATCAAAGATAGAAAAATTAAAAGGAAGTGAGAAGGGCAATAGATTTTAGATACATAAAGTCGATACCTTGTGGGTTTGAATCGACACTTAGTGGAACAAGCTCATGATTGTAGATTATAGGTGAATTATATTCTTGAACCCATTATCTATGATACAATCAATTGAACTTGCACACATATCTAAAAATCCTGAATCCACACAAGTCCGCGGTTGGGCGCGTTCTAGGCCATGCGCCATAACTCAGATTTTTATAAAGGCTCTAGAGAGTTTGCCAAAGACTCTCATAGGAAGCGGTCTACACTTTCACCTTTATATAGGTGAACCCATCAAGTGTATATTGACATACACCACCCTCTAGAGCTATGAGTTTCATTAAGAATCTAAATGATTCATCCTATCACAATTTGTCAGTAAGCACCACATACACAGAGAGAAATATAAATAATTGTAGTGCTTTAATTAAATAATTACATGACTTGTTGTTACCCATTGAACCCAATTCATGGGATCTCCAATCACATGGGTTGGGTTTTCATCACATATTATTTACTCAAAATATTGGCAATGGTCCCATCCCTCTGGATGTTTCTTGGACTACTTTTTTACTCAATTCCTTAGTAAGCGGATCCGCTAGGTTCTTTTCAGACCTCACAAATTCCATGAAAATAACCCCGTTACTGATCAGTCCTCGTACAATATTGTGCCTCAAGCGAATGTCTCTGTTTTCCATTATAAACATGGTTCATTGCCATGCCAATAGCTGCTTGAGAATCACAATGCAAAGAGATAGAAGGAATTGGCTTATATCACAATGGTATATCAGTCAATAAATTCCTTATCCACTCTGCTTCTGTACCTGCCAATTCTAAAGTAATAAATTCAGATTTCATAGTAGATCTAGCAGTACAAGTTTGTTTAGCAAATTTTCAAGAAACAACTCCTCCACCTAAAGTAAACACATAACCACTAGTGGAGTTTGTTTCATCATTATCAGATAACCAATTAGCATCACAATATCCTTCTAAAACACTAGGATGACCAGTAAAATGTACACTTACATTAACTGTTCCTTTTAAATACCTCATTAGTCGTGACAATGCATTCCAATGATCTTGTGAAGGATTATGTGTATATCTGCTAAGTCTACTAATAACATATGCAATATCAGGTCGAGTACAGTTCATTAAATACATTACACTATCAATGATTCTAGCATATTCTATTTGTGCAATACCATTCTCTTTATTTTTCTTTAAATGCACACTAAAGTCGTAAGGAGTTCCTAATGGCTCTTCATTAAAGAAATTAAATTTCTTAAGAATATTTTACACATAATGAGACTGTGATAAAACTAAACCATTTGCATGTTTATTTATTTTCATGCCAAGAATCAAATCTGCTTCTCCTAAATCTTTCATGTCAAATTTAGAAGATAAAAAATCCTTAGTAGTTTTCACAACTTTCTCATCAGTACCAAATATTAGCAAGTCATCCACATATAAACAAATAATCACACCACAATTCCCATTGAATCTACTATAAACACAACTATCAGATTCATTTGTCACAAAATTATTAGACATGAGAGTTTTATTAAATTTGTCATTCCATTGTTTTGGCGTTTGTTTCAAACCATACAAAGATTTTACAAGTCCTCTTCACCTGGAACAACAAACCCTTCAGGTTGACACATATATTTCTTCATTTAACTCTCCATTCAAAAAGCAGTTTTAACGTCCATTTGGTGGATTATCAATTTATG
Source organism: Panax notoginseng (assembly GCA_016801055.1). Classification (NCBI taxonomy): domain Eukaryota; kingdom Viridiplantae; phylum Streptophyta; class Magnoliopsida; order Apiales; family Araliaceae; genus Panax; species Panax notoginseng. The sequence continues at coordinate 191,851,564 of CM029015.1, read as the reverse complement.
AATAGAAGCCAAAGCAATTAAAATTCTTATAGTTGCTAATTTAGTTACTGGTGAATAAGTGTTAAAATAATCAAAATATTCTTTTTGAGTAAACCCTTTTTCTACAAGTCTTGCCTTCAATTTATCAATAGACCCATCAGCTTTTAACTTCTTTTTAAACACCCATTTACATCCAATAGGTTTACATCCTCTAGGCAAATTAACTAGTTCCCATGTATGGTTAGAAATAATAGACTATAATTCACTATTAATAGCATCTTTCCAAAAATTTGCATCAATCGATTTCATTGCTTCTTCATAAGTTTTAAGGTCATCTTCAGTTATGAAAGCAGTTATAAAATCTGGACCAAAGGTTTTCTCAAAACGTTGCCTTTTACTTCTAGTAGATGCAAGTACAGGTTCTTTATCTTTCCTTTTAAGAGGTTCATTAGAAGAAGGATTGCCCTCATCTCTTATTTTCATTGGAAATATATTTTCAAAAAATTATGCATCCTTTGTTTCCAAAATTAAATTATTTTGATAATTATTAGTTGCATCTTTAATTACCAAAAATCTATAAGCAGCACTATTAGAAGCATATCCAATAAAAATGCAATCTATTGTTTTAGGTCCAATTTTATTCCTTTTAAATTCTGGTATAGCTACTTTAGCTAGACACCCCCACACTTTAAGATACCCCAAATTAGGTGCATGTTTCTTCCATAAATGATATGGTGTAGAGTTTATCTTTTTATGTGGAACTCTATTCAAAATATAATTTGCAGAAAGACAAGCCTCTCCCCACATATTAGAAGGTAAACCAGAACTAATTATCATTGCATTCATCATATCTTTAAGTGTTCTATTTTTCCTTTCCGCAACTCCATTAGACTGTGGAGAATAAGGAGGAGAAGTTTCATGTATTATTCCATTTAGTTCACAATTTTTTAAGACTTCCCGAATCATATTCACCTCCACGATCAGATCTAAGTCTTTTAATTTTTCTTTCTAACTGATTTTCAACTTCCGCTTTATATTTAATAAACATTTCTTCCGCTTCATCTATAGAGGAAAGTAGATAAATTTGAGTATATCTAGACATATCATCTACAAAAGAAATATAATATTTCTTACCACCTCTACTTGTAGTATTTTTAAAATCAGCTAAATCACTGTGAATTAACTCAAGTAGTTCAATTTGTCTGTTAACACTTTTAAAAGGTTTCTTAGCATGTTTTGCTTCTACACAAATTTCACATTTATTAAACTCGGTATTTGCAAGATTAGGTATAAGTTCAAGTTTCAATTTTTTAATAGAAGCAACGTTTACATATCCTAATCTAGCATGTCACATATCCAAAGATTCAACAATATAAGCAAAAGAAGCATTCTTATTATTCAATTCAGCAGAATCATCAAGTACAAATAAACTCCCATTACAAAAACCTTTCCCAACAAATTCCCCATTACGAGCAAGTATAAGTTTATCAGACTCAAACACAAGCTTAATTCCAGCTTTGTTCAACAAAGACCCGAACACAAGATTTCTACGAATATCAGGCACATGAAGTACATCTTGTAGGGCAATTGTTTTCCTATAAGTTAATTTTAGTAAGACTTTTCCTTTTCCCGCAACGTTGGTGGCTCGAGAATTCCCCATAAAAACTTTTTCTCCATTAGTCACATTTTCGTAGTTGAGAATTACGTCTCTATTCGCGCAAATATGTCTAGTGGCCCCAGTATCTACTACTCATTCCGTGAAGCTGTCAACTAGGTTTACTTCCGAGACAACAGCAACAATAACATCATCGGATTCAACCAAATTCGCTTTGGGCTTAGGCTGAGAGTTATTATTTTTGTTATCTTGACCCTTGCGAAAATGACATTTCATAGCAATATGGTCAGGTTTGCCATATACGAAGCAAGGACCTTTAGTGAAAGGTTTCTGAATTTGATTGGAATTGTTGAACCTATTATCCTTTCTTCCCATTGATTTTTGATTTTTCCCTTTGTGGTTTTTGGATTGATAATTTTGGCTCTTCCATTGTGGCTTTTGTTCTACGAGATTAACTTTGACAGTGTGACTTGGAACTACATCTCCTTTTTCTTTAGCTCTGTTTTGTTCTTCAATATGGATGTGAGCTACTAATTCCTGCATGGTGAAATCTTTAGTTTCATGTTTAAGATTCATCTTATAATCTTTCCACGAGGGTGGTAATTTTTCGATAAGTACCGCAACTTGAAAATTCTCACATTTTTTCATTCCTTCCCCAATAACTTCCCCCACAATTGTTTGGTATGTATGAACTTGATCTATTACTGATTTTCCATCTTGCATCTTAAAATCTAGAAATTTTCCCGCAACATATTTCTTAAGTCCAGAGTTTTCAACAACATATTTAGATTTTAAGGCTTCCCAAATCTTCTTAGCACTTTCATACGGATAATAAATCTCAAACAGCGAATTAGACAAATAGTGCAACAAATATCTACGACATGTACGATTATCCTTAACATAATCCCCTTTTGCAGACTTATCAGAATCAGACTTTTCAACAATTTCAATAGCAGCAGGAGTAACATCATTAACAGTAACAGCGGGAGCATCCATATATAACACATATTCCAAATTCATAGTTTCCAAATAAAACAATATATCTTCAAACCATCTCTTAAAATTAGAGCCATCAAAACGTTCAATTTTAGATAAGTCTAAGGCAGATTTCATCATCTTGTTAATAACCGAATCACTTTTTAGATTGTTGGAAAATTAGCAGAAATTAACAAGACTAATTGCCAAATAAAATCGGAACAACTTGCTGGAACTGAAGAATGTCGAGACGTAGCAAAGCTACTGTCCTAAAAAGTAATTCCGCCCTCACTGGTTATAACCTTCGGTACAGACGAGCTTCTTGGCGTTCACCCTCCAGGATTCAACGGCAAAACTTTCAATTGTGTTTACTCGCAGAAGAAAGCGGTGAACTTGTCTTTGTGGACTGCTCCAATTAACAGAATATATATATATATATATATATATATATATATATATATATACTAATAACAGACTATTTAGAAAGGAGAAGAAGATGGTAAACTGGTATTGCTGAAAACTAAATATCTCCTTTAAGAACAAAATCAGTATATATATATACGATAGGAAGAAGAAGAACGTTGAGAAGCAACGGTAAAAAGAACGTTAGGTAAAACAGTAACGTAAAAGGAAACGTTGATAATAAATAAGGTTTACGCTACTGGGAAAAAATAACATAAAAAGAAATGTTGGAGAATAACTGCGGCTACCTGGGTGCACTCGCAAGGCATGATTGCTCAGATCGGCACCCCCCTTGCGCGGGCGTATCGCGCGCACTAAGGTTTTCTGGCCGAAAGTCCAAGAACTAAGCTTAGCCTAGCCCAATTCCTTAGTCGTCTTCATGTGCGCGAGCCCATCCCTTTTTCCCAACCATGTTACTCAACCCAAGCCATCATGTGCTAATATACCCAAAGAATGTTCTCAAAGTAACCAATGTGGGATTTTGATAAAACCAATAAATTTGAAGCATAACCAACAATAGTCAATCACTTGAGATTTACTCAACCAATGTAATGATGACACATCATATGAGAAACTTTTTGAGACCAAAAATTTGAGATTCTTAGCATTACCCTTAGTTGATAGACATTCAAAGATAACAGCATGGATTCTCCAATTCTTTCATTTGGCTTCAACTTTTTTTGTTCAAGTCTGTTATCTTTCTAATATCTTGGCCATCAACTCAAGTTTTTAATTTAGTTTTGTAAGAAACTGCATTAATATATCCGTTCTTAGTCACTTATTATTACAAGATCTCTATGTGATGACTAATGAGTCTTAAGTAACCCGTGTTGTGCTGTTATATTTGGCGCTAGAAGCGATATTGTGTGCTGACAACCTACACCATTAGACCGTACTAAGTGTGTGTGTATATATATATATATATTATTTATTACTGTGTCTACTATTTATGCAGAATACCGTCACCCATTATTATTATGAAACTGAAAAAAAAATCCCAAAAATGAAAGAAAGTTGAGAAAGTGAGAAAGAAACAGATGTAGAAATAGAAACAAAGGGGACTAAACAGGAACAAGAGAGATCCATCAAAGAAGATCCTTTCTCCTTCCCTATATTTTGTGGTAATTGTGTTGAGAATTGTCCAACAAATTGTTTATCAATAACGGAAGAATATGAACTTTCTACGTATGATCGTAATTGTATGGAATGATCCCATATAGAATATGAGCCTGGAAGAACTTCTGCCATTATCCTTGGGCATGATAGTAGTAATTCAAAATAAAAGAAATTCCTCTGCCAGGGTTACATACATCCAATTTAGAATTTAGAGTTTTAGAGGCTTGAGATGAAAGTCCCTACGAAAAGGAAAGATAAAAATTATCCCCATACATTGTTCCCTATAGGGAATAACCTCTAACTCCTGGCAAATATATACATTGAACAGCCCGGACTCTCCTAATAGAGGATAAAATCATGGATTGAACTCTAGATAGAGAGAGGGGGAGATTCAATCCCCACACACGGTAAGGCAACAGGATCAGCTATTAAGAAGACCGGGTTCTGCTATGCAGATCCACTATAGACTAGGAAATAAATACGCATTGCTTTCTTACATTTTTTTTTGGTCTATGCGGGGCTTAAGGCCCAAAACAAAACTAACGAAATACACATCTGGGTAAAGATACCCCTACCGTACAACTTTACTTTCGTTTGTCCATTTCTTTGTTCCTAACCATTCTTTGAATTATTTAATCTTTTTCTTGATTTCATCTGTTTATTCATTCAACTTACAGTCACAGATCAGACGAAAGGGCTTCTATTGGAATCCCCCTCTAAATTTAAAGTAGTAGGGCAACTTAAATGTGTGTATAATATGTTTGTGTGTGCGTGTGTCATATTATTGATCATTCTAAAATAAATTAATCGTTATAAGAGGCAAAATTTCATCTGATATGATGCAGGTTCACTACTGCTGGATTGTAGAATGTTTCACTGTAATACAGAATTATAACAAACCTTGTTTGTATAAGTAAAATCTTCTCATGCTGTCTCTTTAAGGATCCTTGGGAGTATTTTACGTCAACTTGTGAATGCATTCTGTTGGCGTATGCATTGAACAGTAAATTAACTTTTAATTATGTTTCGACAGTATAATTGGACATGTTGTACTAGTTGTGACTTGTGAACTTGAAGGAACTTGGTGTGTGTCAAAAGATAATGGCCAAATTGAATAGGTTTTTAGTCACTACTAGAAGTTATATCTCCATATGAAGAAATTTGACCCTTTATGGGGTCTGGAGAAACAGATGCAGGATAATTCAAGTTCCCTTGAGTTTTTATTCTTTATGCACCTAGATCCCTGATGTATAACATATTGTGTTAAAGGTTTTTGAAGGAGTGAAAGAGATTGCTCTCCGAACCTGCTCTGATTTGTTTTACTTTCCAATCAATGAAATTCTTGGTGTTGACTCTGTCCAGCTATTCTTTGTGAAGACAGCAATGCCACCAGTCGGATCATCTCTTTATCTGAACCACAAGCTAAGTCCCTTTCCAAAAGCTGTTGCTTGTGCTAACTGGATATACCAAAGTTCAAGGCAAGTTCAATACTACAATGCTCTATGTATTGAACACGTGAAATCTTAAAATATGCATATTTTAACATAAACATGGATTCCCGGTGTTATGCGCTACATCCAACTACATAGATAAGAAATTGTGCGCAGGTTTTTCAAGTACTTAATAACTTGGAGTTGTAATCAACACAATACTTTTTCTGAGTGATGCTAAAATGGGGAAGTCTATAAACAAATGATTTCAATAGGTCTATGCAAGTATTTTCAAATATTTCATTTGTGGAATTTAATGAAGTTGTGTCGGTAGCTCAGATTGGTTCTTATTGCTTATAAATCCAGAGATCCTCATCACATTTACGGACGTACATATATGTATGTACAATGGTATTGATAAATCACCATAAACAATTTAGATCTCACAGATGAACCTGTTCGCTTTTGTGTATGATTATCATTAGTTTATACTTTATAGTTATCTATTGTGCCAAACAAGCTTCTGAGGATACATTTTTTTTAATTAAACTTCAATAGAATTTTTTTTTCTTAATGTTATTTAGAGTAATTTAAAGTTTAAAACACTCTTTGTTTCTCTCTTTATTTCTTTTTATTTTTATATTTTAAACCAGATTCAAGTTGGGTGGTGAGTGGCTAAGGTTCAATTTCCAGATTCAGAAGTCACTATTGAAGCAGGTGTGTAATCATCAGGAGTGCATATTATGCTGCTCATTCAAGGTATGATCATAATGCCAGAAGTGAACGGTAACATTTGACAAATAAATCATATTTGATGATGAAAAGATGTTTATGTATGAAATCTAAAAGCAATTGAAATATCTATTTGAGGTTTGGGCTTTTTTCTTGTTTCTGTAGTCTTTCATGTATTTGAAGCGTGTACTTTTTACTTTATAATAATATGTACTGTTAAGGTATCATGTGAGTTTACTTTTTTTCTATTGAGGAATCTGGGTAGATCACTGAAAGACTCAATTCCCAAGTCAGAGCAGCTTGACATATTATATTCGTGAGCTTGACAGACTCTTAAATAATATATTACCTGCAGCACTTTGTGTGTTGAGAGAGAACAACTTCACACTTTAGGAGGAGCAGTTTGATGGTATTGGAACTTACTCGGGGGGGGGGGGGGGGGGGGAGGGGGAGGAGATTTGTTAAGGTAATATGTGAGTTGACATGGTCCCCATCTTGGAATTTGATTATGAAGCCGAACTCTCAATATACGAAGTTCGTTACAAGATCTGGCTTAAGCTTTTGAGTCAGATTGAATGATTGAGTTCCAAGTTGAGTGTGTCCACATGTACTTAGTGCTACAAGGTTCCATAAGAATACAAATCAGTCCATCTTATATAGGATGGTATATGCAAGGTTTAAGGTGCATCTTCTTTTCTAAGAAGACCTGCCCCATTTATATAGTTGATTAAAATAAAAGAGGAAATTCATTGCACAAAGGATACTAAAATGTTTGAATGAATTGTTAGATTGCGAGACAATAACATTCTGCAATACTTATCCACGCATGCATATTTCATTCTTTATAAATTAAAATCCCTCCTGGATAAAAGATGTAGCATCCATTATGTCTATAATTATGTTGCTTTTTTAACTAAGCAAGGCTGTACTGGTCTGAATGTATAATTGAAGTTAATGGATGGCTTTGCAGGACATCGAGCTGGATCATATATCTTGCGTGTTTGGCCAAGAGTCACTGACTCCAGGTTTTTTTCCCGTCTAAATTAGAGCTACATTTCCTGAAATTCAATTTTTTTCAATACTTGATCTTGCTCGAGGGATTTTATTTTGGTGTATCCCGCTTTAGGTTATAAACCTTTATCTGGTTGGGGGGAAGGAGCGGCGTTTGTTTGTCCATGGATATCTTTCTTGCATGCAAGTGCCTTGATTTTCCGCGCTTTGATGTTGTAGCTGGAGTCATCCGTGTGTTAGGGACATGAACAAGCTGTTTCCTGTGAAGTCTTTACCGAGGGAAGTCCTGTTAGTGTTTGCTTTGCATTCACCAGTTACTGTAACAAATACTCTGTTACTGCGTCTCTGGCTGTAATATATGTAGTCTAAGAGAGACGAATTGACAATTATGACTTGGAAATTCTATCTATTTCTAGATTTTATTCTTCTTTATAGCTGCATACCCGCACACGCAAACGCACGTATATATGTATATATATGGGGAATGATTCGTAATCACAATGGATTGGGTTGCTAGGCAACAGTCCGTTAAACAGTTTGACATATCGTTGAATCCAACTAACCCGTGCCTTGTGCACGGGTTGTAAGCTTTAACAAGCTTCAATTGGTTCATCAACTATAATTTTGCACACGACTTACGTAGTGTTTGATTAAACTGAATGAAAATTTTTGAATATATAAGAGAATCTGAATGAGCTGAATAAATTAAGTAGAAATTTTGAATATAGAATAAAATAAAGTGTTTGATAACTGTCTGTCTAAAACATCTCAATACGTGTATTTCTTCATTTTAACCTTGTACACTATTATAAACAAATTTATTATGTAATTATAAATAAACCTTTGAACAATCTTTGATGAAGTATATTATTAGTAATATAATTTTAGGAATAAACACTAAAATTTTTAAATAACATTCTATTAATCCATAAAATCAAAACGAAAGAATACAACATTTATTAAATTGGTTATTGACTAATTTGTTAAATTAAAAAAAATCAAAAAATAATTTATAAGTAACAAAATTTGTTTACAATAGTAAAAAAGATATGGATATTAAATATAATATTTAATTATTTATAAGGGTAGGTAGATAGGTAAAAATATTATTCAACACTATTTCTTACTGATTCAACCACAGTTTTTTTGGATAAATATTTCAAACACATTTAAAATTATAAAACAAACGGTCTGAATGACTTATTCGATTAGATTCAGAATCATTCAGATGTAAACAAACAGCCCCTTAGTTAAATTGAAATCGATTTATTGGCTCCACAATTGGTTGGTTGAGCTAGATTAGTTTTGGGATGTCAACCATAAATCAAACTATAAATTCACTTAGTTCTAAAATTAGAGACGACAACATATTAAATTTCAAAATTACTATGACTCGAAAAAGTTTAAAATGAAATAAATTTTGTGATTACTAGTTTTTTTGTCATATATTATACAATTATAATTATTGTATCAACTAAAATTAAATAAATTTATATCAATTTGAAGTTTAATATGTCATCTTTTGAGCTCAAAAGTTAAATTATATATCTAATTTTAGAGCGGATGGAATATTAACTTGTTTAAATTTGACTCAAATCAAATCGTATTTAAGAATGTTTTAAAAAAAATTATACTACTTTTATATTAAAATATAAAATTATTTGTCTTTATATGTATTAATATTTTAAAAATGATGGAGTATTTAAAAAGAATCAGAATAATGTGACTTAATTCAACTTCGTGCGAAGACTGGGCCGTGCTGGAAAGCCCATAAAAACATCTTGTCCTTCGTTGAACAAATAGGCATAGCCTATTTGTTTTTCCGCTGACACTGTACTCAATCCTAGAGAGAGGAGATAAAAACGAAGGAAACCCCTAAATGAGGAAATTCGATCCATGGCCAGTCTTTTTCCGGCGAGAATGGAACCGGAACTGGCCCTTCCTCGTTGGTTTCGCTATCACCGGCACCATAATCACCAAATTTTGTCTCGGTCTCACTGGTCTGTTGATTATTTGATTCATACATTTTCTCTCTCTACATTGTATGAATATTTGGATTCGTAATTTTTAATTAATTGAACGTATGCAGATGAAGATGCGAAGAACTCTCCTTTTGTCCAGAGACACAAGAAGTAAGTCTTGTCCATTTTTTTTGCTATATGTTATTGTTACGGTCAAAACCCTAGATCAACCAAATTGAAATTGTAGATCACATATTTTAGAAAACAGTCTATAGGCTATGGTTTTGCTATATATATCTTGTATATTGGCTTTCTAATTTTGTTTTAGCTCAATGGATACAGTATATTTATGTTTTTTGATTGTGTGCTTGAGCTCAAACTCTTTTTTTTTCCTTTTCTTTTTTTCGTTTTTACTTCTCGTAAACAGTATCTGTTATATACTTATGAACTCTCAAATTGCTCCAGAGCAAATACTGCCAGTTCTTAAAATCTGAATGTTCGTTTGAGCAAATTCTAGTTGTTACTATTTAAAAATGTTAAAATGTTCTATCACTCTACTGGAAAAACATACAGATAAGAAAAATACTGATAAGAAAAGAAAAGTTTCATATTTTCCATAAGATCAAAATTGAAATCATGCTGCCAAATCGTTAAGATTTTCCACAGGCATAGAATATTATTTTTTAAGCGACTCACTTTGATGTGTCCATGGAATTTGATGAAGCTGCGAGTGCACATTTCTTTTGGGTGGGTTATTATTGATAAAAACTATTTTGAATATCTTCTTTATCAAAAGAGAATCTAAGGTGACTAAACAAAGCACACAAGAGTATATAAAAGAGCAATGTATAACAAAACGAAACCCTCTCAATGGTCGAAAAGACGAAGAAAAGAGAACTCAGCAAGGGTTTACTTTCCATTTTATGTAATGAAAAAGCATTTTCTTTTATCTATAGACAATTTCTTATGTTTAAAAGACTTGTAACTGTTAGTCCCGTAATTAATGGAGAAAAAACATGATAAACTTACTTGAACTAGATTAAGTATGTTAGGCTCCTAGCTTTCTGTACTCTAGAGGTCGTTTGAATTGTTTCTTTTTTTGTTCATGAAATAAGTCATGGTATAGCTTTAACTATGAGGTTGTTCATTTATGCCATTGCTTTCACTTTTGAGATAAACGGTTAGTGTTGCTTTCAATAACAAGTTCCATTTTCTTTTGGTTTTGTGTGTGTTTTTTTTTTGGGGCCGGGGGGAGGGGGGGTGCTGATAATATCAGTAATAATTTGCATGTGATCTTCCCCTTTCCTTATTCTTCACAGTGTGTAATGTGCAGTTGATGCTGGCCCCGCGAACTGCTTTAGTACATTTGATATTTATTTGATAAAAGAAGAGGGCATATACCTCAGTCAACAGAATTAGTATTTGTAGGAGAGTTTAAGTAGTAAAACAACATTTATAATAGGTTAGATGAATTGTATTCTGCCTTCTGGCAAATTACTTTAATTTTATTTGTTTCTTGCTGCAAGTTGGGTTCAATGAGAGTTTGTGAGTGAATGATAACATTTGTTTGCTTATTTGTTTTTGCAGGTGAATGTCTTGATGCCCATGTTCTGTATTTTTTTTTTGGATGGACGCATTTCATGGCGGGATCTATTTCTTTCTTTAATTTATTGCAAGATTTTATAAAACATTTTGATGTTGGCTTTTTTGAATTTTTGTGGCAAAAGTAAAAAGCTTAATTCTCACCCTGTTAATCAAACCTTGTTCCAACTTTTGAAATAGACTGTTGGTTTTGGTAATACCTACTTTGCATTTTGTGATTTATGCCTGATGTCACCTTAATATAAATAATAATAATTATTATTATTATATTATGCCTACTAAAATTGCTATAATTTTTTTTTAATTCGTGTTTTGTTAATTTTAAGAATCTCATTGCATTGGAATTAAGAATTGATTGTAACATGATCTCTGCATTTTGTTAGGATAGAAGCTTACAGGCGAATTTGAGTAAAATAAATAAACAATTGTTATTCTTCACAATTGTCGATTATTATTTTTTTAGTTATCATTAACTATCATTCATCATTGTTTTTTTGGTTACATTTAATGGTTATTCCCCATCTATTTATATAACTTTTAATAACATGACTGACTTTCGCATTTATCAGTTTAGTTATTTTTAAGTTTCTAAGTTATGTAATATTCCAAATCATTGTAAAAATTGCAGCCGCAGGACACATGATTTGAAATAAAATTAGAGATGCAATCTGATTTTTGAGCCCAAACGATAATATATTAAACTTCAAATCAATATGAATTTATTTAAGTTTAGTTAATACAATTATTATAATTGTATAATTTCTAACAAAAATTATTCGCAAAATTATTTCATTATAAACTTTTTTGAATTATACTAATTCTAAAGTTTAATATCCGTCTTTTAACCTTAAAATCAAATTATATATCCAATTTTAAAAAATAACAGCTAAAAGTATATATAATGAATTAATAAATAAGGAGATTATTATTTCAACGTGTATTTTTTGATATTTTCATATAATTATTTTAGCACATAAAGATAAGTATTTGTGTGTAATACAACCACATAAAAATATCAAATATTATTAGTTCCCATAAATAAATTAGGTATAAATTTGAGTTCTTTACAATACTATACAATAATTAGAAAATAATTATATGATTAGTGCATCAACAAAATAATTACAAAAAGAGTACAACACAATAATTAAACATATTAAACCCTACACCTCTCATCTGCTCATTCTCTCGCCGCCTCCTCTCTCATCCCTTTCATCTTCCTCTAGTGTCTCCTCTCTCCTACCCTTCATTCTCGAAAACTTCATGATCCCCATCACCTTGCTCTAGATTCCGATGTCATGATGGACTTCTTCAGCACCTTGAAGATGTAGATCTTGTAAGTTTCCACGCTCTTCTTCACTCTCTTCTTCTTCTTGTCTCTGGCAACAACGTCGCCCTCCTTCGGTAGCTTCTTTCCAGCCTTGGACTTCTTCTCCGTCGGGGCTTTCTCCGCGACGGTCGTCAGGGCATCAGAAATCTTCTTTCTGATGAAGATGATCTTTTCTCTGAAATAATTGATAAGTTGAGACTTAGTACTCATTCCGACGACAGCGACACTACAAAAGATTTTGATCTTTTTCGCAGCGGAGGAGACATGGAATTAGAATTGGACAATTGCTTAAACTCGTGCCAAGAGAATTCCAATTATACAAATAGTGTGACGCCCCCAAAATTAGGTAGACGTCACCCATCTTGGGTCGCCACTTACATGGTTCAAAATACAAATACAAACTTAATTATACAAATGTCGTGTAACATACGACAATACATAAACTGAGAGTTCTAATAGGAATATTGTCATCTAGACAATATCCATACTCAAGGAGTCCTCATTACATTTATTGTCACACTGTTTAACAGAATGGTGAGGACTACTAATGCTATCTTATGGACCATCACTCCTTTCCCTGACTCGTCCCAGCTATATTCTCATTTTCTGAAGAGAACATTGAAAGAAAGGGTGAGCTCAACTAGCCCAGTAAGAAATATTATGACTAAGATAATGAAGAATAAATTATCAATAGTCTTCAACAATGTTAAACTGATAAAATACAATAGACATCAAGTTTAACTGCAGCGGAATAAGCAATCCATTAGAAGAGTCAAGTAGAGAATAAAACCTACTATCTTCTATGATTTAAAAAATGTTTTCATCAACTTTTATCACTGAGACTCAGCTTAATAAATAAACCACATCTTCTAATCATCCTTGTATTACGGGCCAAGGATATTCATTAAATCATCAATGATCATGACTATACCGAAAAATCCCTGGTCATAATCATACCACAAACTGTCTATCAATGCATTACAAGCCACTGAGGACTTTTACCACACTACTTATAACATCACAGTTCATGATTATACCGAATGATCCCTGGTCATAATCATACTAAGTCCATCTATGCACGTAAGCCAAAGATGACTTTTAACATAAAATAAACATGAGGATGAAGACAATGTTATAGGAATTCAATTAAACAAGTTCAAGAATTAGTTTATCCAGGAACTAATAATATCCAAATTGTCAACATGATACTTCTTTGTAAAGTAACAGTCAAGAATGCTCAGAAGAATATTTTCATGAAAAGATACTGGATGAAACGCAAATATCAAGGATATTCCACTAATATCATGGAGTATAGAAATCAAAACTTTAACCAAATGAGTATAATAAAGAATATATGAAACTGCAAATGGATTTTCACCAGCCATGCGGTAATCCACGTATACAGATCATTTCCACAATTTAATAAGGAATGAATATAAAGGATCATTCACCATGCATGTGGCAATCCACATAGACAGGTTATTCTAACATAATAATAAAGAATGAAATAACAGAAGGATTCATCATGCATGCGATAGAGACCGCACAGACAGGTTATTCCCAACAGAATAATAAATGCGGAATAATAAATATGGAACCAGGTCAGGTGAAATTCACACTGACAGGATATTCCGACAGAATAATAAATGCGGAATAATAAATGATGGAACCAGGTCAGGTGAAATTCACACTGACAGGATATTCCGACAGAATAATAAATGCGGAATAATAAATGATGGAACCAGGTCAGGTGAAATTCACACCGACAGGATATTCCGACAGAATCGTAAAGAACGGAATAATAAAAGAATTTCACCAAGTATGCGGTACTTCGCATAAACAGGTTATTCCAACATAATAATAAAGAATGAAATAACAGAAGAAGATCACCAAGTATTGGGTAAACCGCATATACAGGTCATTCCACCAAGTATAGGGTAAACCACGCATACAGGTTATTCCAACAGAATAATAAAGAATGGAATAACATAAGGATTTCACCAAGTATAGGGTATGCCGCGTATACAGGTCATGTATAGGGTATGCCACTTTTACAGGTTATTCCAACAGAATAATAAAGAATGGAATAACAGAAGTTCTCTTCATGAATAAGAAAAAATAACACCCCTTACCGTTTTGAAGAAGAACTGAAATAAAGAAGTAGTTAAGTGGCAGAATACTCTTCTTCTTTCTCTCTATAGTTTCTCTCTCTAGAGTTCAGTGAATTCGTAAGAAAATAATGAAGGAATGAGCTTCTATTTATAGAAAAATAGAATGCATAGTAACTAATCCATGAACGGTCCAGATTGATTTACTTTAATCTGACGGTCCATATTTAAAGAAAAATCTTTTAAATAAAATATAATATATTCTATTTATAGAATAACTTTAATAAAGTATTCTGTTTTATATAAAAAGATTTTACTATACAAAATACTATGCACAATAGAATATAATATATTCTATTTATAGAATAACTTTAATAAAGTATTCTGTTTTATATAAAAAGATGTTTCTGTTTTATTACGTTAATAATACGAATAAAACAAAACTTCATTATCGCTAAATAATTCATATTATTAATTGACAACAATTGAATCAAACTGAGTGACTTCTCACGTAAGCATCAATACCGTGTGCTACTATGCAACCACACGTATTACTGTACTTTTACTACCGAGTAGTTCAACGGTATCAACGGTAAAACTTCTGCCGTTATTTTTAATAAAATATTTTTGTCGTTTTCTCAGTCCGATAATAATTCCGTTGTGGGGTCCACCAATGATTGTACCGTCGTACGAATATTTCCTGTGAATAGTAACTCGTGAATAGTACTTTGACACAAAAAGTATCCCAAATACTCGAGTGAACAATACTAGAGTGAATAGTAATTTGGGTGAATAGTAACCCGTAAATAGTAATTCCTGAATAGTAACTCCGACACAAAAAGTGTCTCAAATACTCGAGTGAACAATACTAGAGTGAATAGTAATTTGGATGAATAGTAACCCGTGAATAGTAACTCCGACACAAAAAGTGTCCTAAATACTCGAGTGAATGATACTAAAGTGAATAGTAATTTGGGTGAATAGTAACTCGTGAATAGTGACAAGGTATTTTATGACAACTTGTTTACTTTTAAAAAAATCACATATCACCCTTAACTTTAACCTTTTATCAATTTAACCATTTACCAAAATAGAAAAATTGAATACTTTTATTTCATAAAATTCGGGGTTTCACAAATAGAAGTTTTAATGGTGGAAGAAATTCAAATGGCTCAATTGCCAGCAAACACCAGAACCCTTCGTTATGACTACTCTTGACGACTCTTCGTTCGACCGAGATTGAAATTTTTTATGACTGTTTGGTTATCCACAAAAATTAAAATAGTTACCTTTGTATGAAAGTTTGGCTACCAACTGCACATTTTTATTGATGTAAGGTAATCGAGATTGTGTTACACAATATTGAATAATATTTTGTATTTTTTTCTTCTTACATTAAGTAAGAGGAAAACCACACGACTACTCTCTGATTTAATCATGTAATACTCACCATAATTATAAAACTGATTTGTCACATCAGCACCCCATTAAAACACCCAATTAAATTAAAAAAAATACCAAATACACTAATTTTGTAAATAAAATATTAAAAATATATTAATTATATAAATAATTTATCAATGCACTTTTATTGTAATTTTTTAAAAATGTACAACGTGTAATTAACCATATAAATTGTGTTCGAGCATATATGAATGGAGATCAAACGTAACACTCGAACTCACTCTACTACTTACGGAAGAGTCCCGGTATTTATATACAGCCCTTAAACGGCCCTATCCATAATCCATAATATCTATCATCCACCTCCCCTCCTGGCTTTTCCATCTTTTTAAAATGGTGTTCAAACTTCAATCAGCTTAATTGCTTAAAGAATCTCAACTTTGCAATTCAAGTCATAAACCTTTTTTTGAGCTCAACAAATATATTACTATAAACCCTTGAAAGAAATGGCTGCGAGAGTTCAATTCTCTATTCAGAAAAGCTGGCTGTGGTTCTTATCATCATCTTCTTCTTCTTCATCTCTCTTATACAATTCGATCAATTTCAGGGGAACCCATTTGAAGAATCGAATCAATTTTCGTCCTAAATTGGTCTCACCTTCGTCCGGAGGAGCTCTGTATTGCACTTGTGCAGCTGGTAATGGCGGCGTAACAGAACAGCAGCTCTCAACGAGCTCAGACCCTTTTGTCCTCACGACTCCGTTATATTACGTAAATGCCCCTCCGCACATGGGCAGTGCGTACACCACTATTGCAGCTGATGCCATTGCCCGTTTTCAGGTACCCATTTTATTTTTTCATAGCTTCAAGCAGTCCTTTTGGTAGTCCTGTAATTTTGAATCTCATATTTGTATGGAAAATGAATTATCTATGATTGGTTGCTGGGAAATGGAGGGCGAGATGATTAAATGGTAACTTTATTTGGTTTTAATTTATTTAAAAATCTTTTGAAACATTGATATTGGATGTGCTACGGCTGTGATGCTTTATGCAAGTTGTTGTTAATTGATTATTGTTGGAAGTTTTTTCAATGTTAATTACAAGCATAATATTTGGATAAGTAAATACTTCTATAGTAGTCAACATTATGCATATATCTTTGGCATGTAAAAAATGAGGGAAAATGGTCTAGTGAGAATGTTGATAGTGCTAGTTCTTTTCTATTTCACATATATTATGGGACCCATGTGCTAGCGCCAAACCAAAACACTGAAATCGCAGTTTGGTTCTATGCACACCCTTTCTACTAGACCCTTTTCAGAATTAAATGAGATACATCTAGCTCTGAGTTTTGATATTGATGAGTTAATTCTTGTTCCTATATTATAAATGACAGAGGCTGCTTGGGAAGAAAGTTATATTCATCACTGGCACAGATGAGCATGGGGAAAAGATTGCTACAGCTGCTGCTGCCCGTGGTTCAAGACCAAGTGAACACTGTGATGTCGTTTCACAAGCCTACAAGGCGCTATGGAATGATGTAAACTTCTTTTTCTAACTGTTCCTGTCTTAGTTAAATAACTAACTTGGTGGTATCTTACTTGTGATATCTTTCTTTTGGATATTATTACAGTTAGACATAGCTTATGACAAGTTCATCCGGACTACTGAATCAAAGCATGAATCTATTGTGAAGGAATTTTACTCTAAGGTTTTTGCCAGTGGTGACATTTACCGGGCAGACTATGAAGGGCTCTATTGTGTCAACTGTGAGGAGTACAAGGTGGTACCATAAAATTTCATTTTGATAGTTTTGATTAACATTCCTTGAATCTACGATGCTGACATGTTCAAGTTATGCATTTTTTATGTATTCTTCTGATCCAGATGATGTTTACTTTTTTTTTTTTGGACCTTTTGTTTTGAATACATCGATTTTGTTTCTTACAGTTTTCCTCTTTCTATCCTTTTTCTATATATATTATTTTTATCTCTCTGTGGACCAGAATTTATAGTTATATGCGTGCATCTTCTCTCCCTCTCTCCTTCCTTCCATCTTTTCTCCTGTTGGTTCATTTTTCTGAAAATTTGTCTTGGACAATATCTAGAAGACTAGAACTTAAAATGAGTATTTGCTGATGTGAGGAGTTGCCTTTTCACTCTTGTATATTTGCTAGCCTGCTTGTTGGCATGTACTCCATGTAGTAAGGTTTGAATCTGGCTATATATCGTGTGCCTGCTGATAAATATTTGGGTTTCATCTAGAAATATTTGAGTAGTTTACATTTACAATGTGTAATAATGTGATCTCATAAGCACTGTACCATCTGTAGGATGAGAAAGAATTACTGGACAACAACTGTTGCCCCATGCACCTAAAGCCATGTGTTGCAAGGAAGGAAGACAACTACTTTTTTGCGCTGTCAAAATATCAAAAGCGGTTGGAAGAGACTTTACTGCAAAATCCGGGTTTTGTGCAGCCGTCTTTTCGATTGAATGAGGTAATCTTTGACTCTCTTTTGATCAAATCAGCTATAGCTTGGTAAATTCTTTACTGTCCCAACCTAGACTCCTAGTATTAGCCTGCTGTGAATATCCTCGTATGTGTAGAAAATAAAAAACTGTGTTTTTCTTGCATTTGCTCCAATCTTAAAAACCCACTTTGTTTCACTGTATCATTGCTGACATATACATCATTAGGTACAAGGTTGGATTAAAAGTGGCTTGAGAGATTTCTCCATTTCCCGTGCATCAGTAGATTGGGGCATTACTGTTCCAGGCGACAAAAGTCAGACTATATATGTCTGGTTTGATGCCTTACTTGGGTAAAGTTATAGCTTCCTTCAGCTCTTTTATTGAGCTTATGAGCTTTCTGTTTCAACATTACTAGCTGTAAGTCTGTAACCCCATGCAATGCACCGGTAAATCTTAAATTTACATAAAAGCTTTGATTTTAAAAATCTTATTTATGTTGTTTTATTATAGTGATTTTTTTTAAAACATTGAGAATAAAAGCTAAAGACCTAATTATCCTAAAGCAATTCATAAATGTATAGAGAGATCTCAGTCATATTTGAAAATTAAATTCAAAGTTGGTACAATTTCCATGTGTTGCTATGTAAGCTTTTACATCATGCTTATCAAGTCGTCGGTTAGTCGTCGCCTAGGCGTCAAGTCGGTAAAGAAAGCCAAGTCGTCCTGCCGCCTTGGTGAGAGATCAGATAAGCGAGCGCTCAGACGCCGACTCAGACGACTTGGACGACTGCCGAGCGACTTGGACGACTATATTCGTAATCGGTCGACTTGTTGGAGCGGGTTTGGTCCGACCCATTAAAAAAAACCTAAAGATAGATTAAACCTAATCGATCGCTCAACTTCAGTTTATCAATCATCTACTCTGACAGAAACTTTAGTCGCAACTTGGGTATAGCAACTTCAGTTAATCATCGAACGATCGATCGCTCACTTCGGAACATCAGTCGCAACTTGGGTATAACAAAGAGGAAACGAAACGAGTGAGAGAGAGAGAGAAACGAACCTGTTAATCGATCCCGGCGCGACTGACTCCGGCGGCGACGACGACGACGACGACTTAGGTGTGACCGACTCCAGCGAGTTTACAGGTATACTTCGGCGACTTCGCTTCTGTGTGGCTTCGACGACTCAACTGATTTCGCTTCAACTGACTTCGCTTCGCTTCGTCGACTTCAACTCCGGCGACTAACTGGGTTTTTTTTATGCTTAGACCATCTATGCTTATGCTTGGACCATCGTACACATCACGCCTCAACTGACTGTATTCTATTCTATGAAGTAATACTTTATTACTTGAGTTAGAGGCATGTGCTGCTACCTATATACTTATTACTTTATATAGTGCATAACTTTATTACTTGTCTGTACTATATTATATTATAATTTGTACTCTATTATATTATCTATAATACAAGTTATCACTAGTGTATGCCTATACTGCTATATTATATAATTATGTCCTTTTTGTAAAATTAATGTAACATCTTAATGTAAAATTATAATAGGATGCTTAATTATAAATTCATGGTATTCTATATATATAATATTAAAACTTAAAAAACTAAACATAAATTTAAAAATTATATTGAATTAAACTAAATATTGTAAATGTATCACCAATATAATTTGAAGTTGGTACAAGTTTAAAA
The DNA here is from genome assembly GCA_016801055.1 of Panax notoginseng. Taxonomy (NCBI): domain Eukaryota; kingdom Viridiplantae; phylum Streptophyta; class Magnoliopsida; order Apiales; family Araliaceae; genus Panax; species Panax notoginseng. The sequence goes on along the minus strand of CM029015.1, from coordinate 191,831,656 downwards.
AATTACAAGTTTACAATTATAATAAAATTATCCATTTTGACTTGATCTTGTTCAATATTCATATAAATATTAAATATATATAATTTTATTCGTATAAAATTTACATTGTTAACGACTTGTCGACTTGTGGACGACTAGTCGGGCGCCTTGTCGCCTAAGCGCTTAAGCTCCCGGCTGTCGACTCGCCTCGACTTGTCGCCTTGATAACTATGTTTTACATATAAAATTAACTTGTTCAAATAATATATAAATGATTGAGACTAAATATCAAGGTAAAAATTTTGAAATTCTTAGAACAAAAAAATGCTGCATTGAAATCATTATGCTACACATTAGATACATAATATAGTGAGTTCATCATAAGCTGATCTAGTTGCACCTTTTCTCAACCTTGATTCTGTCCATCACCATTCACCAACTAAACCCTCTGAAGCTGTTAATGAAATGATTTATTATTTTTTTGACAAATTATGATATTCTTTTTTTCATTTTCTGTCTGCCTGTCTGGCTCTCTTCTCTTTCTTGGGTTTGTTATGCAGTTATATATCTGCACTGTCGGAGGACAAGGAACATCTTGATTTACAGTCTGCAGTTTCCTCTGGTTGGCCTGTGTCACTACACTTGATTGGCAAGGTATACTCAATCCTAGCATTTCAATGTTTATTCTCATTTTCCTGATTCCTTTATATATAACATATATGGTCATGGATTTTAAACATTAACTAATATACCCGGATGTTATAACATATCACTTTCCAGTTGAGAGCCTAAATTAAAAGAGCTGTTGCATGATTGTAATTTCTAAGTGTATGTGGCAGAATATTTCATGAGAAATAAGAAGATAGAGTTTTCAAATTAATATTGGGATCCCACTCATGAAAATTCAAAGAATTCGGCTTGGCATCTAGATAAATGGTCCTCAACCATGTCTTTCTCTTACTAGAACTCGTCATTGTTGATTTTGATTCTTACTTCAACAGAATACTTGGAAGACAACTTTTGATTTATATTAAACCATAAACATGGTAATTTTTTCTTCAATCTTAAACAAAGATCATAGTACTTTATCCTGTTAAAATAGAATGGGATTACTTCTGGCTATTGTTGTCATAAGTGTGCCTTTCATTTTCCACTTCATGTGATATCAGATATGAAAACGTCATTGTATTGGTGATAGAGTTGCTGCGATAGCGGTGAAGTTAAGGCTCTTTCTTGTGGGCGTCATTGTTTGCACTTTTTGTTGTTATGTTGTATGCTGCTACTCAAGTAAATTGCAGTACTTTTTTTATTTTATTATGTTTCTGATATAAAATTTATGTTTAATATGTAATAAGGTTAATTCAAGTATTCTGACAGGAGAGATATTGGTGGGTTTATTACAAGGTTCTGGTTTTGTAGTTTGTACTTTAAAGTTCTTTTTGTTAGGGAACTTGCAGGTTTTAAAAATTTTGACGGGGTGCACAAGTGCGAATTGATGAGGCGTACCAAATTTAATTTGTGTGTTTGCCATTAATGTACGGCTCCTTTATGTCAAATTTGTATACTCCCTCTATTCCTATTTAATTGACATTTTAGGATAAAACATACAGATTAAGAAATGTAATTAATGTTTTGACTGATTGATCAAATTGAATATAAAATCTCTATTGTCCTTCTAAAATTCATTGGAAAAGAAAAAAGAGAAACATATTAGTATTTAATATAGGGATTGTATGGGAAACTATGTAATTAATGCTTCCTTGAAATCTACAAACGACAGATAAAAAGGAACAAATTTTACTCTCTAAAAAGATAGATAAAAAGGAACGGCATTTTGGCCTGGAGAATTGTATCAAATGAACCAATACACGAAATCAGGTGGATTGTGTAATGTGTTTGCCTTGTTGTAACATCAGGTTGTGAACATTCTTTGTTCAGCTTCATGATAGCATTTGAATGTTTCCGCACTCCTGTTACTCTTTTATTTTCATAAACATTTAAGAAACTTCTCATTATATCTATATTTTGAAGAGTGTTGGAAATATCTTATTTGCATTCTAGTTTTATAAAGTTATGTTTGAAATTGGATGGAAATCCACAATTATATAAAGTATGATATTTTGTCTTTCGCATATTGTGCAGGATATATTGCGTTTCCATGCTGTTTATTGGCCAGCAATGTTAATGTCTGCTGGACTAAGCCTTCCAAAGATGGTGTTTGGCCATGGGTTTTTGACAAAGGTATCTGATTCTGGTGCAGATATTCATGTTGAGCTTCTTTTTTAGTTAATTTGTATAACTTTGACAGTATCTACTACATGTACTAGGACTTCCCATACACATTTAGTGGGGCATGGCTTTACTTGTCTTCTTTTTTGAGTGAATGTGGCACGGATTTGAAGACTCGATAAAATATACTGGTTATATTTTATGAATTATTAATATAGCTGCAAATATATTGTGAATGCTAAAATATTTCGTATATATAATCTATAAATATGTTAACTCGTATCTTAAAATCTGTTGACACTGTCAAGAAAAGCATACAAAATCTGGACGGGGTTAATATGCTCTAGAACTTGTCTCATGTCTGAGGATTTCTATGCGTATGCTCACACTGCATTATGTTATGAATACAGTTTTGTACTATAGCTGATAAGTACCCTACCGGTAAGAAAACGACACTCTAAACTATTTTACCGTACCACTGAAAATACTGGTATTTGAAGTTTTCGCCAAGATTTAGATTACTGGTTGTAATGAATATTGAATTCTTTTCCTGTAAAACTAAGAGACCCGCCCAAATTGCTCTGTGGTTCTTCTGCTGCACAAACTGAGACGGAGAGAATTCTGCGCTACCCAACTCTAAATCTAATGTGTTCTGCTGGATCTGTAAATCTTCCACCAGATATCAAATCCCATTTCTCTCTCTCTCTCTGCCATCTACACTCTTGAGTGTTTCCCGTCTCTTCTATGTGTGTGTGTGTGTGTCTGCTCTATTGGTTAATTAGTAAATGATAAGGCTTGACTTTTAAGACTTACGGTGCTGTTTGAGACGAGTTTGATTAGAACTTTGGTTTTATTTTACACTTTTAATGTTTTTTGTTATTATTATAGTAATTTGGATTATCTGTTGTATTTTTAGACATTTGCTCTATATTCATGGTTTATTGGCAATCTATTTCAATTTTATTTGTATCGAGTTAAATTGCTTATCTTTTTTTATTTTTACTTTTTTTTTTATAATAATTATTATTATATTTGCCAAGCAGATATTTGTTTAAATTATGATGTCATATGTATGTATATATTTTTTAGAAGCTTACGACAAATCCAAAAATGTACGCGATCTAAATCCGCTTCCTATCGGTTCCTGTACCAAATGAGAAAAAATGTTACACTTCCCTGAACATTATTTTTAACTATACACTCCTTGCATGAAATATTAGGTACCTTGCATCTCAACTAATCAGAATAACAAATAGAACATCTTGTATTGTAGTAGATATGGGATCTTTTGTGTCAAAAGTTTGGCCTTTAAGATGATAATTTGTATGATTTGGTTTTGTTGTCTCTGTTAATCTTGTATTCAATTGAAGATGTTTTTGAAGTTCGAGTTTGTTATCAGACAAGTATTTATTTTCCACTAGTAAGATTAGAATTTCTTCAGCTTGCTTGGAATAGAGAATTTGAGTGCGTAATTTTTAATACTTCTCTTATACCAATTTCATTTCATGCAGCAATGCTTTTTATTTTTACAATTTTAGGATGGTATGAAGATGGGAAAGTCTTTAGGGAATACGATTGAACCAAATGATTTAGTGCATAAATTTGGGTCCGACGCAGTCAGGTACTTTTTTCTTAGGGAGGTTGAATTTGGGAGCGATGGGGATTACGCAGAAGAACGTTTCATCAATATTGTTAACGCAAATCTCGCCAATACAATTGGTATGTCTATATTTTCTCCACAACTGATATGAGGTGCTTAAGTTTGATACAAGTTACTTGTATAGGAAATCTTCTTAACCGTACACTTGGACTTCTGAAAAAGAATTGCCAATCAACTTTGCCAGTTGATTCAACTGTTGCAGCTGAAGGAAATTCATTCAAAGACACCGTGGAGAATCTGGTAAGGTCCCACATCTATCAATCTTTTGCTGGAATCACATAGGTATTTGTATCAAGAACTCCCTCTGTCCCATTTTGTACATCAGGCTTCCATTCTATGGATGACCCAAATTTTTTTTATCACATTTATAAAACCTAATGCAATTTCAGCTTTAATGTACTATAGTAGCATTTTGAAAAATGAAGAAGTTATGGAACCCCACCACTTCGATTGTAGATCGGTTGAGTCTTCAGTTTATTGAGACTTCGGTTTTGTAGGTGGAGAAGGCACGGATTCAGTATGAAAACCTCTCACTGTCATCTGCTTGTGAGGCTGTACTAGAGATTGGTTATGCTGGGAATCTGTATATTGATGAACGTGCGCCATGGTCTCTTCTTAAACAAGGGGGTGATGCTTTTGAAGCTGCTGCAAAGGTATGGTCTATCAAACCTTATACCGAGTCTCTTAGATGGTTTGTGTCAGATTTGAAAAAATTGTCCAAATTCAGATCAAACTTCAAATATCCAGTTTAGCTAGTCCTGCTAATTAGAATCACTGAGAAGTGCATTATTGTCAAAATAGATCAACTTAATCATGTCTCAGTAACAGTTGGTATTTATTGAGAGCTCGGATTGTCCTTAAATAAGCATAAAAGTTAGTTGAGTGGCCCCTTACATGCCACTTAAAACTTTTTTATGGTTAAATTAGTATATTAGCCGATGGAATATGTACACATTACAAGGGGCATCTCTTAAGGTAATGTATACTAATAGAATCGAGCAACACTAAAGATAGCTATCAGCACTAATACAATGCATACATTTTATATTGTATGAAACCCAGAAGCTATATGTACAATTGTACATTGTATGTAGCCTACAAGGCTACAAGCTATACATGCCTATAATAGGCCTAGAATCCAAGGGATAGCAAGTTCAAATCAAACTCTAAAGACATTAATCACATCATACATGCTTCTAATATTACAGACCACTAGCCAATGAATATTTACATATTAGCATAACACTCGGTCTGGTTCCTAACAAAAAATCTGGCTCCTCTCCAATACCCCTTTACCCCCAATTTCCCTCAATGATGTATTGGACGAATGACACTTTAATTTAAAATCCAGAGGATCATATTATTTCATCACTTGATCTCCTAACCATTTCTAAGCAAATATAAGATAAACACAAGAAAATGATTGCAATAATTAAAGGAGAAAATCTTATGGATATTGGACTATATATTCTAGACTTCTATGGTAACAAAAAGTTACATGTCGCAGAACCTCCTTCAAACCCCTCTTTTGGCAATGGCTTTTCATTTTCACATTGAAATCTCATTCTGTCCATCTTACTTTAGGCAACTCTAATCATTCATGAACTACTGATTTGAAGTACATCCGTAACAAAAACCAGACAGCTGCACATGTTATCAAATAACACGGCTAGCATCACACGAACACTTTTATCATCAATATTAATTATATCATCTCCTTATGTTGATACAAGTGATATTGTTGCACTTCTTATCTCTAAATTACTTATTTTGGACCAGGACCTTGTTATCGTATTGGAGGCAATGAGGATTATAGCAATTACTTTGTCTCCTATTACACCTAACTTATGTTTGAGAATATACCAACAACTTGGCTACACAGAGGACCAGTTCCATGCTGCAACCTGGGTAACTGGGTTACTCTCTCTCTCTCTACCTATCTATCTGTGTATATACATAAATACATACACGTATGTGTTGGTAAAAATGAATGAACACTATATATATATATATATATATATATATATATATATATATATTTATTTATATTAACTTATCTCAAACCTGCATAAGTGAATTTGTCAAGGCTAGTATTTGGTACCATGTCCTTAAAACAATTATGCCCTCCTTATTGTGCTTAGAGTTGATAACACTTGTCTCGCAGGATACAATGACAACGTATACTATAGTAGCACTCCAAATAGTACTCAACGAACCAAATATAAGGCTCAGAACTCTCTCTAAATGCTTGTGAATTGAATGATCGAAATGGTTGCCCCCTAGTCTATCTATAGGAGGGATTAGTGACCCTTCAGATGGGACACAAGTACACAACCCATTGAAAAGTCACCGTTTAGCTAAAACAATGTAGTTTTAGGCCTTAACAGAAAGGGCGCGTTTGTTCGGGCGAAAAACGACGTAGTTTTAAGTTTTGCAGAACAAAATTGACGTAGTTTTAGACTTATTAGCAAAAAAGGGTGCATACGTTCAGGCAAAAACGGCGTAGTTTTAGTCGTTTTGGGGCGATCATTCAGGCGCTTCCCAAAACGACACAGTTTTGATAATAAAACTAAAATAAAATAAACAAAATGTTAAATTTTGTCCAAAAATTTATATATGAGGATCTAGACCCACGACCTAGAGCCCGACTGGTCGGCAACAGCGCATGTGGGTTCGAACCAAGCCTTGGCTATGTCATCTACCTTCCACAAAAGTGGGGTGTCCCTTGGGGTCCAAACTCAAGAATATATATAAACCCATTTAATATTTAGTTCTTAAACGGATGTGGGACGTAGCTTCCCACACATATTTATTATCATTTATAATGGTAATGTTTGAGAGTTAATTTCTCATTAATTACTTCATGGATTTGAGCTTCCAAATACTTAATTTTAATCTACTCATGGAGTAGAACACATTGATATGTGAATTCATCTCAAATAATTAATGAAATTCATTTCAATTTTTGCTCAAATTTTAACAATGTGTGTGTATATATATATATTATATATAAATTTTTTCTGATATAAATTTGTGATTTGGCATCTGAGTTGTTTAAATGACCTCTCATTTCAGAGTGAGACCAAGTGGGGTGGGCTAAAAGGTAGTCAAATCATGGCTCAACCAAAACCTGTGTTTGCTAGGATTGAAACGCAAGAGGAAGATGGAGCTCAAGTGACCAAGAAAGTCGCTAAAAAGAAAGAAAAGATACCGCAGGTTCAAAGTGTAGCAGAGGCCTAGGTTGAAAAATTTCTATCATTTTTTGCTTTCGTAGCTAAACTACATTCATAATTATGGCTTGGCTTGGCTAGCTTTTTCAATGATATTCATGTTACGGTGGTTCTACCCCTACCCCTACCCTACCCCTACCCCTACTCCTATTATTAATGATATAATAATAATAATAATAATAATAATAATAATAATAATTACTGAACTTTGTCCTTTTATTAATTAATTAATTAATGGTATATATAGCAGCACAACTATTATTTTATCCTCTTATTTTTTTCCCAAAATTATCCTCTTATGTTTTTCCAAGTTACAATTTATTAAAGGAGTTTTAGTTATAATTTTTTTAAAATTTTAAGAATATATTTATTGTTCATAAATTAATCGAGTTACAGTTGCATAATGATAACATGATACTAAAATTGTGATGGTAAGTTTTAAATTTTTTATTAATATATTATCATTAAAAAAGTTAATTTTTTTCTTAAAATAAATAAAATTAATTATCTTTTTTTCTTTTTTTCCCTACTCATTATGTTTTCATTTCTTCTGGTGATCACTGCATTTTCTTTTTTCTTTGATAAGCATAGTTTTATAATGGAAATTGACATTTTCACATCTCTCACATGGGGTGGGATTCACTCATTATTTGATGTGAGAGAGATCGTGTGGAAGTATCAATTTTTTCTTTTTGGAAATATCAGTTCTTTTATGATAACTTATGATATAAAATGTTACAGTAAGAAGGCGAAAGAATATAGAAATTAAATATCATAAATAATTTATTTAATTAGACCATAATAATGGTAAGCTTAAAATTTGAAATATTGGCACATAATTATATGTTCCAACTCATATTAAAAAAATAAGTAATATAATTTTAGTTCTTAAATTGAATCATAATCAATTTTTGTAAATTAAAACTAACCTATATCAATATTTTGTGAGGTCTAAAACTAACTAAGAATTCAAGATTAGGTCGCTTGAGATTTGATTAACTCGTTTGAGCTTTTTAACATAATAAACTAGGCTATTTCAAGTTTTTTAAACATATTAGATTTGGTTTAAAAACTTAATAATGGTCAACTATATTTTTTGGTAATATTAATTAAATTATTCTATTATAATTTAGGAAATTGATATTTTCACATAAAAATCGTCATTATATATCTTTTAGCGACGGTTTTTACAGTTGTTATACATCTATAGCGACACTTTTCATTAAGAAATATTAAAAAGTCATGTAAAAATAACAATTTCCTATAATTTATAGAGGGGTCGGGGAAAGTGATGATCTAATTAACCCGATAACTACTGCGGAATGATATATTATTGTCAAGAGCTCTTCTATGCGGGTATGATAATTGGACATGAGTGTTTTATAATTTTATCTATTTGTATTTTGACCCCTTCCTTAAAATTAGTTCAATTATGTATTTTTGGATATTTATTTTTACTATAAATAAAACCACCTTGTAAAATCTTCTTTTAATTTGGGCGTGTTTTTTAGGCTTAAATTGAGTTCAATTAATATAGAAAAAATAACAAAATCACAAAGTAATTCAAACACGGGTTAAATATATTTCTGTCTCTTGAAGTATTACACAACTAACACAAATGACCCTAAACTATAAAAATTAATAATAACAATCTTCAAGTACATTTAAATAAGCAAAAGTGACCCTCCGAATCCAATTTTGGCCGAAATACCAACAATGTCGTTCATATGATATAATATACGGTTTGATCGTATAAAAATTATATAATAAATGTTGAATATACAATTAATTATCAAATACTAACTTAATTCAAATAAAATATTTAAAAATCATTAACTAAATGAAACAAAATAAATAATTCAAGTTAATAAAACTCACTAATTAATTCAAATAAAATAATTTATGACACTACTTAAATTAAATAAAATAACTAACTATCAATCAATAAAAAGTAACAATTAAGGGGAAAAATAATAACAAAATAACATTAATATAAACGTATTGTAATACTTTTTAATGTATTTAAAGTCATTTAATTTTATTTTCTTATATAAAACAATACAATTAAATAGTATAAGCATGTATATACTACTTAAAATAAATAAAATTCACTACAAATTACCCCACTTCACATAAAATAATTAAATTTATTAATTTACTCAAATAAAATAGTTAATTCCACTAATTAACTTAAATAAAATAACTAAATCAATTAATTAATTCAAATAAAATAGTTAACTCCACTAATCAATCAAATAAAATAATTATTTACTTATTATAAAAATAGGTTAATTATTTTAATTATCAAAATAATTTAAGATAATTAATTCAAACAAATTAATTATCAAGCTCCACTAATTAACTTTCTTATTTTTAATGTATTTATCATATTTTAATTATATTATTTGAGTTAATTATTATAATCAATATTTTTTTAATTATTTTAATTGGTTTGTTAGTGGTTTCAATTATTTTAAATGAGTTAGTTATTTTATTTAAGTTAATTAATTATTTTATTTACTACACATTACTATAGTATACATAAAAAATAATAATTAATAAGATTAATTATTTTATGTATAGTATGATAATGTGTAGTGAATAAAATAATTAATCTCATTAATTAATTTAACTAACATAATTAACTTTGATTATTTTACTTGAATAATTAGTGGTGTTAATTATTTTATTTGAATTAATTAATTGAGTTAGTTATTTTATTTAAGTAAATTAGTAGAGTTTATTATTTTATATAGTTAATTAGTGGATTAACTATTTTATTTGAGTAAATTATTCAATTTAATGATTTAATTAATGAGATTAATTATTTATGTGTAGTGTGGTAATTTGTAATGAATTTTATTTATTTTAAATAGTATATACATGCTTATAATATTTAAATATATTGCTCTATATAAGAAAACACAATTAAATTGACTTTAAAAACAAAAAGTATTAGTAATAACGTATAAATACATTACTTGACCCACCCACGTCATTGATCCTCGTCTCAAAAATCAAAGACTCCTCCACCGCTCGATTCCATCAACATCTAACGCCTCAAAATAAACAAACCTCACAGCACGGATCAACCAAAAATTTAGAACGAGGGCCGCAAACCCCAACGCAAACCCCGCTCAAAAATTCAAAAACCCTCCTGAAAATCTCCCTATATAAATCCCCAACCTCCCCAATTCCACTCCACTGCAAATCCCTCCATTTCAAACCCTAGAGACTCAATCAATTTCTTTCTCTCTCTCTTCAAAATGTCTGGTCGCGGCAAGGGCGGTAAAGGTCTGGGCAAGGGCGGAGCCAAACGGCACCGGAAGGTGCTCCGTGACAACATTCAAGGCATCACCAAGCCGGCGATTCGTAGGTTGGCCAGAAGAGGTGGCGTGAAGAGAATCAGTGGGTTGATCTATGAGGAGACCAGAGGGGTTTTGAAGATATTCTTGGAAAATGTGATTCGCGATGCTGTGACATACACGGAGCATGCTAGGAGGAAGACGGTGACAGCCATGGATGTGGTCTATGCTCTGAAGAGGCAGGGCAGGACTTTGTATGGTTTTGGTGGTTGAAATTTATTTTAGATCTTATGGGATTTGTTTGATCTGATAGTTTTTGCTTGTGGGTCTTGTAATTGGGCATTTTGGTTTAAATGGAATGTGGGTATTTCCTGGATTAATCTTCAAGCTCATTTTGTTATGTATATTTAGTTTGTTTTAATTTGCTTAGTTAATTTTAATGATGCTTTTACAATCAATGCTTTAGATTGGTTATATTGTTAGAGTAATGCCTTAAAAAAAATATAAGAAACTTATATTTTTATATTATTTTTTGATGTTTTTGCATGTAGAATTTATGAGTTTTATTTGTGAAAATATTAGAAAGTAATATGAAAATATCATTTTTCAGAAAATATTGTTTTGTATATTTGCTTGTCTGGCAATAGCAATAGCTTAAAGATTTGGGTGGTGAATTATTGTGAGTAGGATTTGTGTGGTGAGTTTTGATCTGAATTTGTTTTTGGGCACTTGATTCTGGAGCAATAGCGATTCTGGAGCAATAGCTTAAAGGTCGGGTTTTTTACACTAATATATAACAATTAGAAAATAATTATAAAAATAAAACATACACAACATAATTACAAAAATAAAACATACAAAATATTACGTGTTAAAATTATGTGTCATTAACTCTTACACGTCAGTTACTGAATTTCATATTTGCAATTAATCGTCCCTAAAATCATGTAACTTTGAAATCGGAACAACAGATCAATTACAAATTTATCGAAGAAGACAAAAACAACGACATATCGGAGAAGATCAACAGCAACAACATAGAGGAGAAGATCAACAGCAACTTTGAGATCAGAGAACACGACATAGAGGAGAAGATCAACAGCAACGACATATCGGAGAAGACGAGATGCAACTCTGAGATCGAATAATAGAGGAGAAGATCAACAGCAACTTCAAGACCAACAACAACTTCAAGATTAGTAATCAGCTTCTTTAACAACTCTGATTGTTGATTGATTCATTACAGATTTGTATACTAAGGTATTTGAGTTTAAAGTTTATATACATATAGTTACCCCGTAGTTACTATATACTCGTATATTGGTTACCTTTCTTAAGTTTTTTGCTCTTTAATTGGTCACAAAGTCAGTATACCGACTGTTTTGATTGCAAAATGCATGTAAAAATATATTTTATATTCTGGTTACTAAGTACATATAAATTGGTTACTGTTTATTATTTATTTGGTTACTGTTTTGAATGTAAAATGCATTTGAAAATATGTTTTATACTCTGGTTACTAAATACATATAAATTGGTTACTGTTTATTATTGATTTGGTTGATGTATAATATTTATTTGCTTGCTTTATAATTTAAAGTTTATTCTACTGATATTTTTTATATTAATGATTACTTATTAAATACATTGGTTACCTTTCTGCAACTGTTGGTTACTGTCTAATCTAGAATTGGTTAGTATATAATACTGATTTGGTTACTGTGTAAATTTACAATGGTTACTGCATAATATTACCCCCAGTTCATGTTCTGGTTACTAACATTATGTAGTTTGATTAATGTCTAACATTAAGTTGGTTACTTTACAGACTACATTGAGTTCATGTTTTGTGTTTTATACTGATTTTTTTATATTGATGGTTACTGATTAACTACATTGGTTACCTTCATACATCTGTTAGTCTTTAATTTGTAACAAAGTCATTACTGATTGTTTTGGTTGTAAAATAAATGTAAAAATATTTTTTTATAATTTTTGTTACTAATTATATATATCTTGGTTACTGTCTAATATGTATTTAGATACTATAAGGTGTTTATTTGGTTACTGTATAATGTTATTGTGTTTTATAATTCTTTCTTTTTTATTGGTGGTTACTTATTGACTACATTGGTTACCTTCATACAGCTGTTAATCTGATTATATATATTGGTTGCTATATACTATTTAATTGGTTACTGTATACTGTTTATTTGGTTGCAGTGACAATTTAGCACTTTTTGTCAAGTTTGGAGTGTTGAATTTTGGCGTTTTCGGAGCCTAATTTTATTAGAAACGGGTCAACGATCAAAAGTCACCAGCTTTGCTGGTGAACTGCAGGATTTTTTGGTCAAATTCTATCATTTAGGCTTTCAAAATTGTATGTAAAAATTTGATTTATATTCTGGTTACTAAGATTATGTAATTTGGTTACTGTATAATATTAATTTGGTTACTTTACAATGTTTATTCAGTTATTAAACAATGAAGACTGATAGTAACCAATACAATAAATTTAATTCTTTACATGAATATACAATTGTTTACTTTTAGTAACCATTAACCACATGGTTGATAATATTTTTGATGGTGCACAGTAACCAAAATTGATGTTGATTAATATTTTAATTTTTGATTCCATCATGAGTTGTCAATATAAAGTAAACATATACATTGAACAATTGGTAACTGTTCTCAAACAGCTTTATGTAAATTTGGTTACCCATCTAAAATAAAATGGTTACCTCTATATTTATATTTAGTTACCAACTGGCATGGACCATTTCAAAATAACTTTTATAACTACGTAATTTAAAAGTATCCATCAGCTAGATAAATGTGAACCCTCACATGTACATTAAGTACTTAATAACTGTTCTAATATAAGTTTTTAATTATTTTGTTACTAACAAAAACTAAAATGGTTACACTTATATGCAGGTTTGGATACTGTTCTGAACCAATTTTATGTAAATCTGGTTACTCGCAAAAAATAAAATGGTTATCTATATATGCAGATTTAAATACCAATTGTATAATTTACAGACAATTTTTATGAGTATATAAATAGGACAATCTCACATGTATATTTAACACTTAAAGTTTGTCCTCATACAAGCTTGTAACTATCTGGTTACTAATAACATTAATCATAATGTAACATAATAAAACAGTAACCACATAATTATATGATAGTAACCAGAACATGTTTTAATGGTAACCAAAACAGAAACATCATGTAATGAAACCCAGTTTAGGCAATCCATGTATACTAAACAATTACATATTAACCAGATTAAAAAATAAAAATAACCAAAATTCCACATTAAAGACACAATGATAGTAGCCAAATCATAAGGTAACAGTAACCAAAATATAATAAAGAAGTAACCAAATAATTATATGAAAGAAACCAGAACATGTTTTAATGGTAACCAAAATAAAAACAACTTGTATATCCAACCCAGTTTAGGCAACCCATGTATACTCTCACATGTACATTTAACATTTGATATATGTCACGATACAAGCTTGTAACTATCTGGTTACTACCAAAAAATAAAATGGTTACCCTTCTATGCATGCTTGGTTATCAACTGCACCTTTCAAACAATGTATTAGACACAACTTAGAAGTAACAAATACGAACCAACAAACAATGTCAAATAATTGATAATATAATCAAATATGTAATCTCATTTACATAAGCTCCAATAAACATTATATACTTACTAACCATAACAAATGGTTATGGATATCCAACAAAAATTAAAGTACGAAACACAATTCAGAAGGACAAGACAACAACAACCGAACTAATCAAAATCTGGTACAAATCTTCCTAAAACTTTAGCTTTTTGACTGCTACTACTTTCTTCTTCATGGCTGCTCTCATTCTCTAGAAAAGACTTCTGCATTATGAACCTGTGGGAGGAAGAGAAATACCTTGGGATTAGTGAATAGAGAACCCATGTAGGATGTGTTTGTGAAAATAGAAATATAACATAATTTAATTTAAAGGTCACCAAAACAAAAATATGTATACCAAAAAATATACTAAAGAAGTAACCAAACAGTTATATGATGGTAACCAAACCATGTTTTAATGGTAACCAACTCATAAACAACATGTAGACCAACCCTAATTTAGTCAACCAATGTATACTAAGCAAATACATTGTAACCAAAACAACATATAAAAGTAACCAATATCCCAATTGAGAAAAAAAGAATGGTATCCAAATCATAAGCCAACAAAAAAAAATATACTAATGAAGTAACCAAATAGTTATATGTTAGTAACCAAAATATATATTAATGGTAACCAATACATAAACAACATATAGACCAAACACAGTTTAGTCAACTCATATATACTAAGCAAATACATGGTAACCAGAACAACAAAAAATAATAACCAAAATTCCAACTCAAGAAAATAAAAATAGAATCCAAATAAAAAACTAACAATAACCAAAAACATACTAAAGAAGTAACCAAATATTTATATGATAGTAACCAAAATATGTTTTAATGGTAACCAATACATAAACAACATGTACACCAAAGCCAGTTTAGTCAACCATGTATACTAAGCAACTACATGGTAACCATAACAACATAAAAAAGTAACCAAAATATCAAATCAAGGTAACAAAAATAGTATCCGAATCACAAGCTAACAGTAACCAAAACATAATTCAGAAGTAACCAAATAGTTATTTGATAGTAACAATAACAAAATTTAAATTAGCACATCTTTAAAATTTTTTGGGTTGGAAATATCTTCTGGATATGAACTTGAGCTTCTGTCTTAACTACAGGAACATCAAAATCAGAATCCAACTGCACAAACACAAATAAATTTCTTCAAGTCCTTAATAGAATCACCCTCTGTGATTCTTTTTATCTTTCCATCCTTCTTCCTTATATCAACCATTCTATACAAAACATAAAAACAACACAAATCCAAACAATCAACACCCCATTTTGTTAGAAACATAGCGTATATATATGATCATATTAACAATTAATTAGTAGAATGAGAATTAACAGAAATTAGAAGTATACCTTAGAGAGAAACCAGTATCCTTTCAGTTGTGAGAGAGTTGGAGAGAGAAAATCACGTAATAGCCTGAAAGTCACGTATTCAATTTTCTGTCAAAGTTGAGAGACTATGGTGTTGTGTCGTCGGCGGCGGCGGAGGAGGAGGACGACGACGAGTGACTTCGAGAGGAGAGACGAGAGGAGAGAGAGAAGTAGTAATGGCGTAGATAGAGAGAGAGACCGAAGGAAGATGAAAACTAATTTGTTATGTAATCTCATTAATATTAATCCCATAATTTAAGGACTCTTAATTGTATTAGTATTGTAAATATATATATGATGAAGTGTCATATTTTTGTAATTATTTTATGAATGTATGATTTTTATAATTATTTTTAAAAATATACTATAATATGTAATTATTCCTTAAATATTTGTTTTTGTAATTTGAGCCTTGCTGGAATGGAAATTTAAATAGTTATTCAACAAGAACTGATTGATATCTATGGCTTTTAATTATGAGTGGGTTATTCATTCATGCTCCGGTAATACACATTGGGTGTGCAAAATAACGTTAAAAAAAATAGAATTTTATAAATTTTAGATGGGAAGATAAAAAAATTTAAATTTAAAATAAAATAATAATATATTTTAAGTTGCATGAATTAAAAAAAGGAAAAAAGAGAGCCATTAATCACTAAACCTCCACCGGAGGCTTTATAATACATACAGATACAACTTTCATATATACAAAAAAAAGTGAATTTTCATTTTAAAATGCATAAAAAGAAATGAGACTCCCGTCTTTAGAGAAGAAATACTTTATGATATGTTTTTTTAAAAAAATAAATTATATTATTACATTTCAAATTTTAGAATCCAAATAGAATTTACAGCGAAATCAAAAGAAAAAGACTAAAATATAGTTTGCAAACTAAAGTTTGTAGGGTTGTTCACCTTTTGCATCTTAATATTTAAAATGTCCTCACTTCGTTTTTTAATATACGTCGTTTTAAAAAAATATTTTTGTTTCTTAATATAAGTTATTTTAGAATTTCAAATAAATATTAATTGCTTAGTTTTTAATATTATTCCAAAATATTAAATGTAACTTTAGTTCTCTCACTACTTTCTGTCCAATAAATAACAATCTCTTATTTTAATACAAGGGTAATATAAACGATTGATATTATAGTTAATGCTATACAATCATTACCTTAATACTTGTGCAAAATCTTAAAACGACCTATATTAAGGAACGGAGGGAGTATCTGAGTGCACTGCAAAATTCTTTTATTTTGTTGAGTTAAAAAGAATTTTATAATAAATTTTGATCAGTTTAAACCCCGGAAAGTGTATTTTGTTTAGTATAAAAAAATTCTTATATTTCACTTGAATACGTTTTAAACATTGTGATGCAAACCTTTGCAAACTGAATTTTAGTCGAATAAAAAAATTATAAAAAGGCACAGTGTGAAATATAATCTGACGTGTAAATAGACAATAAAACAAAAACTTATCACCGTACAATAATCATTGTGTTTTTCCTCTTTAACACCTATACAACAAAACAAAAACTTATCACCAAATAATAATCATTGTGCTTTTTTCTTTGTCTTAACACCTAATTCATGCTCCCCTTGTACAAGCGGTCTTCTGTATTTGCTGCAAGAACCGAAATTGGGAAAAAAATAATGACAAATTAGTCACCATAAATAGAAAATATTAAATGAATATTATGACCCTACCATTATACTAATTTTAGAATTAATAACAAATAAAGTAGTGCAATTATTTTAGATCGGTTTGGATACTACAATATTTTAGCTTCAATAATTCAATTATTTTAATAAAAGGTATATAGTAAAATTAAATCTTTTCGTCTTATTATGTGGTGATTGTAAATTGTAATATTATCTTGTCGTCTCATTAACTTTATAAGAACAAAACAAAAACAAAAACAAAAAAAAGGAGCAGCCAGCCGTATGATTGAGCGAAGGAGAGAAAGAAAGATGAGTTTGTCATGTCAACCAGCATTTATTAGCCACATATTCATACCGTCGGTATATCTTTTAGTGTATATATGATGGATCCGGTTAGTATGTAGTTTATTTTTTGGTAAGTTGATCAATTGATCAATAGAATACTGATACACATAAAATCTCGCTTACGTGTCAGCACTCTACTGATCAATTAAATAAATTACTTAAAAATAAACTTCATACTCGTTACTTTCATATCTGATTACTCGGCGTTTGCGGTGTTTAATGCGTTCGAAAGTCATCAATACCCTCACGGTAATTCATGAAACTTTTGCTATCTGATTTCATAATGATATTTTGCATCCCATGATTTGGCAAGCTCAAGACCAATACGACAAGCAGCTGCTTCTAGCACATATTTAGTTATAATATCACAAGATCTCTTATTGGAGGTGGATTTTAATTAATTTTTTTTTGTTAAAATAAAATAATAATGTTTAGAAATTGTAATAAATATTCATAATTTAAATTAAAAAAAAAATTTCAAATAAAAAATATTTAGATATAATTTAGAAACTTACTTCGGTTACTTGTCATAGTTCAATTTAAATGATTTCATAAATACTTAAAGTCTCAAACCAACTTTGTTTTCTGTATTCAAGCAAACTCATGAATTAATTTCAAAACATAAACCAGTTTTGATATCTTTTTCTAAGTTTTAAATAAGCCTCAATGTATCTTTTTATTATTATACCATTTTGTAGGGTTTGTTTATGATAATTATTTTATCTGTCCTAAAAAAGGTAAAAATGAGAGTAGTAGTAAATCAGTACTATAATGATTTATTGTTGCTTCTTTTGGCGCTTATTGTTGTGCAGCTTGCGCATTTCAGAAAAATGATTGATTTCTCGTTTAACCACCTAGTTCAAATACTAGCAATCAAATTTGAAAAATCATAGAACTACAAGTATTGGAAGAAATCTTAAAAAAATAGCACTGATCCAACCTTTTCCTGTATGACTGTAGAAAAAAAATGCACAGTTCTGATTTTTTATTCCAATGTCATATCTTTTTCTTTTTAGAGAACACAACTCTCATTGAAACTCATATAAAGGAAAGAGGCAGAATTGTGGATAAAAATAATTTGACATAAATTCAATTCTCGACACAGTTGCATCATTTTATTTGAACACTAAAACTACATGCTCATTCAATATTAACAACAACAGTTGTACTAACCGAAAATCCCCAACCCACAAAGTCACAACAAAATCGAAAATCCCCAACCCACAATGTCACAACAAATTCAGATAAACTATCAAACAAAAAAACCCTAATTAGTTACCTCTTAAGTCCAAAATATAACAAATATATCAAATAAATTAAATTGGGTTTAACCCCAAGTTTCCAACCAACAACAATTTCAGACAAACTACAAAGCATAATGAATCTACGTTG
Organism: Panax notoginseng; assembly: GCA_016801055.1. Taxonomy (NCBI): domain Eukaryota; kingdom Viridiplantae; phylum Streptophyta; class Magnoliopsida; order Apiales; family Araliaceae; genus Panax; species Panax notoginseng. The sequence goes on along the minus strand of CM029015.1, from coordinate 191,812,767 downwards.
TGTCTGTACTTGTATTTAGAATATAAATGAATTTTTTTGTTCTCTCCAAGTTTAACTCTTTCATTAATTTGTCCCCTTGAATTTATTCACTTACATATATTTGCCCTACTCCTATGCTTATTTAAAAAAAATCCAGCATGAGCAGCTGCCTACGTTACCCCCTTAACAGATCTGCCCCTGCCTCCCATCAATAAAAATAACATTGCTATCACGAATAATTATGCCAATTGCAGCTCTATATGATTTTCCTTTTGATGCATTCACATTTGCCTTGAAGGTTCTAAATGTTATCGCTGCAAACTCAAGTAGACAAAAAAACCCTTAAAAGTAAATAATTTTTGTTTAATTAAAGTATTTAACATTTTTTCAGTCGAAAATTTTGTATATGAATTTATATCTTAAAACTTAGGGCAAGAATATACTGCACAAAATTTAAGAATATAATTGTCTAAAAAGTACACCGTTCTAAAATTAAAGATACAATTTAACTTTTGAAGTAAAATGACAACATATTAAACTTCAAAATTGATATGATTCATAAATATTTAGAATAAAATAAATTTTACGAGTAATAGTTTTTGTTATATACTATACAATTATAATAATTGCATGAACTAAAATTAAATAAATTCACATAAATTTAAAGTTTAATATGCTGTCGTTTGATTTCAAAAGTCAAATTGTATTTCTAATTTTGAAACAGAGGAAATATAATTTTTTTGTCGATAAAATTTTTGTCATCTTAATATCAACTCTTATATATATATATATATATATATATATATAGAGAGAGAGAGAGAGAGAGAGAGAATAATAGTCATACATAGCTGTGTATATTTTATTTGTGCACAGTCTGTCAAAACGATGTAGTTTTGACATATTGTGCACAAATAAAATATACACAAGTGTGTATGACCATATTTCTCATATATATATATATATATATATATATATATATATATATATATATATAAGACAAGACAAAACGAGTAAAACTAATAGTACATTGAATAAGGTTGTGACGCCCCCAAAATAGGTATACATCACCCATTCTGAGTCGTCAAATACATGGTACAGAAATAAATACAACTTCATTATTACAATTATCGTGCAAAATATGACAACACATAAACTGTGAGTTTAAATACAAATATTGTCTAATAGACAGTATTAAAACTCAAAAGGAGTCCTCATTATAATTATTGATACACTATTTTACAAAAATAGTGAGGACTGCTAAAACAACTTTCTAGAACCATCACTCCATACCCCGGCTAGTTCCTGCTATATTCTCACATCCTGAGAAGAAAAATGGAACAAAAAAGAAAAGGGTGAGCTCAACTAGCCCAGTAAAGAATATTATGACTAAGATAATATACAACAAATTATCAATAGTCTTCAACCGGGAAAAATCTGATAGAATATAATAGACAACAAGTTTTAGATCAACAACTGCAGCGAAAATAATAATTCATTAGAAGAGTTAAGTAGAGAATAAAATCTATTATCATCTATGAATTTAAAATTTAATCATCAATATTTTATCCCTGTAACATCAATCAATATACATCTTGAATCAAATATTCATCTTTGCACTACGGGCCAAAGATATTTATTTGTATCACCAGTTGGTCATGTTCGTCTCAACACCTGTTCATCTTTGTACTACTGGCCAAAGATATTCATCAGGTAATCATTCATCTTTGCACTACAGGCCAAACATATTCATCAAGTATCACCATTAATGACTGAGGATGATGAAAAATATTTTAGAGAACGAATCCCGTACGATAAAAGGACAAAGTTTAGATATTCGTACTTTAGATAATTCAAGTTTAAAAATACTCCAGAATAAAATATAATGGAGAAAAATTCAAGAATGACGATCAAAATATGGATACAATCAAAGATAGTAACCATAATAGACATCTGAGACAAAGAAGAGAAAATTTTATTTTTCGGTGAATAGTACCGTATACGTGAATAATGCCGTATACGTGAATAATGCCGTATACGTGAATAGTAACCCCGACACAAAAAGTTCTAAATTTGATAAAAAATTAATACTAATATTTCGGCATAATGATATTGAAAGAAATAATATCATTTACAAAAAATAACATCCCTTACCTCAAAGAAACAGTACTTCGGAATGAAATATCGGATATGATGCTAAATCAAACTTGTACTGAATAGCAACTCTCAAAGTATCTAAATACTCACAAAATACGCTCGATAATATAGAGAGAGAGAGAAAGAGAGAAAACTTATGTTTCTGGTGTGATTTTTAATTCTAACTCAGCACCCTATTTATAGGAAAATGCTAGTACGCCGAAGTAGACCTGACCTGTAACCTGATGACTTTACCTGCTACTATTGCGACCCACCATATTTGAAATAAAATTTGAATACATTTCTCACCAACCAAAAGTGGGGCCCACCAATTCTAGAATTTTTCACCAAAATGATAAATTTAGAAACTTCAACGATTTCTGAATCAGTCACCTCTTAAAATTCATAACAAATCATACGTTAATTTTTAACGGTTTAAAATTTGTGGACATATACTCCACTTATATATGTATAATATATCTAAAAATCACAACGATCCAACGGTCGGATTAAAATTATAACTTACGTAATAGAGCTTTAAGAACACTGTTTTGATTTTTTAAAACCTCCATTCCGATAAAATACTGATAAAATCCCTCAACACTAATTCCTTCATTTATAACCACATAAATAAATCCATCATTTATATCCACATCAAATAAATATTTCCTTATCATATAAATTAATAATTAATTATTCACAAATAATATTACAGAATCACAATTATGACAACCAGGTCGTTCCCAGGAAAGAGGGGGCTTTCCAATAAGGATTTATCCTTACTGGCGCGCAATTAGGTGACCAAACCTCTCCTTAGACAGAATTTTTTAGACATTGCCAATAATGCTATCTAATAATATTATTCAAATAATATGAATTATTGATTTGATAATGAGAAATATTGTGCAGTGACAATTATTGGAACAACAATAATATAAAATATCAACGCAATAATTATTGAATCAATAAAATAAAATATTGAACAGTAATTACTGTAACAATTATTGAGCTTCTTACGTAAGGATCAATAATTTAATAATACTATGCAATACCGTGTGCTACTGTGCACCCACGTGTATTACTGTATTTTAACCACCGGGTATTCCAACAGTGTTAACGGTAACTAATTCGCCGTTATTTATAAAAATTCAAACTTGTCGTTTTTTTCATCCGACCGTTATTCTGTTATGGACCCACAAATGACTGTGCCGTCATACGGATATTTCCGACAAAAGAATATTTCACGACCAAACGAATATTCCCCGATAACAATGATTATTTTATAACCATTTGATTATTTTATAAAATTTGCACATTTCACCCATAACCAAAGTATTATATCAAATTATCACCTTATTATTTCAAAATAATAAATAGAGAAATTCAATTTTATTTATAATAAATTGGGGTTACAAAGGCTGTAAACACGGATCTGTATGTCTTTAATTCATGAGTATATACTCCTAACAAGAACTTAATAATTAATAATGTTGGGTCATTATTGGTTGGGCCCGAGTCAAATAGTGGGCTAGGGTTCATGTGGAGTTATTTTAACCCATGTGGGGTTCTGTTTTGGTAGTTAGAGTATTTTAAGTAATTATGGATTCCTAATTATATTTGATTTCTAAATTAAGGAGTTGTTAGGATTTGATTCAACTCCCTTCTTAGGAGATCTTATACAATCCTATTAAGGAATTATACTTAATGTGGAATGTAAGATCTTAACTTTTTATGAATAAAGATTTAATTTTCTTCTAAATAGTAAGGTCATAATTTAATAAATGCCACTGTTATGGGTGATATGTGTAAATTTTACAAAGTAAGCAAGTTGTCATAAAATATTTATTTTGTTGGGGAATATTCGTTTAGTCAGGGAATATTCGTAAGACGACGCAATCATTGGTGGATCATAGAACAGAATAACTGTTGGATATAGAAAGAGACATGAATAACCTTTTTATAAAAATAACGATAAAACTTTTACCGTTAAACTGTTAAAATACCCAGTGATAAAAGTACAGTAATACGCGTTGTTGCATAGTAGCACACGGTATTACACAATATCTCTGATTATTGATTCTTACATAAGAAGTTACTCAATATTAAATAATTTCCACAGTAGTTGCTGTATAGTATCTCATATTATTGATTCAATAATTGTTACAATAACATCTGCACTATATTTTACATTATTAAATCAAGGCTTAAATATGAATTACTATCCTAAACTATGAGTCATATTCCACTTCGGTGATTCACCTTTCAATTTTGTCAATTAGATGATTAAACTATTAATTTTTTTTACTTTCATTCAATTGGACTTGCCACGTCAGAAATTGTTGACGTGGCTAGTGGGTGGGCCAGAATTCAGTTAATGTGTCATTAAAAAAGAATATTTTAATTTTAAATTATTTATTAAAGGAGAAATTCGTCAAATCATTTTATATTAAACATTAAAACTAAACAAAACCAACAAATTATCAGATTAAACCAAATCAAAACTAAAATTAAAAGAAATCAAAATACAATCCCTCTCTCCCCTAATCTTCCAATCCATTTCTCCTTCCCCTTTTCGTTGAACCCTTCCCCTTTCCCCCCTGATCCCTATCGTCTCCCCCCGGCCGTTCCCTTCCCTGCACCCCTGCTTCCCTTTTCCCCTTCCCCCATGTGCCCATAGAGAAGATAAATGGTAGCCTAAATGGATCTGTCAAGGTGGAAGTGGTTGGATTGGATATGGAGGATGAGAGAGAAGGGGATTTTGAAACTTCGCCATGAAACTCTGAAGAATACTGATGATCATGAAAGTTTTACCAGATCCTGGAGCATGGGCAAGGATGCAACCCCCGGATTATCAGTTACCAGGTTACTCACCAAAAAATTAAACCCTCAATTTGATGGGGTTTCATTTTCTTGGTATGCCTAGGATGAGCAAAAATTTCAGTAGCGAGAAAATCATATCCAAGCAATCTCATTCCAACAGGAAGAATTTCAGTAACATCGTCGTCTTTGCCAGTCCGAGCTTCATACCTATAAGTTTTGGTATTCTTTGTGCTCTAAACCAAAAGTAAGATCAACATGTCAGGGAAAGATATCTTCATAAAAATGAAAGGGACAAGGCATCTAGCGACAAACAAAAAGCATTTTTGGAACAGGAATTCAAAGGAAGAATGGAGAATTCCATTAGCTGGAATCGTTGATAAAATTTTGAATTTGAGACCTAGGGTTTTTTTTTTGATCGAAGTTGGGCAGTGAATCTTGATCGAAGTTTTAGCTTTTGATGTTTTTGATAAGTTTTAATGTTTAATATAAAACGGATTAACCATTTTGCCCTTTAAAATATATCATACATGTTTAATAAAAAAAATTTAAAAACTTTTTTTTTACACATCAGCTCAACCATGTCCTACTCAGATAGCCACGTCAGCAATTGCTGATGTGGCAGACCCAATTGAATGAAATTGGAAAAAATTAATTGTTCAATTATCTAATTGACAAAATTGAAAGGTGGATCACCGAAGTGAAATATTTCATATAGTTTAGGGTAGTAAATTATATTTAAGCCTTAAATCAATAATTGACACGACACAGTTACTCATATTATTAATTAGCATTATCAAAAAATGTCTAGAAAATTCTGTCGAGAAAAGGGGTTAAGTTATTTAATTGCGCACTAGCAAGAAAAAATACTTATTGAAAAGCCCCCTCTTTCCTGGGAACGATCTGGTTGTCAGTATTGTGATCTATAATATTAATGGTTAATAATTATTGAAAGATTAAAAATTTGTTGATTGAAGATAAGTGATTTGTGGTAGATATTTATTCAAATTTTGATATAAATAGAAAGGTTTGTCATGAGACTTTTGTTGTAAGTTTGACTTATTATTCCATGGGGGGACATGCTAATTTTTCAAATCGTTGGCATAAAATTATTTCAGGTTTTGTTTTAATATTATTATAATAGTAATAAAACATACATTTTTTATATCAAATAGAATTTTTTTAATAATATATATAAAGTTATTTGTTTTATTAGAATAATTTAGATGAATAGTAAAATCAGACAAAATTTTAGAAATTTCACTATTTAGTCCATGATTATTTTTAAATAGTGTTTTGCCATTCTCCTATAAATAGGTTGCTTAGTTAAGAAATGAAAATCACACCAGAATCATAGAATTCTTCTTCTATAATATTGTGCATATTTCTTTCGAGTATAAGGATACTTTGAGTGTAGCAAATAGTGCAAGATTTTCTTAAGATAATCTCCATTATACTAATCAGATTTAGTCTCCTACTAAGGTAAATGATGTTATTTTCTTCATACTCATAAGGGTTGTCATTCTATTCCTTATTAGTCTGTGAGAATAACCTGTCTACGCGGATTGCCGCGTGCCTGGTGAATAACGCTTCGTATTCATTCTTTATTAAGTTGTGGAAATGATCTGTGTACGCGGATTACGGCATGACAGGTGAAAATCTATTTGCAGTTTCATATATTCTTTCATACGCGTACGAGATATTATTTCTTTTTTACTCGTCAAGGGATATCGTTTTTTTTTTCATATTTCTCCATTTATGGTACGAAATTATTGTTTGCTTCCATAACCTTATTATTAAATGGTGAAAATCCCTGAAATTAGTATAATATCCTTAATAGTTTACTTTTCATCTAATTTCATTTCACTAGAATATTGGTCTGAACTTTCTTATTAAATTTTAATCTATTCATCCGGGGTACTATTCATGCCAAAGTACTATTCACGACGGAATTTAGTTTCTTTTCTTTGTCCAAATTATCTTTGAAATTTGAATCTTAAATATTATTCTTGAATTTTACTCCACAATTGGTGATCATGTTGACAATTTGGACATTCTTGAACTCTGGATAAATTAAATTATAAAGCTCTAATATTTATCCTTGATCTCAATTGATTCATTCTTTATATCATTGTCATCATCCTCATGCTTATATTGTGGTGAAAGTCATCTTTGGTCCGTAGTGCAAAGATGAACTGTTGATTGGTATGATTAAGAACAAGAATTTTGTATTGATATAACCATGACCTTAAATGTTACAGATAAAGGTTTGTGGTGAAAGTTCTCTTTGACCCTTAGTGCATAGATGGACAGGTGTTTGGCATGATCATGACCACTGGTGATACAAACGAATATATTTGGCCCGTAGTGCATAGATAATTCGTTGATTTGAAATAATTATTGATTGGTGTTACAGGGATAAAATACTGATGCTGAACTTTTAAATCATAAAAGATAGTAAACATCATGCTCTACTTGACTCTTCTAATGTATTGCTATTTTCACTGCATTTGTTGATCTAAAACTTGTTGTCCATTATATTTTATCTGATTTATCATTATTGAAGGTTAAAGATAATTTATCATTTATTATCTTAGTCATAATATTCTTTACTGGATTAGTCGATCTTACTCTTTTCCTTTTTATTCCATTGTTCTTCTCAAGAAATAAAAGTGTAGCTGAGACTAGTCGGGGAGTGGAGTAATGGTCCGAGATAGTTACTATAAAAATCTTCACGATGTTGTGAAATAGTGTGATAATAACTGTAATGAGAACTTAATTTGAGTTTGAATATTGTCGTATTATTTACGGTGCAATATTTGTATTCAAACTCACAGTATGTGTGGTTATATTTTGAACGACAGTTTAATAGTTGTAAATATGAAAGTTTGTATTTGGATTTTGTACAATATATTTTGACGACTCAAAATGGGTTGTGTGTGTAATTTTGTGTATGTGCACACCTAGAGGGGGGGGGGTGAATAAGTGTTTAAGCTAAAAGTGATAAACGGTGAAATCTTTTTGAAATTTTCTGCAACAGGTTTAAATCAGAAAGCTACACCTGTCTGCTTTAGTGTCTGTTCTTCGTTTATTATTATCAGACAGCTAGACCTGTCTGCTTTAGTGTCTGGATTAACGTGATGAACAAAAATGTGCAGAACGTGAATGGCAGTTAAAGAGATAAACAAAAGTAAAAATCACACCAAGATTTTTACGTGGTTCAGTCCCTATCCTCTATCTAGTAGCTTAATCTACGTCCAATCCCAACTAGGATTGGAGACTCTTTTTATTATTATTTAAACCTTAATACAAAAAATAACTCTCTGTTACAAAGACGCTTCAATTCTGATGTTGGACACCAATGCCCCCTTTGCACCTCTGCAACTTGTACACCTCTGCACCTGTTCTCACCTCTGAGACCTTTGAAGCTTCTTTTGAACAGACCTACTAAACTCTAGAAACTCTAGACCAGCAAAGCTAACAGTTGCTTGTTTTTCAGATTACAATGATGGTGATTCCAATGGAATATCAATTTTCTAGCCTAAGAATAACAGGAAATTGATTGCTAGAAAGACTATTAGAAAGCTATAAGAATTAAGAATAATGAATTGCTGCTTTCCAATTGTTGAACTCCCTTCATAACCGAGCATGATGAAGCTTTATATAACATGAAGGCCAACGACTATATTTGTTAGCAAGAAATCAGATAATTTAAATCCCATAATTAAGGCTACAATATTGACCAACGGATATAAACAGAAGCTATAATAGGAAACACAAATCACAATTGATATACCCTATGATTTTAGCATTTAAAGAGACCAACAGATTTGGTAAATCAAGGATATAATAAGAGTCCAAATAAAATAAGTTGTCATACAAGATTAGTCCAGTTGGATCACATAATTCTAACAAACTGATTTATCCAAGATCTATATATATAACGGGAATAATATATTTAAAAGCACAAATGATTAGTCCAGTTAGAAATACATGATTCCAATAAACTGATTTATCCAAGATATATATATTCCTTAACAGCTATAAAGAATCCCACAATATCAGGAGTCATAAATATAAATCTATATCAAACTTGATTAAAGGAAATTGATAGACTTTGTTAAAGATTTGTTAATACCTGTTTCCTTAATAGATGGACATTTTAAACCAAAACAAATTCCTTAAAATACCAACCTTCCTTAATAAACTCCAATTCAAATCTTCCTTAATAAACTCTCATTCAAATTTGAAAGGATTTTAAACCATTCCAACTTACCAACTAAAGATATCAGTAATCAATATACATGCAAATATATGTTGTTATATAACCATAACTCATGCATATTATAATATTATAACAGACCATGCACACGTCAAATATACTTAAATTTGTCATCATTCAAAACATCATAAAATCAAAAACTAACAGTATGGACCTATTTTGGGGGCGTCACATGGAACCCTAATCCAATACGAGGAAGAACTCTGTGGAGGTGGTGAGATTACTATAAATAGAAGGCTTTACCTTACACACAATTCATTATTATTTTCCAGCACTAGAGCATTAAGCATTCATTGTTAACCTTATTCAGCTTGCACTTATTCTCACACTGGCGCTATCCCCTAGCGGCCCAAGCCGTCAAGCTTTTGATGTTTACTCGTTTTTGTGAGAGATTGGATGCGCTTTGGTGATTGAAACGCGTAGACGAATTTTGACATTAACAAATAATTTCTTGTAGAGTTTATATTAATGGGGGAATTATGAGCATATGGTAATTGAGCATTTTAGACCAATGTACTTAAAATAGTAGTATGGGTTATCTTAATTATCAGAACAAAAATTAATCGTCAATGACATATTTATTCATATAAAAATAATTATTTTATGCCATTAATTTTTGTTATTTTAGAAATAAATAAAAGTTATTTTGCTATTTTGAACTGCGTGAGCATTATAATTTATTTTTATAACATTTTGACGTGACAAGATAATTAAATGAAAAAATAAAATATCTTGCGACTTTATGTATCAATTTTTTACTTATCAATTACGTATACAACTATTAAAGATAATTCGGTGATCCAACTTATAATTTTATCTAATTATATGAATGAATAATCGTGGTAATTGTAATTCGTCAAAAAAGTTTTACAATACATAATATAACTCTTAAATAATTTATATAAATTTTATCAGCAATTAAAATATAGAGAAAATAGTAATTAATAAATAGTGTAAAACGATGTATATTTCGGAGTCGGATACGGAGTTAACCCAAATTATATCCTTAAATTTTATTTTTAAAAAAACTCATTTTGTTATTTTTGAACTGATGGAGGAATATTATAATTTATTTTTATTAAATTTTGACGTGACATGTTAGTTTATTTAATTTCTATAGATGTTATCAGCAATTTTAATACAACCAAAATAATAATCAATAAAGAGTTGCACACTTGTACCAAACTCTTGTCGTATTTTACCAAATATAAATTCATGACATAATTTTTGTTTCCTTAGCACAAATGAGTAATATAAGTAATCTGACCCTCAATTTAAAATTCTGTTATCATAAAATTAATTTCATGACAAATTGATTAATTGACCAATATAATATTGACACGTAGAGAGAGATCACCTTCCAGCCTGCGTATCGATATTGTATTGATTAATTAACCAAAGTTAACTTCATATTAACCACTTCAGTCAATTTATATTAAAATCAATAATTATGTAAAATTGACAATAATTAAAAAGAAATACACACACATACACACAATGAACAATGTATCACTTCCGTAAAATATAAATATGTTAAAAATGATATATATTGCGAATGTTTGTGTCGATTATTTGATTGTCAGTTATTTGAATAAGTATTTGTGATAAATTTTTTTGAATAGATGTGTAATAAATTGAATCTTCATATAGTTCTTACCAATTTTATATATTGATAAATTTTGTAATTGTGAGTTGACATAAATTTATGGAGTACTCAAAATATATTTATATAAGTACAATTGATGAGATTGTTTATGATTCATAATCCGTTGATCCTTCTAACCAAGAAACAAATTACAAATGAATCATCTTAACTTCTTTTCGTCTCAAATAAGAACTCAAAAACTTTATGATTGAAACATTTGATTACATGTTGATGGTTTGTTATTATTGTTTGATTTTGGATATTGATATTGTCAGAATAAAAATATGAAAGTGTTATTTCTGCATGTGAGTCTCATTTTTTTAATATTAAATGGTGGACTCCACATGAAAAAATATCAAAAAACGCTGCAAAAATGTCACTTTCCTAAAAATATTAATGTTATTTAAAGTATCAATTGCTAAAATAATCTTAGCTAGAACTAAAATATCACGGGAATTGTTAAATTTTCAACACTTTTTGTTGTGTCTACAATAAAAGTGTCGCTATAGATGTATAGCGACGGTAAAAATCGTCGTTATAAGAGCTATAAGTGACACTTTTGTTGTGAAAATAATATTTTATATTGTGGATTAAACAATTTTCTTAGAAAAAGACGGACAAAAATAGTAAAACTAATCATAGTACATTGAATAAGGCCGTAAATACGGATCTGTATGTTTTTAATACATCTTAGGAGGTATTTAATAAAAATTGAATGACTCTGAATGAAAAAAAATTGTTTGATAATTGACACGCCTGAAACATCTGAATAACAAATTTTTATTATTTTATCCCTCTAAAAAAATTCAAAAGATTGTTACAAATTTATTTAATATTACTTAATATGTAAGACCCCAACTTTTTAATGAATAAAATCGAATTTTCTCTATTTATTATTGTGAATAATATGGTATTAATTTGATATAATACTTTGGTTATGGATGAAATGTGTAAAATTTTTAAAATAAGCAAGTGATTATAAAATATTCATTGTTGTCGGGGAATATTTGTTTTGTCGTAGAATATTCTTTCTGTCGGGGAATATTCGTACGACGGCGCAACCATTTGTGGATTCCATAACAGAATAACTGTCGGATGAAGAAAACAACAAATTTGAATTTTTATAAATAACGGCGTAATCGTTACTGTTAACATTGTTGGAATACCCGGTGATTAAAATACAGTAATACGCGTGGTTGCACAGTAGCACACGGTTTTACACAGTATTTTTGAATTATTGATTCTTACGTAAGAAGGCACTACTCAATAATTATTGCAGTAATTACTGTTCAATATTTTATTTTATTGGTTCAATAATTGCAGCGTTGATATTTTATATTATTGTTGTTTCAATAATTGTCACTGCACAGTATTTCCCATTATCGGATCAATAATTCATATTATTTGAATAATATTATGAGATATCATTATTGGCAATGTCTAAAAAGTTCTATCAAGGAGAGGTTTGGTCACCTAATTGCGCGCCAGTAAGGAGAAATTCTTATCGAAAATCCCCTTCTTTTCTGGGAACTGCCTGGTTGTCATAATTGTGATTCTGTAATATTATTTGCGAATAATTAATTATTGATTTATATGATAAGAAAATATTTATTTTATGTAGATATAAATGATGGATTTATTTATGTGGTTATAAATGAAGGAATTAATGTTGAGGTGTTTTTGTCAGAATGGAGGTATTAAAAATTAAATTACTGTTCTTGAGATATATTGCGTGAGTTACAATTTTTAATCTGACCGTTGGATCGTTGTAATTTTTGTATATGTTATACATATATAAGTTGAGTATATGTCCACAAATTTTGAACCGTTAAAAATGAACGTATGATTGTTATGAATTTTAAGAGGTGACTGATTCATAAATTAGGTTTATAAATGATTTTGGTGGAAAATTCTAGAATTGAGTGGGCCCTACTTGTGGCTGTTGAAGAAATGTGCTGAATTTTATTTCAAATGTGGTGGGTGGCAATAGTAGTAGGTAAAGCCATTAGGTAGCAGGTCAAGTCTACTTCGGCGTGCTAATATTTTCCTATAAATAGATGGCTAAGTTAGAATTCAAAATCACACCAGAAACATAAACTTTCTCTCTTTCTCTCTTATATTATCGAGCGTATTTTGTAAGTATTTAGATACTTTGTGAGTTTATATTTATCAGTGCAAGTTTCCTTCAGCCTTATACCGCTATTCCAATCAGAAGTACTGCTCTTTTGAGGTAAGCGATTTTTGGATGTATAGATTAAGAGTTATGAATTTTATGGGAAAAGACTATTTTAAAAGTAAACCCTTATAACTCCTTGTGGTTAACTCCAAAATTGGTGAAATTTTTATTGGGAGTACATGTATATAACAGAAGTATACTCTGTAAATTTCGGAATTTTTGGACAAAAGTACAGTTTATGATAAATTTCTAAATATTCGACAATTTTGGCCATATGAAAAATAGTAAATGAATTTTAAAAATTATGAAAAAAATATATGTTCAATATGGGACTATATTCTGCTAAATCCCAGAAAAGAAATATTTTTGGGACTGATTTGGTATTTTTCATGAAAATAGACTAGTTATGAGTAAATGAATTAAATATGTTATGCGAAGTAAAAAAATTGAAAAATAGGATTTTATGGCTTGAGAATCCTATATGAGGTATATGCAGATTTTTGATGAGGGTTTTGGTTATTGGTGATGAAATCTTATGAGTTTAGCATTTTAGGATGATTAAATACATTATTTAGTAAAGTGTAAACAATTAAAATAAATTGTTTATAAGTTTAAGAAATGTTATTTTTTCAATATCATTATATCAAAATATTGGTATGAATTTTATTGTAGAATTTTTACCTTTTTCATGTCGGGGTTACTATTCATGAGTTGCTATTCACGAGTTACTATTCACGATAAAATTGGTTTCTTTTTCTGACCAAATTATCGATGATTTATGAATTTTACTCCTAAAATTAAATTCGTGTTTTGATCATATTATTTTTATTATCATATATAACATTTTTATAATCCTGGTGAAGAAATTTCTCTTTGACTTGAGTGTAAAGATGGGTAGATTATTAGTATGATCGTGACTATGAGTTCTCTTTGGCCAGTAGTGCAAAGTTGAATTATTGACTGGTATGATCATGACCATTGAATTTATAATTGAATATCTTTAGCTTAAGTGCAAAGGTGAATTGATCAACATGATTATAATTATTGTTTATATAAATTCTGAAATGATTATATATTTCTTTGAGATATTAATATCTTTGGCCTGTAGTGCAAAGATGATCTGTTGTTGAATATCTTTGGCCTGTAGGGCAAAGATGATCTGTTGTTGAATATCTTTGGCATGTAGTGCAAAGATGTTCTCTTTGTCGTTCTTCTTCTTTTGAAACGGGTGCTGGTGTTGCTGTCTTTCCATCATTATTGAACCTACTCTTCTTGAAATTTCCACTTCTATTATCTTAGCCATGATTACCACCGAAGTGGTTACCATTCTTGGCATGATAATTTCCTCCACGATTGCTGTCACCGCTTCGATGACTGCTACTATTGGTATTATCATTTTGCCGGCTGCTTTCTCTTGGTTGGGTTGACTCGTTAACGCGCTCCAATAACTGAGCCCTATTTACAACATCTGAATACAAACACAGTTTGTGAGAAATTAAGTATTTATGTATCTCGGGTTTCAAACCTCTTAGAAACATTCGCGTCATTCTCTCCTCGTTATCAACTAAGTGGGACGCAAACCGGGACAACTCGGTAAACTTAGCTTCGTACTGCGACACGGTCATATTGTTTTGCTCCAGCTTGATGAATTCCACTTCCTTCATGTGACGAATACTTTCGGGAAAGTACTTTTCGTTGAACAATTCATGGAACTTCTCCCAAGACATCCTGAGTGCGTCAGGCTGGGTACGTTTTACAGATTTCCACCAATGATCTGCTTCTTCACGCAACATAAAGGTGGCGAATGGAACCTTTTGCTCCTCTGAGCATTCCAAGACATCAAATATCTTGGTGATCTGCTTTATCCATGTCTCTATCTTAAGTGGTTCTGGCTTTTCCAAAAACTCCGGTGGTCCTAGCTCCTTGAACTACTTAGCTGTGACCAACCGTGGGTTGCCAGTGTTTCCACCTCTATTATGAACAGGAGTCTCTCTCGTTTGGTGTTACATGAATTCTAAAAAGCTCCTAAACGTACCATCGTTCGTTGTGAGACCCCGAATTTTATGAAATAAAACTATTCAATTTTTTTATTTTGGTAAATAGTTAAAGTGATAAAAGTTTAAAGTTAAGGATAATATGTGAATTTTTTTTTTGCAAAGTAAGCAAGTTGATATAAAATATTCGTTGTATCGGGGAATATTCGATTAGTCGGAGAATATTCTTTTTGTCGGAGAATATTCGTACGACGGTACAATAGTGTGATAGCTGTGGAGGTTCTCCCTAAACAGTATAGAAAAGTGTGTTATATTCTATACATCATTTAGTAGCTATATTTGGTGAATCAAATAGGGTGAAGCGAACCCAACTTTGGAAGGGTGTTTTGCCACTATCATACAAGATGTCTAATGACATACAACCTCGTGTTCTCATAAGACATGGTTGTGCAACATCCACTTGCTGAATATATCTATGAGCACTACTTATATGATCTTGGAGTTTATTTGAAATATAATTTTTACTTGGAGACAACGGAGATAATTATGTGTCAAGAGAAGACTTACCATTGGAAAGAAGATGATAATAATCTTCTTATTTTTATTTGGGGACTTTTGGGTCAACCAATGATAATTCTGTGGACATATGATATCTATCATAACCTAGACGTATGGCCTCCCATGTACGAAAGTTTCCTTGAGCACTTCCCAAATATTTTAATTTCTAAAACAGTTTTTAACTATACTTTTATGTAAAATATCATTGTAAGGTTGTGGTCGAGGTACCATGAGAGTTACATACATTTGTATTAAAACTCATAGTTAATTGTGGTCATATTCTATACGACAGCTCAACAGTTGTATAATTAAGTTATTATTTATATTTTATACCATGTATTTGACGACTCAGAATAGGTGATGTATACCTATTTTGGGGGCGTCACAGTTGGTATCAGAGCTTAGGGATATGGTCGCTGGCGAAGATAAGAGTCTACAACTAGGAGGGGAGAGACGATTTATATAATTCGCTAGTGTGTGACTTACCTAAGCTGAAATTATTTACTTGATAAGTTGACAAATTATGATATGCCAATTAACCTTTGTTTTGAAGCTATATTTTAGAATGATATCTGAAATACAGAAGATGAGAAATAGAAAAATCATGATAGCAAGGAAATTACCGAAAAGGTACAATCTGAAAAGAAAGCTAGGTATTCTCATCTCTTCGAATATCAGGTACGTACGTAAATTTCGAGGGCAAAATTTTATAAGGATGGGTGATTGTGAGCCCCCGAATTTTATGAAATAAAAGTATTTAATTTTTCTATTTTGGTAAATAGTTAAATTGATAAAAGTTTAAAGTTAAGGATAATATGTGAATTTTTTTTTTTGCAAAGAAAGCAAGTTGATATAAAATATTCGTTGTGTAGGGAAATATTCGATTAGTCGGGGAATATTCTTTTTATCGGGGAATATTCGTACGACGGTACAATCATTGGTGGACCCCACAATAAAATTATTAACGGATTGAGAAAACGACAAAAATATTTTTATGAAAATAACGACGGAAGTTTTACCGTTAACTGTTGAAACACCCGATGTTAAAAGTACAGTAATATGCGTGGTTGCATAGTAGCACACGGTATTGATTATTGATGCTTACGTGATAAGTCACTCAGTTTTATTTTATTAGTATTATTAATGTAATAAAACAGAAAAGTTTTTTATATAAAACAGAATACTTTTATAAAGTTATTCGTTTTATTAGGCTAATAGTAAAATCTTTTTATATAAAACATAATACTTTTATAAAGTTATCTGTTTTATTAGACAATAATTAGAATATATTATATTTTATTATGCATAGTATTTGTATAGTACCTGCATAGTATTTGCATAGTAAAATCTTTTATAAAGTTAATCGTTTTATTAGATTATAAATAGAATATATTATGTTTTATTTAAAAGATTTTGCTTTAAATATGGACCGTCCGATTAAAAGTAAATCAATCTGGACCATTCATGAATTAGTTACTATGCAGTCCATTCTTCTATAAATAGAAGCTCATTCCTTCATTATTTCGTACGAATTTACTGAAACTATAGAGAGAGAAACTTTTGAGAGAGTTCTTCTTCTATAATCTTGAGCTTATTTATTTAGAGTTTAAAAAAGCTTTGAGCGTGATGTAAATTTTCATCGAGTATATCCTCGCCCTACCAGTCAGAATACTCTTCTTTCAAAAGTAAGGAATATTATTTGTTGTACTTTTAAAGGGTATTCTTTCTTTCTTATTCATGAAGAGAACTTCTGTTATTCCATTCTTTATTATTCTGTTGGAATAACCTGTATACGCGGGCTACCCTATACTTGGTGAAATTCTTTTGTTATTACATTTTTATTATTCTGTTGGAACATCCTGTCTGTGCTTTACACCGGACCTGGTTCCATTATTTATTATTCTGTCGGAATATCATGTATGTGCTTTACGCCGGACCTGATTCCATTATTTATTATTCTGTTGGAATATCCTGTCTGTGCGTTTACGCTGGACCTGGTTCTATTATTTATTATTCTGTCGAAATATCCTGTCGGTGCATTTACGCATGACCTAGTTCCACTATTTATTTTTCTATTAGAATAACCTGTCTGTGCGGTCTATCGCATGCCTGGTGATTTCTTTTGTTATTTCATTCTTTATTATACTCAGTTGGTTAAAGTTTTGGCTTTTATACTCCATGAAATTAGTGGAATATCCTTTATATTTGCGCTTCATCCAGTATCTTTTCATGGAAGTATTCTTCTGAGCATTTTTGAATTTTACTCCACAAAGCAGTATCATGTTGACAATTTGGACGTTATTGATTCCTGGATAAATTAATTCTTGAACTTGTTTTATTGAATTATTATGTCATTGTCATCATCCTCATGTTTATATTATGTTGAAAGTCATCTGTGGCCTGTAGTGCATAGATGGACTTGGTATGATTATGACCAGGGATTATTCAGTATAATCATGACTGTAATGTTACAAATGATGTGGAAAAGCCCTCATTGGCCCGTAGTGCATTGATGGACAATTTTTGGTATGAATATGGCTATGGATTCTCTCCGGCCATGGGTGCAAAGATGAATTATTTTAAGCTGAGTCTCAGCGATGAAACAATTCATCTAAATTTGCACCCTTGGCTGAAGAGAATCCATGACCATAATCATACCAAAAATTATCCATCAATGCACTACGAGCCAATGAGGACTTTTCCACATCATTTGTAACATTACGGTCATGATTATACCGAATAATCCCTGATCATAATCATACCAAGTCCATCTATGCACTACAGGCCACAGATGACTTTCAACAGAATATATACATGAAGATGATGACAATGATATAATAATTCAATTAAACAAGTTCAAAGATAAATTTTAAAGATTTATAATTTAATTTATCCAGAAATCAATAACGTCCAAATTGTCAACATGATACTACTTTGTGGAGTAAAATTCAAGAATAATACTCAGTTGGTCATGTTCATCTCAACACCTGTTCATCTTTACACTACATGCCAAAGATATTCATCAGGTAATCATTCATCTTTGCACTACAGGCCAAAGATATTCAGTAATATCATCATTTAGGACTGAGGATGATGAAAAATATCTTAAAGAAAATGAATCCAGTGAGATAAAAGAACAAATATTAGTAATTCGTATTACAGTTTATCCAAGTTCAAAAATACTCCGAAATAATTAATTTTGAAGCAGAATTTAAAAATAATGATCAAAACATTGATACATAGTAACCATAATAGCCATCTTGGATAAAAAGAAGAAAATTTCATTTTTCGGTGAATAGTGCTGTATTCATGAATAATGTCGTATACGTGAATAGTGCCGTATACGTGAATAGTAACCCCGACACAAAAAGTTTCAAATTTGATAAAAAGTTTAAACCAATATTTCGGCATGATATTGAAAGAAATAATATCATTTACGAAGAAAATAACATCCCTTACCTCAAAATAACCGTACTTCTGACTGAATTTTGGATATAGTGCTGACAGAAACTTGCACTGAATAGCAACTCTCAAAATATCAAAATACTCACAAAATACGCTCGAGAATATAGAGAGAGAAAGAGAGAAAACTTATGAATTCTGGTGTGATTTAATAGCGGATAAGTTTTTAATCAGAAAACTTAAACATAAAAAAGAAAAGATTAAGAAGATGACCGGTGAATCGGTAAAGTAATCTCTTTCTTTTATTTATAAACATTTGAGGAAGGGATTACATCTTAACCTGAATCTAATGTTTGAGGGAAGATCGAAGTACGAAGGACTTCGTCTTCATCTAACTAGAAGAAGGAAGCAACAAGCTTCTTCTTCGCTAACTCTAGAGAGAAGGGAGAGCAGACCTCAGAAGAGGTTTAGAGAGAGAAACCTCTGAGGCTGAAATGAGCCTGAGTAACTCTAAACACTTCGAGTTACTTACATAGAAAACTGAAAAGTAAATTACTATTGAATCACGCAGGATTCACTATTACATTCACTAAAGTAAAAGTACAAAGTAAAAGTAAACGTAAGAAATATTTTACGTTTACATTTACTAAGGTAAAAGTAAAAATATTTTACTTAAAGTAAAGGCTAAAGTAAAAGTAAAAGTAAATTCTTTTACTTTACTTTCGGCTGATTGACTAGGGGACAACAATGATGCTGTTGTTGACTTGTGTGGCCTGTGGGGCCGTCCGTCACATCCACTTTGATTGATTGACTGGTCCGTCTCCTGTCGGTGCCGGAGGGCGCTGTTGATCATCTTCTCAGATAAGTCACCATCTCCATACATTTACTTTTTACTTTCAGCTGATTGACTGGGGACAACAATGATGTTGTTGTTGACTTGTGTGGCCGTTCGTCACATCCACTTTGATTGATTAACTGGTTCGTCTCCTGTCGGTGCCGGAGGGCGCTGTTGATCATCTTCTCAGATGAGACACCATCTCCATACATTTCCACCTCAAATTTTTTATCCAGGGAAATCCCCTTCAACCCCCAAAAATTTCTTTTATAAAGAAAGAGGGAAAAAAAATTCACCGAAAAAAATGGTCAACTCTTCAAAATTTCTTAAATTTTGTAAAAACTTTTTGTTTAAAAACAAATCAGGCTGAGTCTGATACAAGGGATCACTCGATTGGCCTTGATCTATCAGCGAAATCGATCTAAACAGGAGACTTCTTTGTTAACTGTTTAAACAAAAATTCTTTCTTTTGTCATGCCGCTTAAACTCGAACCGTTCTTGCCTTAAGTAAACTCATACCTGTAGATCTAAGGATTCCTTTAGCCTAAACTGCTCCCACACTGGAGACTTACAACGACATAACGGGACTTATGGCGATTATAGGTGTTTTACAGCAAGTTAGGCGATTGAAAATGGAGCAAAAGAAATAAAAGTTTGAAGAAACATTTAAAAACAAGACCTAATTGTTTTTAATCGAAACGACCAACAGAACCAAGAACCAACCGTGTGGCTCTGATACCATTTAACAGCGGATAAGTTTTTAATCAGAAAACTTAAACATAAAAAAAAAAGATTAAGAAGATGACCGGTGAATCGGTAAAGTAATCTCTTTCTTTTATTTATAAACAGTTGAGGAAGGGATTGCATCTTAACCTAGATAAACTGTTGAGGGAAGATCGAAGTACGAAGGACTTCGTCTTCGTCTAACTAGAAGAAGGAAGCAACAAGCTTCTTCCTAGCCAACTCTAGAGAGAAGGGAAAGCGGACCTCAAAAGAGGTTTTCTAGAGAGAGAAACCTCTGAGGCTGAAATGAGCCTAAGTAACTCTAAACAATTCGAGTTACTTAAATAGAAAACTAAAAAGTAAATTACTATTGAATCACACAGGATTCAATATTACATTGACTGAAGTAAAAAAATAAAGTAAAAGTAATTTACTAAAGTAAAAGTAAACGTAAGAAATATTTTACATTTACATTTACAAAGGTAAAAGTAAAAACATTTTACTTAAAGTAAAGGCTAAAGTAAAAGTAAAAGTAAATTCTTTTACTTTACTTTCGGCTGATTGACTGGGGACAAAAATGATGCTGTTGTTGACTTGTGTGGCCTGAGGGGCCGTCCGTCACATCCACTTTGATTGATTGACTGGTCCGTCTCCTGTCGATGCCGGAGGGCGCTGTTGATCATCTTCTCAGATGAGTCACCATCTCCATATATTTACTTTTTCGGCTGCTTGACTGGGGGACAACAATGATGCTGTTGTTGACTTGTGTGGCCTGTGGGACCGTCCGTCACATCCACTTTGATTGATTGACTGGTCCATTTTCTGTCGGTGCCGGAGGGCGCTGTTGATCATCTTCTCAAATGAGACACCATCTCCATACATTTCCAACTCAAAATTTTTGTCCAGGAAAATCCCCTTCAACCCCTAAAAATTTCGTTTATAAAGAAATAGGGAAAAAAAATTCGCCGAAAAAAATGGTCAACTCTTCAAAATTTCTTAAATTTTGTAAAAACTTTTTGTTTAAAAACAGATCAGACTGAGTCTGATACAAGGGATCACTCGATTGGCCTTGATCTATCAGCGAAATCGATCTAAACAGGAGACTTCTTTGTTAACTGTTTAAACAAAAATTCTTTCTTTTGTCATTTCGCTTAAACTCGAACCGTTCTTGCCTTAAGTAAACTCATACCTGTAGATCTAAGGATTCCCTTAGCCTAAACTGCTCCCACACTGGAGACTTACAACGGCATAACGGGACTTATGGCGATCATAGGTGTTTTACAGCAAGTTAGGCGATTGAAAGTGGAGCAAAATAAATAAAAGTTTGAAGAAACATTTAAAAACAAGACCTAACTGTTTTTAATCAAAACCACCAACAGAACCAAGAACCAACCGTGTGGCTTTGATACCATTTAACAGCGGATAAGTTTTTAATCAGAAAACTTAAACATAAAAAAGAAAAGATTAAGAAGATGACCGGTGAATCGGTAAAGTAATCTTTTTCTTTTATTTATAAATAGTTGAGGAAGGGATTACATATTAACCTAGATAAACTGTTGAGGGAAGATCGAAGTACGAAGGACTTCGTCTTCGTCTAACTAGAAGAAGGAAGTAACAAGCTTCTTCCTCGCTAACTCTAGATAGAAGGGAAAGCGGACCTCAGAAGAGGTTTTCTAGAGTGAGAAACCTCTGAGGCTGAAATGAGCCTAAGTAACTCTAAACACTTCGAGTTAATTAAATAGAAAACTGAAAAATAAATTACTATTGAATCACGCAGGATTCACTATTACATTGACTGAAGTAAAAGTACAAAGTAAAATTAATTTACTAAAGTAAAAGTAAACGTAAGAAACATTTTACATTTACATTTACTAAGGTAAAAGTAAAAACATTTTACTTAAAGTAAAGGCTAAAGTAAAAGTAAAAGTAAATTCTTTTACTTTACTTTCGGCTGATTGACTGGGGGATAGCAATGATGCTGTTGTTGACTTGTGTGGCCTGTGGGGCCGTCCGTCACATCCACTTTGATTGATTGACTGGTTCGTCTCCTGTCGATACCGGAGGGAGCTGTTGATCATCTTCTCAGATGAGTCATCATCTCCATACATTTACTTTTTACTTTTGGCTGATTGACTGGGGGACAACAATGATGCTGTTGTTGACTTGTGTGGCATGTGGGACCGTCACATCCACTTTGATTGATTGACTGGTCCGTCTCCTATCGGTGCCGGAGGGCGCTGTTGATCATCTTCTCAGATGAGTCACCATCAAAGATTAAAAGAAGAACAACAGATGCGCATACAACACAATTAAATTACTAAAATTATTAATTTTATTGATAACTGAAAAGATACAAAAGAAACAAATTATTTACATGAAATGAAAATACAAGTGACTTTCAAATTAACTAGAACATTAGAAGGGGTAGAGAAAGGCTAAAGGGTAGAAACTAAAGATTTGTCAAAGAAGGAACTCTGAGTCTTTCTAAGTTTCTGAAAAACTAAAGCTTGTTTCCTCAAATGAGTTCTGAATCCTTTTATAGACCAAGGATAGAACTATTACAATAACTGAGGGTAAAGTAAGAAACATGTTACATTTACTAAAGTAAAGTGAAAGTAAAAGTAAAAAGCAAAGTCTACTTTCGGCGAAAAAGTAGACGTCTTCTTTTGACTAAGGGCTGCAGTGGGGAACAGGTGGGAGCCAATGCCATGTGACTAAACTTTTGGTGAAAGACCGAATCTTTTGACTGAATGAGGCGCGTGGGCGCGTGACTGAGATGAGCGCGTGGGCGCGTGACTGAGATGAGCGCTTGGGCGCGTGACTGAGACGAGCGCGTGGGCGCGTGACTGAGATGCTCAAGCGAATGTATCTTGAGCATCCTGAAGATCAATAGTGCCATAGGGGTCACTATCGTCTTCATCCTCAACCTCTTCTTCTTCATCATTCTGACTGGAGTAATGAGAAGAAGCAGACTCTGAAGGTTCTCTATGTAACTGATCGATGCGATTATGAATAGCATCAGCCAAGAGCCTAAGATCTGCTGAAGAACACTTATTGACATTGACATTGGTAACATCAATAGGAGAAGGGGGAACATCAGAATCAGAAGAACTCTGGATTTTTGATTTACTAGACGATCCTTTTTCTGGAATCAGACTGACTGAAATGGCAGAAATAGGAGAAGAAGGAAATTCCTTTTGAACTTGACCTACTATCCTATCGACACCGAATTTATCCCACCACTTGATATAAAATCGTCGTGAGACATAGGAAATGGGAGTAGAAATAGTCTGAGACGTTGAACTGGAGGACGTCGGAGACTGGAATACTGTGACTTCAATTGGCGATAGAATAACATATTGCCATTTGAGAATCCAAGGGATTTTGTATTTACTGCAAAACTGAAGGAAAACTGAAATCCCTTCAAGTTTTGGATTATATTTACCATGGTTACTAAAATGATGGAGCTGTGCTTTGAGAGGATCGGGAAGAATCTTATAACACAGACCAAAATGAGTCCACCACAAGGTGAACCATTTGGGAATATGACTCTTGAACTTGTGGTCAAACTGAAAAAACCACGAATGACTATGATCTTCATTTTGGTGAAGAAAGATTTTATTCCAAGCCTTAATATAATCAAAATAGCAGTAAGAACAAGAATGATTAGCGAGAGACCTGAGACTCAAAGGATGACTTCTCCAATCGAAAAAATCAACAATGTGTTTCATTGGTCTGATGACCGCTGCAACTAGTATTACCTTAGTTGTGTTCCCTCGGTTGAATATACTCATTATCTCGTTCTAATAATTGAGCCCTGTTTACAACATCTAAATATAAAAAAAATTTATGAGAGATAAGATATTATCGAATCTCAGGTTTTAAACCTCTCAGAAACATCCTTATCATTCGTTTCTCATTATCGACCAAATGAGGTGCAAACCTCGATAACTCTGCAAACTTCGCCTCGTACTGGGACACCATCATGTTGTTTTGTTCCAGTCTAATAAACTCTACCTCCTTCATATGACGAATACTTTCAGGAAAGTACTTGTCATTAAACAGTTTCTGAAATGTTTCCCAGGACATGTTGAGTGCGTCAGGCTGGGTACGCTTCACAGACTCCCACCAGTAGTCTGCCTCACCGCGAAACATAAAGGTGGCGAATGGAACCTTCTGTTCCTCCGTGCATCCCAAGACATCGAATATCTTGGTAATTTGCTTGACCATGTTTCCGCCTTGATCGGATCCGGCTTTCCTTGAAAGTCTGGTGGTCCCAACTCTTTGAACTACTTGGTCGTGACAAACCGCGCGTTGTTATCATTTCCACCCGTATTCTGCACACGACTCTCCCTCATCTGATTTTGCATGAACTGCAAAAAGCTCCTAAATATTCCATCATTCATCGTTTGCTCGGTAACGTTGTTTACAGGAGGAATATTGCCTTCCTGTTGCACGTTCTCCTGGTTTGTGACTAAAGGTTGTTCCACAGTCTCGTATACTCCATTGTTAACGTTCTCGGCTGCCATTCTCAAATACTGCCATAAAGTAAGGGTTAATTAAACAAATTAACATATCACATAATATCCCTATATTATGACCAACCAACAAATAAGCTTAGGTAGGATACACTAGCGAAGAATTTACTCATCTCTCCTCTCCTAGTTCTATTCTGCGATCTCCGCTAGAGACCATATCCCTAAGCTCTGATACCAACTGTGATGCCCCCAAAATAGGTATACATCACCCATTCTGAGTCGCCAAATATATGGTACAGAAACAAATACAACTTCATTAAAACACTTATCGCGCAAAATACGACAACACAATCCTGTGAGTTTAAATACAAATATTGTCTTCTAGACAATATCCACACTCAAATAAATCCTCATTACAATTATTGAAATACTATTTTATAAAATAGTGAGGCCTGCTAGCACAACTGACTAGAAATATCACTCCACACTCCCACTAGTTCCCGCTATATTCTCGCCTCCTGAGAAAAATGGAACAAAAAGGAAAAAGGGTGAGCTCAACTAGCCCAGTAAAGAATATTATGACTAAGATAATATACAACAACTTATCATTAGTCTTCAACAGGGAAAAATCTAATAAAATATAATAGACAACAAGTATTAGATCAACAACTGCAGCGAAAATAGTAAACCATTAGAAGAGTCAAGTAGAGAATGAATTCTACTATCATCTAAGATTTAAAAGTTCATCAACGATATTTTATCCCTGTAACATCAATCAATATACATCTTGAATTAAATATTCATCTTTGCACTACAGGCCAAAGATATTCATTTGTATCACCAGTCGGTCATGTTCATTTCAACACCTGTTCATCTTTGCACTACGGGCCAAATATATTCATCAGGTAATCATTCATCTTTGCACTACATGCCAAAGATATTCATCGAGTATCACCATTAATGACTGAGGATGATGAAAAACATTTTAGAGAACGAATCCAGTGAGACAGAAGGACAAATATTAGGGATTCGTATTACAGTTTATCCAAGATTAATAATACTTCATAACAACCAATTGTGAAGTAGAATTCAAAAATAAAGATCAAAAGATGGATACAATCAAAGATAGTAATCATAATAGACATCTTGGACAAAAAGGGAAAATTTTATTTTTCGGTGAATAGTGTCGTATTCGTAAATAGTGTCGTATACGTGAATAGTGACCCCAACACAAAAAGTTCCAAATTTAATAAAAAGTTCAAACCAATATTTCGACATAATGATATTGAAGAAAATAATATCATTTAAAAAGAAAATAACATCCCTTACCTCAAGTTAACAGTACTTCTGTTCGAAATATCGGTATAAGGCTGAAGGAAACTTGCACTAATAAATAAAAACTCACAAAGTATCTAAATACTCATAAAATACGCTTGATAATATAGAGAGAGAAAGAGAGAAAACTTATGAATTCTGGTGTGATTTTTAATTCTAACTTTGCCCTCTATTTATAGGAAAATGTTAGCACGCCGAAGCAGACTTGACCTGCTACCTGATGCCTTTACCTGCTACTATTGCCACCCACCACATTTGAAATAAAATTCAGCACATTTCTTTATCAATTATTGAGTAGTGCCTTTTTACGTAAGGATCAATAATTGGTGCAATACCGTGTGCTACTGTGTTTTAACCACCGGGTATTCCAACAGTATTAACGGTAACAACTACACCGTTATTTATAAACAACTTATACTTGTCATTTTCTTTATCCAATCATTTTTTCGTTATGGGGCCCACACAAGGTTGCGCCGTCGTACGAATATTCCCCGACAACAAGAATATTCCACGACCAAACGAATATTCCCCTACAAAATGAATATTTTATAACCACTTGCTTATTTTACAAAATTTACATATTTCACCCATAACCAAAGCATTATATCAAATTAACACCTTATTTTTCATAATAATATTTAGAGAAAATTTGATTTTATTCATTAATAAGTTGGGGTCTTACAAATATGGCTTGGGGACAGTCCCAAGAACGTGAAACCTATTGACTACATCTGGTTTAGTGACTGGGTTAACTGGGTGTGGAACCAAGGTCCCTTTTAACTGATTAGTTGGGCCAGGAGACCGGCCCTGTCCACGAGAATGAGGATTTCCCCTTACACTCATTGTGAATCGATAGTACCTGTGTTGATAAATTCACGGGCTAAAAAATCTGGGATTGAATTCTGACTACCTTTAATATATTCAATATCAAAATCAAAAATACTCAAGAGAGCCTGCCATCTAGCGAAAGAATGCTTAGAGGCGACGTTCTCAACGTCTTTTTCAAGAATGAATTTTGCTGATTTGCAGTCTATCCTAACTAGGATTTTTTGATTTAATAAGTCACGTTGGAATTTATTAATACATAAAACTAAAGATAAAATCTCTTTTTTGATAGTACTGTAATTTAATTGTGTAATATTCCATGCGCCAAAATGAAAATGAACAATCTGTTCAGGCGAAGTAGGGGTTAACTGTTGTTTGAGGATACCTCCGAATCCAATGTCTGAGGCATCAGTTTCAACTATTTTGAATGCTGAATCATTTGAGATGCCAAGGCAAGGCAAGACCTTAACATATTTTTTAACTTGTTGGACGATAGAAGTATGAATGTCAGTCCATGGAGGTGGATTATTTTGCAAACTCTGAAAGAGAGGTTTGCAAATCTTCCTGAGATCTTGGTAGAACTTGCCAATATAATTAAGCGAGCCCAAGAATCTCTACAGTTGTGTTCGGTTGGTGATCTTATCTGGAAATCGGTCGGCAAATTGAATAGCTTTGTCAATAGGCCGAGTGAGTCTGCGATAGAGGATCAGACCAAGGAACCTGACTTTTGTCAGAAACAAGCTGCACTTGGAAGGAGACATGACAAGACCATTGGTCTTTACAGTATGAAAGAATGAATTTAAATGTTTGAAGTGTTCTTCAATTATCCTGGAAAAAATAAGAATATCGTCTATGTAGACGATAATGAAATGACTGAAAGGATTCAAAATATCGTTAAGAATATTCTGGAATTCACTGGGGGCATTTTTTAAACCAAATGACTGGACATTCCATTTGTAATGACCAAATAAAGTGGTGAATGTTGTCTTGTATCTGTCATCAGGATGGATGGTAATTTGCGAGAAACCGGATTTTAGGTCGAATTTACTAAGGATGGTGGCATGACTTAACCTACTACGGATATCTTCCTTATTGGGTAGAGGATACCTAATCCATTCTAAGACCTTATTCAATGGCTAATAATTGATAACTAGGCGGGGAATACCTCTTTCTTTTTTAGCTTCATTATTAACGTAGAAAGCTGGACAAGCCCAAGGGGATTTACTATGTCTAATTAAACCTTTAGTAAGAAGTTCATTAATTTCTTTCTTACATAACTCCATCTGTTCATGACTCATTTGTATAGGCCTGACCTTAGTAGGAATTAAATGTTCTTTGAATTCCTTAGCATAAGGAAGCCTGACTACATGCTTCTTCCGATGCCAAAAGGTATTAGGAGAGTCTGAACAAAGATTGTCTTTTAAATAAATTTTTAATTTATCAATCTTTTCTTGAACCCAATTATTTTTAAGTTGTTCTTCAACTTGCTGATATTTAATTTCTTCTTTGAGGAATTTTAAATGACTGGATTTGCAATGTAATAGATTTAATGACTTAGAGATAGATTCTTCTTGAATAAATTTTAAGTCTCTTTCTTTAGGTTTAATAAGAAACTTAAACATTATTTTCTTCCCTAAGTGTTCACAGCTTAATCCTTTATTACTAGTAGTAAATGGATATAATAAATATATAAATGGTAAACCTAAGATGATTTTATCTGTAAGATTGCGGATTAAAACGAATGAGGTTTTAAAGCACATATTATCTTGACAGATATGTACATTAGGTAATTTATATTTTATTTCCATTTGACTACCATTAGCGAAATTAAGTCTTTCATTAGTCTTTTTGTAATATCTAGTAGGGATAAGACCTTCCTGAATACAGTTTAAATCTGCACCAGTATCGACAAGAGCAGGGAGATGTATCGAGAAAGTTTTATCGACAACTAAATTGATCGAGATATACCACTTTTGAATGGTGATATCTTTGATTCTTTTAAGTGAGAGACCCTGAATGAACAGATCAGGCTCATCCTTAGTTCCTGATGACTCTGGTAAATCATGATCTTCTTCACTAGAAGAGGACTCATGAACCTGGAGATCGGACTTTTTATCTTCAATTTCTTTCTCCAGACTAGAAATATCTAATTTTAAGTTAGAAATTTCTTTTTTAAGCTTATTAACTTCTTGATTCAATTTTGGGAGAGTAATCTCTTTAACTGGGGTTTTAAATCTTTCTAGAGTTTTATTAAGACTGAAAATAGGCTTTTCTTTCTCTCTAACCATCTTATCTTTAACTCATTTATCTTTAGTTAACAAGTCTTTTAACTGTTTGGTATACTGAATTTTTAACTCTGGATCAGAAATCTTACTAATTAGATCAATAAGCAAAGAGCTTTCTTCATCTTCTTTGGTAATGACACTAACTGTTTTGACGCAACAATTATTGACACAATTTTCTGTACATAGAGTAACTTCATTATCACTATTTGATTAATCGTTACAAGTGTTACTAGATGAAGTATCTGGTACATCAGACGCTCCATTACTACTGCTATTGTTTTCTATTCTCATTAATTCTAATAATTGTTCAGTGTCTTCAGTTGAGATATTCAACTGAGCTAACTTCTGTTTAACTCTGCACTCGCTTTTGAAATGCCCTTTCTGCCCACAACTGTGGCAAATAATTTTTCTTTTATCAAATTATCTCTTAGTTGATTTTTTATTAGAAGGCTTCAGCTTACTATAATAATTCTCTTGATTTTTATTATTATTATGGCTATACTTCTTTTTATGTCGTTTATGACTTTTGCGAGTCTCAATATGTTTATACCTGTGCTTTCTTCTAGAGGGAGCCACAGGGGGTAAACCATACTGTTCGCAAAACGTGCCTAACTCGTATTTAGCTTTATTCTTATCTTTACCGGCTTGCATAGCTAACTTATAATCAATACACATTTTTAATCCAATTTTTTGAATAATACTAATGATATCTCCATAGGTTAAATTATCATAATCAATATAACCTAAATTTTTACTAAGCTCTTCTCTGACCTTATAAGCAAATAAAGATGGAAGACCATTCACGAATTTTTCTTTCCAGAATGGTTTATTACTATCATTACGCATCATAACTCGAGAAGTGAATACATCTTTGTACCATCTAAAGTCACTTAGAGTGGGACAAGTAAGATTACTAAGTTGATCATGTATTCTTTCTGTGATGTTACTGGGGGTTCCTACGAAGTGTTTAATGATTGTGAATATTAAAGTGTTAACTCCATCAGGCGGACCAATACCAACATCTTCATCAAAGATGGGATTGCCGTCATCGTCTAACTGGATAGCATGGATAATTGATACTCTAGTATCTTCTGTGAGATATTTTTTCCACCAAGACCTAAGAATACCAGTAAATCCACTAGCTAATAACTCAACAATGTCTGGCTGAGACAAATTGTTAAATTTAGTTATATAGCTATTAGCTACCATAGACATATGATTTAATTTATTTAAAATCTCTTATTCCTGAAACCATCAATATTCCATTCATATATTTTATTAGATGAAACAAAAAATTGTTTATCTAGATTCCTCTCTTCAAATTGTAGATATGGAGGAGTGGGTCTAGAATACCAATTTTTGGTAATACTCGTGTTATTAACGGTTAATTTATTCAACTGATCTTTAAGATTAGGAACTGTATCTGACTGATCCGAATCTGAAGGGCTATCGCTTTTATTACTAGATGACTGGATTTGATCTATTTGAGCTATAGTACCACTTGAACTGGCTTCATTTTTTAATTTTTTAAATAACTTTTCTATAGTATTGCTAAGTTCACTATCTTTTTCAGGTAAGCCTAACTTATACCTGTTTTCTGGTAATTTTAATAAGGGTTGTTCAATTTTTGAATCTGGCTTTTTGATGACTGATTCTTCAAACTTTTCTTCAATCTTATCTAACTGTTTTCCTATGGTTGCTAGATACTGGTTTGTATAATTATTTTGTTCAATAATTTTTTTATCATCTTTATTACCATCAGAGATTTTAAAGGGACTAGCAATGACTGAAGTGTTCTTAACTGGAATTAGAACTGTTTCTAAAGGGGGATGACTAGAGGAAATCTTTGATGTATCTTCTTTTATCCACTGTGTTTTAGTAATAACACTACACTTACTTTGATATTGTTCATACCAATCATAAAAAGTAATGTTTAATTCATTGGTTTTAATAAATCTTTTTCATCTATTAACTATCTTATCACGTTCCTTTTCAGTAGGGTGATTAGATCTAAATAAATTTCTTTTTTCTTTATTTATCTTGGAATTAAAATCTTTGACTAAGTTATCCCATTCTAACACAAATTCCTTTTTAATGACTCTTAATTGTTTATTAATGGGTGCATTAAAATCAGATTGAGTGGGATACTCAGAAGACGTCTGAGAAGAAGAATCTTCTTCTTCCACAAGATCCTTTTGAGTATAACAGGGGTGACTAGCTTGTCCTTGATTAAGAATTCCTTTTAATTTAATATCTCTAATAGAAGGATTACTAAGTACTTCAGTATCTCTACGAGTATGAACCGAAGGTGCTGAAGAACTAGAAAAATCTTCTATGATGACTGGGCGGTTAGAACGTTCAAAACTTATTTTGACAGTTCTATCAGAAAATTGAGTAATATTTTCAACATTTAATAAATTATTAAGTACAGGTTGCTGAGGTATTTCACTGGGCAAAGTCCATTGACTAGGTAAGGTAATGTCCTTCCAGAGGATGGTTCTCGGGATCTGAACATTAGCGTTACTAGTTGAACTTTGAATTAAGACCGTTTGATCTTTAGGACTCTTATTAAGAGCATGAACATTTAAATTAGTTTTCATGGTCTTATAATAAATCCTATAAATCAAAGCAAAGGGTTGAGATCCTTCAATTATATGAGTGATCTCACCAGCAGTTTTAATATTTAATGTCAAGCCTTTTAATAAATTATGATCACTAAGGCTTAATGTGAAATCAGGAAAGCAGTTAAAATGGATAGGTCCATCATGCAGACTAGATTCCATTATGCCAATGATACTAGGATGATAATTTAAAAATCTAGCATCTCTTAAAGAGAGATAAATACTTGAATTAATTCCTTTAATGTTATGTGGTTTAACTGCAACTTGAACAAGACCTATATGAATAAAATTATAGCCTCTTTTTCTATGTTTCTTAATAACATCTGGTGATAAGAGACTACAATTTTCATATTCTTTATTAATTGCATAAACTCTTTCAACTGTCTTAACATTATAATCAGTTTTAAAATTATCTAAAAAGGTTGACTGATAAATCTCTCTAGGAGACACTCTAGGAATGTTCCAATTGTGTAAGGCTTGACTAATATTCTCATAACTATGTTCTTCTTGGTTGACTATGTCCGGGACAGGAGGCAGAGCTGACCTGTTGCTAACTGAGGAGCTAGATCTAAATAATCTACTCATCTTAAAATTTTCAAAAATAATTCTTATTCATTATTCGTTCATGCATACCCTCCTTACCCTAAGTAGGCTCATACCTATGTTCTAAAACCTGACACTGCTCACACTCTGGAGACTTACAAAAGATTTTCGGCGAACTAGGTGGACTACAGGTAGATTCGGTGATTTCAGAATAATGAAAAAGAAGAAGGTTTTGAAAATAAGGAAGAGAAGTTGATTAAAAAGATCTTTACTCAACAATTAGAAACAAACAACATGGCTCTGATACCATTTGGGGCGGAAGCAAGTAAACAGATTAAAAGATTTTTTATTATCGCCATAAGTCCCGTTATGCCGTTGTAAGTCTCTAGTGTGGGAGCAGTTTAGGCTAAGGTAATCCTTAGATCTGCAGGTATGAGTTTACTTAAGGCAAGAACGGTTCGAGTTTAAGCGGAATGACAAAAGAAAGATTTTTTGTTTAAACAGTTAACAAAGAAGTCTCATGTTTAGATCGATTTCACTGATAGATCAAGGCCAATCGAGTTGTATGGAGATGGTGTCTCATCTGAGACGATGATCAACAGCGCCTTCCGGCATCGACAGGAGACGGACCAGTCAATCAATCAAAGTGAATGTGACGGACGACCCCACAGGCCACACAAGTCAACAACAGCATCATTGATGTCCCCCAGTCAATCAGCCGAAAGTAAAAAGTAAATGTATGGAGATGGTGACTCATCTGAGAAGATGATCAACAGCGCCCTCCGGCACCGACAGGAGAAGGACTAGTCAATCAATCAAAGTGGATGTGACGGACGGCCCCACAGGCCACACAAGTCAATAACAGCATCATTGTTGTCCCCCAGTCAATCAGTCGAAAGTAAAGTAAAAGAATTTACTTTTACTTTTACTTTAGCCTTTACTTTAAGTAAAATATTTTTACTTTTACCTTAGTAAATATAAATGTAAAATGTTTCTTACGTTTACTTTTACTTTAGTAAATTACTTTTACTTTGTACTTTTACTTCAGTGAATATAATAGTGAATCCTGCGTGATTCAATAGTAATTTACTTTTCAGTTTTCTATTTAAGTAACTCGAAGTGTTTAGAGTTACTCAGGCTCATTTCAGCCTCAGAGGTTTCTCTCTCTAAACCTCTTCTGAGGTCCGCTCTCCCTTCTCTCTAGAGTTAGCGAAGAAGAAGCTTGTTGCTTCCTTCTTCTAGTTAGATGAAGACGAAGTCCTTCGTACTTTGATCTTCCCTCAAACATTAGATTCAGGTTAAGATGTAATCCCTTCCTATATATATATATATATATATATATATATATATATATATATATATATATATATATATATATATACTGAAATTTAACATTCTTGCCTTTGACAAGAATGGATTTCAAGACCTGAGTAATTTTTTACCATTGAACCATGAGGGACTTGTTTGTGCCATTAATTTTTGTCATGATAATACTCCCATATTATCTCATTTTTCAAGAATATAAATTACTCCCTCCATTCTTCAATAACTGACGTTTTAGGATAATTTTTTTGTTCCTAAATATATGACATTTTAGGATTTTTAGCAGAATTGGTTACATTATTTCCTTAATTACCCTAAACATTTAATACTCTCATATATATAGGCAAAAATAAAAACTGGTTTTAGTTATACATATTATTGTGTTTTAAAATATAATATTAATTTTGACTTTTTAAAATTGATTTAATTCATTTAGATTTTGCAAATCATCAACAATTTGTAATGTACTATAAGTTATAAAATTTATATAAATCACATCAATTATAAATTAATTTAAAAATAATCATTATTGATCTCTTTAAAATGTAGGAAATAGTTAGTAGTTCTGTTTTGTGGTTTATACCTACATGGTTTGTAGTTTCATTTTAGTTGAGTTTAAATTTATATAAATGAATTTCAAATTTGCAAATTCGATTCTTTTTTTCTTTTTATACTAATAACAATTAAGGTTGTAAAATGAGTAAACAGTTCGGGCTCGATTCGTACTCGCTCGATTAAAAATTCGATTCTAACTCGACTCGAAATATAAATGATTCAAATATGAGCAAATTTTAAAGTTCGATAAATTATTTGAACCTCCTCAAATTGTAATTTTTTATTGATACTCGGATAAATTCAAACCGCTCAATTCGAGATCGTGCTCGACACGGTAACTAAACGAGTCTCAATCAAACTTTATTTTATACTCGATAAATTTTATGAACTAAATCTGAGAAACACAATACTCGGCTCAACTCGGTTCATTTACACCTTTAATAACAATAATAATACTCGAGTTCAAAGATAGAGATAAATTTTTACTTTTAAATTATAAAGTAACATAAAAATTCACACTTGTTACTTTTATTTTATGTGGAATATTGTGTTATTTATTTAGTGTCATTTTTTTAAAAAAAATACTAAAGTTAACAAATTTAATTAAAACTTTGTTGGATTGATACATTGGCTATACAATTTTGTTTCAAAATATAAGATCATTACTTACTTTTTGAGCTCAATTTAAAACATTTTCAAATTCAAAGTTTACATAAATTCTTTAATTTTTACCAATACAATTATCGTAAAATGAAAATCTGGTTCTAACAAGCTTGATAGTAAAATTTATTTTTGAGTTGATAGAATTTTCATTCAACCTCATGGTTATCATGTGTTGGGTCATATCACTCGGCCAAAAGACACTCAGTAAAATTATGATGTAATGGTAAGATAACAAAATTTTCGGTTAGCATGAAGTTTATTTTTGGGTTCTTTACAATAATATACAACAATTAGAAAGTAATTACAAGAGTAGTGTATCAACAAAATAATTACAAAAATAGTACAACACAATAACCACGTCAAATTATTCAATTGCCCAAAAGTAAAAAACCCTTAAATCAATGAGAAATCTTCTCATGTAATATGCGACAGTTACCAACCAAAACAAACATTCAAAATACACGAGAAAAAAGAAGAATCAAGAGAAGAAACAAAGAAGAAAGTCAGATCATGCGATCCTCCACCGCCTCCTTCATCCTCCGATCCTCTGTCGCCACCTCCTCTCTCCTCCCCTTCATCCTCTGCCGCCTCCTCTCTCCTCCCCTTTTTCCCAGTTGCTTCTGTTGAGGCATCTGCTCACGTTGTTCAATATGAGATCTCTGCATCTAGGAAGAGAAAGAATGAAATTGTATCAAATCGTGATGTTTTGCACCAATCGTTTCCAAACTTTGAGATTGTTGGTGCTGTTGTTGCAACTTCTGTTGGTGTTACGTCCCATACATATTGTGCTGGAGACTGCAATTGTATTGTATTTTTTATGACTATTTGGTTACCTACAAAAATTAAAATAGTTACTTTTGTGTGAAGGTTTGACTACCAATTGCACCTTTATATTGATGTAAGGTAACCTAGATTGTGTTACACAATATTGAATAATATTATGTATTTTTTTTAAACCACACGACTACTCTCTTATTCCATCATGATTTCACAAAATAAAGAAAACAAATATATGTAACATTTGGTAATTGTTTTGAAATTTTTATATGACTATTTGGTTACCCATAAAAACTAAAATGGTTACTTTTGTATGAAGGTTTGGCTACTAACTGTACCTTTTTATTGATGTAAGGTAATCGAAATTGTATTACACAATATTGAATAATATTTCATATTTTTTCTTCTTATATTAAGTAAGAGAAAAACCACACGACTACTCTCTAATTTTATCATGATTTAACAAAATAAAGAAAACAAATACAAGTAACACTTAGTAACTGTTCTGAATTTTTTTTTATGACTATTTGGTTACCCACATAAACTAAAATTGTTACCTTTGTATAAATGCTTGATTATCAGCTACACCATATACAGAATGCATAACTACTCGGGTTTGGCATGCAATTCAAATTGTCACAGCGGACAGAAACAACCGGAAACAGTTACATAATTACAAAACTGATTTTTCACATCAGCAACCCATTAAAATACCCAACTAAATTAAAGGGATACCAAATACACTAATTTTGTAAATAAAATATTAAAAATGTATTAATTCTATAAATATTTTCTGAATGCACTTTTGTTGTAATTTTTTTTAAAAATGTACTAGAAAGTGTAATTAGATAAGTTGGTTAATTGATCAATAGAATACTGACACACATAGAGCCTTCAGCACTCTATTAACTAATTAACCAACTTATTCAAAATAAACTTTATGCTAACTACTTTCGATAAGAAAGCACAAACTTATGTTAGTCTCTCTTTCTCTTTTTTTTTTAATTGATGAAAAGCATAACAAAATTTATTAAAAACATGAACGACAATATGAGAAATTAAGTTATTAATATTTATTTAAAATTTACGAACGACAAATAATAAATAAATAAATCTTGATTTATAAAAAAACAGACAAAAGGGTCAGAGCCCAAAGGGGGAGAGTATTATGCATTTATGCTACGAATATTACATTTCTTATTAATCTTAGAAATTTATTTAGAAAGAAAATTATATTTTTAATTTTAAAACATGGTAGGAAAAAAATCATAAACAAGGTTTTAAACACGTGCTATACGCCTAGCAACTAACAAACCTGACGTGGATATGGCGAGGACGGGGTCCCACCTTCAACCCCAGACAACATCCACCATTCCACCTCCTCAATTTAAATAACAAGCCCCCCCTGATTTTAGAGAGAGAAAATAAACGAGCTACATTTCACCTGAAACTAACCGGAGATAGCTCCGGTGATATCAGCCGCCGTTAACTCGGCCCAGATTTACCTATTTTTGATTTTTGTACTCCGGCAAATGGCAATCCCTTGCTGGGACGACGTCGTTTTAATCGAGAACGGTAAGAATCCAGGCGACCCGACTGTCGTGACGGTGAATTGCCCGGACAAGGCCGGACTTGGATGTGACCTAACTCGTATTGTACTCGAATTTGGACTCTATATTACCCGTGGAGGTCAGTTCAATTCTCTCTTTCTCTCTCCTCAATTCACGTCTCAGATATGATTTCTTTGTTTTTGTATCTATTTTTTATTATTATTATTATTCTTTCTACTAATTTTTTCTGTTCCATTATGATTTGTTCATAGAGTTATAATTGGTAAATATTGTTGAAAATATTTTTGATGAGCAACAAATTAAGGCCGAGGTTTGTTATATTCAAAGTTTTGTTGATATAGTGGAATATAGGAGCTGCTGAATTTGAATCATTGAGGAGATAACCTCAAATTCTTAGGAATTATTGTACTTGTACAAAAATTCCATGTTGGTATTGGACAACTGAATTTTTGTCTACTTTGTTAAAGAATGAAGATGTAGCATATAATATAGTTAATAACATCACTAATTAGAAATAATGATTGCTTGAAATGTTGGGTTAATGATGTTTAGGGGTATGTGTTGAATCCTTGAGCTATTTTTTAGAATGGAAAAAGAGAGAAATAATTGAGTATACTAGAAGGAAGAGTCCATAGTATATACAGTATATCTCTCTCTCTCTCTAAATTTCTATGGGCATATATGCATGTATATATGAGTTTGTACTAGAAGGAAGAGTCCATCGGTGGATCCCGGCCAAAAGAAGGGAGTGGGGTGAAAACTTGCTGGCAGTTAACATAATGTCTTTTGCTGTGACACTAGCAACGTTCTACGTGCTAATTTACACCCACTAATTCAAATTTCCTACACCGTTGTCAATGCAACATAGCTAAATCGTGACTATGACCAGTTATGAAATTATTAAGTGAGAACAATCAACAATAACCATTCATGATTAATGCTAATTTGCACTCTCAAAACATGTCCCATTTTTTGAAAAAACATCAACACCTTCACTGCCACCAACTAAGAAGAGTGCTGCAGATATTGCTTGCTGTTAGCATGCATTTGCCACCTAGATTATGCTATTACGATGCATGCTTCTTTTCTTGAGTAATGTGATACTTTCACATTACATACTTTCTATTCCACATATGTTTCAATTTAAGTAAAGGAAGGGAGTTGCTTTCCTTGTTTTGCCTAATTATTATGGAAATCCATTACAAACAGAGTCAGCAGACCATCTTGTCTTGGTAAATTAATTACTTTCTCTATGTTCAGTTTTCCTGTGTTGGATGCTGAGATGGTAGACTTTTTATGGACCTATTGAATATCTTGTGAAGGTTGGTTCAACATTGTTTCTCTATTAGAAACAATGTTGGACTGTGATAAAGGACTACATGTTTTCTTCTCTTCATCTCGTGTCACATCTCTTCCATATACGAGTGAATTTTGATTTATTAATTGGCTGCTGTCATTTTGACACTCTGTTACGCAGAATAAGTTTTGGATATTACATTAATTTCAGTGTGGTTGTCTGTTTGCGTTGTCTATATGAATCTTCATTTCCTCACTCATTATCCATTTTCATTAACATTTTGTGAAATAATTTCTACATGTAGATTCCTCTACAGATGGGAGATGGTGTTACATAGTATTGTGGGTTGTTCCACGTCCTAGCTCGCTGAAAATTGACTGGGAATGCTTGAAAAAACGGCTTTTTTCTGCTTGTCCTTCATGTTTGCCTACATTTTACTTAAATCAGCAGAGCAATAGTTCTCAACCACCTCCATTGTACCTCTTGAAGGTTTTCTCTCTGGACCGAAAAGGTTTATTACATGGTAACTACAAACATCTTTCTCCTTGTTCTCTGTTTTGACTTTTTCACTAAATTGTTCTGACATGTTTTATTTATTTATTTAATGTAGATGTCACAAAAGTGCTTTCGGAGCTTGAGTTATTAATTCAAAGAGTAAAAGTGATGACGACCCCAGATGGCAAAGTCTTGGACCTTTTCTTAATTACAGATGATATGTGAGTCCTTTTGGGTGTGCTTAAAAGATTTTCATACGTAATTTGGTGCATGTAACATTATTTCTCCGATATATAAACTCCGGTCCAAATAGTTTGCCTTTGAGCTGGATCTTGTCTCTCTATATTGTTTTCCTACATTAGTGCTGTCATTCATTTAATGTAAAAGTAGCTGCGTCATTATTATTTGCCAAATTCCTTGCTTACATCGGTATCCTCTTAGTCCACTTCCTCATGCTAGCTTTCCCCTTGTCAGTGGTGTAGCCACATAGTCACGAGTGTATGCAGCAGGTAGTTGTGTCCCCGCTTTTCAACAGTACTTGAATCTTAAGTAACAGTCATGTAAACGTAGCTGCTTCATTATTAGTCGTCAAACTACTTGCTTACATTCATATCCTCTTAGTTCACTTGCTCTTTCCAGCTTTCCTCTTTTCAGAGGTGTAGGCACATAGTCACAAGTGTATGCAGCCGCATACACAATACTTATAAAAGAAAATCAAATACTATTAATAGAAAATTTTATTTGTTTTTATGGAAAATTAAATATTGGTAATTGACATAATTATTAATATCATTTTTGGGCACTCGCAAGAAATTTTCTGGCGACGCCACTGCTCGTTGTTATACTTTGTTATTTTGTAGTTTGAAAATACTTTTCCATCCGGATCAAACTCCTAAGGCTTGGGTTAATTTATCGTCCTGATTTGGTTTTGCTATCCAAATTTCACCCAAGTCACATCATATTTGAACTTAAAGATTAACCCAAATGGTCATTTCAGTGACTACTAAACCTTTATTTAGGAGTACAATATAATTATGTGAAGTGCCTTATACATATTGCAACAGAAATATTTTATAATAACAATAATGAAAGACATTTGAATTACTCGTTTCCCAGTCTGAAGGTGCTTTCTAGATTCGTACCTGAGCTAAAAGTGTTTACGTGGATGTCTGCATGGATTAGGAAGATAATTATCAAAATGCCACAATTTGTAATCCCTAGAGTACTGGGTAGATGGTTGGATAAGAATATCTGATTATGGAATTAACAAATAATGGTAATCATAGCACTCATGCAGTTGTTCAATTGGTTCAATTTCAGATGCTCAAATATGCTTTTGCCTGTAGGACAAAGAGGGCTAATAATGTATTTGTACTTAAAATCATGTGGCTATCCTTGACTAACTTTGTTTGTAAGGTTTTTGTTTAGATAACAGTTGGGTTTAGTTTTTTAGATAAACAACTTGCATGCTCTTTTCTTGTGCAGTTGATACAAGCCTGCTTATTTTGCATTTCTTTTCTTATGAAACATGGTATATAATGGCCCTTTCTTACAAGTGCTATTTTAATTGATTGAGAGACCCATTCTTGAAATATACACAGTTTGGTAGTGGTTAATATCTATAATCTGTCATGTCAGGGACCTACTGCACACTAAACAGAGACGCGAGGACACATGCGAACATCTCAGTGACGAAATTGGAGAGGATTGTATCAGCTGTGAACTTCAGCTGGCAGGACCTGAATATGAAAGTCAGCAGGGGTTTTCTTCTCTTTCAAAAGAAGTCTGTGAAGAATTATTTTGTTGTGAGCTGTCTGATAGGGAAGCCTGTTCACAAGCTCTCAGCCCTGATATGACTAAAGTTAGGAAGGCTACTATCACAGTAGATAATTATCTGAGCCCTGCTCATACCTTGCTTCAAATACAGTGCATTGATCAAAAGGGGCTCATCTATGACATTTTAAAGACCGCAAAGGACTGCAATATTCAGGTATTTCAACTTGGAGTTTCTTATATCCAATTCCTCACTTACATGAGAGTTCCCTAATGTTTAGATGCTGGAAAGAAATAACTGTAGGACTTGTCACGCTTCCCTCATGGGATTGTTCGTATTAGAGGGATTTAAAGTTATCATTTGTCTACCCAAAGGATACTTTACTCGTTTTAGTTCT
Source organism: Panax notoginseng (assembly GCA_016801055.1). Classification (NCBI taxonomy): domain Eukaryota; kingdom Viridiplantae; phylum Streptophyta; class Magnoliopsida; order Apiales; family Araliaceae; genus Panax; species Panax notoginseng. The sequence goes on along the minus strand of CM029015.1, from coordinate 191,771,284 downwards.
CTGATGGACAATCTTTCGCAACTTTTTTTTTGGGATAATCAGGAATATATGTTTGATCTGATTCATTGCTTGAGATAACATGTCCTTAGGAAATCTTTTCTTGCGCATCATGCAATTTTTGTCCTTTGTCACAATATAAGGCCCCGCCCATACCATTTTTTTTCTTGTGATTGTTACCCAACTTGTATTAGTTCTGATTTTCTCATTTTTCTATTTCCCAGGTTGCTTATGGAAGAATCCCTCCATGTGTGAAAGGCTATCGGAATTTGGACTTGTTTATTCAGAAAACAGATGGAGGAAAGATTGTAGATCAAGAGTATCAGGTTACCTTGTGTTCTCGTCTGAAGGAGGAGATGCTTCACCCATTGCGAGTCACCATCACCAACCGCGGTCCAGACACAGAACTATTGGTCGCTAATCCCGTAGAGTTATCTGGAAATGGAAGGCCTCGTGTTTTCTATGATGTTACATTTGCTTTAAAGATGCTCGGTATATGTGTCTTCTCGGTAAGGAGTCTCATATTTCGATTTCTTCATATTTTCTCCCCCACTTGGTATTTCTTAATTTAAAGAAGAATATATATATATATATATATATATATATATATATATATATATATATCTTTCATGAGCATGCACATGTATACGTAAACAAGATCTCTGTTCTTTGGATATGTAGGCTGAAATTGGAAGACATTCAACAGCTGATCGGCAGTGGGAAATTTACAGATTCCTCTTGGATGACAGTCTTGAATTTCCATTAGCCAGCAATCGAGCTAAAACCGAGATTGTTGATAGAGTGAGAAGAGCACTGATGGGCTGGTGAGAGAACCATTTCTTCATCAAGAACACAAGTTTTGTGCATCAACTGTACGTCTCTCAGCAGGTGATGGATACTTGCTGGCAAAAAATCTGCACTCAAGTCAGTTCCATCTCTCTTGCTGATTCTCGATAGTTGTTGGCTGAAGTTGATGCATCTGCAATGATGTCTATATATCTCGCCGATAAGAACTAACCCAATTATCAAGTATAAAGCGAGAAATAATGTTTCCCTTCTTAAGATTAAAAAAAAAAAAATACTTTCCCCTTCTTGGCTTTCTTTAATCTCTAGTTTTCTCATGTATACCATGGTTTTACTCAGTATGCTTCCTTCCTGTTTATACTAGAGTTTTTATTGCATGTTTTTGTACATGTTGTGGATTCTTTTCTGCGAGATGAAGTTGATTAATTCTCCTTTTAACTCACTAATATAGAATTCATAGTAATGGAGTCCAATCCATGTCATGCTGTGGTGAAGCTGAAAGACTGGTAATGCCACAAACATAACCATGAGACAGGATTTGCAGAATATTTCTCTTGAAGGGGAGGGAGGGATGATTTTACCTGCGAAGCCGTTTCTGTTCTTGATTGTTTCAAGCTGGGGCAAACAAAGCCAACCGGATTAGCTAGGAAAGCAAAGGCCTTCAAAATTATTGAGTACACTTCAAATGATGTGTTATTTATTATATTGGTTTATTACATTTACATTCTATTTATATAATAATAATATTATTAATATTAATTATTTCAAAAAGGTAGTTCCATTTTTTTTATTTTTTTTTGTTGGTTAGAAAAAATAGTTTCATTCTTTCGATAGTCTAACATAAAAATTTACACAATTTTCTCAAATTCTAACACCCTAATTCTATTATCACTCCATCATTACAAAATTAAAAATAGATGGGCTTACCCTCAAGGAGAGTTTACATTAACAAAACAAAAAGAATGAGAATAAGATAATTATTTTTTTAAGACAAATATGCCCTTATAATTAAAATAAGTTAAAAATAATTACAACATAAATTGATGGGGGTTAATATTACCTCCCTAAATATATGGGCAAAAGAACGGAAAAAAAGTGCATTTACGCGTACAGTAAGGGACTGTTTGATAAAACTGAATGAAAAGTTATGAATGTATAAGAGAATTTGAATGAGGTAGAATACGAATGTGTTTGATAATTGTTTGTCTAAAATCTGAATACATATATTATCCTATTTTAACCTTCTAGGTTTTTATGAACAAATTTATTACTATGTAATTATAAATAAACAATGTTATTTAAAAAAAATTAAATATACACTTTTGAACAATTTTTGATAAAGTATACTATTAAAAATATAATTTTAAGAATAAAACACTAAAAAATATTAATAACATTCTATAGAATATAAAATCAAAGCAAAAGACTATAACAACATTCGTTAAATTGACTATTGAATAATTTTTTGTTTAAAAAAAATTTGTATATAACAAAATTTGTTTACAATAATAAAACAAGATGAATATTAAATATAATTTTTAATTGTCAATGAGATAAAATTATGATTTCCCACTCCTTACCCATTAGTCACATTTTTCTTAAAGAATAATTTAAACACATTCAAACATATTTAAAATTACAAAACAAGCTATTTAAATAACTTATTGGGTCAAATTCGGACTATTTCAAAACTAAACAAACACTCCCTAAGCCACTATTCGCCTCGTAAAGTAACAACATACTGTATTTAAATATACGACGCCGTAAATTAGATTAATCCTACTGATTTTGTCAAAATTTGAGACGAAGCCATTGATATCCTTGTTCCCTAATTTCCTCTCTTTCTTAAATCACCAAATTACCGAATGTTCATAAATCTAGGGTTTCTTTCTGAGCCATTCGTTCCATTTGCAGCTCAAAATTTGCGACAGAAAATTTCTGAAATTTTAGGTACTCACTTTTTCTTACGTCATTCCAGAATTTTTAAGTTCTTTCTTGAATTTTTTTACTTATTTCTGTGTTTATACGTATTATGCATATACATATATGGAAAAATAATATATATAGAACATATTTCCTTAAGATTTTGTTTGTTTATGATGGAATTCTTAATTAATCTCTGCCTAAATATGTGTGTTTTTGCGCGTGACAAATCATGAGCATTTCGGTTCTCATTGTTTCAACTTCAACATATTACTAATTCATGTCCAAGTTTGATTTTATTAGGGCGTATTTGGATTGCTGAATGGAATTAAAATGGATTTTGTTGTAATTTATGAGACATTAGATGAATTTCAAATTTATTATTTAGATTTGGATGACATCTACTACATTGCTTTGCTTTAGTAATGGTTGGGGTCGATTGTTGAATTGAATCTTGGTCCTTTGATATTGTTAGGTTTCTGTTGAATTCTGTTAAGCTTTGAAAGAACTGGGGAGATGAAAAACAATAAAATGTTTTTCTTTTATTTTTATTGGTAAAAATAAAGTAAAATAAATGTTTTACTATATAAGAACTTTGCCAATAGGAATTACACTAAATAATGATATCATACCTTATATTAGATTATTTTAAGTAATAATTGGTCTTGTGTTCATCTATGAAGTTTCCCCCCACTTAATCCTTTTAATATTTTTTTTTCTTTATTTCATCTCCTTTCCATGGTTTTTCAGAGTTCGAAACATAGCCTAAGATTTCTGGCTTAGTCAATATCTGTGTGGGTGTTGTTACAATAAATGAAATGTGGTTTTACAACTATTATGAATACTGGTGTTTTGGACTCTTATTTACTTTTTCATCTGTAGGGCACTGATACATTGTACATAGGAGATGTGCTTGTAAGTTTTTAAAAAACAATTATGTTCTTTATTAAGAGTATTGTCTTTGGTGGTCTCTTATTTCAGTGGTCTCATGATTAATGATTTCTTTGTTTCAAAGTCATAATCCACTTTCCCTGCCTGCGTTGGTTTCTGGGTTTTCTAGGCGCCTGAGAAGAACTGTCAAACATGAAAACTTCAATTTTGAAGACTTTTGGTTGGGTACTAAGGCAATTCCACCAATTTCTTGAACAAAACATGCCAGACATTTACCCTCTTTTTTGGCATGTTTCCAAAAAGAGTCCACTTTTTTATTTTTGTGTGATAAGCAAACACTTTATCCATAGAGTCACTAAGGGGATGCCACCCATGTACAAAGGAAATTACAAAACACAGAAAAAACCCTAATCACACAGTCAACATCAAGTACCAATTCTACATTCCAACAAACATCCAGAAAGTCAATATAAAAACAGTCCACTTTATTGTTGCTTAGGCTTTTTCTATGTTCTCAATAAAGTAGAACTTTTCCAGTTATGGTTCGTAGAGTGATTATGTGTTTAAGATTGTGTTTTTCAGGGATTTTAATATTGGTTTGGGGTGATTCAAGATGATTTGATAGATTCAGTCTTTGATGGTTTTCATTTTGTGGTGATGTAGGCACAGAGTGACTTTGTTTGGTGATTTTGGCTACCGATTGGGGCTGCTGGTGGTAGTCGTATAGGACAACTGTCTACTTTTATATCTTGGATTCACTAGTTGGTATCCAATATGAGCCCAGATAGAAGGGAAAACTCTTCACGAGCCAAGATGTTTCGTAGCAGTGATCGTGCTTCTTACCGTGATGCACCATACTGGAGGGATCAGCGTGGGCACCGGTATGTTTGTTCGTCATGTGTAGTTAATGTCTACATTTTCATTCATGTGATGATATTGTTTTGATGTGGCTTTTGGTTATGATGGTTTCTGTTTGCACTTTGCTTCTATAGATCACCACCTTGGTTTCTACTCTGTTGTCAGCTTTGCTGTAAAACAGTAAACATGTACTCCTTTGCCTTTTACTTTCGAAAAGGAGACTTGTTACTTATTCATCATTGACATGATCTTTTTAGGTTGTTGTTTTGTTTAAGATTGTGGAAAAGTTCAATTGCATTGTAGATTTTCGCTAATATTTGTACTTCTTCAGCTATTTCACTTCTCCCTACATATGGTACATAAGTTTTGACCTGTGATGTACCGTTCTTGTTTTTTATATATTCTGGATGGACTGTTGTAAGACTTGCTTATTTTTTTTAAAATTTACGAAAACGAGAGATGGTACTTATTCATTCCCTGACAAGATCTGTACATGGTTGCTGTGTGTGTAAGATTGGCAATGTTCCTCCACACTTTTTTTCTCCAATACTGTTGTTACCGCTCTCCACTAATTTCACATCCTCCCTGTCAGACTCGCATTCGTATTTTACTTTTTAGTTATGGTGTACCACTATATATATACATATACATATATATAGGGTTTGTGCCTTCAATCTGAAGTGCTTATGAGGCAAAGATATCACTCAGTTTAGGTTTTTTCTTTTTTCTTTTTTTGTGGGCGGTGTTGGAAGGGGGGGGGGTTGCAAGGTATCATAATGATTCCGCCTTTTCCTTTTTATAGTTGTTCGGTTGTTCCCCTCTTCAGTAAAAGCAGAAGACGAGATGATTTCATAGCCGAATTGGAAAGTGACTTGAGGCTGCATGCTTATGCGTGAGAATAATTGAAAGATCCTTCTTCCGTGACGCCTCTTGTTCTTTGCTGATAGTTATCAGTACACAGACAAGCATAAAGTCAAGTTCACCATTTTCCATATTTTTTCTCCATTTATTCAAGGGATTTTATTCCTATTTTGCTTAAAAGATATTAGTTCAACTAATATTTGATCTTGAAACGTATGCCTTTTCCTCTCCTTTTTTTGGGTGGGGTGGGGTGGGGGTGTTAAAACCATGATGGTTTTGTTCTTTTTTTGTCTGAAGATATTCACATTGACTTCTTAATTGGGTTGTAGCATACAAATAAAGTAGGATCTAGGCCATTAGATTTGTGAAATTTATGGTCTTCCAAAACTCCTAATCACCAGCAATACCCTGGTTTGATTTTTTTCATGATGATTCTATTTTCAGTTTTTCAGTGTTCTGTTATTGGGGTAGTGTGGCTATGTTACTATTATCACATTTTAATGTCATAAAATGCTTTTTTTTTGTTGCTTATACAATGTTATTATATTCCAGGAAAGATTATTTGTGCAATAAATGTAAACGGCCTGGCCATTTTGCTCGAGATTGTCCAAATGTGACTGTGTGCAACAACTGCGGATTTCCTGGGTAAGATGACCATTCCTTCTTATTGAATTGTTTTTCATTTTGTTAAGTAAATCAAATCTACTGGAATTGGATATTCTCTCTTGCTGTATGGGATTATTTTATTTTGTCCTGTGTTTACTTTTGAAATCTACATCTTTTTTGGGAATTTAATTGGAAACTGCAAATATCTAGATAATCCTTCATATACAATACAACATGTCCAGTTCTAGCTGATATTGCACTGAACCTGATTGATAGCATGGAAATTTAGGCTGATTGTTTAGTGGTTAAACATGATTTATCTTCTAGCAGAGAGGGCTTCTTCATGTGCTCATAGGAGCAAATATATTTTTAGGAATATACATCTGCAATTCTTGGGAAAATGTTGGCCCAAAGAATGGGTTTGGGTGCTTCTTCTGATGAAGCTGGTTACTTCACCTTTTTTTCCTTGTGCCTCAGTTTTGTGATCTCTACTGTATTATTTTTTTGTCAGTCACATTGCTGCTGAGTGCACTTCAACAACCATGTGCTGGAACTGTAAGGAACCAGGACACCTTGCGAGCGAATGCCCCAACGATCCAGTGTGCAATATGTGTGGTAAGATTGGTCACCTGGCTCGTGATTGCATCAACCCAAGATTACCCGCCTATGATGCAAGGCTATGTAACAACTGCTACAAACCAGGCCACATTGCTGTTGATTGTACCAATGATAAGGCTTGCAACAACTGCCGCAAAACTGGCCACCTTGCCCGTAATTGCCCCAACGATCCTGTATGCAACATCTGCAATATATCGGGTCATGTGGCCCGTCAATGCATCAAGGGGGGGATTCCAGAACCAGAAATGGTGGGAGGCCCTTTTCGAGACATCATTTGCCGTAATTGTGGCCATCCAGGCCATATAAGCCGTGATTGTGTATCTGTAGTGATCTGCAGCAACTGTGGTGGGAGGGGCCACCAAGAATACGAATGCCCTTCCGGTAGGATGTTTGATCATGGCCCTCCTCGTAGGTATTATTGACAAGCTCATACTGCAGGTTTTTGTCCACGGGTAATTACTTAGTTCACACATCAGATGCTGGATTAATTGGTGCTTAGTAGTAGGTTTTATGGTGCCTTTTCATTAAATTTGAACTAATTGGAGGCTTGTAGGCATTTGTTTTTTACAACTGTGATTTAGTGTCTTCTTTTTATATGGTTTAACTCATTACATGATGGAATAGATCCTGGAGATATCTGGTTTATTTCTTTGGACTTGTATGGAATAAATCTTCAAGTTTTGACTCTTCCTCCTCTTCTTCTTTTTATTTATTTTTATATTCTCGTTTTGAATTTAATATAAAATATCTCTAAATTTAAAATTAATATAAATTAATTAATTTTAGACTATAATTATCAAAACTATAAGTTATTTAAATAAAAAAAAATTTTGATTGTATCTAAATGGCACTAATAACTATATAATTTATTGTTTTCAAATGTTAAATGATGTGTATTAATTTTGAAATTGAATATATCTCAAATTAATTTAAAATAAATTAAACTTGATCTATATTTTAAACCAAAAAAAATATATAAAATTGAAAATGTTTTCGAAATTTTCATTATGTGACTTATTAAAAGTTCAATTCAATATTTTTAAAGACAAACAAAAAAATCATAATTTAGTACCTCTATTGTAAATTATAAAATTATTATTAATTTTTGAGTGTTTTTCAAACTTAAAATTAAAATAATTCATTAAAATTTATAAAATAATATGTTTGTACAATTTATAAATTTCATCAGCGTATTAATTAAAATTAAAAAAAAAATCATATAAATGTTTAGATTTGAAATGGTTGATCAAACTTTACAAAGTCAATATCTTAGTATTTTGAACTGATGGATTATTTAAATTTTTTGTAAATGAGGGAGTAACTTCATTGAGTCTAAAGGGGCAGCTAAGAAGCTATATGTTGATTTTCCTCAATCGGACTACAAATTTAGGATACCAAATAAGAGGAGAAACATCAAGATAAAAGGGAGAGATGTGCACGGTTGAGAAGCGAGGCAGCGTCTTCATCCTAACGCTCACAGGAAACGATGATCACCGCTTGAATCCAACTCTTATCGACTCTGTTTCAGCCGCCCTCCGCCGCATCAGATCTGAAAGCACCACCACCCCCGCCGCTGCCCTCGTCACCACCGCTGAGGGCAAATTCTTCTCCAATGGTTACGATCTCGAATGGGCCCAATCCGACAAGGGCCGTTTTCTCCTCATGTCCTCCAAGCTCAAATCACTTGTCACCGACCTCATCTCTCTCCCCATGCCCACCGTCGCCGCAGTCTCCGGCCACGCCGCCGCTGGCGGGTTAGTCCTCGCACTTAGCCACGACTACGTCCTTATGCGCAAGGACCGAGGGTTTCTCTACATGAGCGAGCTCGATATCGGCTTAGTCATCCCGTCTTGGATCGTCACTCTTCTAAAAGCTAAGATCCGGTCTCCGGCAGCCTTGCGCGACGCCATTTTGAGAGCGGAGAAGATGACGGCGGAGGCGGCGGTGGAGAAGGGCGTTATTGACGCGGCGTACGCTAGCGGGGAGGAGACGGTGAGGGCGGCGGTGGAGATGGGGGAGGAGTTAGTGGGGAGGAAATGGAAAGGAAATGTGTATGCTGAAAATAGAAAGATTCTGTTTAGTGATGTGTTGCCTGGGCTTGGTTTTGTGGAAACTGTTGAGGATGTGAATAAAGCTGGGGTAATCTCACGACTTTGACGGATGAAGGTGGCACATAGTCGATCTGATAAATTTTGGGAATTACCATTTGTTTGACAACTGCTTATAAGTTGGTCATGAGTACTTTTTTGTGTTCGTGTGGCTTATTTCATAGTTAATGTGATAATCACTCCGTTCTTAAAAGATTATCGTTTTAGAAGAAAAAATTTATTTTAAAAAATTTGTCGTTTATAACTTTTGAGGAGAATAAATTATTTATTTTTTTTATATTATTTCTATTTTCTCTCATTGTCTCAAAAAATTTTCTCCCTTATATTAATAGTTTTTAATTTCTTAAGAAGAGATAGTAATAAAATTTTAAATAAATTTTACTTGTTAAATGATATTTTTTTAATCTATGTATTAAAATTTTAAACGAAAATTTTTTAAGAACAGATAAAATATATTTTGAGAATTTTCATTTGTTGGGCAACTACTTACAAGTGCTTATTTTATGATTTATAAGTTAATTTATAAATAATTTTTAAAAAGTAACAATTTCTTGCTTCTCAATCAAACAAGGGCGGAACCATGATAGGGACAGGGGAAATCTGACCCCACTGAATTTTCAGGAGGTTAGGATGGTTAAATGAAAAAAAATATTATTGATGAGTTTAATGAAATTTCATGTTCTAAACTTAAAAAACTATTATAGTTCCTAAAGGAACAATTCCATAAGTAGCCCAACACTCAACCTTTTCATTTGTTTAGTAACAACGCAGCAGAGCAACAATTACAACGTCAACAACTCCAACTCTTCAAATTCAAATTCGCAATCGAGCAAATTTAAGTGGACCAAGTCTCTAACTTTCAAACAGGCAAATAGGCGATGATCACGATCTTGAAGTAATTTCAAAAAGTATATTTTAATTTTAGTTTTTAAATTGAACAAATTGTTTTAGGATTTTTTTTTATACTTTTATAAAATTATGGTTTTTTTTTTGAAACAAAATTATGGTTTTTTTATTTCTTGAAGTAACACCACAACAATAAAGAGAATTTCATCAAATAAAAAAATTTCAAGGATGTGTTCTATTTTTGTTAACGTCAAATTTTGTACGTTATTGTGAAATCAAATTCAGGAAATACACAGATAAACATACACATCATTGTAAGAGAGATAAAATATGGACACGAGAATTTACGTGGAAATTCAACGAGAATTTACGTGGAATTTCAATTGAAAAAAATCAAGGGAAGAGTTAAGAAATCCACTAAAATAATATGGAGAGTACAAATTATTTATTTGTGTCATATGTTATTGTGTTTAGAATCACCTTATAACTGCAATTAATAACTGATCGATTCATTCCCAAACTAGAACTCCTTATCCCACCAAATAAAGAAACACAATTTTACTTTAATAAGAACTCTCCCACTATTTGAGTAAGCTATCATAATAAATATATATGTGCCAACACCAAATCCGGACCATTAAATAAATTAGGTTACACATTGGCTAGACCCAAATAATCACATCCCAACATTTCCTCTAGTCTCTTATTTATAAGGAATTTAAAATAAGAGAGTATACAAATTTATACAAATAAAAAATCTGTATCTGCTGAAGATGAACTGTCACACCCAAACATCATACGTCGAATAGAAACTCTTGGCTCTCAATATTATCGCCCCACTTTTCTATTCAATTCTAAGATAGATAAATAATCACATTTATCACTACCAAAGATAGATAAATAACCAACCTTAACAAAATCGAAGATGTAGATAACTAACCTTATCACAACCAAAGATATAGATAACCAACCTTATCACAACCGAAGATGTATATAGATAACCTTATCACAACCGAAGATGTAGATAACCGACCTTATCACAACCGAAGATGTAGATAACCGACCTTATCACAATCGAAGATGTAGATAACCTACCTTATCACAATCGAAGATAAAAATAACCGACCTTATCACAACCGAAGATGTAGATAACCAATCTTATCACAACCAAAGATAGATAACCAACCTTATCACAACCATGGATAGATAACCAACATTATCATAATCGAAATTGCCTTCCCTACCCCTGTAGAAGGTATCAGATAGAGGCTCCGGAGAATTGAATGTATTCGTTCCGAAGAACTGTTCGACCTTATAACGTCAAAATTGCCTTCCCAAATCATTGGGAGACTTTTATCTGACCTTATAACACCAAAATTACCTTCCCAACCCGTTGGGAGGCTTTGGTCCGACCTTATAGCACCATTCGACCTTATAACGCCAAAATTATCGTCCCAACCCATTGGGAGGCTTCTTTCGGGAGAACTAAGCCTTCCCGAATGATCCAACCTTATAACGCCATCCGAGCTTATAATTCCAAAATTTCCTTCCCAACCCGTTGGGAGGCTTCCTTTCGGGAGAACTATGCCTTCTCTAAGGATCCGACCTTATAACGCCATAATAGCCGTCCCGACCCCAATGGGAGGCTTCCTTTCGGGAGAACTAAGTCTTCCCGAAGGATCCGACCTTATAACACCATCCAACTTTATACTGCCAAAATAGTCATCCCAACCCCAGTGGGAGGCTTCTTTTCAAGAGAACTAAGCCTTCCCGAAGGATCCTACCTTATAACGCCATCCAACCTTATACCACCATAATAGTCGTCCTGACCCCAATGGGAGGCTTCCTTTCGGGAGAACTAAGCCTTCCTGAAGAATCCGACCTTATAACGTCATTCAACCTTATAACGCCAAAATTGTCATCCCGATCCTATTGGGAGACTTTGATCCGGCTTATATCTCCAAATTTATATAGCCAAAGACATGATAAAGCCGATGTGATATAGTCCGAAGTAAACTGCAATTATCCGAAGAGGTCTGTTGTTGCCCGAAGTGAGTCGCCATTACCCGGAGCGTCATCAACTTTCATATTAAACTTATATATTCTGCCCAGAGATTTTCTTCCCTGCTAATTTTGTTTTTGTGCCGAAGAGTGAGACAATAAGGGGTAAGAGATGTCTGGATAAATGTTTTGATTGCCAAAGCATGAATTTGTTGATGCGTTATGGTTGCAATTTGAATCTGAAATCTCTAAAGAAGTTTGCCTGCAACGACCCTAACAAGCACCCAATCACCTGGGCATCTTCCGGCAGCCCGAACCTCCACATAAACCTAACGCTACTCCTTTCCATGCGATGTCATTTTTGCCAATCCAATCTCCACTAATACCTTCAACAAATATATTAGGACCCCCATCTCCATCGTTATCTCTCATCGACCAAATTTTTTAATTTGATAAAAGAGAACCACTAATCTTTTATGCGTAGGATCTTCCTTCTTATCTTAGCAAGCCGACATGGATCGAGATAGATTAATTGGTGTTGGTGATTTTTCGAACATAATTTTACTTTCCCACAGAAAGCGCCAATGTTAAGGCTAAATATTGTACGCTTGACGAAATTACCAAAATAACAGGCCAAAACAACGCTAACAGTTGATGGAGTAGTTGATTGTATTGTTGTGAAATCAAACTCATGAAATACACACAGATAAACAAACATACATCATTGTAAGAGATATAAAATATGGACACAAGAATTTACGTGAAAGCCCAATTGGGAAAAAACCACAGAGATAGATAAGAAATTCACTAAAATAATATGGAGAGTAACCCAAAGAGAGCCAATTTATTTAATGGGTTGGATAAAAAAGAGAGCTAATTTGTTAGCTTCAATGCCTGCTCCTAGTTTGGGTCTAGCCAAGGTGTAGTCCAATTTATTTAATGGTCTGGATCTGGTGTTGGCCTATATACATTTATTTTGATAGTTTGCTCAAATAGTGGGAGAGTCCTTATTAAAGTAAGATTATGTTTCTTTATTTGGTGGGATAAGGAGATCTAATTTGGGAATGAATCGATTAATCATTAATTGCAGTTATAAGGTGATTCTAAAAAGGACTCCTACTCCTAAGTGGATTCGGGTGGACATGACAACTATAAATACATCAATAAGCAAGGGTTTTAGGGGAGAACACAATAACATATGACACAAATAAATAATTTGCACTCACCATATTATTTTAGTGAATTTCTTATCTTTCTCCGTTGTTTTCTTTCAATTGGGTTTTTACGTAAATTCTTGTGTCCATATTTTATCTCTTACAATGATGTTTGTATGTTTATCTGCATGTGTGTATTTCATGAGTTTGATTTTATAATAATACAATCAACTACTCCATCAGCTATTAGCATTGTTTTGACCTACTGTTTTGGTGATTTCGTCAAGCGTACAAAATTTGACATTAACAATTCTATTTTTACTTTCTTTAAATTTAGTAATTTATTTTGTAATGTTACTTGTTACTTGTTAGTGGTTTAATTGAGATTGTTTATTGACTATTGTTGGTGTTAATTACACTTGACTTTTTATATTGTATATTGATCTTGTTTTGATGTTGAATTAGTTTTTACATATTTATTGATTTTTCAGGCATGGACATACGTAATTGGGTTACAATAACTAAACATACAAAATTTGAATCTATTCATGAAAATGTCCAAGCCGAAGGGACTAGTGATGAACCTGTCACTGCTAATATTCATCAAGAAACTCACCCGCAAAGTGTTAATTGTAAGACCCCAAATTTTATGAAATAAAAATATTCAATTTTTCTTATCAATATTATTCTAAATAGTAAGGTGATAATTTAATAAATGTTATAGTTATGGGTGATATGTGCAAATTTTACAAAGTAAGCAAGTTGTCATAAAATATTTGTTGTGTCGGGGAATATTCTTTTTTTCGAAAAATATTTGTACGACAACACAATCAATGGCGGACCCCATAATAAAATAACTGTCGGATATAGAAAGTGACAAAAATAACCTTTTTATAATAATAACGGCAAAACTTTTTGTAAGACCCCAACTTTTATAAATAAAGATGAATTTTTTATAAATATCATTTTTTGAATATTATGGAGTTAATTTGATATAATGTTATAGTTGTGGGTAATATTTATAAATTTTGCAAAGTACGCAAGTTGTTATATAATATTCGATTGGTCGGGGAATATTCGTTTTAACAGGAAATATTCGTACAACGACACAATCATTGGTGGACCCCACAACGGAATTATTGTCGGATTGAGAAAACGACAAAAATATTTTATTAAAAATAACGGCAGAAGTTTTACCATTGTTACTGTTGAACTACTCGGTAGTAAAAGTACAGTAATACGTGTGGTTGCATAGTAGCACACGGTATTGATTATTAATGCTTATGTGAGAAGTCACTCAGTTTGATTCAATTATTGTCAGTTAATAATATGAATTATTTAGCGATAATGACGTTTTGTTTTATTCGTATTATTAACGTAATAAAACAGAAACATCTTTTTATATAAAACAGAATACTTTATTAAAGTTATTCTATAAATAGAATATATTATATTTTATTTAAAAGATTTTTCTTTAAATATGGACAGTCAGATTAAAGTAATCAATCTGGACCGTTCATGGATTAGTTACTATGCATTCTATTTTTTATAAATAGCAGCTCATTCCTTCATTATTTCTTACGAATTCACTGAACTCTAGAGAGAGAAACTATAGAGAGAAACTATAGAGAGAGAGAAAAAGAGTATTCTGCTACTTAACTACTTCCTTATTTCAGCTCTTCTTTAAAACGGTAAGGGGTGTTATTCTTTCTTATTCATGAAGAGAACTGTTGTTATTCCATTTCTTATTATTCTGTTGGAATAACCTGTATACGCGGTCTACCCTATACTTGGTGACATTCTTCTATTATTCTGTTGGAACATCCTGTCTATGTGTTTTACACCGGACCTGGTTCCGTCTTATATTATTCTGTTGGAACATCCTGTCTGTGTGTTTTACACCGGACCTGGTTCCGTCTTTATTATTCTGTTGGAACATCCTGTCTGTGTGTTTTACACCGGACCTGGTTCTATTATTTATTATTCTGTCGGAATATCCTGTCTGTGCGTTTACGCCGGACCTGGTTCCATTATTTATTATTCTGTTGGAATAACCTGTCTGTGATGTCTATCGCATGCCGGGTGATTTCTTTTGTTATTCCATTCTTTACTATACTCAGTTGGTTAAGTTTTAACTTCTATACTCCATGAAATTAGTGGAATATCCTTGATAATTGCGATTTATCCAATATCTTTTCAAGAAAATATTCTTCTAAGCATTCTTGAATTTTACTCCACAAAGCAGTATCATGTTGACAATTTGGACGTTGTTAATTCTTGGATAAATTAATTCTTGAACTTGTTTTATTGAATTCTTATATCATTGTCATCATCCTCATGTTTATAAAATGTTGAAAGTCATCTGTGGCCTGTAGTGCATAGATGGACTTGGTATGATTATGACCAGGGATTATTCGGTATAATCATGACCGTAATGTTACAAATGATGTGGTAAAAGTCCTCATTGGCCCGTAGTGCATTGATGGACAGTTGTTGGCATGATCATGACCATTAATGAATACACGAATATCCTTGGCCGTAGTGCAGGGGTGATTCGATGATGTGGATTATTTTATTAAGCTGAGTCCCAGCGATAACAGTGTTGAAAAACCTTTTAAATCATAAAAGATAGTAGAGTTTATTTTCTACTTGACTCTTTTAATGGATTGCTTGTTCCGCTGCAGTTAAACTTGATGTCTATTATATTTTATCAGTTTAACATTGTTGAAGGCTAATGATAATTTATTCTGCATTATCTTAGTCATAATATTTTTTACTGGGCTAGTTGAGCTCACCCTTTCTTTCACTGTTCTCTTCAGGAATTGAGAACGTAGCTGGGGCAAGTCGGGGAACGGAGTGATGGTTCGAATGATAGTATTAGTTAGTAGTCCTCACTATTCTATGTAATAGTGTGTTAATAAATGTAATGAGGACTCTTTTTGAGTATGAATACTCTCTAGAAGATAATATTTGTATTCAAACTCGCAGTTTATGTTTTGTCGTATTGTACACGACAGATGTAGTAGTAAGTTGTATTTATATTCTGTACTTTGTATCTGACGACCCAAGATGGGTGATGTATACCTAATTTTGGGGGCGTCACAGTTGGTATCAGAGCTTAGGGATATGATCCCTGGCTAAGATGTGAGAATAGAACTAGGAGGGGAGAGACGGGAAATTTCTTCGCTAGTATGACCTACCTAAGTTTATTTGCATGGTATTTAATTGGTCGGTCATAATATAAGGATAATATATGACATATCAATTAACTTTTATTTTGTGGAAGTATCTGAAAATGCCATCTGAGAATGTTGAGAATTGCAATGGAGCACAGGCGACTGTTGGTTCATCACATATCAATAATCAGGATAATGTGCATCAGGAAGGTGACAATCCTCATGCAAACAACAACACTGACCAGATGATGAATGATGGAATGTTCAGAAACTTTATGCAGTTCATGCAACAGCAGGCGAGAGCGGCTCCTGTCCAAATATAGGTGGAAACACTGAAAACTCTCGGACGGTCACCGCTAAACAGTTCAAGGAGCTGGGACCACCAGAGTTTAAGGGAGAGCCAAAACCACTTATAGCGGAAACATGGATAAAGCAGATTACCAAGATATTTGATGTCTTGGGATGCTCCGAGGAGCAAAAGGTTCCCTTTGCCGCCTTTATGTTGCGAGGAGAGGCAGATTACTGGTGGGAATCGATTAAGCGTACTCAACCTGCCGCACTGAAGATGTCTTGGGAGAAGTTCCAAGAGCTGTTCAATGACAAATACTTTCCCGAAAGTGTTCGTCACATGAAGGAGGTGGAGTTCATCAAATTGGAGCAGAATAATATGACCGTGTCGCAGTATGAGGCTAAATTTGCTGAGTTGTCCCGGTTTGCGTCCCACTTGGTGGATAATGAAGAGCGAATGACGCGAATGTTTTTGCGAGGTTTGAAACCTGAGATACGTCAACATCTTATTTCTCATAAACTGTGTTTGTATTCAGATGTTGTGAATAGGGCTCAGTTAGTGGAGCGCGATAACGAGTCAACGCAACTAAAAGAGAGCAGTCGACAAAATGATAATACCAGTGAGAGCAGTCATCGAAGCGGTGACAACAAGCGTGGAGGGAATCAACAGGCCAGAAATGGTAACCACTTCGGTGGTAATCATGGCCAAAACAATAAGAATGGTCATTTCAAGAAGAGGAGATTCAACAATGATGGAAAGACGTCAGCACCAGCACCCGTTGTTAAGGAAGGAGAACGACCACCTATCATATGTTTCAAATGCGGAGGGGAGGGGCACATCAGTCCAAACTGCGCGATGCCGTCTAAAGCATGTTATAATTGTGGAAGAGAAGTTCATTTAGCTCGATTTTGTCGTTTACCAAAAACAAGTTCAGCCAAGATGGAGACACCAAAGGCCGTCCCTAAAAAGTCAAAATCGGTAGTGCAAGGGAGAGCGTTTGTTGTGACCTCCCAGAAAGTAAGGAACCCGAATGAGGTCATCACGGGTAAGCTTATCATAAACTCTAACGAAGTCTATACTTTATTTGATACCGGTTCTACCCATTCTTTTATTTCTCCTACTTGCGCTCATCGATTAAATTTGATTCCGGAGAAATTAGACTTTGACTTATCTGTTGAAACTCCATTGGGAGAAACCTTCATTACATCCACGGTTTATAAGTCTTGTTTGGTTCAAGTTGGTACCCACACATTACCTGTCGATCTTATTTCATTAAAAATACTTGCATTTGACGTGATTCTAGGGATTGATTGGTTAACTACTCATCATGCAAAAATTGATTATTTTCGTAAGGTTGTTAGCTTTCATATTCCTAATCGACCTATTATGCGAATTCAAGCAACCAAACCATTAAAATCAATCGCTGTCATCTCAAGCCATAAAGCTATTCGTTTATTGAAAAACGGATGTCAAGCTTTCTTAGCTCATGTCACGGATCTAAACAAAAATACGTCAGTTTTGAATGATATTTCTATTGTTAATAAATTCCCTGACGTATTCCCTGAAGAACTTCCTGGCCTACCCCCAGAGCGTGAAATTGAATTTTGTATCGACCTTGAACCCGGTACAAAACCCATTTCCAAAGCCCCATATCGAATGGCTCCTATTGAACTTCAGGAGTTAAAGATCCAACTGCAGGAATTGTTAGACATTGGCTTTATTCGTCCTAGTACTTCTCCTTGGGGTGCTCCTGTTCTATTCGTGAAGAAGAAAGATGGAAGTATGCGACTTTGTATTGATTATCGGGAGTTGAATCATGTCACCATCAAAAATAGGTACCCATTGCCACGTATTGATGACCTGTTTGACCAGTTGCAAGGAGCACAATTCTTTTCAAAGATCGATCTTCGTTCTGGATATCATCAGCTGAAGGTTAGAACTGAGGATATTCCAAAGACGGCTTTTAGAACTCGGTACGGGCATTATGAATTCCTAGTCATGTCCTTTGGATTGACTAATGCTCCTGCTGCCTTCATGGATATGATGAACCGGGTATTCAAGGAATATTTGGATCACTTTGTGGTCGTCTTTATTGATGACATCCTTATTTATTCCAAAAGCCGTGAAGATCATGAGCAACACTTGAGGCTGGTACTCCAAAAGCTTCGTGAATACAAGCTTTATGCCAAGTTGAAGAAATGCGAGTTCTGGTTGGAGGAGGTAGCATTCCTTGGGCACGTAGTATCAAGTCGTGGAATATCGGTTGACCCGGCAAAGATTGAAGCTATTCAAAGCTGGGAGCAACCTAAATCAGTGACCGAAGTACGTAGCTTTCTTGGTTTAGCTGGTTATTATCGGAGATTCGTGGAAGGATTTTCTCGAATCGCTACTCCATTAACTCAGCTGACTCGGAAAGATACAAAGTTCGGTTGGAGCAAAGAATGTGAGAAGAGTTTTCAAGAACTCAAGAGGAGACTCATTTCAGCACCTGTTCTAACAATACCATCTGGCTCGGAGGGATTTGTCATCTACAGTGATGCTTCGAGCAAAGGGTTGGGATGCGTTCTCATGCAACATGGAAAAGTCATAGCCTATGCATCAAGACAACTCAAGGAATATGAGAGGAATTATCCTACTCATGATCTAGAGTTGGCAGCTGTTGTCTTTGCACTTAAAATTTGGAGGCATTACTTGTATGGGGAGAAGGTGGAGATCTTTACGGATCATAAAAGCCTTAAATATTTCTTCACTCAAAAGGAACTCAACATGCGACAACGACGTTGGCTTGAACTGTTGAAAGATTATGATCATACCATTCAATACCATCCTGGAAAAGCGAACGTGGTAGCTGACGCATTGAGTAGAAGATCATATGCAAGTACGAGTGCGATATTGTCAACACAAAGGCCCATTTTGTGTGATTTGCAAAGGATGGAGATAGAGTTAAAGACTCCAGGGACCCATGTGATGATGGCGAATATACGAGTAGAACCGACTTTAATCGATAAAGTTAAAGCTGCTCAAGCTACAGACCTGGAGCTGATGCGTATGAGGAAGAAAGTGCAAGAAGGTGCTATGCCGGAAGCAAGAATCGATGAAGAAGGAATACTTCGAGTCAACTCCAGACTTTGTGTTCCTAACAACCCTGATTTAAAGTATGAAATCATGATGGAGGCGCACAACACACCGTTTGCAATCCATCCTGGAAGTACCAAAATGTATCATGATCTTCGTCATACATTTTGGTGGAGCAATATGAAGAGAGAGATAGCGTTGTTTATCTCAAGGTGTCTAACTTGTCAACGAGTCAAAGCGGAGCATCAAGTACCAAAAGGTCCATTGCAACCACTTGAAATTCCAGAATGGAAGTGGGAGCACATTACCATGGATTTCGTTACCGGTCTTCCTAGGGTTTCTCAAGGTATTGATGCGATTTGGGTCATTGTTGATAGATTGACCAAGTCTGCTCATTTCTTACCGATACGAGAAACTTATACACTTGAACGTCTTGCTCGTATGTACATAAACGAGATTGTAAGACTGCATGGTATGCCAGTATCCATAGTTTCTGACCGAGACCCAAGATTCACTTCACGATTTTGGGTTAGTTTACAAAAAGCTATGGGCACGAATTTACGATTTAGTTCAGCATATCATCCTCAGACGGACGGACAATCAGAGAGGACTATTCAAACTCTTGAAGATCTATTAAGACTCTGTGTCTTTGACTTCAAGGGAAGTTGGGACAAGTTCTTACCATTGGTGGAGTTTTCCTACAACAACAGTTATCAAGCAAGTATTGGCATGGCTCCATTCGAAGCATTGTATGGAAGAAAATGTCGTTCTCCAGTATGCTGGGATGAGGTGGGTGAAGCAACGTTGTTGGGACCGGAGTTGGTACGTATGACTACAGAAAAGATTCAAACGATCCGACAACGTATAAAAACCTCACAAGATCGACAAAAGAGTTATGCTGATCTTCATCGAAAGGACGTGAATTTGATGTAGGAGATCATGTGTTCTTACGTGTTGCTCCATGGAAAGGAGTTACGAGATTTGGAAAGAGAGGAAAGCTCAATCCTCGATTCATCGGTCCATTTTTAATCCTCGATCGAGTAGGAACTGTGGCTTATAGACTCGCTTTACCGCCAAGTATGTCTCGTGTTCATAACGTTTTTCACATATCCATGTTACGTAAATATGTGGAAGACCCGAACCACATTATTGAGTTAGAACCGGACGAAATAGCGGAGGATTTGACGTATGAAGAAGTTCCTGTTCAAATCTTGGATAAGAAGGAACATATTCTACGCTCCAAGGTTATACCTCAAGTCAAAGTTTTGTGGAGAAACCACGATGTTGAGGAAATGACTTGGGAGTTAGAATCTGAAATGAAATCAAGGTATCCTTACCTCTTCGACATACCAGGTACGTACCCTAATTTCGAGGGCAAAATTTCATAAGAAGGGGAGGTTGTAAGACCCCAACTTTTATAAATAAAGATGAATTTTCTATAAATATCATTTTTGAATATTATGGAGTTAATTTGATATAATGTTATAGTTGTGGGTAATATTTATAAATTTTGCAAAGTACGCAAGTTGTTATATAATATTCGATTGGTCGGGAAATATTCGTTTTAACAAGGAATATTCGTACAACGACACAATCATTGGTGGACCCCACAACGGAATTATTGTCGGATTGAGAAAACGACAAAAATATTTTATTAAAAATAACGGCGGAAGTTTTACCATTGTTACTGTTGAACTACTCGGTAGTAAAAGTACAGTAATACGTGTGGTTGCATAGTAGCACACGGTATTGATTATTAATGCTTATGTGAGAAGTCACTCAGTTTGATTCAATTATTGTCAGTTAATAATATGAATTATTTAGCGATAATGACGTTTTGTTTTATTCGTATTATTAACGTAATAAAACAGAAACATCTTTTTATATAAAACAGAATACTTTATTAAAGTTATTCTATAAATAGAATATATTATATTTTATTTAAAAGATTTTTCTTTAAATATGGACCGTCAGATTAAAGTAATCAATCTGGACCGTTCATGGATTAGTTACTATGCATTCTATTTTTCTATAAATAGCAGCTCATTCCTTCATTATTTCTTACGAATTCACTGAACTCTAGAGAGAGAAACTATAGAGAGAAACTATAGAGAGAGAGAAAAAGAGTATTCTGCTACTTAACTACTTCCTTATTTCAGCTCTTCTTTAAAACGGTAAGGGGTGTTATTCTTTCTTATTCATGAAGAGAACTGTTGTTATTCCATTTCTTATTATTCTGTTGGAATAACCTGTATACGCGGTCTACCCTATACTTGGTGACATTCTTCTATTATTCTGTTGGAACATCCTGTCTGTGTATTTTACACCGGACCTGGTTCCGTCTTTATTATTATTCTATTGAAACATCCTGTCTGTGTGTTTTACACCGGACCTGGTTCCTTCTTTATTATTCTATTGGAACATCCCGTCTGTGTGTTTTACACCGGACCTGATTCTATTATTTATTATTCTGTCGGAATATCATGTCTGTGCGTTTACGCCGGACCTGGTTCCATTATTTATTATTCTGTTGGAATAACCTGTCTGTGCGGTCTATCGCATGCGGGTGATTTCTTTTGTTATTCCATTCTTTATTATACTCAGTTGGTTAAGTTTTAACTTCTATACTCCATGAAATTAGTGGAATATCCTTGATAATTGCGGTTTATCCAATATCTTTTCAAGAAAATATTCTTCTAAGCATTCTTGAATTTTACTCCACAAAGCAGTATCATGTTGACAATTTGGACGTTGTTAATTCTTGGATAAATTAATTCTTGAACTTGTTTTATTGAATTCTTATATCATTGTCATCATCCTCATGTTTATAAAATGTTGAAAGTCATCTGTGGCCTGTAGTGCATAGATGGACTTGGTATGATTATGACCAGGGATTATTCGGTATAATCATGACCGTAATGTTACAAATGATGTGGTAAAAGTCCTCATTGGCCCGTAGTGCATTGATGGACAGTTGTTGGCATGATCATGACCATTAATGAATACACGAATATCCTTGGCCGTAGTGCAGGGGTGATTCGATGATGTGGATTATTTTATTAAGCTGAGTCCCAGCGATAACAGTGTTGAAAAACCTTTTAAATCATAAAAGATAGTAGAGTTTATTTTCTACTTGACTCTTTTAATGGATTGCTTGTTCCGCTGCAGTTAAACTTGATGTCTATTATATTTTATCAGTTTAACATTGTTGAAGGCTAATGATAATTTATTCTGCATTATCTTAGTCATAATATTTCTTACTGGGCTAGTTGAGCTCACCCTTTCTTTCACTGTTCTCTTCAGGAATTGAGAACGTAGCTGGGGCAAGTCGGGGAACGGAGTGATGGTTCGAATGATAGTATTAATTAGTAGTTCTCACTATTCTATGTAATAGTGTGTTAATAAATGTAATGAGGACTCCTTTTGAGTATGAATACTCTCTAGAAGATAATATTTGTATTCAAACTCGCAGTTTATGTTTTATCGTATTGTACACGACAGATGTAGTAGTAAGTTATATTTGTATTCTGTACTTTATATCTGACGACCCAAGATGGGTGATGTATACCTAATTTTGGGGGCGTCACACTTTTACTGTTAAACTGTTCTGTTAAACTGTTGAAATACCCGGTGATAAAAGTACAGTAATACGTGTTGTTGCACAGTAGCACACGGTATTGCACAGTATCTCTGATTATTGATGCTTACATAAAAAGTCACTTAGTATTTCATTCAATAATTGCCACAGTAGTTGTTGTATAGTATCTCATATTATTGATTCAATTATTGTCACAATAACATTTGCACGATATTTTATATTATTAAATTAATAATTTTCACGATATAGTAACTCATATTATTGAAATGATATTTTTAGATAAGCATTATTGACAATGTCTAGAAAGTTCTGTCGAGAAAAGGGGTTAGGTTATCTAATTGTGCGCCAATAAAAAAAATTCTTATCAGAAAGCCCCATCTTTCCTGGAAACGATCTAGTTGTCAATATTGAAATCTATAATATTAATGGTGAATAATTATTGAAAAGATTAAAGATTTTGTTGATTAAAGATAAGTTAATTACAAAAGTTAAGGGGGGAATAATGCGAACTTTAAAAACTTTAGGGGTACCAAAGTGTAATTAGTTGACCAATCCATATGAACTTGAATCAACCAATCAGAGAAGAGATGATGCAAGCATGATGTAAGCATGACATCATACTTAAAGAAACACAAAGATGATGTCATTGAGGGATTAAGGTGCAATTAATGAGGTACTAAAGTGTAATTAACCTAGGTACTAAACTGTAATAAGCGGAGCCCCTAACGTACAATTATTGAAACTATTTTTTCTATAAATAGAGAGCTAAGTCCATTAGTTCTTCACCAATTCACTAAAACTATAGAGAGAGAAAAAGAGAAAAAGAAGAAGAGTATTCTGCTACTACACTATTGCAGTATCCAATCTCCTACTACGGTAGGGGTATTATGTATTTCATATTCGTAAAGGATGTCATTTTCTTCATACTCATAAGGGTTGTCATTCTATTCCTTATTAATCTTTGGGAATAACCTGTCTACGCGGATTACCGCATGCCTGGTGAATAATCATTCATATTCATTCTTTATTAAATTGTGAAAATGATTTATCTACGCGGATTACCGCATGGCGGGTAAAAATCTATTTGCAATTTCGTATATTATTTCATTTCATTTCTTAAATCTAAACTTACTATGGTAAGTATTGCTTCTATAATTCTAATCTATTCATGTCGGGGTACTATTCATGTCGGGGTACTTTGCATGACAGGGTACTATTCATTTTGTCCAAATTATCTTTGATATATGAATCTTATTCTTAAATTTAAATCCACATTTTAATCATCAGGTTGACCGTTTGGACATTCTTGACCTTTGGATAAATTAAATTATAAATATTTAATATTTGCCCTTGATCTCACTTGATTTATTCTTTATATCAATGTCTTCATCCTCATACTTATATTGTGGTGAAAGTCATCTTTGACCCGTAGTGCAAGGATGAATTGTTGATTGGTATGATTATGACTAGGAATTATGTATTGGTATAATCATGACCTTTAATGTTATAGATAAAAATTTGTGGTGAAAGTCCTCTTTGGCCCGTAGTGCATAGATGTACAGGTGTTTGACATGATCATGTCCACTTATGATACAAATGAATATTTTTGGCCCTTTGTGCAAAGATAGACTATTATTTGACATGATCATTGGTTTTACAGTTGAACATCTGATAGGTCTCATTTTCTTTTGTATATTTTGATGATAACAATTATGAAGTAATTAAATAAGTTTGTAATTTATTTAATTAAATTTTATTTTTTATCTAAACTATTTTCTAATTTTATTTGAATTGATTTTTATTGACCTTGATAATTTTAAATATCAAGTGTTAAATAAATTGATTTATATAAATATCCAAGGCAATGAGATCCTATTTTTCTTTCAAAAATGAAACCGGGGCAAAAATTATTTTATTACATGTATATATATATATATATATATATATATATATCATATAAAAATTAAAATATATGCATATATATATATATATATATATATATATATATATATATATATATATATATATATATCAGTGTGTGTGTGTGTGCGCGCGCATATATGTACTAAGTATCATATATATATATATATATATATATATATATATATATATATATATATATAAGAGTATATGCATACATATATGTGCTGGCAACTTTGAGACACTCTTTTTGGGACTAAAACCGTGTATGCTGGAAAGTTTTTTTACATGTGGTCAAAGCATTAAATCATTATGTGATTGGAAAAAGGAACGAACGGGAATTTGATTTCTTTTCGTTGAGCAATCCGTGTGATCCAAATTCATCCTAACCATTGATTTTAAAATTAAGCAATCCCAACCTTTCATTCAAAATCAGATTTCGAAAATTCCCATTTTTTCCCTGACTTCAAAATTCTATAAATATGGAGTCTTTCATTCATTTGATTTTCACCAATTCACTTGAAAAGAAAAGCTTACTCTCCTTGCCTACATACTCTCTCTAAAGCTTTCTATCTCTTCTTACAAAAGTTCTGATTATTTGAACAGGAAATTGGTCCAAGTAATTGAGATAAGTTGTTTGAGTTAACTTAGTTGAATTATTTCTTACTTGCCTTATATTTATAGATATACGAATATAAATTGTTATACACAATTTTATATATCTATATTTTATCTATTTATCAAATAAAAAGATACTTGGACGCCACAAGGCTACAGAGATACACCTCTACTAAGAGGAATTCGAACCGTACGATTCCTTATAGTCTTAAGTAACTTTTTATTGATATTATTTATATAAATATCGTAAAATAGATACGACACTTGATAGTTCAAAATGACACTGAGATATTCCTTCAAATAGAGTAAATTATCCAAACGGGATTTGAAAATCGTAGTGATCTATTGAAAATATTTATATAAATATCAATTGTGAGAATATACATTTTGTCATACTTAGACGCCACAAGGCTACGGAGATATTTCTCTTAAGTGAGGGAATCGAACCGTACGATTCCTTATAGTACTAAGTGACTTTATTTATAAAATCACATAATTGATAAAATATTGTTATATATTATCTGAGTTAAACAAGCATATTTGTTATATCAATTTGTGCTTAACTGATTTAATTATTATACTTGATAAACATTGTTTAAATTGATTTATTCTTTTTATATACAAGTATTGAAACATAAAATCATTCGTATAATACATGTTAAAGAATATCTGGAAAAAAAAATCTTTTTAAATCCATAGAAAAACACTCTTTATTATAAAGAATAAATAATTCTTTATAAATTGAATTAAAATTATTTATCTGCTTATACAGAAGTATCTTTGAGCATAAGCTGTAACTTACTTATTTGCTTATTCAAGAAGCATTTCTCACTCAAAACATAAAAGTTATTTAAACTTTTATAACTGTGCATAAATTACATATTTGCTTACTCAGAAACATTATTTGATCGAAACATAAATTACTATATGCTTACAAAGAAGCATATTTTCTCAACTATAAAAGTTTTTGAAATTTTATAAATATATTTGCTCTTTAATTGATATCTGCTTATTTAAGAAGCATCCATCTGTACTAAATTCTTATATGCTTATTTTAGAAGCACATTGTTGTTAAATCCTTTGTAATAAGAGAGAAGATCAGAGTTAGTTTATTTTATGTACTTGTGAGAAAGACGAGTAATTCTTCGACCAAGACCAGAGTCTTAGATAGGTCAGCTGGGAGTTGGGTTTCTAGTGAACTTGTGAGGTGAAGAAGAGGCTGTTGTTTCAAGACCAGATCATAGAATAGAACTGAACTCAAAAGAAGGAACAACTAAACTTAAGGAGGGAGCGGGGAGCTTACTGTCCAAAATAGATTAGTTGGGAATAGTTGAAAGTTTGTCTATAAAACATTGTAAAGGCTTCTCCGCCTGTTAAAAGAGTTTTTATTACTGATATTAATAGGATCTCAAGTTCCAAGTAGGAACTTGAGACTAGACGTAGCAACATACCAGGGGTGTATGTTGTGAACCAGATAACTCTCTGTGCATTGTGTGATTGAATTTTTACTGACTTGCATGCTAATTTCTAACACCGAAAATTAATTATTAAAAAATTCGAAAAGGCCTAATATAATTTTTAATATGTAATAATCTATTTAACCCCCCTTCTACATTATTATTGGACTTTCAACATCTTTGACCCGTAGTGCAAAGTTAGATAATTGATTGACATGATCATGACCACTGATGATAAAAATGAATATCTTTGGCCCGTAGTGCAAAGATAGTGTATTGTTTGGCATGATCATTGGTTTTACAGCTGAACATCTTTGGCCCGTAGTCCAAAAATAGACAATTGATTGGTATGATCATGACCATTGATATTATAGTTGAATATCTTTGGCTCGTAGTGCAAAGATAAACAATTTATTGGTATGATCATAACCATTTTTGTTACATTTGAATGTCTTTGGTGTAGGGTGTAAAGACGATATGATTACTGAGTGCCTTTAGCCTTTGTGGCAAGAACATTGAGTGAAAGTTCTATTAAGCCTTTGTGGCAAGGAGAAACTGTGACGCCCCCAAAATAGGTATACAACACCCATTCTGAGTCGCCAGAATACATGGTACAGAAACAACTACATCTTTATTATTACAACACAAGAACTGTGAGTTTAAATACAAATATTGTCATTTAGACAATATCCACACTCAAATAAGTCCTCATTACAATTATTGATACATTATTTCACAAAAATGGTGAGGACTACTAAAGTAACTTCTAGAACCATCATTCCATACCCCGACTAGTACTCGCTACATTCTCGCCTCCTGAGAAAAATGGAACAAAAAGGAAAAGGGTGAGCTCAACTAGCCCAGTAAAGAACATTATGACTAAGATAATACAGAACAAATTATCGTTAGTCTTCAACAGGGAAAAATCTAATAGAATACAATAGACAACAAGTTTTAAATCAATAACTGCAGCGGAAACAACAAACCATTAGAAGAGTCAAGTAGAGAATGAGTTCTACTATCTTCTAAGATTTAAAAGTCCATCATCAATATTTTATCCCTGTAACAGCAATCAATAACCATCTTTAATCAAATATTCATCTTTGCACTACAGGCCAAAGATATTTATTTGTATCACCAGTCGGTCATGTTCATCTCAACACCTGTTCATCTTTGCACTACGGGCCAAAGATATTCATCAGTTAATCATTCATCTTTGCACTACGGCCAAAGATATTCAGTAATATCATCATTTAGGACTGAGGATGATGAAAAATATCTTAAAAAAAAAAACGAATCCAGTGAAACAAAATAACAAATATTAAGGATTCGTATTTCGATTTATCCATGTCCAAAAATACCTTATAATTATTCATAGTGAAGTAGAATTCAAGAATGATCAAAACATGGATACAATCAAAGCTAGTACCCAGAATAGATATTTTGGACGAAAAGAAGAAAATTTTATTTTTTGATGAATAGTAACTCGTGAATAGTAACTCGTGAATAGTAACTCATGAATAGTAACCCCGACGTGAAAAGTTCCAAATTTGATAAAAATTTCTAACCAATATTTCGGCATAATGATATTGAAGAAATAATATCATTTTTGAATAAAATAACATCCCTTACCTCGTAAAGACAGTACTTTTGGTCGGAATACCGGTATAAGGCTGAAAGACACTTGCTCTGATGAATAGAAACTCTCAAAGTATCTAAATACTCACAAAATACACTCAATAATCTAGAGAGATAAAGAGAAAAAACTTGTTTCTGGTGTGATTTTCAATTCTAACTTAGCCCTCTATTTATAGGAAAATGTTAGCACGCCGAAGCAGACTTAACCTGCAACCTGATGGCTTTACCTGCTACTATTTCCACCCACCACATTTGAATAAAAATCTCAGCACATTTCTTCACCAACCAAGAGTGGGGCCCACCAATTCTAGAGTTTTCTACCAAAATGATTAACTCCGAAAATTCAACAATTTCTGAACCAGTCATCTCGTAAAATTCATAATAAATCATACATTCATTTTTAACGGTTCAAAATTTGTGGACATATACTCAACTTATATATGTATAACATATCCAAAAATTACCACGATCCAACGGTCGGATTAAAAATTATAACCCCCACAAAATATCTCAAAAACCCTGATTTTTAATACCTCCATTCCGACAAAAATACTGATAAAAACCTCAACATTAACTCCTTCATTTTTAACCACAAAAATATATCCCTCATTTATATCCACAAAAAATAAATATTTCCTTATCATATGAATCAATAATTAATTATTCACAAATAATATTACAGAATCACATTTATGACAACCAGGCCGTTCCCAGGAAAGAAGGGGCTTTCCAATAAGGATTTCTCCTTACTGGCGCGCAATTAGATGACCAAACCTCTCCTTAGACAGAACTTTCTAGACATTGCCAATAATGTTATCTAATAATATTATTCAAATAATATGAATTATTGATCTGATAATGGGAAATACTGTGTAGTGACAATTATTGAAACAACAGTAATATAAAATATCAACGCAGCAATTATTGAATCAATAAAATAAAATACTGAACAGTAATTACTGTAACCATTATTGAGTAGTGTCTTCTTACGTAAGAATCAATAATTAGTGCAATACAGTGCGCTACTGTGTAACAACGCGTATTACTGTGTTTTAACCACCGGGTATTCCAACAGTATTAACGGTAACAACTACGCCATTATTAATAAACAACATATACTTGTCGTTTTCTTCATCCAATCGCTTTCCGTTATGGGGCCCACAAAAGACTGCGCCGTCGTACGAATATTCCCCGACAGGAAGAATATTCCACGACCAAACGAATATTCCCCGACAACAATGAATATTTTATAACCACCTGCTTATTTGAAATATTTTGCACATTTTACCCATAAGTAACCTCATTAATCAATTTAACACTTACTATTTCAAAATAATAAATAAAGGAAATTTAAATTTTATTTATTAATAATTTGGGGTCTTACAACCTCCCCTTCTTATGAAATTTCGTCCTCGAAATTGACGTACGTACCTGGTGTTTCGAAAAAATGAGGATACCTCGCTTTTATTTCCGTTTTCAACTCCCAGGTCATTTCCTCAATAGCATGGTTTCTCCACAAAACTTTAACTTGTGGTATGACCTTCGTGCGTAGGACATGCTCCTTTCTATCCAAGATCTTGACAGGTACCTCTTCGTACGTTAAGTCTTCAGCTATCTCGTCCGGTTCTAACTCAATAACGTGGTCTGGGTCTTTCACATATTTACGTAACACAGATATATGAAAAACATTATGAACACGAGACATACTTGGAGGTAACGCGAGTCTATAGGCCACATTTCCTACTCGGTCAAGAATCTGAAATGGACCAATAAATCGTGGATTGAGCTTTCCTCTCTTCCCAAATCTTGTAACTCCTTTCCATGGAGCCACACGCAACAATACATGATCCCCAATGTCAAATTCCACGTCCTTTCGATGAAGATCTGCATAACTCTTTTGTCGATCCTGTGCCGTTTGTATACGTTGTCGAATCGTTTGGATCTTCTCTGTAGTTATGCGTACCAACTCTGGTCCCAACAATGTTGCTTCACCCACCTCGTCCCAGCATACTGGAGAGCGACACTTTCGTCCATATAATGCTTCAAATGGGGCCACACCTATACTTGCCTGATAACTGTTATTGTAAGAGAATTCCACCAATGGTAGGTACTTATCCCAACTCCCTTTAAAATTTAGGACACAAAGTCTTAATAGATCTTCAAGAGTTTGAATAGTCCTCTCTGATTGTCCGTCCGTTTGAGGATGGTATGCCGAACTAAATCGTAAATCTGTGCCCATATCTTTTTGCAAGCTAACCCAAAATCTTGAAGTGAATCTTGGGTCACGATCCGAAACTATGGATACTGGCATGCCATGCAGTCTCACAATCTCATCTACGTATATACGAGCAAGACGTTCAAGGGAATAAGTCTCCCGTATCGGCAAGAAATGAGCAGACTTGGTTAATCTATCAACAATAACCCAAATAGCATTTATGCCTTGAGAAACCGTGGGAAGACCCGTAACGAAATCCATGGTAATGTGTTCCCACTTCCATTTCAGAATCTCAAGTGGTTGCAATGGACCCTTTGGCACTTGATGTTCCGCCTTTACACGTTGACAAGTTAAACACATCGAGATAAACTTTGCAATCTCTCTCTTCATATTATTCCACCAAAATGTATGTCGAAGATCACGATACATTTTGGTACTTCCAGGATGGATTGCAAATGGTGTATTGTGTGCTTCCATCATGATCTTGTACTTCAAATCAGAATTGTTAGGAACACAAAGTCTGGAGTGGACTCGAAGTATTCCTTCTTCATCGATTCTTGCTTCTGGAATAGAACCTTCTTGCACTTTCTTCTTCATACGTATCAGCTCTATGTCCGTAGCTTGAGCAGCTTTAACTTTATCGATTAAAGTCGGTTCTACTCGTATATTTGATATCATCATGTGGGTACTTGGAGCCTTCATCTCTATTCCTATCCTTTGTAAGTCATACAAAATGGGCCTTTGTGTTAACAACATTGCACTCGTACCCGCATATGATCTTCTACTCAATGCGTCAGCTACTACGTTTACTTTTTCAGGATGATATTGGATGGTATGATCGTAATCTTTCAATAGCTCGAGCCAACGTCGCTGCCGCATGTTGAGTTCCTTTTGGGTGAAAAAATATTTGAGGCTTTTATGATCTGTATAGATCTCCACTTTCTCCCCATACAGGTAGTGTCTCCAGATCTTCAACGCAAAAACTACTGCTGCCAACTCCAAATCATGAGTAGGATAATTCCTCTCATATTCTTTGAGTTGTCGCGAGGCATAGGCTATGACTTTCCCATGTTGTATGAGAACACATCCTAACCCTTTGCCTGAAGCATCACTGTAGATAACAAATCCATCCGAACCAGATGGTATTGTTAGAACAGGTGCCGAAATGAGTCTCCTCTTAAGCTCTTGAAAACTCTTCTCGCATTCCTCGCTCCATACGAATTTGATATCTTTCCGAGTCAGCTGAGTTAACGAGGTAGCGATTCGAGAAAACCCTTCCACGAATCTCCGATAATAACCAGGTAAACCCAAAAAGCTACGTACTTCGGTCACCGTCTTTGGTTGCTCCCAACTTTGTATTGCTTCAATCTTCGCCGGGTCAACAGATACTCCATGTTTTGACACCACGTGCCCTAGGAAAGCTACTTCCTCAAGCCAGAACTTGCATTTCTTCAACTTAGCATATAACTTATTTTCACGCAGCCTTTGGAGTACCAGCTTCAAATGATGCTCATGATCTTCACGGCTTTTGGAATATATGAGGATGTCATCAATAAAGACAACAACGAACTGATCCAAATAATCCTTGAATACTCGGTTCATCATATCCATGAAAGCCGCAGGAGCATTAGTCAATCCAAAAGACATGACTAGGAACTCATAATGCCCGTACCGAGTTCTGAAGGCAGTCTTTGGAATATTCTCAGTTTTAACCTTCAGCTGATGATATCCAGAACGAAGATCGATCTTTGAAAAGAATTGTGCTCCTTGTAACTGGTCAAACAGGTCATCAATACGAGGTAGCGGATACCTATTCTTAATAGTGACATGGTTTAATTCCCGGTAATCAATACAAAGTCGCATACTCCCGTCTTTCTTCTTTACAAATAAAACAGGAGCACCCCAAGGAGATGTACTAGGACGAATGAAACCGATGTCCAACAACTCTTGTAGTTGGACCTTTAACTCCTGAAGTTCAATAGGAGCCATTCGATATGGGGTTTTAGAAATGGGCTTTGTACCAGGTTCAAGATCAATAAAGAATTCAATTTCTCGTTCCGGGGGTAGACCGGGAAGTTCTTCAGGAAATACGTCAGGAAAGTCAATAACAACAGGAATATTATTCAAATTTGACGTGTCTTTATTCAAATCCATAACATGGGCTAAGAAAGCTTGTCATCTATTTTTTAATAAACGAATGGCTTTATGGCTTGATATAACAGTGATTGATTTTAATGGCTTAGTTTTTTGATTTCGTACAACAGGTTGGTTAGGAATATGAAAACTAACAACCTTACGAAAATAATCAATTTTGGCATGATGAGTAGTTAGCCAATCAATCCCTAAAATCACATCAAAAGCAAGTATCTTTAAAGAGATAAGGTCAACAGGTAAGGTGATGGTGCCAACTTGGATCACACAAGATTTATAAACAGTGGATGTGATGAAAGTTTCTCCTAACGGAGTCTCCACAGATAAATCAAAGTCTAACTTCTCCGGAGTCAAGTTTAAACGTTGAGCACAAGCAGGAGAGATAAAAGAATGGGTAGAACCGGTATCTAATAAGGTATAAACTTCGCATGAATTTATGATTAGCTTACCCGTGATCACCTCGTTTGGGTTCCTCGCATGTTGACCAGACACGACAAACGCTCTTCCAGGAACCGTTGACTTGATCTTTTCTGGGATAGCTTTTTGAGTCACCATCCCCGCTGGACTTAGTTTTGCTATAGTGCAATCTCGAGCGATATGTCCTTCCTTTCCACAATTATAACATACCTTAAACTGTTGTGGGCAGTTTGGGCTGATATGTCCTTCTTTTCCGCACTTATAGCATATAATCGGTGGTCGTTCTCCTCCCTTGGAACCAGTTGCTGCTGGTGCTGACGTCTTCGTATTGTCATTGTTGAATCTCCTCTTTTTAAAATCTCCTCCCGACTCGCTTCTTCTATTTTCATAGCCACGATTACCACCAGAGTGGTTGCCGTTCTTGTCTGTATTTTTCTTTCTCCGCTGGTTATCATTGTTCTGATGACTGCTGTCACCGATATGATCCTGGTTGTGGTCCCTCAGTTGACCGTACTCATTATCTCGCTCTAATAATTGAGCCCTGTTGACAACATCTGAATAGAGAGAAAATTTATGAGAAATGAGATATTGACGTATGCCGGGTTTCAAACCTCTCAAAAACATCCTCGTCATACGTTCCTCATTCTCCACCAAATGAGGTGCAAACCTGGACAACTCTGCAAACCTCGCCTCGTACTGAGACACCGTCATGTTATTCTGCTCCAGTCTAATAAACTCTACCTCCTTCATATGACGAATACTTTCAGGAAAGTACTTGTCATTGAACAGTTTCTGAAATGTCTCCCAAGACATGCTGAGTGCGGTTGGATGGGTACGCTTCACAGACTCCCACCAGTAATCTGCCTCGCCACGGAACATAAAGGTGGCGAATGGAACCTTCTGTTCCTCCGTGCATCCCAAGACATCGAATATCTTGGTAATTTGCTTGACCCACGTTTCCGCCATGATCGGATCCGGCTTTCCCTTAAATTCTGGTGGTCCCAATTCTTTGAACTGTTTGGCTGTGACAAACCGTGAATTGCTATCATTTCCTCCTGTATTTTGAACACGAGTCTCCCTCGTCTGGTTTTGCATGAATTGCAAAAAACTTCTAAACATTCCATCATTCATCATCTGCTCATTGGTGTTGTTCACAGGAGGAACATTGCCAGCCTGTTGCACGTTCTCCTCGTTGGTAAGCACCGGTGTCTCCACGGTCTCATTTACTCCACTGTTAACATTCTCAGTCGACATTCTCAAATACTGCCATAGAACAAGGGTTAATTAAATAAATTAACAAATCACATAATACCCCTATATTATGACTGACCAATAAATAAGCTTAGGTAGGACACACTAGCGAAAGATTTATTCGTCTCCCCCCTCCTAGTTCTATTCCCCGATCTCCGCCAGAGATCATATCCCTAAGCTCTGATACCAACTGTGACGCCCCCAAAATAGGTATACAACACCCATTCTGAGTCGCCAGAATACATGGTACAGAAACAACTACATCTTTATTATTACAACACAAGAACTGTGAGTTTAAATATAAATATTGTCATTTAGACAATATCCACACTCAAATAAGTCCTCATTACAATTATTGATACATTATTTCACAAAAATGGTGAGGACTACTAAAGTAACTTCTAGAACCATCATTCTATACCCCGACTAGTACTCGCTACATTCTCGCCTCCTGAGAAAAATGGAACAAAAAGGAAAAGGGTGAGCTCAACTAGCCCAGTAAAGAACATTATGACTAAGATAATACAGAACAAATTATCGTTAGTCTTCAATAGAGAAAAATCTAATAGAATACAATTGACAACAAGTTTTAAATCAATAACTGCAGCGGAAACAACAAACCATTAGAAGAGTCAAGTAGAGAATGAGTTCTACTATCTTCTAAGATTTAAAAGTCCATCATCAATATTTTATCCCTGTAACAGCAATCAATAACCATCTTTAATCAAATATTCATCTTTGCACTACAGGCCAAAGATATTTATTTGTATCACCAGTCGGTCATGTTCATCTCAACACCTGTTCATCTTTGCACTACGGGCCAAAGATATTCATCAGTTAATCATTCATCTTTGCACTACGGCCAAAGATATTCAGTAATATCATCATTTAGGACTGAGGATGATGAAAAATATCTTAAAAAAAAAAACGAATCCAGTGAAACAAAATAACAAATATTAAGGATTCGTATTTCGATTTATCCATGTCCAAAAATACCTTATAATTATTCATAGTGAAGTAGAATTCAAGAATGATCAAAACATGGATACAATCAAAGCTAGTACCCAGAATAGATATTTTGGACGAAAAGAAGAAAATTTTATTTTTTGATGAATAGTAACTCGTGAATAGTAACTCGTGAATAGTAACTCATGAATAGTAACCCCGACGTGAAAAGTTCCAAATTTGATAAAAATTTCTAACCAATATTTCGGCATAATGATATTGAAGAAATAATATCATTTTTGAATAAAATAACATCCCTTACCTCGTAAAGACAGTACTTTTGGTCGGAATACCGGTATAAGGCTGAAAGACACTTGCTCTGATGAATAGAAACTCTCAAAGTATCTAAATACTCACAAAATACACTCAATAATCTAGAGAGAGAAAGAGAGAAAACTTGTTTCTGGTGTGATTTTCAATTCTAACTTAGCCCTCTATTTATAGGAAAATGTTAGCACGCCGAAGCAGACTTAACCTGCAACCTGATGGCTTTACCTGCTACTATTCCCACCCACCACATTTGAATAAAAATCTCAGCACATTTCTTCACCAACCAAGAGTGGTGCCCACCAATTCTAGAATTTTCTACCAAAATGATTAACTCCGAAAATTCAACAATTTCTGAACCAGTCATCTCGTAAAATTCATAATAAATCATACATTCATTTTTAACGGTTCAAAATTTGTGGATATATACTCAACTTATATATGTATAACATATCCAAAAATTACCACGATCCAACGGTCGGATTAAAAATTATAACCCCCGCAAAATATCTCAAAAACCCTGATTTTTAATACCTCCATTCCGACAAAAATACTGATAAAAACCTCAACATTAACTCCTTCATTTTTAACCACAAAAATATATCCCTCATTTATGTCCACAAAAAATAAATATTTTCTTATCATATGAATCAATAATTAATTATTCACAAATAATATTACAGAATCACATTTATGATAACCAGGCCGTTCCCAGGAAAGAGGGGGCTTTCCAATAAGGATTTCTCCTTACTGGCGCGCAATTAGATGACCAAACCTCTCCTTAGACAGAACTTTCTAGACATTGTCAATAATGTTATCTAATAATATTATTCAAATAATATGAATTATTGATCTGATAATGGGAAATACTGTGTAGTGACAATTATTGAAACAACAGTAATATAAAATATCAACGCAGCAATTATTGAATCAATAAAATAAAATACTGAACAGTAATTACTGTAACCATTATTGAGTAGTGCCTTCTTACGTAAGAATCAATAATTGGTGCAATACAGTGTGCTACTGTGTAACAACGCGTATTACTGTGTTTTAACCACCGGGTATTCCAACAGTATTAACGGTAACAACTACGCCGTTATTAATAAACAACATATACTTGTCGTTTTCTTCATCCAATCGCTTTCCGTTATGGGGCCCACAAAAGACTGCGCCGTCGTACGAATATTCCCCGACAGGAAGAATATTCCACGACCAAACGAATATTCCCCGACAACAATGAATATTTTATAACCACCTGCTTATTTGAAATATTTGCGCATTTTACCCATAACTAACCTCATTAATCAATTTAACACTTACTATTTCAAAATAATAAATAGAGGGAATTTAAATTTTATTTATTAATAATTTGGGGTCTTGCAGAAACTGTTGACTTACATTACTATAAACATAAATTATGAATTTAACTATAATATTTGGTGGTTCAAGTGAAGACATGTGATGAAAGTTCTTTTTGTCTTGGGTACAACAAAAAACTGTTGATGGGTATTACTGAAATGAAATATTAATGATGGACTTTTAATTTGAAGGAGATAGTAGACATTATATTCTACTTGACTCATCTAATGGATTGTTGATTCCGCTGCAATTATGGTTAAACACTTTTGTCATCTACCATATGTTCTAAATATATGATTTATTACTGATGAAAGTTATTGATAATTTGATTATCTTTAGTCATAATATTCTTTACTGTGCTATTTGTAAGACCCCGAATTTTATGAAATAAAAGTATTCAAATTTTCATATAGTAAATGGTTAAATTGATAAAAGAATAAAGTTAAGGGTGATATGTGAAAATTTTACAAAGTAAGCAAGTGGTCATAAAATATTCGTTTGGTCGGGGAATATTCTTTTTTATCATAGAATATTCGTACGACGACACAATCATTGGTGGACCTCACAACGGAATGACAGTCGGATATAGAAAGCGACAAAAATAATTTTTTTATAAAAATAACGACAAAAACTTTTACCATTAACTGTTGAAATACCCGGTGATAAAAGTATTAATACACGTTGTTGTACAGTAGCACACGGTATTGTACATTATCTCTAATTATTGATGCTTACTTAAGAAGTCACTCAGTTTTATTCAATTATTGCCACAGTAGTTGTTGCATAATATCTCATATTATTAATTCAATTATTGTCACAGTATCATCTGCACAATATTTTATAGTATTAAATCAATAATTGAGATGATACATTTATTCATATTATTATTTGTATTATTGACAATGTCTAGAAAATTCTGTCGAGAAAAGGGGTTAGGTTATTTAATTGTGCACCAATAAGGAGAAATCCTTATTTAAAAGCCCCCACTTTCTTGAGAATTATCTGATTGTCAATATTACAAGTTATGATATTAATGATGAATAATTGATGAAAGATTAAAAATGTACGTGTTTATAGAAGATAAGTGATTTTTGCTAAATATTTATTCAATTTTTGATATAAATAGAGGGATTTTTCATGAAGCATTTGTTGTAAGTTTTGTTTATTACATGGATCCACACTTACTCATTTTTTAAAATCGCCGGTAGAAAGTTATCTCAGTTTTATTTTATTATTATTATAATAGTAATAAAACAGAAAACTTTTTATATAAAACAGAATACTTTTTATATTATATATAAAGTTATTTGTTTTATTAGATTATAAATATAATATATTATATTTTATATAAAGTTTTTTTTATTAGAATATTTTATTGCACAATGATGAATAGTAAAAATCAAAAAATTCGCTGAAATCTTCCGCGAACTTCGCCCCTGAATTTTTTTATTGTGTGTCCAAATAGTGCTCTGCCATTCTTCTATAAATAAGATACTTAGTTAAGAAATGAAAATCACACCAGAATCAGAGAATTTTTCTTTTATAATATTGTGCGTATTTTTTTCTAGTATAAGGATACTTTGAGTGTAACAAATAGTGCAAGATTTCTACAAGAATATCTCCGCTATACCAGTAAGAATTAGTCTCTTACTAAGGTAATGAGTATTATTTATTTCATATTTGTAAAAGATATTATTTTTCGTATTCGTAAGGAATATTATTTTCGTTCAATATTCGTAAGAAATATTATTTTTGTTCAATATTCGTAAGAGATATTACATTCGTTCAATATTCGTAAGGAATATTATTTTCGTTCAATATTCGTAAGGGATATTATTTTCGTCCATTATTCGTAAGAAATATTATTTTCTTCCATACTCTATAGTATGTAAGTAATATTATTTCGTTTCATATTCCTAAATCTACACTTATTTTGATAAGTATTGCTTCTATAATCCCTGAAATTAGTATAATATCATTGAGTTTTGCGCTTTATCTAGTATCGTTTTATTGGAATATTGGTCTGAACTTTCTTATGAAATTTTAATATTTTCATTCGAAGTACTATTAACGGGTTACTATTCATACGATATTATTCGCGACAAAATTGGTTTATTTTCTGTCCAAATTATTTTTGATACATTAATATCATTCTTGAATTTTACTCCACAATTCGTTATCTTGTTGACAATTTGGACATTCTTGAATTCTGAATAAATTGAATTATAAATTTTTAATATTTATCTTTGATCTCACTTGATTGATTCTTATATCATTGTCATCATTCTCATATTTATATTGTGGTGAAAGTCATCTTTGCCCCGTAGTGCATAGATGGACTATTGATTGGTATGATTATGACTAAGAATTGTGTAGTGGTATAATTATGACCTGTAATGTTATAGAAAAATGATGTGGTAAAAGTCATCTTTGGCCCGTAGTGCATAGATGGACTGTTGATTGATATGATTATAACCAAGAATTGTGTATTGGTATAATCATGACCTGTAATATTACAGATAAATGATGTAGTAAAAGTCATCTTTGTCCCGTAGTGCATAGATGGACTGTTGATTGGTATGATTATGACCACGAATTGTGTATTGGTATAATCATGACATGTAATGTTACAGACAAATAATGTGGTAAAAGTCATCTTTGGCCCGTAGTGCATAAATAGAATGTTGATTGGTATGATTATGACCAGAAATTATGTAGTGGTATAATTATGATCTGTAATGTTATAGACAAATGATGTGGTAAAAGTCATCTTTGGTCCGTAATGCATAGATGGACTATTGACTAGTATGATTATGACCAGAAATTGTGTAGTGGTATAATCATGATGTGATGCCCCCAAAATAGGTATACATCACCCATTCTGAATCGCCAAATACATGGTACAAAATATAAATACAAACTTAATTATACAACATGAGCTGAGAGTTTTTACATGAATATTATCTAGTAGACAGTATTCAAACTCAAATGGAGTCCTCATTACAATTATTATCACACTATTTTATAAAATAGTGAGGACTACTACAGCCACCATCCCAGACCGTCGCTCCATTCTCCGATAAGTCCCGACTATGTTCTCATTTCCTGAAGAGAACAATGAAAGCAAAAGAGTGAGCTCAACTAGCTCAGCAAGAAATATTATGACTAAGATAATGCAGAATAAATTATCGTTAGCCTTCAACAGTGTTAAACTAATAAACAACAAGTTTAACTGCAGCGGAACAAGCAATACATTAGAAGAGTCAAGTAGAGCATGATATCTACTATCTTCTATGATTTAAAAAGTTTATCAATAATTTTACCGCTGAGACTCAACTTAATAAATAGTATCACAACCACGAATTATCCATGCACTACGGGCCAAGGATATTTGTGTTTTCACTAATGGTCTTGATTATACCAGTAACTGTCCATCAATGCACTACGGGCCAATGAGAACTTTTACCACATCATTTATAACATTACAGGTCATGATTATACCGAATGATCCCTGATCATAATCATACCAATCAACAATCTATCTATGCACGTAAGCCAAAGATGACTTTCATAACAATATAAGCATAATGATGATGACAATGATATAATAATTCAATTAAAAGAAAGTAAAAGATAAATTTTTAAAGATTTATAACTTAATTTATTCAGAATTCAATAATG
Source organism: Panax notoginseng (assembly GCA_016801055.1). Lineage (NCBI taxonomy): Eukaryota > Viridiplantae > Streptophyta > Magnoliopsida > Apiales > Araliaceae > Panax > Panax notoginseng. Next base: position 191,730,497 of record CM029015.1, on the reverse strand, counting down.
TCCAAATTGACAACATGATACTGCTTTGTGGAGTAAAATTCAAGAATAATATTGTATCAAAAATAATTTGGACAACAAAAAAATTAATTTTTATCATGAATAGTTTTTAGGTGAATAGTACCCCATGAATAGTACTTTGTGAATAGTACTTTGTGAATAGTACTTTATGAATAGTACCCGTGAATAGTACTTTGTGAATTGTACTCCGTAAATAGTATTTCGGCATGAAAAGATCAATAATTATCAAGAATGCTTAAAATAATATTTCTATGAAAATATATTAGATGACGTGCAAATATCAAGGATATTCTACTAATTTCACGGAGTATAGAAGCAATACTTTTAACAGAATGAGTGTAGAATTGAATACGAAACGAAATAATATTACTCACATACTACAGAGTATGGAAGAAAATATTATTTCTTACGATTACTGAACAAAAATAATATCCCTTACCTTAGAAGAAGACTGAATAATAGAATAGTAAAGTAGCAGAATACTCTTCTTCTTTCTTTCTATAGCTTCTCTCTCTATAATTGTTCTTGTAAGTCTTAGTGAATTGGTGAGAATGAAAGAAGAATGAGCTTCTATTTATAGGAAAACATAGTTTTAATAATTGCACGTTTTGGGACTCGAATTATTACAGTATAGTACCTTCATCTTTTTCTCCATTTTTAATTTAGTGCTACAAGTATTATCAAACTTGCACCACCTCCTCTAATAGTACATGCATGTGAATCAATAGTGCATGCATGTGAATCAATATTTCTATTCATGTGAACAAATAGTTATATGTATGTGAACTAATAGTAATTAATTACTCATTTATCTGATTAATTACCCGTTTGGTTAATTTAACATCTAGAAATCAATTATTATCGAAATAAATATCGATTTCTACTAACACTAATAATTCCAACACAATAGAAATATCAATTTCATCTTTAATTAACATGAACTTATTCATTATTAATATTATAACTCACAATATTTAACAATCAGATCATTCCCAGGAAAGAAGGGGTTTTTTGATTAAGATTTCTCTCTATTGGTGCGCAATTAGGTGTCCAAACCTCTCCTCGACAGAACTTTCTAGACATCTTTAATATTACAAATAATAATATGAATAATATTTTCGTTTCAATTATTGATTTAATAATATAAAATATTATGCAGATGATACTGTGACAATAATTGAATTAATAATATAAGAAATATTATGCAGCAATTACTGTAGCAATAGTTGAGTATAACTGAGTGATTTCTCACGTAAGCATCAATAATCAATACTGTGTGCTACTATGCAACCACGCGTATTACTGTACTTTTACTACCGGATAGTTCAACAGTAAAACTTTTGCCGTTATTTTTATAAAAAGATATTTCTGTCATTTTCTAACTCCGACAATACTTTCGTTGTGGGGTCCACCAATGATTGTGTCGTCGTACAAATATTTCTTATTAAAACGAATATTTCCCGACCAATCGAATATTTTAAAACCACTTCCTTACTTTGTAAAATTTATAAATATTACCCACAACTATAATATTATATCAAATCCACACCATAATATTCAAAAATATATTTTGAGAAGAATTAATCTTTATTCATAAAAGTTGGGGTCTTACACTTGACCTGTAATGTTACAGACAAATGTTGTGGTGAAAGCCCTCTTTGACCCATAGTGCAAAGATGGACTGTTGATTATTGGTTTTACAGTTGCATGTCTTTGGCCGTAGTGCAAAGATGAACTTTTGATTTACATGATTATAAATATGAATTGTGAATTTAACTATAATCCTTGGTGGTTCAGGTGAAGACGGGTGATGAGAGTTCTCTTTATCTTGGGTACAACAAAGAACTGTTGATGAGTATTACAGGAATGAAATATTAATGATGGACTTTTAATTTGGAGGAGATAGTAGACATTATATTCTACTTGACTCTTCTAATGGATTGTTGATTTCACTGCAATTATGGTTGAAAACTTTTATCATCTACCATATGTTCTAAATATCTAATTTATTACTGATAAAGGCTATTGATAATTTAATTATCTTTAGTCATAATAATCTTTACTGGGCTATTTGTACTCACCCTTTTACTTCACAATTCATTTCAGGTAGTAAGAGTGTAGCTGGGTCGAGCGGGGATAACATGGGAATAGTGTGATGGTCCGAGACTGTGGAAGTTTCTCAATAAATTATAAAACAACATGATAATATATAATTGTATTAAGGACTTAAGATGTGTGTGTCGTATTTTATACGTCACTTAATAATTGATTTTGGTGAACAATAATAGGGTGATGAGAACCCGACTTTGAGCGTAAAAAATGCACCCCATTAGAATGAGGATGATATAATTGAACTAAGAGCTTAAAGTGTAAGACCCCAAATTATTAATAAATAAAATTTAAATTCCCTCTATTTATTATTTTAAAATAGTAAGTGTTAAATTGATTAATGAGGTTAGTTATGGGTAAAATGCGCAAATATTTCAAATAAGCAGGTGGTTATAAAATATTCATTGTTGTCGGGGAATATTCGTTTGGTCGTGGAATATTCTTCATGTCGGGGAATATTCGTACGACGGCGCAGTCTTTTGTGGGCCCCATAACGAAAAGCGATTGGATGAAGAAAACGACAAGTATATGTTGTTTATTAATAACGGCGTAGTTGTTACCGTTAATACTGTTGGAATACCCGGTGATTAAAACATAGTAATACGCGTTGTTACACGGTAGCACACTGTATTGTACCAATTATTGATTCTTACGTAAGAATGCACTACTCAATAATGGTTACAGTAATTACTGTTCAGTATTTTATTTTATTGATTCAATAATTGCTGCGTTGATATTTTATATTACTGTTGTTTCAATAATTGTCACTACACAATATTTCCCATTATCAGATCAATAATTCATATTATTTGAATAATATTATTAGATAACATTATTGGCAATGTCTAGAAAGTTCTGTCTAAGGAGAGGTTTGGTCATCTAATTGCGCGCCAGTAAGGAGAAATCCTTATTGGAAAGCCCCCTCTTTCCCGGGAACGGCCTGGTTGTCATAAATGTGATTCTGTAATATTATTTGTGAATAATTAATTATTGATTCATATGATAAGGAAATATTTATTTTTTGTGGATATAAATGAGGGATATATTTTTGTGGTTAAAAATGAAGGAGTTAATGTTGAGGTTTTTATCAGTATTTTTGTCGGAATGGAGGTATTAAAAATCAGGATTTTTGAGATATTTTGCGGGGGTTATAATTTTTAATCCGACCGTTGGATCGTGGTAATTTTTGGATATGTTATACATATATAAGTTGAGTATATGTCCACAAATTTTGAACCGTTAAAAATGAATGTATGATTTATTATGAATTTTACGAGATGACTGGTTCAGAAATTGTTGAATTTTCGGAGTTAATCATTTTGGTAAAAAATTCTAGAATTGGTGGGCCCCACTCTTGGTTGGTGAAGAAATGTGCTGAGATTTTTATTCAAATGTGGTGGGTGGGAATAGTAGCAGGTAAAGCCATCAGGTTGCAGGTTAAGTCTGCTTCGGCGTGCTAACATTTTCCTATAAATAGAGGGCTAAGTTAGAATTGAAAATCACACCAGAAACAAGTTTTCTCTCTTTCTCTCTCTAGATTATTGAGTGTATTTTGTGAGTATTTAGATACTTTGAGAGTTTCTATTCATCAGAGCAAGTGTCTTTCAGCCTTATACCGGTATTCCGACCAGAAGTACTGTCTTTACGAGGTAAGGGATGTTATTTTATTCAAAAATGATATTATTTCTTCAATATCATTATGCCAAAATATTGGTTGGAAATTTTTATCAAATTTGGAACTTTTCACGTCGGGGTTACTATTCACGAGTTACTATTCACGAGTTACTATTCATCAAAAAATAAAATTTTCTTCTTTTCGTCCAAAATATCTATTCTGGGTACTAGCTTTGATTGTATCCATGTTTTGATCATTCTTGAATTCTACTTCACTATGAATAATTATAAGGTATTTTTGGACGTGGATAAATCGAAATACGAATCCTTAATATTTGTTATTTTGTTTCACTGGATTCGTTTTTTTTTAAGATATTTTTCATCATCCTCAGTCCTAAATGATGATATTACTGAATATCTTTGGCCGTAGTGCAAAGATGAATGATTAACTGATGAATATCTTTGGCCCGTAGTGCAAAGATGAACAGGTGTTGAGATGAACATGACCGACTGGTGATACAAATAAATATCTTTGGCCTGTAGTGCAAAGATGAATATTTGATTAAAGATGGTTATTGATTGCTGTTACAGGGATAAAATATTGATGATGGACTTTTAAATCTTAGAAGATAGTAGAACTCATTCTCTACTTGACTCTTCTAATGGTTTGTTGTTTCCGCTGCAGTTATTGATTTAAAACTTGTTGTCTATTGTATTCTATTAGATTTTTCCCTGTTGAAGACTAACGATAATTTGTTCTGTATTATCTTAGTCATAATGTTCTTTACTGGGCTAGTTGAGCTCACCCTTTTCTTTTTTGTTCCATTTTTCTCAGGAGGCGAGAATGTAGCGAGTACTAGTCGGGGTATGGAATGATGGTTCTAGAAGTTACTTTAGTAGTCCTCACCATTTTTGTGAAATAATGTATCAATAATTGTAATGAGAACTTATTTGAGTGTGGATATTGTCTAAATGACAATATTTGTATTTAAACTCACAGTTCTTGTGTTGTAATAATAAAGATGTAGTTGTTTCTGTACCATGTATTCTGGCGACTCAGAATGGGTGTTGTATACCTATTTTGGGGGCGTCACAGTTGGTATCAGAGCTTAGGGATATGATCTCTGGCGGAGATCGGGGAATAGAACTAGGAGGGGATAGACGAATAAATCTTTCGCTAGTGTGTCCTACCTAAGCTTATTTATTGGTCAGTCATAATATAGGGGTATTATGTGATTTGTTAATTTATTTAATTAACCCTTGTTCTATGGCAGTATTTGAAAATGTCGACTGAGAATGTTAACAGTGGAGTAAATGAGACCGTGGAGACACCGGTGCTTACCAACGAGGAGAACGTACAACAGGCTAGCAATGTTCCTCCTGTGAACAACACCAATGAGCAGATGATGAATGATGGAATGTTTCGAAGTTTTTTGCAATTCATGCAAAACCAGACGAGGGAGACTCATGTTCAAAATACAGGAGGAAATGATAGCAATTCACGGTTTGAACCAGCCAAACAGTTCAAAGAATTGGGACCACCAGAATTTAAGGGAAAGCCGGATCCGATCATGGCGGAAACGTGGGTCAAGCAAATTACCAAGATATTCGATGTCTTGGGATGCACGGAGGAACAGAAGGTTCCATTCGCCACCTTTATGTTCCGTGGCGAGGCAGATTACTGGTGGGAGTCTGTGAAGCGTACCCATCCAACCGCACTCAGCATGTCTTGGGAGACATTTCAGAAACTGTTCAATGACAAGTACTTTTCTGAAAGTATTCGTCATATGAAGGAGGTAGAGTTTATTAGACTGGAGCAGAATAACATGACGGTGTCTCAGTACGAGGTGAGGTTTGCAGAGTTGTCCAGGTTTGCACCTCATTTGGTGGAGAATGAGGAACGTATGACGAGGATGTTTTTGAGAGGTTTGAAACCCGGCATACGTCAATATCTCATTTCTCATAAATTTTCTCTCTATTCAGATGTTGTCAACAGGGCTCAATTATTAGAGCGAGATAATGAGTACGGTCAACTGAGGGACCACAACCAGGATCATATCGGTGACAGCAGTCATCAGAACAATGATAACCAGCGGAGAAAGAAAAATACAGACAAGAACGGCAACCACTCTGGTGGTAATCGTGGCTATGAAAATAGAAGAAGCGAGTCGGGAGGAGATTTTAAAAAGAGGAGATTCAACAATGACAATACGAAGACGTCAGCACCAGCAGCAACTGGTTCCAAGGGAGGAGAACGACCACCGATTATATGCTATAAGTGCGGAAAAGAAGGACATATCAGCCCAAACTGCCCACAACAGTTTAAGATATGTTATAATTGTGGAAAGGAAGGACATATCGCTCGAGATTGCACTATAGCAAAACCAAGTCCAGCGGGGATGGTGACTCAAAAAGCTGTCCCAGAAAAGATCAAGTCAACGGTTCCTGGAAGAGTGTTTGTCGTGACTGGTCAACATGCGAGGAACCCAAACGAGGTGATCACGGGTAAGCTAATCATAAATTCATGCGAAGTTTATACCTTATTAGATACCGGTTCTACCCATTCTTTTATCTCTCCTGCTTGTGCTCAACGTTTAAACTTGACTCCGGAGAAGTTAGACTTTGATTTATCTGTGGAGACTCCGTTAGGAGAAACTTTCATCACATCCACTGTTTATAAATCTTGTGTGATCCAAGTTGGCACCATCACCTTACCTGTTGACCTTATCTCTTTAAAGATACTTGCTTTTGATGTGATTTTAGGGATTGATTGGCTAACTACTCATCATGCCAAAATTGATTGTTTTTGTAAGGTTGTTAGTTTTCATATTCCTAACCAACCTGTTGTACGAATTCAAACAACTAAGCCATTAAAATTAATCACTGTTATATCAAGCCATAAAGCCATTCGTTTATTAAAAAATGGATGTCAAGCTTTCTTAGCCCATGTTATGGATTTGAATAAAGACACATCAAATTTGAATAATATTCCTGTTGTTATTGACTTTCCTGACGTATTTCCTGAAGAACTTCCCGGTCTACCCCCGGAACGAGAAATTGAATTCTTTATTGATCTTGAACCTGGTACAAAGCCCATTTCTAAAACCCCATATCGAATGGCTCCTATTGAACTTCAGGAGTTAAAGGTCCAACTACAAGAGTTGTTGGACATCGGTTTCATTCGTCCTAGTACATCTCCTTGGGGTGCTCCTGTTTTATTTGTAAAGAAGAAAGACGGGAGTATGCGACTTTGTATTGATTACCGGGAATTAAACCATGTCACTATTAAGAATAGGTATCCGCTACCTCGTATTGATGACCTGTTTGACCAATTACAAGGAGCACAATTCTTTTCAAAGATCGATCTTCGTTCTGGATATCATCAGCTGAAGGTTAAAACTGAGGATATTCCAAAGACTGCCTTCAGAACTCGGTACGGGCATTATGAGTTCCTAGTCATGTCTTTTGGATTGACTAATGCTCCTGCGGCTTTCATGGATATGATGAACCGAGTATTCAAGGATTATTTGGATCAGTTCGTTGTTGTCTTTATTGATGACATCCTCATATATTCCAAAAGCCGTGAAGATCATGAGCATCATTTGAAGCTGGTACTCCAAAGGCTGCGTGAAAATAAGTTATATGCTAAGTTGAAGAAATGCAAGTTCTGGCTTGAGGAAGTAGCTTTCCTAGGGCACGTGGTGTCAAAACATGGAGTATCTGTTGACCCGACGAAGATTGAAGCAATACAAAGTTGGGAGCAACCAAAGACGGTGACCGAAGTACGTAGCTTTTTGGGTTTAGCTGGTTATTATCGGAGATTCGTGGAAGGGTTTTCTCGAATCGCTACCCCGTTAACTCAGCTGACTCGGAAAGATATCAAATTCGTATGGAGCGAGGAATGCGAGAAGAGTTTTCAAGAGCTTAAGAGGAGACTCATTTCGGCACCTGTTCTGACAATACCATCTGGTTCGGATGGATTTGTTATCTACAGTGATGCTTCAGGCAAAGGGTTAGGATGTGTTCTCATGCAACATGGGAAAGTCATAGCCTATGCCTCGCGACAACTCAAAGAATATGAGAGGAATTATCCTACTCATGATTTGGAGTTGGCAGCAGTAGTTTTCGCGTTGAAGATCTGGAGACACTACCTGTATGGGGAGAAAGTGGAGATCCATACAGATCATAAAAGCCTCAAATATTTCTTCACCCAAAAGGAACTCAACATGCGGCAGCGACGTTGGCTCGAGCTGTTGAAAGATTACGATCATACCATCCAATATTGTGACGTCCCCAAAAACAGGTCCATTCCATCCAACCCATTTTGAGTCGCCAAATACATGGTACAGATAACAACTACAACTTTATTACAACAATTGTCGTGCAAAATACAACAACACATATGCTATGAGTTTGGGTACAAATATATACTAACTGTGACTCATGTCCCAACCTTGGATAGCACGTCACAATGACACCTTACATAAAGGTATAGTCAAAAACTGTTTTAAAAATTAGAATCTTTGGGAAGTGCTCAAGGAAACCCTCATACATGGGAGGCCATGCTTCTAGGTTATGATAGACATCATATGGCCACAGAATTATCATTGGTTGACCCAATAGACCCCAAAGAAAAATGAGAAGATTACTATCATATTCTTCCCAATGGCGAGTCTTCTCTTGACATATCATTATCTCCACTGTCTCTAATTGAGAATTATACTTCAACCAAACTCCAAGATCATATAGGTAGTGCTTGTAGATATACTCAACAAGTGAATGTGCACAACCATGTCTTATGATGACACGAGGTTGTGTGTCGTTAGACATCTTGTATGATAGTGGCAAAACACCCTTCCAACGTTGGGTTCGCTTCACCCTAGATGATTCACCAAATATAACTACTAAATGATGACCACCGTTCTATTCCCCTGTTACCCCCGCTCGACCCAGCTACACTCTTATTACCTGAAAGGAATTGTGAAACAGAAGGGTGAGCACAACTAGCCCAGTAAAGAATATCATGACTAAAGATAATTAAATTATCAATAGCATTCATCAGTAATAAATCAGAGATTTAGAACATATGGTAGATGATAAAACTTTTCAACCATAGTTGCAGCGGAACGAGCAATCCATTAGAAGAGTCAAATAGACTATAAAGTCTATTATCTTCTCCATTTTAAAAATCCACCAACAATGTTTTATCCCTGTAACATCAATCAACAATTCTGGTCCACAATCATATGAATAACTCATAATCATAATTGTAGTTCTAAATTCCTCTTCTCATCCAGGACGAAGATAATTTTCATCACCTATCTTTACCTGAAACATCAAAGATCATGGTTACACCAAATCACATTTCCTGTTCATAATCATACTAATAACTTCATCTTTGTACTACGGCCAAAGATATTCATTTGTATCACCAGTTGGTCATGTTCATCTCAACACATGTTCATCTTTGCACTACTGGCCAAAGATATTCAACAACATGTCATCTTTGCACTACGGGCCAAAGATATTCATCAACAATTCATCTTTGCACTACAGGCCAAAGATATTCCTCAACAGTTCATATTTGCACTACAGGCCAAATATATTCATCAACCGTTCATATTTGCACTACAGGCCAAATATATTATTATCTCAAAGAATATATAATCATTTCAGAATTTATATAACCAATAATTATAACCATGTTAATCAATTCACCTTTGCACTTAAGCTAAAGATATTCAATAACAATTCATCTTTGCACTATAGGCCAAAGATATTCAATAACTGTTCATCTTTGCACTACGGCTAAAGATATTCCTTAACAGTTCATCTTTGCACTATAGGCCAAAGATATTCAATAACTGTTCATCTTTACACTCAAGTAAAAGAGAAATTCAACATCAGGGTCATAAAAATGTTATATATGATAATAAAAATAATATAATCAATAAATAGTTTTAATCTCAAGAGTAATATTCATAAATCAACTATAATTTAGTTAGAAAAAGAAACCAATTTTGTCATGAATAGTAACTCGTGAATAGTAACCCATGAATAGTAACTCATGAATAGAAACTCGTGAATAGTAACTCATGAATAGTAACTCGTGAATAGTAACTCATGAATAATAACTCGTGAATAGTAATTCATGAATAGTAACTCATGAATAGTAACTCGTGAATAGTAACTCATAAATAGTAACTCATGAATAGTAACTCATGAATAGTAATCCCGACATTAAAAGTTCTAAATTTGATAAAAAGTTCAGATCAATACTTCGACATAATGATATTGAAGAAAATAATATCATTTAAGAAGAAATAACATCCCTTACGACAATATCCCTTACTATCCCTTACTTCAAAAGAGCAGTACTCCTGACTGGAATAACGCTGAACGAACTTGCACCGTATAGCAACACTCAAGATATCAAAATACTCACAAGAATACACTCGATATATAGAGAGAGAAATAGAGAGAAAACTTCAGTTTCTGGTGTGATTTTCAATTCTAACCTAAGCACCCTATTTATAGGAAATTGCTTAGAACACCAAAGTAGAAAATTGAATATAATAATATATTTATAACCAAATTTTCCTTAGCCCACCACATCAAAAACATATTTTTCACACAAATGCACCAAAAATGCAAAACATGTTTTAAACAATTTTTGTAACAAAAATCAATTCAGACTCAATAATTCGGAACTTCAATAATTCGTAATAAATAGTCCTTTTATCAGAAAATTCGAATCTCGCGAGTTTTTATAGAAAATTCAATTCTCTACAACTTTGCAGAAGAAAGTTTTTCCAAATTCTAAATAGAAATTGACCGAAATCTACAAACGGACGATTTTACAGTCAATAATAAATTTTCGGTCAAGAATTATGTCCACCAACACACAAAATATGTGTTAATCACTTAATGCCACAAAAATACTCTTCCTCCTCATATACTCATATATCCCACATTCATTGTAAAAATATCATCATCAATATATTATTAAAATAATATATTTAAATGAATTATTTTATCAGAAAAAGATAAAATATTAATTTTCAACAATTGTCACATTAAAAATTTTCTCCATCTATATCCACATACAATCAATATTTTTCTCATCATATAAATCAATAATTAATTATACACAAATAATATTACAGAATCACAGTACTGGCAACCAGGCCGTTCCCAAGAAAGAGGGGGCTTTCCAATAAGGATCTCTCCTTACTGGCGCGTAATTAGATGACCAAACCTCTCTTTAGACAGAACTTTCTAGACGTTACCAATAATGTTATCTAATAATATTATTCAGATAATATGAATTATTACTCCGATAATAGAAAATACTGTGTAGTGACAATTATTAAAACAACAGTAATATAAAATATCAACGCAGCAATTATTGAATCAATAAAATAAAATACTGAACAGTAATTACTGTAACAATTATTGAGTAATGCCTTCTTACGTAAAAATCAATAATTGGTGCAATACCGTGTGCTACTGTACAACAACGCGTATTACTGTGTTTTAACCAATGGGTATTCCAACAGTGTTAACGGTAACAACTACGCCGTTATTTATAAACAACTTACTTTTGTCGTTTTCTTCATCCAATCGCTTTCCGTTATGGGGCCCACAAAAGACTGCGCCGTCGTACGAATATTCTCCGACAGTAAGAATATTCCACGACCAAGCGAATATTCCCCGACAACAATGAATATTTTATAACCACTTGTGTATTTCGAAAAAAAAATCATATATCACCCTTAACTTTAACATTTATCAATTTAACCATTTACTAAATAGTAATTATAAGAAAAATTGAATACTTTTATTTCAAAAAATTCGGGGTCTTACAAATATCATCTTGGAAAAGCAAACGTAGTAGCTGACGCATTGAGTAGAAGATCATATGCGGGTACGAGTGTAATGTTGTTAACACAAATGTCCATTTTGTATGACTTGCAAAGGATGGGGATAGAGATGAAGGCTCCAAGTACCCACATGATGATATCAAATATACGAGTAGAACCGACTTTAATCGATAAAGTTAAAGCTGCTCAAGCTACGGACATAGAGCTGATGCGTATGAAGAAGAAAGTGCAAGAAGGTTCTATTCCAGAAGCAAGAATCGATGAAGAAGGAATACTTCGAGTCCACTACAGACTTTGTGTTCCTAACAATTCTGATTTGAAGTACAAGATCATGATGGAAGTACACAATACACCATTTGCAATCTATCCTGGAAGTACCAAAATGTATCGTGATCTTCGACATACATTTTGGTGGAATAATATGAAGAGAGAGATTGCAAAGTTTATCTCGAGGTGTTTAACTTGTCAACGTGTAAAGGCGGAACATCAAGTGCCAAAGGTCCATTGCAACCACTTGAGATTCTGAAATGGAAGTGGGAACACATTATCATGGATTTCGTTACGGGTCTTCCCACGATTTCTCAAGGCATAAATGCTATTTGGGTTATTGTTGATAGATTAACCAAGTCTGCTCATTTCTTGCCGATACGGGAGACTTATTCCCTTGAACGTCTTGCTCGTATATACGTAGATGAGATTGTGAGACTGCATGGCATGCCAGTATCCATAGTTTCGGATCGTGACCCAAGATTCACTTTAAGATTTTGGGTTAGCTTGCAAAAAGCTATGGGCACAGATTTACGATTTAGTTCGGCATACCATCCTCAAACGGACGGACAATCAGAGAGGACTATTCAAACTCTTAAAGATCTATTAAGACTTTATGTCCTAGATTTCAAAGGGAGTTGGGATAAGTACCTACCATTGGTGGAATTCTCTTACAATAACAGTTATCAGGCAAGTATAGGTGTGGCCCCATTTGAAGCATTATATGGACGAAAGTGTCGCTCTCCAGTATGCTGGGACGAGGTGGGTGAAGCAACATTTTTGGGACCAGAGTTGGTACGCATGACTACAGAGAAGATCCAAACGATTCGACAACGTATACAAACGGCACAAGATCGACAAAAGAGTTATGCGGATCTTCATCGAAAGGACGTGGAATTTGACATTGGGGATCATGTATTGTTGCGTGTGGCTCCATGGAAAGGAGTTACAAGATTTGGGAAGATAGGAAAGCTCAATCCACGATTTATTGGTCCATTTCAGATTCTTGACCGAGTAGGAAATGTGGCCTATAGACTCGCGTTACCTCCAAGTATGTCTCGTGTTCATAATGTTTTTCATATATCTGTATTACGTAAATATGTGAAAGACCCAGACCACGTTATTGAGTTAGAACCGAACGAGATAGCTGAAGACTTAACGTACGAAGAGGTACCTGTCAAGATCTTGGATAGAAAGGAGCATGTCCTACGCACGAAGGTCATACCACAAGTTAAAGTTTTGTGGAGAAACCATGCTATTGAGGAAATGACCTGGGAGTTGGAAACGGAAATGAAAGCGAGGTATCCTCATCTTTTCGAAACACCAGGTACGTACGTCAATTTCGAGGACGAAATTTCATAAGAAGGGGAGGTTGTAAGACCCCAAATTATTAATAAATAAAATTTAAATTCCCTCTATTTATTATTTTGAAATAGTAAGTGTTAAATTGATTAATGAGGTTAGTTATGGGTAAAATGCGCAAATATTTCAAATAAGCAGGTGGTTATAAAATATTCATTGTTGTCGGGGAATATTCGTTTGGTCGTGGAATATTCTTCCTGTCGGGGAATATTCGTACGACGGCGCAGTCTTTTGTGGGCCCCATAACGGAAAGCGATTGGATGAAGAAAATGACAAGTATATGTTGTTTATTAATAACGGCGTAGTTGTTACCGTTAATACTGTTGGAATACCCGGTGGTTAAAACACAGTAATACGCGTTGTTACACAGTAGCACACTGTATTGCACCAATTATTGATTCTTACGTAAGAAGGCACTACTCAATAATGGTTACAGTAATTACTGTTCAGTATTTTATTTTATTGATTCAATAATTGCTGCGTTGATATTTTATATTACTGTTGTTTCAATAATTGTCACTACACAGTATTTCCCATTATCAGATCAATAATTCATATTATTTGAATAATATTATTAGATAACATTATTGGCAATGTCTAGAAAGTTCTGTCTAAAAGAGGTTTGGTCATCTAATTGCGCGCCAGTAAGGAGAAATCCTTATTGGAAAGCCCCCTCTTTTTCGGGAACGGCCTGATTGTCATAAATGTGATTCTGTAATATTATTTGTGAATAATTAATTATTGATTCATATGATAAGGAAATATTTATTTTTTGTGGATATAAATGAGGGATATATTTTTGTGGTTAAAAATGAAGGAGTTAATGTTGAGGTTTTTATCAGTATTTTTGTCGGAATGGAGGTATTAAAAATCAGGGTTTTTGAGATATTTTGCGGGGGTTATAATTTTTAATCCGACCGTTGGATCGTGGTAATTTTTGGATATGTTATACATATATAAGTTGAGTATATGTCCTCAAATTTTGAACCGTTAAAAATGAATGTATGATTTATTATGAATTTTACGAGATGACTGGTTCAGAAATTGTTGAATTTTCGGAGTTAATCATTTTGTTAGAAAATTCTAGAATTGGTGGGCCCCACTCTTGGTTGGTGAAGAAATGTGCTGAGATTTTTATTCAAATGTGGTGGGTGGGAATAGTAGCAGGTAAAGCCATCAGGTTGCAGGTTAAGTCTGTTTCGGCGTGCTAACATTTTTCTATAAATAGAGGGCTAAGTTAGAATTAAAAATCACACCAGAAACAAGTTTTCTCTCTTTCTCTCTCTAGATTATTGAGTGTATTTTGTGAGTATTTAGATACTTTGAGAGTTTTTATTCATCAGAGCAAGTGTCTTTCAGCCTTATACCAGTATTCCGACCAGAAATACTGTCTTTACGAGGTAAGGGATGTTATTTTATTTAAAAATGATATTATTTCTTCAATATCATTATGCCGAAATATTGGTTGAAAATTTTTATCAAATTTAGAACTTTTCATGTCGGGGTTACTATTCATGAGTTATTATTCACGAGTTACTATTCATCGAAAAATAAAATTTTCTTCTTTTCGTCCAAAATATCTATTCTGGGTACTAGCTTTGATTGTATCCATGTTTTGATCATTCTTGAATTCTACTTCACTATGAATAATTATAAGGTATTTTTGGACGTGGATAAATCGAAATACGAATCCTTAATATTTGTTATTTTGTTTCACTGGATTCGTTTTTTTTTAAGATATTTTTCATCATCCTCAGTCCTAAATGATGATATTACTGAATATCTTTGGCCGTAGTGCAAAGATGAATGATTAACTGATGAATATCTTTGGCCCGTAGTGCAAAGATGAACAGGTGTTGAGATGAACATGACCGACTGGTGATACAAATAAATATCTTTGGCCTGTAGTGCAAAGATGAATATTTGATTAAAGATGGTTATTGATTGCTGTTACAGGGATAAAATATTGATGATGGACTTTTAAATTTTAGAAGATAGTAGAACTCATTCTCTACTTGACTCTTCTAATGGTTTGTTGTTTCCGCTGCAGTTATTGATTTAAAACTTGTTGTCTATTGTATTCTATTAGATTTTTCCCTGTTGAAGACTAACGATAATTTGTTCTGTATTATCTTAGTCATAATGTTCTTTACTGGGCTAGTTGAGCTCACCCTTTTCTTTTTTGTTCCATTTTTCTCAGGAGGCGAGAATGTAGCGAGTACTAGTCGGGGTATGGAATGATGGTTCTAGAAGTTACTTTAGTAGTCCTCACCATTTTTGTGAAATAATGTATCAATAATTGTAATGAGAACTTATTTGAGTGTGGATATTGTCTAAATGACAATATTTGTATTTAAACTCACAGTTCTTGTGTTGTAATAATAAAGATGTAGTTGTTTCTGTACCATGTATTCTGGCGACTCAGAATGGGTGTTGTATACCTATTTTGGGGGCGTCACATAAAGGGTGTGTTTCCACTATCATACATGATGTCTGACCACATACAAACTCGTGTTATCATAAGATATGGTTTTGCACATCCACTTGCTGACTATATCTATGAGCATTATTTATATAATCTTGGAGTATGGTTGGATTATAATTCTTAGTTTGAGATAATGGAGATAATTATATGGCAAGAAGATACACACCATTGGAATGATTAAGATAGTAATCTTCTCGTTCTTCTTTGGGGTCTATTGGGTCAACCAAGGTTAATGCTCAAGTCCTATAATATCTATTATAACTTAGATGCATGGCCTCCCATGTATGAAGGTTTTTTCTTGAACATTTTCTAAAGATTTTAATTCCTAAAATAGTTATCGACTGTACCTTTATGTAAAGTATCATTGGTTTGGAGTGTGAGTACTGTTATTTGTATTGAAACTCACAGCTTATGCGTTGTCGTATTTTGCACGACAGTTGTTTAAATGAAAGTTGTATTTAAATTCTGTACCATATATCTGGCGACTCAGAATAGGTTGTGTAGACCTATTTTGGGGGCGTCACACTATTTGTGTTCACCCTTTTGCTTCAAAATTCCTTTCAGGTAATAAGAGTGTAGTTGGGTCGAGCGGTGATAACAAGGGAATACAGTGATGGTCTGTGACTGTTGAAGTTTCTCAATACATTATAAAACAGCATGACAATATATAATTGTATTGAGGACTTAAAATGTGTGTATCATATTTTATACGTCATTTAATAGTGTGGCTATATACATATATATAGCCACGTATAAATGTTCTTAGCCTTTTTATCGATTTGGACGACTTTCTTTTCGTTGTCAGTCTATTCTTCTTTGACCTTGATCTGAATTCTGTTTGGGTCGTCTGTCGTAGGTGCAAGCTTGGTAGGAATGTAGGGTCCATTTTGAATATTTTTAAATATATCTTCATCTATTGAATCTATGTAAGCTTGCATATGAACTTTCTAGTTTGGAAATTTATATTTGTTGCGCATAGGTGGCTTGCTGCCTCCTCCAGTCTTTGATTCGCTTATCAGATGTGCCATTGGATCTACTTAAGCTTTGTAGGTTATTTGATAGAACCTGCTGTGATACCAATTATTAGTTCCCAGAGGACCAATAGTTATCTAGAAGGGGGGTTGAATAGATATTTTATATTCTTTTAATCAAAATACCTGCTAGTTTTGATAATGATTTAAACACAGAGAAACTAAGATTTGTTTGTTTTCCCTTCAAGGTATAATGAATTAATAGGAGTAAAGCAATTATGGCAGTTATAACAGTTATGACAAGAATATAAGAGACACAGTGATTTTAAGTGGTTCAGAGCACTTAAAGCTCCTAGTCCACTCTTCTACTCCTTGAGTAGGAAATCCACTAAGGATATCTTTACAATCTCTAAATCTCACAGATTCCTTTAAGACCAGCAGTCTTGGAACTTCTTAGTTCACTTTTGAACTCTTCAAGTCCAGCAGACTTGGTACTTCTCAGTTCACTTAGAACTCTTCAAGTCCTTCTGACTTGGAACTTCTTACTGCACTTGATAATAGTTCAGTTCTTGAATGGTGCTACTCAGTTGCCGTTAAGCTTGTGTTCGAAAGAACTGAGTAGCTGAGCAAGCTTTCTTTTTCAGATCGTAGAGTTAAGTGTTGAGTGTTCTTCAGCGTTTTTGTTCAGTGCTTGCTTAATTCTTTCATCTGCTGATGTTTTGTATGTATGATGCCTCTGAAATGTATCCGTTGAAGACATCCGTTGAAGCATTAAATGCATTTGACATTTTTGAGCTTTGATGGAGACTTTCTGCACAACTTTTGATTAGCAGTCTGGCCCACTGACACAGCAGATTGCTATCTCACCTAACACCTGAAAAGGTATTTTCTGCTGACTCATAGTACTTTTTTTAGCTTCTTTAATACGTTTCTTTGTTATATACTAAGGATGATTGTTGTACTGAGACTCCCGAGGACTTCAACGTTTATAATTCATTCCATATTTGTTGACTTTTATCCTTAAGCAAATGGACAAGGCTCGATGCTTCTGATACAGACAGATGATGCTCTACGATCATGATCGTGGTGTCTTGCCACCTTGGTACTTGATCTGGTACTGATAGATGAGAACACTACGATTTCTCTTAAGTACTGGTACACTACGATCTTCACTTGCTTGACTTGCATCTCTACGCTTTCGAGATCACACTACGACCTCTGAGTTGGCTCGGCAGGCATTTGGACCACTCTACGACTTCGGAAAGGCCCTTCAAAGCAGACATACTACGATCCTCGATGCTCTACGACTTCTGCCTTGGCTTCTGCAAATCTTTTGATCAGCTTGATAAGCTACGATTCTGTTGAATCCTATTTATTACACTTCAAGACATAGACCAACCTAACAACTTTGATCTTTTCTTCTATACATTCATTTACAGAATGATAAACATTAAAGACCAGATCAACCTAACAAGTTTGATCTATCACTAAGTCCTTGTACATGTATTCTTTTAAGGACTTTACATATAATCATGAATATTTACTTTCAACATCAAATTTTAAATATGCAATCTCCCAACATAATAAGTGGTGGGGCCCACATGTGGGTGATAATGACTTGAGGTGGGGCCAACATAAAGAAAAATAAATCTAATGGGGGGTAATGTCAGGAATGGAATGGTCACGGGAGTATATATATATATATATATATATATATATATATATATATATATATATATATATATATAATAAGTTTTGTTTTTTATGAAAAATAGAATATATTATATTTTATTATGCATAGTATTTGCATAGTGACTGCATAGTATTTGCATAGTAACAATTTTGAAAATCAAAAATTTTCTGTGATCAAGCACTGTGCGTCCGTGAATTTTTTCATTACTGTACATCCAAATAGTATCCTGTCATTCTTCTATAAATAGGATGCTTAGTTTAGAATTGAAAATCACACCAGAATAAAAAAAAATTTCTTCTATAATATTGAGCGTATTTCTTTCGAGTTTTAGGAAGCTTTGAGTGTAGAAAACAGTGAAAGTTTTCTTCAAGAATATCTCCGCCATACCAGTTAGAATACTCTTCTTTTTAAGATAAGGGGTATTATTTATTTCATATTCGCTTAAAATATTATTTTTTATATTTGTAAGGAATTTTATTTTCGCTCAATATTCGTAAGGAATATTATTTTCGTTCAATATTTGTAAGGAATATTATCTTCGTTCAATATTCGTAAGAATATTATTTTTGTTCAACAGTTGTAAGGGATATTATTTTTGTTCAATACTCGTAAGATATAATATTTTCTTCCATACTCTGTAGTATGTAAGTAATATTATTTCGTTTCAGATTCCGAATGCTACACTCATTTTGTTAAGTTTTGCCTTCTATACTCCATGAAATTAGTAGAATATCCTTAAAATTTGCGTTTCATCTAGCATCTTTTCATTAAAATATTATTCTGAGCATTCTTGATAGGTTTTAACTTTTTCATTCCGGAGTACCATTCACAGGATACTATTCCCGAAGTACTATTCACGGGATACTATTCACCCGGGGTACTATTCATGATAAAAATTAATTTCTTTTCGGTCCAAATCATTTTTGGTACAACATTATTCTTGAATTTTACTCCACAAAGCAGTATCATGTTGACAATTTGGATATTATTGAATTTTAGATAAATTAAATTATAAATCTTTAAAAATTTATCCTTTGCTTTTATTTAATTGAATTCTTATATCATTGTCATCATCCTCATGCTTATGTTGTTATGAAAGTCATCTTTGGCCCGTAGTGCATAGATGGACTGTTGATTGGTATGATTATGATCAGGGATAATTCGGTATAATCATGACATGTAATATTACAAATGATAAAAGTCCCCATTAGCCCGTAGTGCATTGATGGACAGTTGTTGGCATGATCGTGACCATTGGCGATAACACGAATATCCTTGGCCCGTAGTGCAGGGATGATTCGATGATGTGGATTATTTATTATGCCGAGTCTTAGTGATAAAATTGATGATACCTTTTTTTAAATCATAGAAGATAGTAGATATCATGCTCTACTTGACTCTTCTAATGGATTGATTGTTCCGCTGCTGTTAAACTTGATGTTTATTGTATTTTATCAGTTTAACACTGTTGAAGGCTAACGATAATTTATTCTGCATTATCTTAGTCATAATATTTATTACTGGGCTAGTTGAGCTCACCTTTTTGCATTCATTGTTCTCTTCAGGAAATGAGAACGTAACCGGGACTAATCGGAGAATGGAGTGACGGTCCGAGATGGTTATTTTGGTAGTCCTCACTATTTAGTGTGATAATAAATATAATGAGGATTTAATTTGAGTTTGGATATTGTCTATGAGACACTATTCGTGTAAAAACTCAGCTATATTTGTCATATTTTACACGACAGTTGTATTAATTAAGTTTGTATTTGAATTTTGTACCATGTATTTGGTGACTCAGAATGGGTGTTGTATACCTATTTTGAGAGTGTCACAGTTGGTATCAAAGCTTAGGAATATGATCCCTGACTGAGATGTGAGACTAAAACTAGGAGGGAAGAGACGTGTAAATCCTTCATTAGTATGACCTACCTAAGCTTATTTGTTATTTAATTGGTCGGTCAGAATATAGGAGTATTATGTGGTATGTTAATTAACCCTTGTTTTGTGGCAGTGTTTGAAAATGACATCCGAGAATGTTGAGATAAGTAATGGAGCACATGAGACCGTTGAGTTACCAACGATCAGTACCCAGGATAATGTGCATCAGGAAGATAATAATCCTCAGGAAAATAATAACACCGACCAAATGATGAACGATGGGATGTTCAGAGGCTTTATGCAATTCATGCAACATCAGGCGAGAGCTACTCCTATTCAAAATGCAGGTGGAAACACTGGCAACTCACGGATGATCACTGCTAAGCATTTCAAGGAGCTGGGACCACCAGAGTTTTTGGGAGAGCCAGAACCACTTAAGGTAGAAACGTGGATAAAACTGATCACCAAGATATTTGATGTCTTGGTGATCTGCTGCATGTTGCTAGGAGAGGCTGATTATTGGTGGGAATCTGTAAAGCGTACTCAACATGCCGCACTGAGGATGTCTTGGGAGAAGTTCCAAGAATTGTTCAATAACAAGTACTTTTTCGAAAGTATTCGTCACATGAAGGAGGTAGAGTTCATCAAGCTGGAGCAAAACTATATGACCGTGTCACAGTACGAAGCTAAGTTTGTCGAGTTGTCCTGATTTGCATCCCATTTGGTTGATAATGAAGAGAGAATGACACGAATATTTTTGCGAGGTTTGAAACCTGAAATATGTCGATATCTCATTTCTCACAAAATGTGTTTGTATTCAGATGTTGTAAAAAGGGCTCATTCAGATGTTGTAAAAAGGGCTCAGTTGTGACACCCCCAAAATAGGTATACATCACCCATTCTGAGTCGCCAAAAATATGGTACAGAATATAAATACAAACTTAAATATACAACAAGAGCTGTGAGTTTCAATACAAATATTGTCGTCTAGACAGTATTAAAACTCAAAATAAGTCCTCAATACATTTATTATCACACTATTTCATAGAATAGTGAAGACTATTAATGCTATCATCTGGACCGTCACTCCGTTCCTCTACTAGTCCCTACTACGTTCTCATTTCCTGAAGAGAACAATGAAAGCAAAAGGGTGAGCTCAACTAGCCCAGTAAGAAATATTATGACTAAGATAATGCAGAATAATTTATCGTTAGCCTTTAACAGTGTTAAACTGATAAAATATAACAAACATCAAGTTTAACTGCAGCGGAACAAGCAATCCATTAGAAGAGTCAAGTAGAGAATAATATCTACTATCTTCTATGATTTAAAAGGTTTTTCATCACTTTTATCGCTGAGACTCGGCTTAATAAATAATCCACATCATCCATGCACTACGGCCAATGATATTCATTAGTATCACGACCACAAATTATCCATGCACTACGGGCCAATGATATTCATGTTTTCATCAATGGTCATGATCATGTCAATAACTGTCCACCAATGCACTACGGGCCAATGAACTACGGGCCAATGAGGACTTATACCACATCATTTGTAATATTACGGTCATGATTATACCGAATAATCCCTGGTCATAATCATACCAAGTCCATTTATGCACTACAGGCCACATATGACTTTCAACATAATATAAACATGAGGATGATGACAATGATATAAGAATTCAATAAAACAAGTTCAAGAATAAATTTTTAAACATTTATAATTTAATTTATCCAGAAATCAATAACGTCCAAATTGTCAACATGATACTGCTTTGTGGAGTAAAATTTATGAATAATATTGTACCAAAAATAATTTGGACCGAAAACGAATCAATTTTTATCATGAATAGTACCCCGAGTGAATAGTACTCGAGTGAATAGTATCCCATGAATAGTACTTTGGGAATAGTAATCTCGTGAATAGTACTCCGACATGAAAAAGTTAAAACTTATCAAGAATGCTCAGAATAATATTTTCATAAAAAGATACAGGATGAAGCGCAAATATCAAGGATATTCAACTAATTTCATGGAGTTTAGAAGCCAAAACTTTATCAAAACGAGTATAGAATTCGAAATCTGAAACGAAATAATATTACTTACATACTACAGAGTATGAAAGAAAATATTATTTCAAGCGAATATTGAACAAAAATAACATTCCTAACCTTGAAAAGAAGAGTATTCTAACTGGTATAGCGGGGATATTCTTGAAGAAAACTTTCACTATTTTCTACGCTCAAAGCTTTCTAAAACTCTAAAGAAATACGCTCAAGATTATAGAAGAAGAATTCTCTGATTCTGGTGTGATTTTCAATTCTAACTTAAGCGCCTATTTATAGGAAAATACTAGAACACCATAGGAGACTAAATAATAAAATAATATATTTTTATTTTCTTCCTACGCAACCTCCTTTGTTGAAAAATCCAAGCATGCCATTTTGGAACATTTTTGCAACCCACATGTTTCAAAACAAAAGTGGGTCACACCCATAATTTTAATAAAAATATTTTAATTTCTGAAACTTCAATAATTCATAATAAATAGCCCTTTTATCAGAAAAATACGAATTTTATGTCCATTCCATATGAAATCGAATTCTCTACAACTGTGTAGCTTTAAGTTTTTTCAAATTCCAGACAGAAAATATCTGAAATCCACAAACGGATGATTTTTAACACCTTTTAAAATTCATAACAAATCATGCGTTAATTTTTAACGGTTCAAAATTTGTGGACATATACTCAACTTATATATGCATAACATATTCAAAAATTACAACGATCCAACGAACGGATTAAAATTATAACTCACACAATAGAGTTTTAAGAACACCGATTTGATTTTTAATACCTCATTTCTGATAAAAATACTGATAAAACACCTCAACATTAATTCCTTCATTTATAACCACATAAAATAAATATTTTTCTATCCATCATTTATGTCCACATAAAATAAATATTTTCTTATCATATAAATCAATAATTAATTATTCACAAATAATATTACAGAATCACCATAATGACAACCTGGCCGTTCCCAGGAAAGAGGGGACTTTCCAATAAGGATTTCTCCTTAATAGCGCGCAATTAGGTGACCATTCCTGTGAGACCCCAAATTTTAAGAATAAAGATTTAATTTTCACGAAATATTTTTTTTAATATTATGGTGTGGATTTGAGATAGTGTTATAGTTATGGGTAGTATTTATAAATTTTGCAAAGTATACAGATTGTTATATAATAATCGTTTGGTCGGGAAATATTCTTTTTATCGGAGAATATCTGTACGACGGCATAATCATTGGTGGACCCCACAACGAAAGTATTGTCGAAGTAAGAAAACGACAGAATTATCTTTTTATAAAAATAACTGCGAAAGTGTTACCGTTAAAACTGTTGAACTACTCGGTAGTAAAAATACAGTAATACGCGTGGTTGCATAGTAGCACACGGTATTGATTATTGATGCTTACGTAAGAAGTCACTCAGTTATACTCAATTATTGCTACAATAATTGTTGCATCATATCTCTCATATTATTGATTCAATTATTGTCACAGTAGCATCTGTATAATATGTTATGTTATTAAATCAATAATTGAGACGGTAAAGTTATTCATATTATTATTTACAATATTAACGATGTCTAGAAGTTCTGCCAATGAGAGGTTTGGTCACTTAATTACGCGCCAATAGGGAGAAATCCTTATTGGAAAACTCCTCTTTCCTGGGAACGACCTGGTCGATTAATATTGTGAATTATAATAAAGGTGATAAGTTTTATTTTATTATTATTATAAATGTAATAAAATAGAAAACTTTTTATATAAAATAGAATACTTTTATAAAGTTATTTATTTTATTAGACTATAAATAGAATATATGATATTCTATTATGCATAGTATTTGCATAGTGTCTGTATAGTATTTACATAGTAAAATCTTTTTATATAAAACAGAATATTTTTATAAAGTTATTTGTTTTATTAGACTATAAATAGAATATATAATATTCTATTATGCATAGTATTTGCATAGTGTCTGCATAGTATTTGTATAGTAAAATCTTTTTATATAAAACAAAATACTTTTATAAAGTTATTCATTTTATTAGATTATAAATAGAATATATTATATTTTATTTAAAAGATTTTATTTTATTAGAATATTTTATTAATACTTGATAAGTGGGTTTTATACCTACTTATTGAATACCAATTCACGCGAACTATTCCCATCTCAAGTACATTTTAGTGTGTTTTTAGTTGCATTTCATGTTATTTTGCATTGCATATACTTAAAACTCCTTTTGGTGAAAATGTGCAGGAAACGACCTAATTTGGTGGAATTAGAAGGCACGAGGCGAATGGATGCATGAAGCGAGGCACAAAGCTGGGATATGCGTGGCATGAGGATCAAGTGGAGCAGAAGACTAAGCACGAATGGACAAAGGAAGGACCAAGCGTGACATAGAAGCAGAAGCAGCAGCAGAACCTGAGAATTCAAACTGCAGAAGTCGCGCGGCTATACAGGTTTCAACACGCGCGCCCGCGCAAGCACCTGGACAGAGCCTATGTAAGACCCCAACTTATTAATGAATAAAATCAAATTTTCTCTAAATATTATTGTGAATAATAAGGTGTTAATTTGATATAATACTTTGGTTATGGGTGAAATGTGCAAATTTTGCAAAATAAACAAGTGGTTATAAAATATTCATTTTGTCGGGGAATATTCGTTTGGTCGTGGAATATTCTTTCTGTCGGAAAATATTCGTACGACGGTGCAGCTATTTGTGGGCCTCATAACGGAAAACGATTGGATGAAGATAACGACAAAAAATGAGTTTTTATAAATAACGGCGTATTTGTTACCGTTAACACTGTTGGAATACCCGGTGGTTAAAATACAGTAATACGCGTGGTTGCACAGTAGCACACGGATTGTACAGTATTTTTGAATTATTGATTCTTACGAAGGAAGACACTACTCAATAATTGTTACAGTAGTTACTGTTTAATATTTTATTTTATTGATTCAATAATTGCTGCATTGATATTTTATATTATTGTTGTTTCAATAATTGTCACTGCACAGTATTTCCCATTATCAGATCAATAATTCATATTATTTGAATAATATTATTAGATAACATTATTGGCAATGTCTAGAAAGTTCTGTCTAAAGAGAGGTTTGGTCATCTAATTGCGCGCCAGTAAGGAGAAATCCTTATTGAAAAGCCCCCTCTTTCTTGGGAACGGCCTGGTTGTTATAAATGTGATTCTGTAATATTAATTATGAATAATTAATTATTGATTCATATGATAAGAAAATATTTATTTTATGTGAATATAAATGTTGGATATATTTTGTGGTTAAAAATGAAGGAGTTAATGTTGAGGTGTTTTATCAGTATTTTTGTCGGTATTAAAAATCAATTAGGATTTTTTAGATATATTGCGGGGGCTATAATTTTTAATCCGATCGTTGGATCGTTGTGATTTAAGGATATGTTATGCATATATAAGTTGAGTATATGTCCACAAATTTTGAACCGTTAAAAATGGACGTCTGATTTGTTATGAATTTTAAGAGATGACTGGTTCAGAAATTATTGAAGTTTCGGAATATATCATTTTGGTGGAAAATTCTAGAATTGGTGGGCCCCACTTTTGGTTGGTGAGAAATGTGTTAAAATTTTTATTCAAATATGGTGGGTGGGAATAGTAGCAGGTAAAGCCATCAGGTTGCAGGTTAAGTCTGCTTCGGCGTGCTAACATTTTCCTATAAATAGAGGGCTAAGTTAGAATTGAAAATCACACCAGAATTCATAAATTTTTTTCTCTTTCTCTCTCTATATTATCGAGCGTATTCTTGTGAGTATATTTTGAGTGCTGCTATACGGTGCAAATTTCTGTCAGCACTATACCCGAAATTCAATCAGAAGTACGGTTATTTTGAGGTAAGAGATATTATTTTCTTCTTAAATGATATTATTTTCTTCAATATCATTATGCTAAAATATTGATATGAGTTTTTTTTATCAAATTTGGAACTTTTTGTGTCAGAATTACTATTCACGTATACGACACTATTCACGTATACAGCACTATTCACGAATACGACACTATTCACCGAAAAATAAAATTTTCTCTTTTTGTCCAAGATGTCTATTATGGTTACTATCTTTGATTGTATCCATGTTTTGATCTTTATTTTTGAATTCTGCTTCACAATTAATTATTATGAAGTATTATTGATCTTGGATAAACTATTATACGAATCCCTACTATTTGTCCTTCTGTCTCACTGGATTCATTTTCTTTAAGATATTTTTCATCATCCTCAGTCCTAAATGATGATATTACTGAATATCTTTGGCCTGTAGTGCAAAGATGAATGATTAACTGATGAATATCTTTGGCCCGTAGTGCAAAGATGAACAGGTGTTGAGATGAACATGACCGACTGGTAATACAAATGAATATCTTTGGCCTGTAGTGCAAAGATGAATATTTGATTAAAGATGGTTATTGATTGTTGTTACAGAGATAAAATATTGATGATGGACTTTTAAATCTTAGAAGATAGTAGAACTCATTCTCTACTTGACTCTTCTAATGGTTTGCTATTTTCGCTGCAGTTGTTGATCTAAAACTTGTTGTCTATTATATTTTATCAGATTTTTCCCTGTTGAAGACTAATGATAATTTGTTGTATATTATCTTAGTCATAATATTCTTTACTGGGCTAGTTGAACTCACCATTTTCTTTTTTGTTCCATTTTTCTTCTCAGGAGGTCAGAACATAGCAGGATCGAGTCGGGGTATGGAGTAATGGTTCTAGAAAGATGTTTTAGCAGTCCTCACTATTTCTGTAAAATAGTGTTTGAATAATTGTAATGAGGACTTATTTGAGTTTGGATATTGTCTAGAAGATAATATTTGTATTTAAACTCACAGTATGTGTTGTCGTATTTTGCACGACAATTGTATTATTAAAGTTGTAGTTTGCTTTCTGTACCATGTATTTGGCAACTCAGAGTGGGTGTTGTATACTTATTTTGGGGGCGTCACAGTTGGTATCAGAGCTTAGGGATATGGTCTCTGGCGGAGATCGGGGAATAGAACTAGGATGGGAGAGATGAGTAAATTCTTCGCTAGTTTGTCCTACCTAAGCTTATTTATTGGTCAGTCATAATATAGGGATATTATGTGATATGTTAATTTGTTTAATTTACCCTTGTTTTATGGCAGTATTTAAGAATGGCTGCTGAGAACGTTAACAATGGAGTGTATGAGACTGTGGAACAACCTTTAGTTACAAACCAGAAGAACGTGCAACGGGAAGACAATATTCCTCCTGTAAACAACACTACCGAACAAACGATGAATGATGGAATGTTTAGGAGCTTTTTCCAGTTCATGCAAAATCAGAAGAGGGAGACTCGTGTACAAAATACGGGTGGAAGTGATAGCAACGCGCGGTCTGTCACAGCCAAGCAGTTCAAAGAGTTGGGACCACCAGAATTTAAGGGAAAGCCAGATCCGATCATGGCGGAAACGTGGGTCAAGCAAATTACCAAGATATTTGATGTCTTGGGATGCACAGAGGAACAGAAGGTTCCATTCGCCACCTTTATGTTCCGCGGTGAAGCAGACTACTGGTGGGAGTCTGTGAAGCGTACCCAGCCTGACGCACTCAACATGTCTTGGGAAATATTTCAAAAACTGTTTAATGACAAGTACTTTCCTGAAAATATTCGTCATATGAAGGAGGTGGAGTTTATCAGACTGGAACAAAATAACATGACGGTGTCCCAGTACGAGGCGAAGTTCGCTGAGTTATCCAAGTTTGCACCTCATTTGGTAGAGAATGAGGAACGAATGACAAGGATGTTTCTGAGAGGTCTAAAACCCGAGATTCGTCAATCCGAGATTCGTCAATACCTTATCTCTCATAAATTTTCTCTGTATTCAGATATTATCAACAGGGCTCAATTATTAGAGCGAGATAGTGAGTATGTTTAACCGAGGGACCACAACTAGAGTCATACCGGTGACAACAGTCATCAGAACGATGATAACCAACGAGGAGGAAAAAATACGAACAAAGGCGGTAACCACTCGGGTGGTCATCGTGGCCATGATAATAGGAGAGGTGAGTCAAGTGGAAATTTTAGAAAGAGGAAATTCAACAATGACGGGAAGACATCAGTAGCAACACCAGCACCAACAACAAATTCTAGGGGAGGAGAACGACTGCCAGTTAGATGTTACAAATGCGGGAAAGAGGGACATATCAGCTCAAACTGCCCACAACAATCCAAGGTATGTTACAACTGTGGAAAGGAAGGCCACATAGCTCAGGATTGTTCTGTAGCAAAACCAAGTTCAACAGGGATGGTGACTCCAAGGGCTGTCCCGGATAAGTCGAAATCAGCAGTTCCTGGAAGAGCGTTTTTCGTGACTGGCCAAAACGTGAGGAACCCGAACGAGGTGATCACGGGTAAGCTAATCTTGAACTCTTGCGAAGTTTATACCTTACTAGATACTGGTTCTACCCATTCTTTTATCTCTCCTGCTTGTGCTCAACGTTTAAACTTGACTCCGGAGAAATTGGACTTTGACTTATCTGTTGAAACTCCGTTGGGTGAAACCTTCGTTACATCTACAGTTTATAAATCTTGCATGATCCAAGTTGGCACTATCACATTACCTGTTGATCTTATCTCTTTAAAGATACTTGCTTTTGATGTGATTTTAGGAATTGATTGGTTAACCACTCATCATGGTAAAATTGATTATTTTCATAAGGTTGTTAGTTTTTATATTCCTAACCAACCTGTCACACGAATTCAAACTACTAAACCACTGAAATCAGTCACTGTCATATCAACCCACAAAGCTATTCGTTTATTAAAAAATAGATGTCAAGCTTTCTTAGCCCATGTTATGGATTTGAACAAAGACAAGTCAGATTTTAATAATATTTCTGTTGTTAGAGAATTTCCCGATGTATTTCCTGAAGAACTTCCTGGTCTACCCCCAGAACGTGAAGTTGAATTCTTTATTGACCTTGAACCCGATACAAAGCCCATTTCTAAAACCCCATATCGAATGGCTCCTATTGAACTTTAGGAGTTAAAAGTCTAATTACAGGAGTTATTAGACATCGGTTTTATTCGTCCTAGTACATCTCCTTGGGGTGCTCCTGTTTTATTCGTAAAGAAGAAAGACGGGAGTATGCGACTTTGTATCGACTATAGGGAATTGAACCATGTCACCATCAAGAATAGGTATCCGCTACCTTGCATTGATGACCTATTCGACCAGTTACAAGGAGCACAATTCTTTTCAAAGATCGACCTTCGTTCTGGATATCATCAGCTGAAGATTAAAACTGAGGACATTTCAAAGACTGCCTTCAGAACTCGGTACGGGCATTATGAATTCTTAGTCATGTCTTTTGGATTGACTAATTCTCCTGCTGCTTTCATGGATATGATGAACCGTGTGTTCAAAGAATATTTAGATCAGTTTGTTGTTGTCTTTATTGATGACATCCTCATCTATTCCAAAAGCCGTGAAGATCATGAGAGCCATTTGAAGCTGATATTGCAAAGGTTTCGTGAAAACAAACTATATGCCAAACTGAAGAAATGCGAGTTCTGGCTTGAAGAAGTAGCATTCCTTGGGCACGTGGTGTCAAAACATGGAGTATCGGTCGACCCGGCGAAGATTAAAGCCATACAAAGTTGGGAGCAACCTAAGTCGGTAACCGAAGTACGTAGCTTTCTGGGCTTAGCTGGTTATTATCGGAGATTTGTGGAAGGATTTTCTCGAATCGCTACTCCGTTAACTCAGCTGACTCGAAAAGATACAAAATTCGTATGGAGTGAGGAATGTGAGAAGAGTTTCCAAGAACTCAAGAGGAGACTCATTTCGGCACCTGTTTTGACAATACCATCTGGTTCGGATGGATTTGTTATCTACAGCGATGCTGCAGGCAAAGGGTTAGGATGTGTTCTCATGCAACATGGGAAAGTCATAGCCTATGCCTCGTGACAACTCAAAGAATATGAGAAAAATTATCCTACTCATGATTTGGAGTTGGCAGCAGTCGTTTTCGCGTTGAAGATCTGGAGACACTACCTGTATGGGGAGAAAGTGGAGATCTATATAGATCATAAAAGCCTCAAATATTTCTTCACCCAAAAGGAACTCAACATGCGGCAACGACGTTGGCTCGAGCTGCTGAAAAATTACGATCATACCATCTAATATCATCCTGGAAAAGCAAACGTAGTAGCTGACGCATTGAGTAGAAGATCATATGTGGGTACGAGTACAATTTTGTTAACACAAAGGCCCATTTTGTATGACTTGCAAAAGATGGAGATAGATATGAAGGCTCCAAGTACCCACATGATGATATCAAATATACGAGTAGAACCGACTTTAATCAATAAAGTTAAAGCTGCTCAAGCTACGGACATGGAGCTGATGCGTATGAAGAAAAAAGTGCAAGAAGGTGCTATTCCAGAACCAAGAATCGATGAAGAAGGAATACTTCGAGTCAACTCCAGACTTTGTGTTCCTAACGATTTTGACTTGAAGCATAGAATCATGATGGAGGCACACAACACCCCGTTTGCAATCCATCCTAGGAGTACCAAAATGTATCATGATATTCGACATACATTTTGGTGGAACAATATGAAGAGAGATATCGCAGAGTTTATCTCGAGGTGCTTAACTTGTCAACGTGTAAAGGCGGAGCATCAAGTGCCAAAAGGTCCATTGCAACCACTTGAGATTCGGAAATGGAAGTGGGAACACATTACTATGGATTTCGTTACGGGTCTTCCCAAGGTGTCTCAAGGCATAGATGCGATTTGGGTCATTGTTGATAGATTAACCAAGTCTGCCCATTTTTTGCCTATACGTGAGACTTATTCCCTTGAACGTCTTGCTAGTATGTATGTGAATGAGATTGTGAGATTGCATGGCATGCCAGTATCCATAGTTTCGGACCGTGACCCAAGATTCACTTCACGATTTTGGGTTAGCTTGCAGAAATCTATGGGCACGAATTTACGATTTAGTTCAGCATACCATCCTCAAACGGACGGACAATCAGAGAGGACTATTCAAACTCTTGAAGATCTATTACGACTTTGTGTCCTAGATTTCAAAGGGAGTTGGGATAAGTACCTACTATTGGTGGAATTCTCCTACAACAACAGTTATCAAGCAAGTATAGGCATGGCTCCATTCGAGGCGTTGTATGGAAGAAAATGTCGCTCTCCAGTATGCTGGGACGAGATGGGAGAAGCAACGTTGTTGGGACCAGAATTAGTACGCATGACTACAGAAAAGATCTAAATGATTCGACAACAAATTCAAACCTCACAAGATCGACAAAAGAGTTATGCTGGTCTTCATAGAAAGGACGTGGAGTTTAATATTGGAGATCATGTACTGTTATGTGTTGCTCCATAGAAGGGAGTTATAAGATTTGGAAAGAGAGGAAAGCTCAATCCAAGATTTGTTGGTCCATTTGAGATTCTTGACCGAATAGGAAATATGGCCTATAGACTCGCATTACCTCCAAGTATGTCTCGTGTTCATAATGTTTTTCACATATCCATGCTTCGTAAATATGTGAAAGACCCGAACCATATTATTACGTTAAAACCAGACGAGATAGCCGAAGATTTAACGTACGAAGAGGTACCAATTAAGATCTTGGATAGGAAAGAGCATATCCTACGCACCAAGGTTATACCACAAGTTAAGGTTTTGTGGAGGAACCATGCTATTGAAGAAATGACATGGGAGTTGGAATCAGAAATGAAAGCAAGATACCCTCACCTATTCGAAACACCAGGTACGTACGTCAATTTCGAGGACGAAATTTCAAAAGGAGGGGAGGTTGTAAGACCCCAATTTATTAATGAATAAAATCAAATTTTCGCTAAATATTATTGTGAATAATAAGGTGTTAATTTGATATAATACTTTGGTTATGGGTGAAATGTGCAAATTTTGTAAAATAAACAAGTGGTTATAAAATATTCATTTTGTCGGGGAATATTCGTTTGGTCGTGGAATATTCTTTCTGTCGGGGAATATTCGTACGACGGCGCAGCTATTTGTGGGCCCCATAACAGAAAATGATTGGATGAAGATAACGACAAAAATTGAGTTTTTATAAATAACGGCGTAGTTGTTACCGTTAACACTGTTGGAATACCCGGTGGTTAAAATACAGTAATACGCGTGGTTGCACAGTAGCACACGGATTGCACAGTATTTTTGCATTATTGATTCTTACGAAGGAAGGCACTACTCAATAATTGTTACAGTAGTTACTGTTTAATATTTTATTTTATTGATTCAATAATTGCTGCATTGATATTTTATATTATTGTTGTTTCAATAATTGTCACTGCACAGTATTTCCCATTATCAGATCAATAATTCATATTATTTGAATAATATTATTAGATAACATTATTGGCAATGTCTAGAAAGTTCTGTCTAAGGAGAGGTTTGGTCATCTAATTGCGCGTCAGTAAGGAAAAATCCTTATTGGAAAGCCCCCTCTTTCCTGGGAACGGCCTGGTTGTCATAAATGTGATTCTGTAATATTAATTATGAATAATTAATTATTGATTCATATGATAAGGAAATATTTATTTTATGTGAATATAAATGTTGGATATATTTTGTGGTTAAAAATGAAGGAGTTAATGTTGAGGTGTTTTATCAGTATTTTTGTCGGTATTAAAAATTAATTAGGATTTTTTAGATATATTGTGGGGGCTATAATTTTTAATCCGACCGTTGGATCGTTGTGATTTTTGGATATGTTATGCATATATAAGTTGAGTATATGTTCACAAATTTTGAACCGTTAAAAATGAACGTATGATTTGTTATGAATTTTAAGAGATGACTGGTTCAGAAATTGTTGAAGTTTCAGAATTTATCATTTTGGTGGAAAATTCAAGAATTGATGGGCCCCACTTTTGGTTGGTGAGAAATGTGCTGAAATTTTTATTCAAATATGGTGGGTGAGAATAGTAGCAGGTAAAGCCATCAGGTTGCAGGTCAAGTCTGCTTCGGCGTGCTAACATTTTCCTATAAATAGAGGGCTAAGTTAGAATTGAAAATCACACCAGAATTCATAAGTTTTTTTCTCTTTCTCTCTCTATATTATCGAGCGTATTCTTGTGAGTATACTTTGAGTGCTGCTATACAGTGTAAATTTCTGTCAGCACTATACCCGAAATTCAATCAGAAGTACGGTTATTTTGAGGTAAGGGATATTATTTTCTTCTTAAATGATATTATTTTCTTCAATATCATTATGCTAAAATACTGATATGAGTTTTTTTTTATCAAATTTGGAACTTTTTGTGTCGGAGTTACTATTCACGTATACGGCACTATTCACGAATACGACACTATTCACCGAAAAATAAAATTTTCTCTTTTTGTCCAAGATGTCTATTATGGTTACTATCTTTGATTGTATCTATGTTTTGATCTTTATTTTTGAATTCTGCTTCACAATTGATTATTATGAAGTATTATTGATCTTGGATAAACTGTTATACGAATCCCTACTATTTGTCCTTCTGTCTCATTGGATTCATTTTCTTTAAGATATTTTTCATCATCCTCAGTACTAAATGATGATATTACTGAATATCTTTGGCCTGTAGTGTAAAGATGAATGATTAACTGATGAATATCTTTGGCCCGTAGTGCAAAGATGAACAGGTGTTGAGATGAACATGACCGACTGGTAATACAAATGAATATCTTTGGCCTGTAGTGCAAAGATGAATATTTGATTAAAGATGGTTATTGATTGTTGTTACAGGGATAAAATATTGATGATGGACTTTTAAATCTTAGAAGATAGTAGAACTCATTCTCTACTTGACTCTTCTAATGGTTTGCTATTTTCGCTGCAGTTGTTGATCTAAAACTTGTTGTCTATTATATTTTATCAGATTTTTCCCTGTTGAAGACTAATGATAATTTGTTGTATATTATCTTAGTCATAATATTCTTTACTGGGCTAGTTGAGCTCACCCTTTTACTTTTTGTTCCATTTTTCTTCTCAGGAGGTGAGAACATAGCAGGATCGAGTCGGGGTATGGAGTAATGGTTCTAGAAAGATGTTTTAGCAGTCCTCACTATTTCTGTAAAATAGTGTTTGAATAATTATAATGAGGACTTATTTGAGTGTGGATATTGTCTAGAAGATAATATTTGTATTTAAACTCACAGTATGTATTGTCGTATTTTGCACGACAATTGTATTATTGAAGTTGTAGTTTGCTTTCTATACCATGTATTTGGCGACTCAGAGTGGGTGTTGTATACCTATTTTGGGGGCGTCACAGTTGGTATCAGAGCTTAGGGATATGGTCTCTGGCGGAGATCGGGGAATAGAACTAGGAGGGGAGAGATGAGTAAATTCTTCGCTAGTGTGTCCTACCTAAGCTTATTTATTGGTCAGTCATAATATAGGGATATTATGTGATATGTTAATTTGTTTAATTTACCCTTGTTTTATGGCAGTATTTAAGAATAGCTGCTGAGAACGTTAACAATGGAGTGTATGAGACTGTGGAACAACCTTTAGTTACAAACCAGAAGAACGTGCAACGGAAAGACAATATTCCTTCTGTAAACAACACTACCGAACAAACGATGAATGATGGAATGTTTAGGAGCTTTTTGCAATTCATGCAAAATCAGACAAGGGAGACTCGTGTACAAAATACGGGTGGAAGTGATAGCAACGCGCGGTCTGTCACAGCCAAGCAGTTCAAAGAGTTGGGACCACCAGAATTTAAGGGAAAGCCAGAACCGATCATGGCGGAAACGTGGGTCAAGCAAATTACCAAGATATTCGATGTCTTGGGATGCATGGAGGAACAAAAGGTTCCATTCGCCACCTTTATTTTCCGCGGTGAAGCAGACTACTGGTGGGAGTCTGTGAAGCGTACCCAGCCTGACGCACTCAACATGTCCTGGGAAACATTTCAAAAACTGTTTAATGACAAGTACTTTCCTGAAAGTATTCGTCATATGAAGGAGGTGGAGTTTATCAGACTGGAATAAAATAACATGACGGTGTCCCAATACGAGGCGAAGTTCGCTGAGTTATCCAGGTTTGCACCTCATTTGGTAGAGAATGAGGAACGAATAACAAGGATGTTTCTGAGAGGTCTAAAACCCGAGATTCGTCAATCCGAGATTCGTCAATACCTTATCTCTCATAAATTTTTTCTGTATTCAGATGTTGTCAACAGGGCTCAATTATTAGAGCGAGATAGTGAGTATGTTCAACCGAGGGACCACAACTAGGGTCATACCGGTGACAACAGTCATCAGAGCGATGATAACCAACGAGGAGGAAAAAATACGAACAAAGGCGGTAACCACTCGGGTGGTCATCGTGGCCATGATAATAGGAGAGGTGAGTCAAGTGGAAATTTCAGAAAGAGGAGATTCAACAATGACGGAAAGACATCAGCAGCAACACCAGCACCAACAACAAA
Organism: Panax notoginseng; assembly: GCA_016801055.1. Lineage (NCBI taxonomy): Eukaryota > Viridiplantae > Streptophyta > Magnoliopsida > Apiales > Araliaceae > Panax > Panax notoginseng. The sequence goes on along the minus strand of CM029015.1, from coordinate 191,694,609 downwards.
TTCTAGGGAAGGAGAACGACTGCCAGTTAGATATTACAAATGCGGGAAAGAGGGACATATTAGCTCAAACTGTCCACAACAATCCAAGGTATGTTACAACTGTGGAAAGAAAGACCACATAGCTCGGGATTGTTATGTAGCAAAACCAAGTTCAACAGGGATGGTGACTCCAAGGGCTGTCCCGGATAAGTCGAAATCAGCAGTTCCTGGAAGAGCGTTTGTCGTGACTGGCCAAAACGTGAGGAACCCGAACGAGGTGATCACGGGTAAGCTAATCTTGAACTCTTGCGAAGTTTATACCTTACTAGATACTGGTTCTACCCATTCTTTTATCTCTCCTGCTTGTGCTCAACGTTTAAACTTGACTCCGGAGAAATTGGACTTTGACTTATCTGTTGAAACTCCGTTGGGTGAAACCTTCGTTACATCTACAGTTTATAAATCTTGCATGATCCAAGTTGGCACTATCACATTACCTGTTGATCTTATCTCTTTAAAGATACTTGCTTTTGATGTGATTTTAGGAATTGATTGGTTAACCACTCATCATGGTAAAATTGATTGTTTTCATAAGGTTGTTAGTTTTTATATTCCTAACCAACCTGTCACACGAATTCAAACTACTAAACCACTGAAATCAGTCACTGTCATATCAACCCACAAAGCTATTCGTTTATTAAAAAATAGATGTCAAGCTTTCTTAGCCCATGTTATGGATTTGAACAAAGACAAGTCAGATTTTAATAATATTTCTGTTGTTAGAGAATTTTCCGATGTATTTCCTGAAGAACTTCATGGTCTACCCCCAGAACTTGAAGTTGAATTCTTTATTGACCTTGAACCCGATACAAAGCCCATTTCTAAAACCCCATATCGAATGGCTCCTATTGAACTTTAGGAGTTAAAAGTCTAATTACAGGAGTTATTAGACATCGGTTTTATTCGTCCTAGTACATCTCCTTGGGGTGCTCCTGTTTTATTCGTAAAGAAGAAAGACGGGAGTATGCGACTTTGTATCGACTATAGGGAATTGAACCATGTCACCATCAAGAATAGGTATCCGCTACCTTGCATTGATGACCTGTTCGACCAGTTACAAGGAGCACAATTCTTTTCAAAGATCGACCTTCGTTCTGGATATCATCAGCTGAAGATTAAAACTGAGGATATTTCGAAGACTGCCTTCAGAACTCGGTACGGGCATTATGAATTCTTAGTCATGTCTTTAGGATTGACTAATGCTCCTGCTGCTTTCATGGATATGATGAACCGTGTGTTCAAAGAATATTTAGATCAGTTCGTTGTTGTCTTTATTGATGACATCCTCATCTATTCCAAAAGCCGTGAAGATCATGAGCGCCATTTGAATTAGTTACTATTTAGTCCATTCTCTTATAAATAGAAAGACTAATTTGACAAGAAAGACGGTAAAAATGCATGGACTGAGATGTGCGAGGACAGTTTTCAAGAACTGAAGAAAAGGTTAAGTGAAGCGCCTGTTTTGTCATTACCCGATGACACAGGAAATTTCGTAGTTTATAGCGATGTTTCGCATAGAGGACTTGGTTGCGTGCTCATGCAGCATGGCAAGGTCATTGCGTATGCATCTAGGTAGTTTAAGGATTATGAGAAAGTTTACCCTACTCATGATCTGGAACTGGCCGCGGTGGTGTTTGTCTTAAAGATATGGCGATATTATCTTTACGGGAAAAAGTGTGAGATATTCACGGACCATAAGAGTCTAAAATATATCTTCACACAGATGGAGTTGAATATGAGACAGAGAAGATGGCTGGAGTAGATAAAGGATTACAATTGTGAAATCCTATATCACCCTGGAAAAGCCAATATAGTGGTCGACGCCTTAAGTAGAAAAGGTCGGGAGAAGTTGCCTATGTTAACGGCTCAAACTGAGTTAATAACATAGATGGCTAGGATGGAATTAGAGGTGAAATTGCCGAGTGAAGCGGAGCAGATACTATTTGCAACAGAGATCCAATCTACCATTGTAGAGAGAGTTAAAGAGGTGCAGCTCAAAACTGATGAGTGTGACCAGATGAAGAAGCGGTTGATCAATGAAAAAGATATTAAGTTTAGTCTTGATAATGAGGGATTATTAAGATCTGAGGGAAGAATTTGGGTTCCAAATGAGACGGAATTAAAGGAGCAAATTTTACAAGAGGCTCACAATTCAAGGTACTCGATTCATCCTGGTAGCACTAAGATGTATCAAGACCTTCGACAGAGTTTTTGGTGGCCGAACATGAAGAGAGAAATAGCCAAGTATGTGAGTAGGTGCTTAACTTGTCAGAAAGTTAAGGCCGAACATCAAAGAACAAGTGGCTTGTTACAGTCATTAGAAATTTCGGAGTGGAAGTGGGAGCATATCACGATGGACTGTGGTGGGACTTCCGACTACTCAGAAGGGATATGATGCGATTTGGGTAATAGTGGACCGATTGACGAAGTCGACTCACTTTTTGCCAATTCGGGTCAAGTATAACTTAAATCAGTTAGCTAAACTTTATGTTAAGGAAATTATTTCCAGACATGGAGCACCATTTTCGATTGTGTCAGATCGTGACCCACGATTCACATTGAACTTTTGGAGAAGTTTGCAAGAGCGGTTGGGAACACAGTTGAAGTTAAGTACGGCATATCATCCATAAACCGATGGACAGAGCGAGAGGACAATTCAGACGTTAGAAGATATGTTAAGATCTTGCGTTATGGATTTCAAAGGTAGTTGGGATGATCATCTACCATTAATAGAGTTTGCGTATAACAACAGTTATCGTGCAAGCATAGGTATGCCACCGTATAAAGCTTTGTATAGGAGGAAATGCAGAACACCATTGTATTGGGATGAAGTGGGAGAACGCAGAATGCTAGGACCAGAGTTGGTGCAGCAGACAGCGGATGTAGTAAAGCTAATACGGATGCGTCTCATAGCAGCTCAAGAAAGACAGAAGAAGTACGCAGACTTACATCGAGAGAATAGGGAGTTTGAGGTAGGCTCGTACGTATTTCTAAAGGTATCTCCCTGGAAAGGAAAGATACGCTTTGGAAAGAAAGGGAAATTAAGCCCAGGGTTTATAGGACCTTTTGAGGTATTAAAACGGGTAGGTGAGGTAGCGTACATGGTAGCATTACCTCCAAACTTAGAGCAAATACATAACGTATTTCACATTTCAGTGCTACGTCCTTACAAACCGGATTATAAACACGTGATAAAATTTGAGCCTATTTAAATCGAGAAGGACTTAACATACGAGGAGATGCCGATTCAAATCATCGATAGAAAAGAGCAAGTTCTGCGAAACAAGGTTATAGCGTCGGTAAAGGTATTATGGAAGAACCACTATGCCGAGGAAGCAACGTGAGAATTGGAAGAGAAGATAAAGGAGGATTATTCTCATTTGTTTGCGTAGTGAAAGGCGAGATTCTGGGGACAGAATCTTTATAAGGGGGGAAGAATGTAACAACCGAGAAATTCGGATCCTTTGTAAAATACTTGAAAGAATTAAAGAATGAATAAAATAATATTATTTATTATTATTATATATTAATAAGATGTATGTTATTCTATAACCTAGAAAGGTCGGAACATAGTAGTATTTGAACCACGTGAAGGAATTAAAGTGTTTGAATTTCCAAGACGAAAATAAAAATTTCTGAGAAAGTTTCTGAAAAACATTATTCACCGTTTACCGCTCGGAAATTATTTTTGAACTTCTGAGAAATACGTAACGTTATAATATCGAGGCGAGATGGATTATGTAATAATAATCTAAGTATGGAAAATGCAAAATTTCGCATGCGGACTTAATTCAAGAATGTTTAGTATTAATTTCTAATGGAATGGAATAGTGAATCTTATATGAAGAATAAGTCCAATAAGATTAAAGGTATAAACCTATGTGGGGTTAATATTTAGCCCAAGTGGTTAATGCTATAAAGCCCAAACTATATTAAAGCAAGTCCAAAAGATAAGTTAATTAGATTAAGAACTAAGCCCAAATGATGATCCACTAGTGAATAGGATCCATAGGGCAACCCATGGGCAAAGTAGTGGGCAAGAACTTTATGTGATGCCCAAGTACTTTATGAAAGGATCAAGTGTTGTGATGAGTAAGAAAGATGAGTGGCTAGCAAGTTTACTTAGTGGTTAAGTAGATGAATAGTAGGGAGGTTTAGTAAGGAGGTGGAAGGTATTAATGACCAAAGTGCCCTAGCTTTGAAAGCTCTATAAATAGCAAGTTAGATTTTCATTATTTAGCTTGTTCAAATTTCACCAACAACTTCTAAGATAAGTAACTTATTTGGTAGAGAGAATAAGCAATTGTAAGCCCAACCTTCCATTGTTAGATTTCCAAAAGAAGAAGAAGTTAGTCTTCAAAGGTAATGATCTCATAATCCTATATTCTTCCATCTCTACCATATTAGTTTGATAAGAAAAGGGAAATCTAATGAACTTATATGCTAAGAACATATGAGAAGTGGATAAGCAATGCACTTAAGCTGAATAAGTTATGAATAAGTAACTTGAACCTAAACAAGTCATAAGCTTATGAAGAATATTGAAGAATTTATTAAGTTATGAACTTATAAGAAATAAGCCATAACCTAATGTGAATATAAGTTGTTGTATCATGTAAGTTGAGATGTCTAGTTAATGAAATAAACGCAATTGGAATGATGAACAAATCACTAGTAATGAAGTTTTGCCAGAATTCACACGATTGGACGATAATCGTCGCATTCGTGAAAATCTCGGAATGGAAGTCATATTTTGTGTTTGAACTCGAAAACGTTGGTTTTCGATGGAGACAAGTCGTATTTGGCATTATAGAGTTGTGGACTCGAAAATGACCGGATTCCGACTTAGAACGAAGAAACAAGCGTTGAACGTTCACGAACGTTTATCGTTTTCGTTAAAAATATACTAATAGGTGAACTTTTAGCAAATGAAGTTAAATAGATAAAATTCTTACGTGAACACGTAGAGTATATAATTTGCGAACTGTAGGCTCTTGAACGAGCCAATTCGGACTTATAACGAAGAAGTTACGAGCCCGGGAGTTTCACAAAAATTAAAGTCTGTCAAAAATTTTCTGGTGCACAGAGCTGGCGCCACGGCACCAGCCCAAGGCAAAATTACCCGCGCCGCAGCGCCGAGAATGGCCTGGTGATGCCACAACCTACTTAAGAGTCGCGCCGCAGCGCGACCCGTACCGAAAGGACTCGCGCCGCAGCGCCGAGTCCGGTTTCTAGGCAATAACAGGTGACGCCGCAGCGCGACACAGAGTGTATTAGCCGGCGCCGCAGTGCCAGCCTTATGAACTAGATAGTGAAAAATGTTTACATGTTGAGCATGAAGAGTAAATGATTAACACTTAGCTAAGATCTTAATGAGACATTGTTAAGACATAATTAAGCCTTAAGTATGATCATTTAAGGTTAAAGAAAGTCAGTTACATATGAACGTAAGAATGACATAACGAAAAGTCGGAACCAATAAATAACAAATCTAATACGTAATTAGATTGAGAAAAAGTGTAAGATTATTTAGGAACCATGTATGGTTATTCATGACCTAATATGCTATGTGATGTGATCATCTACTGTAGAGACCTTAAAGACCTAAAGTGCACGTGTTATATCTGTAAGCAGACGCTAAAGGCAAGTACTCTAACCCTTGTTCCAGTTCGATCTGGACAAGCTTTGTGATTCATGTATTCTTACGCATGAGTTAATGTCTGATAAAGTCAAAGCCAATTCTTTTGGCTAGACTTATGCTATGTTGGATTTCTTATAATCTATCAAGTATTGACAACGATTTACCAAACTAATATTGTTGTGGTTTTTCAAAAGGAGACTGAGTATCCTAAATTGTTTTGTCGTCAAACGAAAGGCACGTAAGATTGCCACAACTTAAACGTATACACGTTTAATGAATGTAGTGTTGATCAACATAGAGTACTATAGGCTGATCACCTAGACGTGCTCGTAAGCTATGCCGGACTTACGGACTTAGTGTCGGGACGTCCTTTTTAAAGTACTTATGAAATGCTCATGGTCTTGAACCAGAATTGATGTTTTACTGAATATTATTATTGTTAAACGTTTTGAATGAAAAGGAGTACTATTTTGAATTATCGATAGTACTTCATAACTATTGTTCAGTTATTGAAGATATACGATTCCGATGTTTCAAGCATGCTAGCTTTATTAGAATTGTTGTACTTGCTGAGCTAGTTAGGCTCACTCTTGCTTGAACTATATGAATGCAGCTAAGGTCGAACGGACCGATGGATCCGACAAGGATAAAGGGAAGGCGAAGGCAATCCCGTAGATTACTTATGTAATAGTATAGTTTTGTAAGAATAATATTTGATATTATGACAAAGACAAATGTAATGGTTGTAAAGAACCTGGGGAATGTTAATATTCTTTTTAATATATAAGATATATTCCTTCTTTTGAAGCATTTCAATTGAATGTTTGTGTGAACTGTAGGACTGTGTAGCACCATCTGTCGGGTTGTAAGATACCCGAATTTGGGGGCGTCACAATCAACATGTCAGAAATGGTAACTACTTCGGTGGTAATCATGGTCAAGACAATAGAAATGGAAATTTCAAGAAGAGGAGATTCAACAATGATGGAAAGACGTCAGCACCAGCACCCGTTGTTAAGGAAGGAGAACGACCACCGATCGTATGCTACAAATGCGGAGGGGAGAGACACATCAGTCCAAACTGTGCGCAGCAGTCCAAAATATGTTATAATTACGGAAGAGAAGGTTACCTAGCCCCATTTTGTCGTGCAGTAAAGCCAAGTCCAGCTAGGATGGAGGCACCAAAGGCCGTCCCAAAGAAGTCAAAGCCGGTAGTTCAAGGGAGAGCGTTTGTCGTGACCTCCCAAAAAGCGAAGAACCCGAACGAGGTTATCACGGATAAGCTAATCATAAACTCTAGCGAAGTCTATACATTATTTGATACCGGTTCTACCCATTTTTTTATTTCTCCTACTTGTGCTCAACGTTTAAATTTAACTCCGGAGAAATTAGACTTTGACTTATCTGTTGAAACTCCGTTGGGAGAAACCTTCATTACATGCACTATTTACAAGTCTTGTTTGATTCAAATCGGCAACCGCACGTTACCTGTAGATCTTATTTCTTTGAAAATACTTGCATTTGATGTGATTTTAGGGATTGATTGGTTAACCACTCATCATGCAAAAATTAATTATTTTTGTAAGGTTGTTAGCTTTCATATTCCTAACTAACCTATTATGTGAATTTAAGAAACCAAACTACTAAATTCAATCACTGTCATATCAAGCCATAAAGCTATTCGTTTATTGAAAAACAGATGTCAAGCTTTCTTAGCTCATGTCACAGATTTAAACAAAAATACGTCAAATTTGAATGATATTCCTATTGTTAATAAATTTCCTGACGTATTCTCTGAAGAACTTCCTGGCCTACCCCCAGAGCGTGAAATCAAATTTTGTATCAACCTTGAACCCGGTACAAAACCCATTTCTAAAGCCCCATATCGAATGGGTCCTATTGAACTTCAGGAGTTAAAAACCTAACTGCAGGAATTGTTAGACATCGATTTGATTCGACCTAGTACGTCTCCTTGGGGTGCTCCTGTTCTATTCGAAAAGAAAAAAGATGGGAGTATGCGACTTTGTATTGATTATCGTGAGTTGAACCTTGTTACCATCAAAAATAGGTACCCGTTACCTCGCATTGATGACCTGTTTGACCAATTGCAAGGCGTTAAATTCTTTTCAAAGATCGATCTTCGTTCCGGATATCATCAGTTAAAGATTAAAACTGATGACATTCTAAAGACTGCTTTTAGAACTCGGTACGGGCATTACGAATTTCTAGTCATGTCTTTTAGATTGAATAATGCTCCTATTGCCTTTATGGATATGATGAACCGAGTATTCAAGGAATATTTAGATCACTTTGTAGTCGTCTTTCTTGATGACATCCTCATTTACTCCAAAAGCCGTGAAGATCATGAACAACACTTAAGGCTGATGCTCCAAAAGCTTCGTGAAAACAAGTTGTATACCAAGTTAAAGAAATGCGAGTTCTGACTTGAGGACATAGCATTCCTTGGGCACGTGATATCAAATCACGAAATATCTGTTGACCCAACAAAGATTAAAGCAATTCAAAGCTGGGAGCAACCTAAGTCAGTGACCAAAGTACGTAACTTTTTGGGCTTAGCTAGTTATTATCAGAGATTCGTGGAAGGATTTTCTCGAATCGATACTCCATTAACTCAGCTGACTCGAAAAGATACAAAATTCGGTTGGAGCGAGGAATGTGAGAAGAGTTTTCAAGAACTCAAGAGGAGACTCATTTCATCATCTGTTTTGACAATACCATCTGGTTCGGAGGGATTTGTCATCTACAGCGATGCTTCAGGCAGAGGGTTAAGATGTGTTCTCATGCAACATGGGAAAGTCATAGCCTATGCCTCACGACAACTCAAAGAATATGAGAGTAATTATCCTACTCATGATCTTGAGTTGGCAATAGTCGTTTTTGTGCTTAAAATCTGGAGGCTTTACCTGTATGGGGAGAAGGTGGAGATCTATACCGATCATAAAAGCCTCAAATATTTTTTCACCCAAAAGGAACTCAACATGCGACAACGACATTGACTCGAGCTGTTGAAAGATTATGATCATACCATTCAATACCATCATAAAAAAACGAATGTGGTAGCTGACGCATTGAGTAGAAGATCATATGCGGGTACGAGTGCGATATTATCAACGCAAAGGCCCATTTTGTATGACTTACAAAGGATGAAAATAGAGTTAAAGACTCTAGAGATCCATGTGATGATGGCAAATATACGAGTAGAACCGACTTTAATTGATAAGGTTAAAGCCGCTCAAGCTACAGACCTGGAGCTAATGCGTATGAAGAAGAAAGTGCAAGAAGGTGCTATTCCGGAAGTAAGAATAGATGAAGAAGGAATACTTCAAGTCAACTCCAGACTTTGTGTTCCTAACGACCTAGATTTAAAGTATAAAATCATGATGGTGGCACACAACACACCGTTTGTAATCCATCCTGGAAGTACCAAAACGTATTGTAATCTTCGACATACATTTTTGTGGAGCAATATGAAGAGAGAGATAGTGGAGTTTATCTCCAGGTGTTTAACTTGTCAACGTGTTAAGGCGGAGCATTAAGTGCCAAAAGGACCATTGCAACCACTTGAAATTCCAGAATGGAAGTGGGAGCACATTACCATGGATTTCGTTACTGGTATTCCCAAGGTTTCTCAAGGCATAGATGCAATTTGGGTCATTGTTGATAGATTAACCAAGTCTGCTCATTTCTTACCTATACGAGAAACTTATTCACTTGAACGTCTTGCTCGTATATACATAAATGAGATTGTAAGACTGCATGGTATGCTAGTATCCATAGTTTATGATCGATACCCAAGAATCACTTTACGATTTTGGGTAAGTTTGCAAAAAGCTAGGGTCACGAATTTATGATTCAATTCGGCATATCATCCTCAAACGGATGGACAGTCGGAGAGGACTATTCAAACTCTTGAAGATCTATTAAGACTTTGTGTCCTAGACTTCAAAGAAAGTTGGGACAACTTCTTGCCATTAGTGAAATTCTCCTACAAGAACAGTTATCAAGCAAGAATTGGCATGGCTCCATTCGAGGCGTTGTATGGACGCAAGTGTCGTTCTCCAGTATGTTGGGATGAGGTGGGTGAAGCAACGTTGTTTGGGACCGGAATTGGTACGCATGACAACGGAAAAGATTCAAATGATCCGACAACGTATAAAATCTCACAAGATCGACAAAAGAGTTATGTTAATCTTCATCGAAGGGACATGGAATTCAATGTTGGTGATCATGTGTTGTTACGTGTGGCTCTATGGAAAGGAGTTACGAGATTTTGAAATTGAGGAAAGCTCAATCCTCGATTCATTGGCCCATTCGAAATCCTCGATCGAGTAGGAAATGTGGCTTATAGACTCGCCTTACCGCCAAGTATGTCTCGTGTTCATAACATTTTTCACATATCCATGTTACATAAATATGTGGAAGACCCGAACCACATTATTGAGTTAGAACTAGACGAAATAGCGGAAGATTTAACGTATGAAGAGATACCTGTTAAAATCTTGGATAAGAAGGAACATATTCTACGCTCCAAGGTTATACCTCAAGTCAAAGTTTTGTGGAGAAACCACGATGTTGAGGAAATGACTTGGGAATTAGAATCTGAAATGAAATCAAGGTATCCTCACCTCTTCGACATACCAGGTACGTACCACAATTTCGAGGACGAAATTTTATAAGAAGGGGAGGTTGTAAAACCCCAACTTTCATAAATAAAGATTAATTTTTCTCGAAATATATTTTTGAATATTATTGTGTGGATTTGATATAATGTTGTAGTTGTGGGTAATATTTATAAATTTTGTAAAGTATGCAAGTTGTTATAAAATATTCGATTGGTCAGGGAATATTTGTTTTAACAAGGAATATTCGTACGACGGCACAATCATTGGTGGACCCCACAACGGAATTATTGTCAGAGTTAAAAAACGACAGAAATATCTTTTAATAAAAATAATGGCGAAAGTTTTACCGTTAACTGTTGAAATACCCGGTGATAAAAGTACAGTAAATACACGTAGTTGCATAGTAGCACACGATATTTGATGCTTACGGGAGAAGTCACTCAGTGATACTCAATTATTGCTACAGTAATTGCTGCACAGTATCTCACATTATTGATTCTATTATTGTCATAGTATCATCTGCACAATATTTTATATTATTAAATCAATAATTGAGATGACAAGTTATTGATATTATTATTTGCATAATTAACAATGTCTAAAAAGTTCTGTTAAGGAAAGGGGTTTGGTCACCTAATTACGCGCCAATAGGGAGAAATCCTTATAGAAAAGTTCCCTTTTTCCTGAGAACGATCTGATTGTTAATATTGCGGGTTATAATAATGATGAATAAATATTGTTAAAAATATTGAGGGAATTTTTATGAAGTATTTGTTATAAATTTTACTTATTATATGGACCCCCATTTATCCATTTTTCAAAATAATCGGTAAAAAGTTATTTAGTATATATATATATATATATATATATATATATATATATATATATATATATATATATATATAATAAGTGGTGGGGCCCACATGTGGGTGATAATGACTTGAGGTGGGGCCCACATAAAGAAAAATGAATCTAATGGGGGGGAAATGTCAGGAATAGAATGGTCACGGGAGTATATATGATATATATATATATATATATATATATATATATAATAAGTTTTATTTTTTATGAAAAATAGAATATATTATATTTTATTATGCATAGTGGTTGCATAGTAACAATTTTGAAAATAGGAAATTTTCTGTGATCAAGCACTGTGCGTCCGTGATTTTTTTCATTACTGTGCATCCAAATAGTATCCTATCATTCTCCTATAAATAGGATGCTTGGTTTAGAATTGAAAATCACACTAGAATTAGAAAATTCTTCTTCTATAATATTAAGCGTATTTCTTTCGAGTTTTAAGAAGCTTTGAGTGTAGAAAACAGTAAAAGTTTTTTTCAAGAATATCCCCGCTATACCAGTTGGAATACTCTTCTTTTTAAGGTAAGGGGTATTATTTATTTCATATTCGCTTACGATATTATTTTTCGCATTTGTAAGTAATTTTATTTTCGTTCAATATTCGTAAGGAATATTATTTTCGTTTAATATTCGTAAGGAATATTATCTTCGTTTAATATTCGTAAGAATATTATTTTCGTTCAACAGTTATAAGGGATATTATTTTTGTTCAATACTCGTAAGAATTAATATTTTCTTCCATACTCTGTAGTATGTAAGTAATATTATTTCGTTTCAGATTCTAAATTTTACACTCATTTTGTTAAGTTTTGACTTCTATACTCCATGAAATTAGTAGAATATCCTTGAAATTTGCGTTTCATCCAGTATCTTTTCATGAAAATATTATTCTGTACATTCTTTATAAGTTTTAACTTTTTCATGTTGGAGTAATATTCACGGGGTACTATTTCCGAAGTACTATTCACAGGATACTATTCACTCGGGTACTATTCACCTGGGGTACTATTCATAATAAAAATTAATTTCTTTTCGGTCCAAATCATTTTTGGTGCAACATTATTCTTGAATTTTACTCCACAAAGCAGTATCATGTTGACAATTTGGACATTATTGAATTCTGAATAAATTAAATTATAAATCTTTAAAAATTTATCATTTGCTTTCATTTAATTGAATTCTTATATCATTGTCATCATCCTCATGCTTATATTGTTATGAAAGTCATCTTTGGCCTGTAGTGCATAAATGAACTGTTGATTGGTATGATTATGACCAGGGATAATTCGGTATAATCATGACCTGTATTATTACAAATGATAAAAGTTCTCATTGGCCCGTAGTGCATTGATGGACATTTGTTGGCATGATTATGACCATTGGCGATAACACGAATATCCTTGGCCCGTAGTGCATGGATAATTCGTGGACGTGATACTAATGAATATCATTGGCTCGTAGCGCAGGGATGATTCGATAATGTGTATTATTTATTAAGTTGAGTCTCAGTAATAAAATTAATGCTACCTTTTTTTAAATCATAGAAGATAGTAGATATCATGCTCTACTTGACTCTTCTAATGGATTGCTTGTTCCGTTGCTGTTAAACTTGATATTTATTGTATTTTATCAGTTTAACACTGTTGAAGGCTAACGATAATTTATTCTGCATTATCTTAGTCATAATATTTCTTACTGGGCTAGTTGAGCTCACCCTTTTTCTTTCATTGTTCTCTTCAGGAAATGAGAACGTAGTCGGGACTAGTCGGAAAATAGAGTGACGGTCCGAGATGGTTGTTTTAGTAGTCCTCACTATTTAGAGTGATAATAAATGTAATGAGGATTGAATTTAAGTTTAGATATTGTCTATGAGACAATATTCGTGTAAAAACTCAGCTATGTTTGTCGTATTTTACACGACAGTAGTATTAATTAAATTTGTATTTGAATTCCGTACCATGTATTTGGCGACTCAGAATGGGTGATGTATACCTATTTTGGGGGCGTCACATTCTCTACACATCCCCCCAAATGAAATAATTTTTAAGGTTCTTTAATTGGTCGAAAAATTGGTCCGAAAGTCCTCCGGAATCCATTTTTTACCGAAAGACGTTTCCATGTCAAGTTTTATAAAATTCACAACTCGCTCATACGAAGTAGGATTGAGCTCGTTCTTGAGCCTACGACTCACGTTTTCAACCATCTACAAAACCCTCGAAAAGAAAGAACTTTCTGGAAGCGTTAACTACTCATAAACTTGGCCCGAAAAGGGTACCCAGCTAGGGTTTTTCATACTGAACACCTTTTACGGAAAATTTTGCCATAACTTCGTTATGACGTATTTTTCCTCCGTTCCACTTGGAACATTTTAACAACTTACTTATCTATATATAGAAGTCTATTTACAGTCCACTACTTTAGTCTTTTCATCCTCACGCTAAGACTTACATTTTAATCTTTTGTTCATTTGGCATGTATACTTAAGGTGATTTAACAATATTAACTTCTTCATAACCACCTTATAACTTCAAGATCCACAGTGATCTTCCATTACTCAACAACCACCAACAACTACAGATCTCAAAGAAAGAAAAATCAAAGAGATAAAGAGGTAGGGTTATTAGGCTTACCTTTTTGGTTATTCTTCTTCTTCTTCTTTAAAAAGCTTTAATGGACTAAGATGATCCTTGAGCTCCTCCTTCCTCTTCTAAAATCCGGCCTTCTCTTTCTTGTTCAAGCTATCAAGCTTCTCTCTTACTTTCTCTCTTTTCTCTTTAACACTTAATTTTTTTTGGTGAAAGTGAAAGAGATGATACTTTGGTTTGTATATATAAAATCTACTTTCCATTTCTTACAAGTTGGTCACCCAATTAAAGTCTCACAAGGTCTTCCCCCTTATGTTTTAAAACTTACTAATCATCCACTTGAGTTAGCCAAATCAAACCACAATTAAACTAACTCAAGGCACTTATTCATCACTTATTGGTTAAAACCACTTAATGGAGAGGACCAAACTATTAATTGTTTGTCTATATAAGGCGAGTTATGCCTTGTAACTAATCTTATTGTTCCCTCCACCTTGCACAACCGGCCACTTTGGCCTATTATAACCTTTATCTTGCTTTATTTTCAAGCTTTGTCACCATATTTTTATCTCACATGGGATAAACACACACATCTTTGCTTTTGCTTAACCCTAAGGCTTAGGTCATGGCTTAACCCTAGCCAGACCTCCTCATAACCTAAGCTTAACCCTTTGCTCAACTCTTAGTCAAGTCCTCCAAACCCTAGGCTCAAACCTAACCAATTCTTGAAATTCTTAAGATTAGTTAGTCCAACTAATTCTAGTTAAACATTTTCTTATCTAGTTAGGTTTTTTAACTTTTTCGGTTACGTTTTCGTAATCCACTCGATTAGCTGAAAAACGACTTTTGATTTTCGAAAATTCAATTTTGCCACCAATCCTCACTTCCCGAAGAACGCTATGTCGTAATTTGAAAAGTCAAAAAAATGAACTTGCTTTTTTAGCTTGAATAGTGTTTTTACGTCTTTTCTTGGAAAAAATTTATATTCTACATTTACCTTTCAAACACTAAAAAACTCTTACATAACACGTATCGTGATCATACTATGACCACAAGTAACATAAAACACAAATTATTAATAAAACATCATTTTATTAGATAATTTTAAATAAATCTCATTTACAAAGATTGTTCGATTATCGTGATCATTACATTTCCTCTTTCTGTCTCTATTTTTTTTCTATTTATAATTTTATTTTCAATTTTTTTTATCTTTTGTAATTACGCGTGTGCGTGGAGACTAGTTTGTATAATACGTACAACTAAGCTAATAATATACACTACCGGTACATTTTTTTATTAAAAGAATATATACTACGGGCCCGTTCAATAACAACTTATTTTAAAATAACTTAAAATTAAAATTTAAGTTGATTTATAAGTTATTTTAAGTTGTGACTTATAAGTAAAAGTGTTCGGCACAAATTTAATTTATAAGTCAGAAATTAAGTAAAAATAAATTAGGAAGGTGTTCGATTGATAATAACTTATAAGTTAAAATAAAATATAAATATAACTAAAAAAGACATTAATAAAAATATACATTAATTCAATAGTAAAATAAAAAAGGAGCAAAATAGACATTACATTTAATCAAACTAACTTATTAGAAATGACTTACAAATCATTTTTAAGTTAGTACTTATTTATTTTGATTTATAAGTTAAAAGGTAAGTTATTACCAAATAGCTCAATTGTAACAAATAACTTATAAGTTGTTTTTACCGACTTATATATATCCATTTTCTTTTCTCTCTCCATTTCTTTCACTCTCTCCTTACTTTTATTCCTCTCTGACAAAAAAACAGTTAAACGATTGTTAAAATGTAATGAGTTCCCATTGAGACAACTTTTCAGATATTCAAGAGCGAATTATCATTATATATGTATATATTTGTTGATTGAAATTGAATTATATATAAAAACATAAACATTGATGTCGACGAATTACGGCCCTTCTCGGAGCCCTGGAAGCTCGAGATTACAGTTGGGTAGTATCTCGAGGCTGAGATCTTCGTCGTTGAAGAAGCCACCGGAGCCACTCCGCCGTGCAGTCGCCGATTCTCTCTCGCTTTCCAACCCTGGAAACCCCTCCGCCTTTGCCTCCGAAGCTTCAAGGACTCTTCGGGTTAGAATTCGCACAGTAATCGTGCTCAATTTTGTTTTTATTCTGATCTTGTAGCTGTGGCGCTAGTTTCACGTGTTTTGCTTTTGGAGTTTAGGGATTAAGGTTGTGTCTATATACCTTGAAATGTATGACTATGAGATGGTATTATGAATGTTTAAATTTATGTTTAAGAACTTGAATTGTATACAGTGGATTAATTATTTGAAATTAGGGGAAATACATGCTGATTGCTGAGTAGTCCCTCCGTCCCTTAAGTCGTTTTTAATATTTGTCATTTGAGAATTTCAAGTAAGCATTAATTTCCGATATTACCCAAAATATTAAATATAAATTTTATTCTCACTATTTTATGTCCAATAAATAACACTCTATTTTTCCGGTACAAAGACAATCATTAATACTCGCGCACAACTCTAAAACGACTTATATTAAAAGACATATAAAGTATTATATATTTGTGACTACCAGCCGATATTGATTGGTGAATTTTGCGTAGTACTCCTCCGTTCTTTTTTAATTGAGGATTAGGATAAAATACAAAGATTTAACGTTCTTTTTTAATTGAGGATTAGGATAAAATACAAATATTAGTTAATTCTTTATGTGGTCGATCAAATTGGATATAAAATCTCAATATTATCATTTTAAAATTATTAGAAAAGATGTAAGAGAAACAATTTAGTACTCCATCCGTTTCTTAATATAAGTCGTTTTTAGAGAATTGTTTTTGTTCCTTAATATAAGTCGTTTGAGAATTTCGAGTAAGCATTAATTGCTTAGTTTCCAATATTACTCCAAGTAATAAATATAACTTTGGTTTTCTCACTATTTTTTGCCCAATAAATAACAATATCTTTTTTTAATACAAGGGCAATATAAACAATTGATATTTCAACTCTAAAACGACTTATATTAAGGAACATAGAGAGTATTTATTATAGAGATAATATGAAAAAATAAGTCATTAATGAGAAACAAATTAGTATTTAGTGTAGGGAGAATATGGAAAACTAAGTTATTAATAAGAAACAAATTAATACTTAATGTAGGAATAATACGGAAAACTAAGTCATTAATGCTTCCTTGAAATACAAATGACAGATAAAAAGTAACAAATCTTACTCTCTAAAATGACAGATAAAAAGGAATGGAGGGAGTTGTTAGCTTGATTACACTATGTTTGTGGGTTTAGGTATAATATACGTTTTGTATAGTATTTCATAGATTGGGTAAGTAAGAATTACAGTGTTCATTCAGTGGCATCTTTAATGCTATGTTCTTAATTTAATACTAAATTAAATTCTTTTTTATAAGTTAGGACTTAGGATTGAAAATATTTTACTTGTGCAATTATTATGTTGCCTTGATTGTCCAAAAGTTAGAAAACCTGTTCTTGCCTATGGCAATAACAAAATGATTTTGCATTAGGTTGTTTGTAGCTTATGTGTCCAGTTTTGGAATGCATCTATTGTGATAATAAGGTCAACTATGTCCTAATGCTTCTCACTACTTTTCAAATTGTGTTTTGGATGTTTTAATCTTATTTTCTCAATGGCAGGACTATCTGGCTGCACATACAACTGACTTGGCTTATAGTGTAATTATAGAACATACACTTGCAGAGAGGGAGCGAAGGTATCTAACTATATTTTTTGTAATGATTTGTACTTGATAGTAGGTGTTTCTTATTTTGGCACTTTATTCACTGCATACGGTGGTATTTTCACAAGTTCATCTTGGAGCTATTTTATCAATGTCTTCCACATAAGGAAATCTATTAAGTAATCAACTATTTTTCTGGCTCTGACAGTGTTACTGTATTTCTGACCAAATTTTTTTGAAGGCTTAATGTGATATGCTGAATTTATAGTGCATTACAGTGCAATGTAAAAAATTTCATCTAGACTAAGGGATGAAATGCTATATTAGACTTGATATGTTGAGATACCTCACTGCTGGTATTGTACTTTTCTTTTATTTTAATAGTTTGAAGGGTAAATATAGTGTGAGAACATTTGTAATGTAGATATGAGACAAACGCCACTTAGTAAATTATCAGAGACCAGGATCAACGTAATAATTAAGGTCAATCGGCTTCTTTAGATGAGGTAGACTGATGTAGGTAGGAATATGATGTAGGAAGCATGGGGTAAAGTTCTTACAAGTCTGGTGCAAAAAACTGAACCTTGACAGCAGCAAACCAAGTATGACAGCTGGTCTTGCTAGAAATTATAGCCAAAAGAAGGAAAATATTAGGATTTAGGCTTTTTAAATTGTACAAGAATAGGGTAAAGATGATGTGGAGCAGTTGATGAGAAACAGGTTATCAGCTTCAACTAGACTTAAACTTTAAAATGGGAAACTAGATTGATAGTCGATGAGAATCAGGGAATCAGCTTGATGCTGGACTTGAGCTTTAAAATATTTTCTTCATTCATTCATCAATTGCCTTCTGAAATAAGCTTGCGAGATTATATATCGAGAAACTAAGACTTAAGTCAGTGGTGGAACCAGAAACTTTTGAGAGGAGGGTTAAAATATACTTGCAAAATTATGACGGCGGCGATACGAGCTACAATCCGATCCGAAGAAATTCCTCTTGCAAAAGTACTATAGAGGAAAGTCTTGTGAAAGATAGAGAGGCAATATTTGAGTTGGAAATGCCGGAAGAAATTCCTCTTCCGAAGAAAAATGAAGTTGACGAGGTAAAGTTGAAGGAATTGAAGCGAGAGGAGGAGATGGCTAAAGCTAAGCAGGCGTTGGAGAGGAAGAAAAAGTTGGCAGAGAAAGCGGTCACTAAAGCGGCCATAAAAGCTCGAAAGGAAGCTGTAAAGAAACTTAAGGAAATTACTTGTGTATCCACACATTTCAAGATTATGTAAATAAGAAATTTGGTGTCGGACTTGCAACTTATGAAATTTGTGATTTTTTTTAACTGATGAAGCAATCAAACAACTTGAGTAAACTTATAACTCATGTATGTACACCAATTTACAGAGAGAACCCATTAATTTTCATGTTTTAACTAAATTAACCTCTTTATGACATTTATACAAATACATGGTATGCAAGCTTTAAAAATCATAGTTTCATGAAATCTAAGCATATAAACACATAACCTCCATACATAATTCCATCCTTATATTATCTGAACCCTTCGTAGTTTCATAATCAAAACTCCTGCAACCAATTTCACATCAATAACAAATATATTCCATCCAATTTCTATGAACTTACTAAAAAAAAGGTAGAACATCCTTTGTTTGGTAAATTAATTGGTTGAAGACCTACCTCAACTTTGATTGTAGTTGAATTGGATTCCTCCCATACTTTCTTTTGCTTTGAATCTCCTTTAATCCCAGCTTAGACCATCAATTGCTCCGCCCTTACTCCCGCTGCTTTGTCTATATACCAGAGTAATTATTCTGAAACAGGGGGTCATATGACCCCCCTCCCCCTCTAGTTCCGCCTCTGACTTAAGTGGAGGACCAATCACTAAATGAGTTGGACTTCTCTTCTACTTACAAAACCCACAAAAACACACCTAAGGACCAAACCTTAAATCCTTTCCTGGCTGTTTACTTCTATACGCATAATACAAATTACAGAGTACCCTTAATAGCTCAAATATGATAAATTTTAATAAAAACAGACAAACTACTGTTAACCTTTTGAAATTCCCTTCTTAATTTTGCAATGCCCCATGTAACACCTCCTTTCCGATATAGAAAGAAAGGTTACGCATAAAGCATAACAAAATTTACAAAACCAATCGAGAGCTCTATGCCACAAAAGAATAGTATCATAATCATAATAAATGTCAAATCGACTCAAATCACAATCTAAGATAATTATTACAAGTCCAAACAAACTAATGTATCACAACCTAAACATAATATATCTAAACCATTGGAAAGAAAGGAGCTCTCATCACACTTGCTCTTGATTCCCTTGATTACATATCAGAAGGAAAAACACAACATGAGCCAAATGTCCAGTACAAATATAGAGTACAAAAATAGTGAATTGAAAAAACTAACTCAATTAATTGAACCGAAACTAACAAGACTAATCACAACGAAATAATAGGCTGAATCAAATGACTGTGTTATTTCATACTGAGCTCAGAGCAAAATAGAAATATACCTTGTCACACAGGCAAGTCAAATAATGTCACACATGCAAGTCACACACATTGGACCGTGAATCCAAATGCATGTAAAAATCGGAAGGCGTGCTTGACACAAACATAACTAATCCGCAGAACATAATATAACAGAAAATTAGGGTCGACCCATACACCTCCCAAAACAAAATCACCATTGACCAACTTCTACTGGAGCACAAAACGGAGAAGCCGTGGACTGATCACACCGCCACGAAAGGTGTCATACCTCGCTGCTAAGAGTACATGTCTGTGGTGTACCCCCACAGGTGGTACCCTACGGTATATTCTAACAAAAGCGAAGATATAATGTCACAACACATGTAACAGGATACCAACACAAATGGTTTCTAATATGTACATGTCAAACTGAAACGAATCATCAACACAAGGTCTCCAAAATATGTTGACATGTATATTTTTACAAATATCAAAATAAATTGTAGACATGATGCACTAATCTAAAGAGTACAAATATGAATTTCAAATATCAACGCCAAAATGAAACTATCATAATAAATTTGATAAGGAATAATCATGAGAGACAATACTAAATTTCTAAAGGAGTATCAAAATGAACAAATTAAAATTTAAAAGAGTCTTGCTGAAAGAGTATGTAATTCGTACCTGAAGCAAGCAATGTAATACCCAAAATATATTTTAAATACAATTTTGATAGCCTTCTCCAACCTAATCTAATAAAACACAATAATATGATATTATTATAATTTCAAAATATTTTATTTATTCATTTAAACTTGTATAACATAATATTTTGTAATACTGTATACATAAATTTTAAAAATCTGTACTAACTTGAAACATGTGATCAGGAGATTATACCAATTAATATGTATATAATGAGCATGCACTTACTGCGCACACCTATAATTTTCAAAAAAAAAATAAGAATTACCATAAATCTAATTAATCATTTACTATTCATTGCACATTCTATTAATAAGGTATTTAAGACACATTGATGCCATTCAATTCGCATGACTACTCAAATGCAATCAAACCGACTAATGGTTACATATTATATTATTATTATTAACCTTAGATAAAGAGATTCCTACAGTAAGCATATTGTATATATAATATAACTATTACTTTTTCATTCATTTATAAAATTTATAAATTTAATAATACTATCATAATACTTTTCAATATACACTCCATGGTCATAATTCTCAAGTTACAGAGTAACCTGTTTGTCAAATTTGATTTCTCTTTCTTTATCCTCGAAGACTCCTTTTTTTCGAGCAGCCGTTGTCCCTTTCTTTTTCTCGGTTCGTATAATGAAAGTAAGATTAGGTTTAGTTACTTATTTATTAATAGATCTTATTAATTCTCTTAATTATAATAAGATTTAATATTCCCCTCATAAATTAAACCCAATTAGTTTTAAGGCTCAATTCTATCAAATTAATTTATCCATCACTTGTTAATACTATATTATTAGCCCACATAAATTTAGTGACTAGTTTAACCCAAATAAATGACGAATTCCAATCAATATATTTTTAAAATATATAATTTTATTTATTTAGTTATTTAGTTATTTTTATTGGGTATTACATCACCTCCCCCTTAAAAAGGATTTCGTCCCTGAAATCAAATGAAAGGAACGTACCTAATTATCAAATGTTGATACTTCGCTCGAACAGACTCCTCTATCTCCAAAGTAGCTTCCCTCTCCAAATAATTCATCCACAAAACCTTAACAAAAGAAATTGTCTTCCTCTTCATAATCCTCTCTCGACGATCCAAAATCGTCTCGATTTGCTCCTCACAAGTAAGATCCTCCCGAATCTTATCGAACGGATATTGCACTGCATGCAACAGATGATATTAATAACTCTTCAACACCGACACATGGAGCATATTATGCACATGAGCTAGCTGTGGAGGCAAAGTTAACTGATGTGCAACCTCACCAACTCTCTCCAAAATCTCAAATGAGTCAATATAATGCGGACTAAGTTTCCCTTTCAACCCAAATCGCCAAATGCCCCCAAGGAGAAACCTTTAAAAACACATGCTCATCAGGTTCAAACTCTAAGGTCTTCATATACTTATTAGCATAACTTTTATCGAGCCGACCTCAATTTATCCTTATCCACCACTACTTTCTCCGTAGTGATTTGAACTAACTCAGGCCCTTCTATTGCCTTCTCGCCAACCTCGACCCTTCCTATCATACAACGCCTCAAACAAAGTCATTCCAATACTTGCATGCCAGTTGTTATTATATGCAAACTCAACTAGGCTCAAGTGCACAAGACCTCAACAAGTCCTCCAATAGTCCGTTTGGATTGCCCCTCGGTTTGTGGTTGGAAAGAAGTACTAAAGTTAAGCCGAGTGTCCCAAGCTCGTTGAAATCCTTTCCAAAACCGTGAAGTAAACCGTGGGTCCCGATCTGAAACAATAGACACTGGAGTACCATAAAGTCTAATAATCTTTTGTTGAAAGATCTATACTAACATATCCACCGAGTAACCCTTATGGATAGCCAATAAGTGTGTCAATTTGGTTAGCCGGTCCACCACAACCCAAATGGAATCGTTCTTCCTGAAAGTCTTCGGCAAACTAGTTACAAAATCCATCGTGATATCCCCCCATTTCTAAATTGGAATGTCTAACTGTTGCAGCAAACCATTAGCTCGTTGATGTTCTATCTTCACTGTTGACAAGTGCGACACTTCTCCACATATATTCAGCCACATCTCGCTTCATCCCATTCCACCAAAAATTCTCCTTCAAATCCGTGTACATTTTAGTGGAACCGGGATGAATAGAAAATGGCGAACTATGAGCCTTAGCCACTACAACTTCTCAAATGGTTGGATCCGACGGTATACACAACCGCTTACCCAACAGAATCACATCATGGTCATCAATACGAAACTCGGGCTGCTTGCCCTCATCCAGATTCTGCGACATACCCCATAACTCTCCATCTTCCTTTTGAGCTTCTTTAACCGGCAAGATAAGAGAGGGCTCCACTCTCATACCTGCTAAATGTCCATCTGAACCTTGCACATACAACTCCAACCACTCCATATCCGAAATAAGCTGAGGTTGTGTAATAAGGGCTACTACACTTCCTGCACTATTTCAGCTAAGAGCATCTGCAACCACATTCGCCTTTTCCGGGTGATACTGAATTCTCGCATTATGATCTTTTAAAAGCTCCAACCAACGTCTCTGCCTCATGTTGAGCTCCTTTTGAGTGAAAATTTATTTAAGACTTTTGTGATCGGTGAAGATATCACAAGTCTCTCCATACAAATAGTGCCTCCAAATTTTTAGGGCAAAGATTACTGTTGCCAACTCCAAATTATGAGTGGGGTAGTTTACCTCGTAAGGTTTAAGCTGCCTAGAAGCATAAACAATCATCTTACCGTGCTACATCAAAACACAGCCTGAGCTCTTCTTAGAAGCATCACTATAAATATGATAACCTTCTGTCCCCGACGGCAATGTAAGTATTGTGGCTGTCACAAGTCGCCGCTTCAACTCCTCAAAACTCTTCTCGCGCTCTTCATTCCACAAAATTTGTTCCTTTCCTCATCAATTGAGTCAATGGCAAGGCAAGCAAAGAGAACCCTTCCAATCGCCTATAATACCTTGTCAAACCCAAGAAACTCCTAACCTTCGTCACCGTAGTAGGTCTTAATCATTTAGTGATAGGGTCAACCTTCGCAGGATCCATATTATTGCCTTCAGCAGACATAACGTGGCCCAAAAATGCAATATGCTCCAACCAAAACTTGCATTTAGAGAATGTAGCATTCGACTTCTTTTTTTGAAAAATCCCCAAAACTGTGTGAAAAGATGCTCCTCATGCTCTTCCCTAGACTTGGAGTAAATCAAAATGTCATCAATAAAGACAATAACATATTGGTCCAAGTACTCCCTGAACACTCGATTCATCAAATTCATAAATAATGTCGGAGCATTAGTTAACTCGAATAACATCACCGAAAACTCGTAATGCCCATAACGAGTGCGAAAAGTTGTTTTAGAGATATCCTCATTTCTCACCCTCAACTGATGATAGGTCGATCTCAAGTTTATCTTCGAAAAATGTTTCGCCCCCTGAAGGTCAAACAAGTAATCAATCCTCGGCAATAGATACCGATTCTAGATGGTAATCTTGTTCAACTCCCTGTAGTCTATGCACAGCCTCATAGACCCATCTTTCTTCTTCACAAACAAAACCGGAGCACCCCACGACGAAACACTTGGCTGAATCACACAACGATCTAACAATTCTTGTTACTGCTCCTGCAACTCCAACTGTGTCATTCGATACGTCGCCTTAGAGATAGGCTTTGCACCACGAATAAGCTCGATAGTAAACTCAACTTTCCGCTGCGGTGATAACCTTTACAATTCCTGAGGAAACACATAGGGAAAATCACGAACAACTGGAACATCCTCAATATGAGACTCACCCATAGAGGTATCCTTCACAGATCCCAAATACTCCTCACAACCCTTTGCCACCAACTTCCCAGCCTTAAAGCTGAAATCAACTTCACCACCTTACTCGGTCGTGAACCCTGAAACACGAACTCTGGAGACTTCACATCTCTAAATATAACCTTCTTCGTCTGGCAATCGTTAATGGCCTGGTGTTTATCCAACCAGTCCATCCCAAGAATTACATCAAAATCGTGCATACACATTGGAAGAAGATTAGCCCTACAAACCTTATCTCCAAAACTGATTGAACACTCGATATACATCAGAAATAACAACAGAAGTTCTCATCGGGGTAGTAATAGACATAACAGAATCTAAGGACTGAGATGACACACCAAGGTGCCGAACAAAAGACTGAGTAACAACTGAACGAGTAAAACCAGTATCAAATAAAATAGAAGTCTCACGACTGCTAACTAAAAGAGTATCAGAAACAGTACCTATCGCACATGCCGCATAGTTTTATGTCAAGGCAAACACCCGACCGTCCTGACGCTGACCTCCATTTTCACCGCCTCCACCATTACCACGTAGTCCGGTACAATCTCTAGCAATATGGCATTGCCTCCAATGATGATTATCCCCACAAATAGCGCAAGGAGTTATCAGAATAAGATTAGGTTCCCCCACTAGCTGGTCCCGGATTACGACCTTGATTCTGCCCTTGCTAACGATTCTGCCACTACTGGCAATTCTGACCTTGCTATGGTAGCTGAAGTTGATGATTCTGCCCTGCTGAGACAACTGTTGATAACACCTATTCTGATTATGGCCACACCATAGCCCCTGCTAGCCACCACGGTTCCTGTTTCACTTACCACCATGATTCCTCCCATGCTAGCTCGAAACTTGACCCTGTTGGTCATCTCTGTCTCTCTTCTGACTCTCCTTCGTTTCAGAAGACTGAAAGTCCTGCTGCTCCATCTCAATATTCTTGGCCGCATTAGCCACTCCTGACACATCTGCAAATTTGTTAATTAGATGCTCGTGATGCCTATAATGAATTCTCCACTTGAACTTCTCTGCTTATTCCGTTGTAGTCCCTGTAGGGGTTCTCACAAAGTCTACCAACCTGGTGAATCTCATCATAAAATCTGTGATGGACTCATCATCTTTCTGTCGAATAGACAAATACTCTGCCTCTTTATCAGCAGTTGGGAAGTACTATTGATAAAAGACCTTACAAAACTCTGCCCAACTAAGTGTCTCATATCCATCACCTTTTGTTGTTTTCATCGTCTTCCACCACCTTTGTGCATCCCCCTCTAGCTTATAAGCTTCAAGCAACACTTTCTAATTATTCGAGCACCCCAACACATCAAAGATCTTCTCCAAATGGGCAATGCAATTCTCTGCATCAATTGGAGTCGGAGCTGAACCGAATGAATGTGGTTTCTGCTTCTGAAACCTTTCCAATTATGCATACATCGGAACCACCGGTTGATCAAGACTATCTGCAATCCCCTGTGGAGCATTATTTTTCGAGTTCCCCTGTTCAGGAATTTTTTGCGGTAACTGCATTGACTGAACAACGTGTGCCACCAATTTCGGCAAATCCTGATTCACCAAGATAACCAATTGAGCATTAATCTGATTATTAGGTTGCTCATTGGGCTGCCCATTAGGTTGGTCCTCACCATTTTGCCTATTATTACCTCGCCTCCCAACAACTTTAGCGGATCTATGAGCCATCTAAGAAAGAGATAAACGATTTGAAGTAAAACATATGATAGTTGAACAGAAGATCAAACGGAACAAAAAACTAACTCAGAAGTCTACCCGTAAGTCCATAACTTATAAGTCAAACTTAAATAGGTTTACTATAAGAAAGAACCTGGCTTTAATAAACTCTGTAACACCCCCTTTTCGATCCGATATAGAGAGGTTACGCACAAAGCATAATAAAACTTACAAAACAAATCGAGAGCTCTATGCCACAAAAGAATAGTCTTATAACCAATAAATGTCACCAGACAAACCATAATAAATGTCAAACAGGCTCAAACCACATCTAAGATAATTATTACAAGTCCAAACAATTTAATGTATCACAACCTAAATAGAATATATCTAAACCATTGGAAAGAAGGGAACTCTCATCACACTTGCCCTTAATTCTCTCGATTACTTGATGGAAGGAAAAATACAGCATGAGCCAAATGACCAGTATGGATATAGAGTACAAAAATAATGAACTGAAATAACTAACTCAATTAATTAAACCGAAACTAACAAGACTAATCACAACGAAATAATAGACTGAATCAAATGGTTGAGTGTTATTTCATACCGAGCTCAAAACAAAACATAAATATACGTGGTAAGTTAAATAATGTCATACAGGCAAGTCACACACATTCGACCGCGAATCCAAATGCATGTAAAAATTGGAAGGTGTGTTTGACACAAACATCACTATTCTGTAGAATAGAACAGAAAATTAGGGTGGACCCATGTGCCTCTCATAACAAAATCACCATATGGCCAACCCACCAAAGCACAAAATAGAAATGTCGTGGACTGATCACACCGCCACAGAAAGTGTCATGCCTCGGTGCCAAGAGTAAATGCCTGTGATACCCCCACAGGTGATTATAATTTAGGTATACCATACGTTATATTCTAACAAAAATAATGTCACAACACATGCGACACAATACCAACACAAATGAGTTCTAATATGTACATGTCAAACCGAAATGAATCATCAGCACAAGGTCTCTAAAATATATTGACCTGTACATTTCTACAAATATCAAAATAAATTCTAGACATGATGCACTAGTCTAAAGAGTAAAAATATGAGTTCCAAATATTAGCGCCAAAATGAAACTATCATACTAAATTTGAAAATGAATATCATGAGAGGCCATACCAAATTTCTAAACGAGTAGCAAAACGAACAAATTAAAATTTAAAAGAGTCGCTGAAAGAGTACGGAATCTGTACATGAATCAAGCAGTGTAATACCTAAAGTATATTTTAAATACAATTTTGATAGCCTCCAATCCAATCTAATAAAACACAATAATATGATATTATTATAATTTCAAAATACTTTATTTATTCCTTTAAACTTGTATAACATAATATTTTGTAATACCGTATACATAAATTTTAAAATTTTGTACTAACATGAAACATTTGATCAGGGATTATACCAATTAATATATATATAATGAGCATACACTTACTGTGCACATCTATAATTTTCAAAAAAATATCGAATTACCATAAATCTAATAAAACATTCATTATTCATTGCACTTTCTATTAATAAGGTATTTTTCTATTTAAAAGACACATTGATGCCATTCAATTCACATGACTACCCATATGCAATCAAGCCGACTAATGGTTATGTATTATATTATTATTATTATTAACCTTTAATAAAGAGATTCCTACAGTAAGCATATTGTATGCATAATATAACTATTACTTTTTCATTCACCTACAAAACTTATAAATTTAATAATACTATCATAATAGTTTTCAATATACATACTCCATAGTCATAATTCTCAAGTTACAGACTAACCTGTTTGTCAAATTTGATTTTGCTTTCTTTATTCTCAAAGACTCCTTTTTCTTTTCTTTTTCCGAGCAGCCGCTATCCCTTTCTTTTTCTTGGTTTGTGTAATGAAAGTAAGATTAGGTTTATTTATTTATTTATTAATAGATCTTATTAATTCTCCGAATTATAATAGGATTTAATATTACCCACATATAAATTAAACTCAATTTTTCAAATTAATTAAATACATGCAAAACTTATGATTTGGCCACCGAAGTTGGCACGTTTTATTGAATACCTGATTGAACTTTTAATTTTTTAAATTAACTCTGAATTAATTATTATTTTCAAATTGGGTCATTCCGTTAAAAAAAGTAGACAGACGTTAAAATTTTATCTACGTGACTCTGAAAAAAATATACAAAAAAAAAAGTACACGTGGCAAAAAAATAAATAAGCCTTTTTATATTTTAAAGTTTTAAAAAAAATTAACAATTTAAAGTTTTAAAAATGACAAAAACATAATAAAATAAAACAAAAACAAAAAAATCAAAACACGAATCAGACACAGGAAGAAAAAGAGTGTGCCTATGGTGGGTGTGATGAAAGGGAAGGACAAGATGAGAGAGAAAACACCCCAGAAATTCTCCCCACCATCCATATAATCCATCTAGGCAACCGGTTTTATCCCCCAAAACTTGATCCAAAAACACCCCAGCACCAGAATTAGGCGATCCACGGACTGTACCAAGAACAAAACAATACACACATTCATCAAACTCTTCAGTGGCGGTGCCAAGTAATTTGCCCTAATCGCAAGCCAATTCGCATAAACACGCTCCACCAAATCTTCACATCAGATGATCCCACCGAAGGCGGACTAAAATGCCACCCTTTAAAGTAAGCTACAAGCTCAAACACTAACAACTAAACTACAACAATCAAAAACAGCTTAATTACGCGATAAAGCGGCGAGTTATAGCCCAAATGACCGGCCGAATCGGATGAAGTGAGCCTGCATTTGGCGGTACTAAGGATAGAGATGAAGGCATTGACGGAATAAGCTAAATAATGGGCGATTTGCTGGAACTTCAAGAGGTATAGATCTAGAATCCTCAGAAGAATCCTCATAGATCTAGAATCCTTAAAAGAATCCTCATATGTATCTAGATCTGTTTTGAATGTTTTTAATTTTTTTACTTTTAATGTTCTCTTTTTTTTAAGGAAAATATGTTTGGTTTTTTAATTGATTAAGATTTGATTTATCTTGATAAATAAAACTAATTTAATGAATGAAAAAATGTTTTATTTTTATTAGTTTTTATTGTGTTTTATTATGTTTTTGTCATTTTTAAAACTTTAAATGTTAAAAATGAGTCAAAAAATAAATTTTTTATTTTTATGTCATTGTTGCTGATTGGCCACCTCATTATTTATTTTATTTTCCCTTTTTTTTTTGCTTCCACGTATGAAAAATTTTGACTGCCATTAACCAGATTTGACAGAATGACCCAATTTAACAATTTTAATTAGTTCAGTTAGTTAATTTGAAAAATTAAAAGTTCAATCAGGTATTCAATAAAACGTGTCAACTTCGGTGGCCAAATCATTAGTTTTGCCATATTATTATTATTATTATTATTAACCTTTGATAATGAGATTCCTACAGTATGCATATTGTATGCATAATATAACTATTACTTTTTCATTCATCTATAAAACTTATAAATTTAATAATACTATCATAATAGTTTTCAATATACATACTCCATAGTCATAATTCTCTAGTTACAGACTAACCTGTTTGTCAAATTTGATTTTGCTTTCTTTATTCTCGAAGACTCCTTTTTCTTTTCTTTTTCCGAGCAGCCGCTGTCCCTTTCTTTTTCTCGGTTTGTATAATGAAAGTAAGATTAGGTTTATTTATTTATTTATTAATAGTTCTTATTAATTCTCCGAATTATAATAGGATTTAATATTACCCACATATAAATTAAACTCAATTAGTTTTCAGGCTTAATTCTACCAAATTAATTTATCCATCACTTGTTAATACATTAGTAGCCCACATAAATTTAATGACTAGTTTAACCCAAATAAATGACAAAGTTCAATCAATATATTTTACAAATATATAATTTTATTTATTTAGATATTTTTATCGGGTATTACACCTTGGGCAAGTCCAGTCTCAAAATCCACATAATCGATGCAAAACATTGCTTAGAATAGATTAGGGAAGGGTTAAAAGAAGAAGAAAGAAGGGGAAAGAGGAAGAAGAAACTTGTCCGAAGGCCACAATAGCAAAGCCTTTTTCTCAAATCAATATTCAGCTTTCCAATAAACTTGTGAATTACAATGCTTGAATAGAATTCCTTGACTAAGAGACAAGTAAACTAAGAGACCAAGTAAAACTCTAATACTAGATAGATAAGTATTCTATCAAGGAAATTATACCAATTACCTAATCAATTTATACTAAGAAAGTAGATACATAAACAACCAAGTAAACCTAGACTACTAATATATTATACCTATTTTAATTATTAGTTTAATTACATGAAATCCCTAATCTCTTAGAATTTTTGTCCATCTGTACCCGCATCATTCTCTCTCCATTGAGAAAACTTGTCCTTGAGTTTTACAATGAGGTAGCATCAGAGGACATGACCAAAGGGTGGTCTTCCATTATAGCTTGAAGTTTTAGAAGAAATTAGGGAAGGGATAAAAGATGAAAGAAGGGAAAAGAGGAAGAAGAACTATGCTTGGAAGCCACAATAGCGTAAAGCTTTTTCTCAAATGAATATTCAACTCTCCATTAAACTTGTTGGCATTATTTATATAGAAAACCTAAGGCTTAGAGACCAAGTAAACTCTAAACTTGTATTCTAGATTTCTAGTAAGATAATTATCCCAATAAGGAAATAACCCTAATTATTGAAACAACTAATGATAGGGTAGTAGATACCAAAAATACCTAAACAACCTAATTTGATTGTTTGTAACTTAGTATACAAACATAAGATTCAAAAGATAAAATCTGTAAGTTCTTAGAGTTCTTGTCCATGTTTTTTGGCACTAATACTACTTATGTTTGCATCAGCCCAGCTGTAGTAGCAAGGTGTGTGGCACTTCTGAAACGGTATCTTTTACGGTATGTTCTTGTTTCCAACCTGTGGCTTTATCATTGTTTCTTCACAATGCAAAATAAATTGTGCCCAGAAGTCGAGGCATAATTAATCATTCTTATGGTACTGTGCTCTTTTTTTTGGTTTTGGTTTCTCGTTCGACAGTTACTTGGTTGCCTGTGGGTTTTGTTTGGTTATAAGAATTATGGTTACTCCCTGGATTTGTGAATTGTGAACATTTTAGGAGCCAAAGATGAAGTTGTAATATGAAGAAGTTAAAATTGTTTACTATAACAAAAAGAATTATTGTTACTACCAAGATTTGTGAATCTTTGGGGAGCCAAACTTAAAATTGTTATTTTAAAAGATTTTGAAAGTGTTTATTTCAACTACCTAGATCTCAAAATAATATGTTGAACGTCCATTTTGAGATTCTGATATCATATTCTTGCTATATTTAGATAATAATACAACATTATCCTCTTTCCTGAAAAGATAGTCCCGTCTTTAATTACTTTTTCTTATGAATATTAAGATTGCATAGGCACACTTGGACATAATTTTTTCCTATTATCTTTCATAATTAACCTTTGAAGACTAACTTTTTTATTGAGAAAGAATTATTAAAAAATATTATGTCTAAGTTTGCCTTGTGCAAACCTTAATATTCCTAAAAAACAGAAAGACCATACTCTTTTTTGGTCAGGTAGCACAGAAGGGAGAGTTGGCCGGGTTGAAAGTATACAAATAAGTAATGATGTAGAGTTCAATGATTATGAGTTGGTAGAGCCGTAGAGCCTAGAAGTAGCAGCTTATTGTGTCCTTAATCCCTATTATAAAATAGTAGTGGGCCAGGGCGAGTTTTTCATAGTCATGGCAGTTCCTTATACTTTGTTTAAACTCCTTGTTGATGCTGTTATGTCTCTAAAGCGGATTTTGCTTGGCCTTCTTTTAGCAGCGGCAGTTGAAGAGATGAGATATCATTTGGTAGGTTAATACTAGATGGTTAATTTGTCTCACCCTTGGCTGGAAGGGAGTTTCGGTCTTGAAAACTTGGTTTCCAAGAACCTTTCTCTGGTGGGTAATTGGTTATGATGTTTCCTTTAAGAACCTAATTGTCCTAGGTACCAGTTCACTAGTAGCAAGGTTGATGTCCAGCAGAATGGTGGGTTGCCAATTCTAGTTCTTCTTGTGTTACTTGCATAAGCATTTAGAAGTCTGTTTTAAATGGCAATATCACAAGTCCCGAGGTGTAGGGCATAGGCATTTTTGGTTTTGAAATGTTTTTATTTGGAGATTATAATATACTTTAAATACTTCGCAAAATAATTAGTGACACTGGTTAATGATAAATTAGAAAAGAATATGATGCAAAAATGATTCCGGTCCCCAACTCTAAAACAAACAAATGAAAGAAATTAGGTGTACTTTCAGTACAATTTTGCATCCTTATTCCTCCCTAAACCCCAATATGATAAAAAACAATTACTGCACCAAATTAAACCCTTCTCAAATATACAGAAGATAGAATTCCTAAAGCTCCAAGCAACTGGACAATGCAAGAATAATTGAGAATGAGCCTCACATTCTGCATGCACATCACGCAGATGTCTGGAGATCTTGTTAGGTTTTCATGCTTGAAAGAGGTCATTGATGTTAAGTCGAGTAGAACCAATGACCACAAAAAGCCTTGATTTTGTAGGGGACTCTTAGCTCGCAAAATACTAGAAGCTAGAGGAAACTGAACTAGTACAAGAGCAGGACAAAAATTGTATAGCATATCCAACACTCTCAAACATTCTAAAGTTCACAAGTGTTGTATCATAAAGAGAAGAAACTTGAAAAGAGTTTAACAAATTGAGGAAAGACCAAGCAACTAATTTCCTCCAAGTATCCATAATAATATTGTGATGCTGATGGGGCTGTTGTAGTTGTGATGTTGATGTATGAAGCATGTTGACAATGTCATTAAGTTGGGCATAAGGTTGTGGTGCATGTTTCCCTGGTAGCGGCACAATGGTGGTTGTACTAACAATTTTTTTAGCAGTGGTAGTGACATGGAGGTCACAATGGTCTTAGCAGTGGTGCAGACCCCAGGCAGACTCTTGTTATGGTTATAGTGGTGACGGTGGGTATTGGGGAAGATTGAAATAAAATATAAAATATTAAGTCCAATTAGGAATATAATGTTGAGCTTATAATAATCTAACATGTTCGGTATAATGCCTGGTGACTTTTTGATGGAATAATTTCTTCCTTTGGACCTTATTAAGCTACTAATTCTAACCAAATAGAGTTCATCCTTTGATAGATGAAATGGCAGAGTCCAGAAATTAATCGTTGGAACTTGGAATATCTTTGCCCGTTCGATTGATGGGCTGTGTGGTTATAGAACATGCATTATAAAATTGTCATTATATTTGTTTTGAATGGACGGGTGGCTCTATCCCTTGCCCTCTCAAATTGAAAGAGACCCATTGCTAGATTGCTCTTTTCATTTTAAATAATTTGAAAGTTCATTTATTTGTTACAGATATAAACCCAGTGAAGAGACATTACTACAGATCAATCGATTTTGTATGAACATCATTGCTGAGTGTCATATTAGCCCAAACAGAAAGTTGTCACCATGGTCGCGATCTTTAAGTCAACAGTCTGGAGCTTCAACAACATCTTCAAATGTATCTCCTTTGCCTGTGTCAAGTTTTGCATCAGGAGCACTAGTGAAATCTTTAAATTATGTCCGCTCTCTAGTGGCTCAATATATCCCCAAACGATCATTTCAATCTGCAGTGTATGCTGGAGCACCTACATCATCAAGACAATCACTTCCAACATTGTCATCTTTGTTGAGCAAGTCCTTCAATTCGCAGTTAAACCCTGCGAATGTTAAAGAATCTTCAGAGAAAAAAGAAAGATCTGCTATATCTGTTTTGAACTTATCAACTACTGAGAAAGTTAATGGAATTGAAGATTTTGAGTTCGTAGCTTATGATGTTTTCACATGGCGCTGGCATGGACATCAGCAATTATCATTGGTTTCCCCTGAAAGGTACATAGTTAATGCGGATTTGGTGTTCCTGGGGTTAGGTTGACTACGCTCTACGCTAGTTATTTACTCTGGTGTGACTTTTTAAGATGTTCAATAACTTATCTGTGCAGTGATCATCTCCTGAATTCCCAAGATATAAGTAAGCATAATCTTCTCGAAGTAGGTGCAGCTGCGCTTCTTGTTGGTGACGTGCAAGCCAAAATAAAGGGTGAACTTTGGAGAAATTTTGGGGCAGTTGATAAGCCTTACCTTGATCAACTCTTGCAGCCTTCATTGCTCACGAGTGTCACGAATTCTGCCTCCGCTCGTGCCCACATGAGAGCAATAACAGCATCTAAACGCTCTAAAACAGGCTCTCTACAAATTTGGCACGTTCTTCTTACTCAAATATTTGTCTTGATATTTTACAACTTTATTATACTATTACTATTACAAATACTGTTTTTTTTTTATCCCTCCTTGCTTAAAATATCATTCTTCTCTACAACCAACAAATTATCGCCTGATATAGTTTCATATGGATGCTTTTAGATTTGTTTACTCTAAAGTTACCTATAATTAAATAAAATTATTGGGGGAAAGTTAAGGAGTGATCACACTGCCATATCCAGGTTGGTAGGAGGCAGGGAAGCGATTTTTACCTTTGTTATCTTTAAACAACAATGATCCATTTATATAGGAGGGTGTGATTGTAATGTTCAACAATATTACAATACCTGCTTCCTTCATCTTTTTTTCTTCCATCCATCATGTGAGAACATTTTGTTTCCCCTTTTCTCAGGGTATCCTTTATATCTGCTCCCCTAAATTCTCTCCTCTCCCTCAACACCACATCGTAAGGAGGACTGAATAGCAGCGTGTTTTCTTCCTTGGGTAATGTCTAGTTCAGTGAATTTATAGTTTCAGTGATGAGGACCACATGCTAGAGAGAGCAAATAAGGAATTGAAGTTTTCATTTATAGGATTTTTATTATGTTCAATTGGGGTTTGTAATTGATGTAATTTATTTATTTCGTATTTAGCTAGTTAAACTTTGATATCACTTTTTTCTTTCATTTAATGCCTATTGGTTCTCCAAAAGTACCCCTTCAAAGTCCTGGAGAGGAAGATGCATATAGTGCAACTTGATTATAGTGCAACTTGTTAGATATATTGGGTCATATGGGATTTCCCCGTTCTCTCCCCTAATCAAGATATCCTATGATTCGAGCAAGAAAGATTAATTGAATCATAAAAAATTTGGAGCATGAAGTGCATTTAGATCCATTTTTTGGGGGAGGTTCCGGGACTGAAAGCTTGTGTAAGAAAGAGCATTCAAAGAACTTGCATTTAACAAGAAAGATCAGATGGGATAGAATAGTGTCTAGGTTTTTAGAAAAAATAATTTAGAAGATGAGTGCCACAGCAGTAGCTGATTTAGAGTCCCACGGTTGGTGGTTTTATTATTTTAAAGTTTTATTGCGTTTAGAGTTCTAGTCTTGTATTGGTTAGGATGCTTATTATTTAGGTTTTATAAATCAATGTGAACATATTATTATTGAGAAATTTTATTTAGTTTTCCAGTTGATTGTGATTAATTCTTATTTCTTTTGTGGTTGAGACTAGAGATCCTTGGGGTAGTGAGGTAGGGAGCCTCACCCTAGTTACTTTTTCTTGTTTATCAGTCATTTTCTGCAAATTAAAGTTTTTAGATTGTTGTCTTGCATCATAGACTGAAATTTGAAGATCCTGGGGTTAGGTACAAAATTTTCACTCATTTATTACATTTGCCTCCTTTTTTTAGTGTGCAAGTATTTAAACTCTTATTTCATGCTTTCATTTATGGTCCCATGTAAGTATTACTATTAAAAATAAAATACCTAGAGACAAAGTAATTAACATAATGCAAAAACCTAGTATAGCGACGTGTTGTGAGTTTACAAAGAGGCATTATTTGTTAGATTACTTGAAGGTTGGACAAACTCCTACTTTAGCCATATAAAAGTGATATTTGGAATGATTTTATTCAACTAGTTCCTCTATGGTCTCTAATAAATAAAGCTTGGATACATTGTGGAGCTTAAATTTCAATGTTTGCTGCTCTTCTAATTCTTTCAGTTTTGTATATGGTATTCACCTGGATACTATTTCACCCAGATACTATTTCATTGTTGAAGCTTGAACTATTTTTTGTTTGATAAAAGAGAAAAGTTTATACATGAAAAGAGAGAATACAAGCTAAGGGGGAACAAGTAGTCAACCCGCTCTTAATAAGTTGAAAAAATGAAAATACTCCAAAGAGAGCAGTACTCCAATCTCTACAAAGACCAGACACAGATCCCCTGAAAGGCAGACACGGCAGATACCCATAAATTAGCGAAGAATAAAAAAAATCCTATCTTGCATTGAATCGAAAGATAAATAGCTATCTCTATAAAGCCGAGCATTATGCTCATTTTAGATCCAAAGAATAATTAGTTCGAATTTTGGAAATGATATTCTAGTCTATTCATAGCTAGTGAATTTGGTAGGAACTCCTCTAGATTCACAGTACATGGGCAGTCAACTAACACAACAGGTGACTGACTATAACAAGCTGATGATGTCAGTAGTGTTAGCTTTTGTTGTTATTAATAGCTTTAGTTCTTTACATCATAGTCCAAGGGTAACTGTCATTAGGGCAATGATTACAAAATAGTATGATCAACTACAATCAATATAGCTGGGCTAGAGCTTGGAATTGTCGTTATGAAGTACAAATAAATGGTAAAAGGGTTAAGTTGGTGAGATCTTAATCTAATTATCTAACTATGGTGTGGACTTGAAAATGTTTGCTCCAATGTATTGATATTTGATAGCTAGAGAATGTCAAGGTTTTTACCTTTATAAAATGGAATATACTTTGTGCTTTTCTTCTCTGGTGTGTTACGGGGGTGAGGAGGATGTTCTATAGAGGGTAACTGCAATTTGAATGCTTACAACCCGAGATCATTAGCAAAACAAATTGAGCAGATCACTAGGCTCTGACCCATACCAGAACAATAATATTTGTACACTAGGTTCCAAATTAGAAAGTCCTGGAAACAAAAATTATATAAGTTCTAATGAGGAATCATTTAAAACAGGAAGAAATACTTAATTCTTCAGTTCTTCTAAATATATTTCATTAATACACAATCCTCTTAATAATGAACTCCAAAAAGAATTATATTTCTGATTACCAAACACTTAAATAACAAAATATCTTGTTATATAAATATATAAAACTAGCTTGCATACAATGTTCCAACTTGCAAGAACGTTCCTAATTTACATCACAAATAATCCACTTATGATTTTGTTTCAAGCTGAGGAGTTTAAACAATGTTAAAGTAAGTTACACTACCAGTAGTACCAGAGGATACGCACTACAAACTCAGGTAACAACTGGAGCAGATTGCTAGGTTCTGTCCCATACTGAAACCTTTGTACACTAAGTTCCAAATTAGAAAGCCCCGGTAACAAAAATAATATAAGTTCTAATAAGGTATCACTAAAAACAGGCAGAAATACTTAATTCTACTAGTATATTCCAGTAATACGCAAACCTCTTAACAACCAACTCTAAAAAGGATTAAATTTCTAATTACCAAACACTTAAATACAAAATATTTTGATATATAAATATCTATTACTAGCTTACATACAATGTTGCCACGTAGGTAGAATCGACCCTAAAACACCTTGAGTTGGCCTAAATTGTAAAAACCGTTTCAAGAGTCTAGGTGAGCCTAAAGGATCAACTTTTTTCTTTTTCTTTTCCCTTGTGATTTTGAAAAGAATCAAAATATTTTTTCATGTTCAATTCTATACATGTCCAAATCCAAATAGCATAAACTTAATATAAAAATTTACAATTTAAAATCTTTACATCTAATATATACTTTGCATAGTTATTGATTTTTTAGTGAAAGTAATAAAATGTTTGGTTACAAATGAATGCTCTCATTGGAAGAAATTCTTTTTTGAGACATTGATGCTCTCATTGAAACCTATCACCAATTATTGACCTAATTGATAACATAGTTATCAAGGCGCCAAGTCTAGGCGAGAATACAGTCGGGAGCTTAAGCGCTTAGACAATAAGGCGCCAGACTAGTTGTCCACAAATCGACAAGTCGTTGACAATATAAAATTTATATATATAAAATTATATATATTAACATTTATAGCATATGACAAACTATATTATATAACTATTTTTTTTCTTTAATCTCTTGAATTATAGCTGAATTGGCTCTGCACAGGACCAGACCATACCAAAAACAAAAAGCAATTACTTCATGCATGCGTGTAGTAGGACAGAGTGCAAGACCATTAGATAAGTTGGCACGTGTACCATGGTCTAAGCGAGTAAGCATATATCATATAAAAAAAATTTAAAAGGAGTCGGATTACCCCAACCCAAAAAGAAGATAGAAACAAAATACAAAAAAAAAAACAGAGCAGAGCTTCCGACTGTCCCTCTTTGTTTCTCTCAAAAAGAAAGAATATCCAAAGGAAAGAGAAGAAGAAGAGTAGAAGTACTAAAGTAGAGAAGAGAAGAAGAGAAATAGATAAAAAGAACATACCGGAGGTGCCAAAGTCGTCGCTGCCGAAGCCGAAGTCGTCGAAGTCATCATCGCTGTTGGAGTCGACGCGGTAAGTTGCTTGCTCTCCCTCTTTGTTGTTCACCCCTATCTCCCTCTCTGTATAAGTTTTGTTGGCTTGCGAGTTGCAATCGATTGATCCATTAGGTTTTAGCTTCGTGATTTTTTTTAACTCAGTTAAGTTTGGGTCAAATCATACCTGACCCATAAATCCAAGTCGTCCGATTTGAAATTCAGTCGTCCATGTCGCTGCTAAGTCGTCCGAGACAACGCCTTTTTTGGCTGAGCACTCGACTCTCTGGCTTTCGACCAAGTCGCCCAGACGACTTAATTCTTCCCATCGACTCGATGACTAAGCGTCAACTAGTCGTTGCCTAGGCAACGACTTGATAAGCATGATTGATAATATGTTATTTACTTATTTATTTGAAAGCTATAAATTCAGTTATATAAAAATAATTATTTCAAAAAACATTGCCTAGAAAAGTCACACGAAGGGTAGGGGCCAAGCGATTTTTAGAACATTGATACCAACTTCCAAATTTGAGACTTAGTTTAATTCCCTACGCAAAACGATTTGACCTAGAGTATCCGGAGTTGGCAGAGAAGGTGTCATTAAAGAAACAAAGAAACTATAATCTAAAAAAGATTGCCAGACAATCCTTTTAAAAACTTAA
Organism: Panax notoginseng; assembly: GCA_016801055.1. Lineage (NCBI taxonomy): Eukaryota > Viridiplantae > Streptophyta > Magnoliopsida > Apiales > Araliaceae > Panax > Panax notoginseng. The sequence continues at coordinate 191,655,066 of CM029015.1, read as the reverse complement.
AATCAAACTAGTATTAACTTGTCGTTGTGAAGCGTTAACCATATACACATATATATTGTTCCGCGGGAGGTACACTCTTCTTAACTCATGAAGTGTATGACGCATACACACTACACCATAACCCCCAAGTATGAAACCCTAATCCTTAAAATTTTTAACCCTCACCTCTAAAAACAAACTTAAAACCCCTTAACCCTAAATGTCTAAACTGTTATCTCCCATTGTTGAACTTCCCCCACTAGTTTAAATTATTTCCCAAATGATAAAAAGAGAAGGGGGGGGGGAGAGGTACCTGAGAATTCATTGCCGAGGTTATTAGCTATTGATGATGACCATTGACCACCCCAGCCATTTTCCGCCTCACGACCATCTTTACTCTTTTTCTTCATTGAAGTTGGTTGAGTTTATGACTGATAGCTTCCTTGATCTTATGTTTGGGTGGATTTAAAGGAAGGAACCCTATAAAGAAATTTGGGGATGGAATGAGGGGAGAAAGAAATTGGGAAGGAACCCTTGCAAGTGAAAATAACGTTGTTCAAATGGAGAAATTTGTAGAAAGACGAGCGATGATTGTACGTGAGTCGGAGTTATTTGCAGATAGGGGTTTAAAAGAGTTCTAAATGGACACGTTGGTTGTTGAAGTGGTGTCCATTCCTGCATCAGCGAGAGTGTACTTCCCGTTGTCACTACATATATGTGTGCTATTTACTTTTATACGTTTCGCAATTGTTTCTAACAAAATAAAACTGATTTATTATTGATGGAGTAAAATTTTTCTTGGTTGCAATCAATATCCAACTTTTTAGATATTATGGCTGCACAAAATTTAAAAGCCTCAGTTAGGATGTCTTTAACTTAAAATTTTAGCAGTCAATATGGATCTAAATTTGGATTTCCTACTCTAGTGTTTAGCATGAAATCCATGGAATTGCAATGCACCCCATATCCATGTTCAATTAGAATTCCTAAAAGTTTGAAATGCATACTTTGTAACTTTTAATGATTGATGTTACAGTCCATGTTCAGTTAATATCTTGTCAACCAATTCAATTCAACAACACATTTTAGTCCAAACTAATTGGGTTAATAAGTTAAGTTAATATCCTATATTTTAGGAAAATCTTTATTGAAAACCTACCGGAGAAACCTACTTAATTCCATGGCAAATTACCGGAGTACTATTTAATTGATTATTTGAATGATAAAATAAAACTAACCAAGTTAAATTATAAGATTTTTTTGTCAATTCAGATTATTATTTTTAGCAGCAAGATGAATTTATAAGTTTCTTCCTGAGTTCAGCACTCTCTGATGAGTCGTTGCACCAAAATAATGTATCTAAATTTCTTCTAGTGATAAATAATTTACTGTTTTATATTTATTGTGTTCCATCCAAGGTCAGCGGTGAAAACTTTACTTGCGGTCTAGAAGTGCAAAATGATTTGTGAATTGTGATCAACCATAACCATTTAGGGGCACCAATATATGCATATTTATTTATTGTTTTCTCTTTCATTGATATTTTTCTTTTTAGCTTCTCACCATTCCCGTTTCCATTTCCTACTTAAAAGCAGGACTTCAATCTACTGTGATTTTGTTTTTGTTTTAAAACTTGGTGGTGTTTCTATTTTACAAAGCTTTTTAGTTTTTCTAGTTGGTGAAGATTAGATGTTCGAGGAGTTCAATATATGTTATGTTTGAGTGTAACTGAAGAAGCTAAGGTTTTAGTTTGGAAAGTTTTTCATTTTCTGCTGTAGATTTTTATAGATTGCGGAAGTTATTTAGAGCATTGACAATTTTTTTTATATCTTTACCTATTAAAAAACCATAAATGGTAACTCAGTAATTATTAACATTAGCACTCGGTAACACAGGATTAAGCATGATAAGAAGAAAGTGGTTTTAGTTTGGTAAGTTTTTCATTTTCTGCTGTAGATTTTTATAGATTGCGGAAGTTATTTAGAGCGTTGACACTTTTTTTATAGCTTTACCTATTAAAAAAACATAAATTAGGCAAGTCAGTAATTATTAACATTAGCACTTGGTAACACAAGATTAAGCATGATAAGAAGGAAGTGGTTGTACTTATTGCTATTTTCTTAAATAAACTTTCATAAAAAGGAAAAAACAAGAAGGGGAATTGAAAGTATCAGATTGGTTCGGTAGCTAAAGGTATTATACTTTTTTCTTTTAATAAGTTAAAAGTAACTGTAATTGTCAAGTGTTGTATTTAAAATTTTAACCGTGCATTAAGCTATAAAATTCTCTAACAGTACTTCAAGTTGTATAAATTGTCTGAGAATAATGTTACTTGTTTTTAGGGAAGATTCCCCTGTGAGTACCTTCCGTCCACGTCCTCGGCCACTTTTCCAGTATCGCCACTACAGGTATTATTAAAACATCGATTTTATAGGTTATTCGTAAAACATTGCTTGTTAAAGTGGCACTTAATTGTGGGATGGAGATTCAACAATTTTTTTATTATGAGCTTCACCACCATGTGAATACCTGATTGTATGTGTCCCATAGAGTTCAATAATTATTGTGGGGGCTTTATTTTATCCTACGGATGAGAATGTCCTGTTTGTTGATGCTACAATCAATTCTCTGTTCTCTACTCTCAAAATAAGCTATATATGTATAAATGTTGATTTATTGATTTCTACTGTGACATGTTTGTAGTTGTGATATGTTTTTTCTATTTTCTTCAATACCATTGGTGTTTACATCCACAATTTACAAGTTGACAGATTATTTGCATGGTTCATATATAGTTTTAACTTTCACTTTCTATTTGAATGTAATGGTATATAACAGTGAACAACAACCGTTGAAATTGAATACTGCTGAGGTATGTGAGGTCATTGCTGCAGTATGCTCAGAGTCGCCTTCTCCAAGTGTTAACCTCATGACAGTGTCGTCTAAATTAAGTAGCAACAGTGGAAAGCCATCGATGGATGTTGCTGTTAGCGTTCTCATCAAACTTGTAATTGACATGTACGTTCCCCTGTATTTGTTTTCTGGTATTGTTTAATTCGAGCTTTATATGGACACCCTCTTTTTGTCAAACTCTCTCTCTCTCACACACACACATTCTCCCTGGATGGTAACTATACTATAGCATTTGAAACCTTTTTTGGTACATACCATATTGGTTATTATCCAGATTCAATGATGCAGTATGAGTATCAAAAAAGCTGATATTCTGATGTTTTAGTGATTTGGCTTCCATAGTATGGCATTGTTATTTCATTTCCAGTCATGCCATAGCATGCTCAACAGGTGGGCATCATAGTTGTCCACCACCTCAATCATTAAAAGTATGGTTCCAACCTTTGAATAACTCTGTCAACTTCATGCCAAGTTCCAACCAAATTGTTTATGTTTCGGTCAGAGTCTCAACTTTTCTAATATGGATATAAGCCAACTTTCAGCTTCCATTTTTATCATCTTTCTATACTGTAGATAATTGAGGTACCATGCTAAGAAAGATTTTGCAAGATATCTGTTTCGATTCTGCGGTGATAGCTCTTTTTTGACAAGTCAAAACGAAAAAGTAATAATCTAAATAATTCATCGTCCATAAAGAATATACAGCCAAAATTGCCACATTAGACTTAAAAAGTTCAGTCAGAATATTGCCTTGCAGTGTAAAGACTATATTCTTTAGTATGTGCGGACTCCAGATATTTTTCTATTTAACCATGTTATCGGCTTGTTCTGTTTTTTTATTGTTTCTCAAATATGCTTCACAAGATCGTTGCACAACATTGTTTTGTAGGTATGTTATGGATTCTGCGACGGCTGCTCCTCTAACTCTATCTATGCTTGAGGTGCAACTTTGACATTTTTGTATTGGTATTTTATTAGAGGATGTGTTTAGACATTCCTATTTCTTCTTCTACTCTTTTTTTTCAATATAGAATTTTAACAGTATTCTTTTTCTTTTTTAAAAAAAAAATATTTTCAGGAAATGCTTAGTTCTCCAAGACTTGCTTCAAAAGCTCGTGCTTTCGATTTAATTTTAAATCTTGGAGTTCATGCTCATTTGTTAGAGCCTTTGATAGCAGGTGATTCTTCTACAATTGAAGAAGAATATTCTCAAGAACCATATCTTGATGACGAAGCACAACTTGCAACCCAAGGAAAGAGAAAACCGGATTATTTTAAGATGGGAAATTCCTCAGCTATTGATAATTTTGAGTCTTGGATTTTGGGAATTTTAAATGAGCTTCTACTTCATCTTGTTCAGGTACCAGAACTCCATCACCCTATATATATTTGCTATAAGTAATGTCAATGTAAATTAGAAAGACACCAAAAGGAGGTGCCGCCCATATACATGCGACAAATACAAAAGGAAAGAAATACAAAAACCACAGCACCTCCTAAACCAAGTAACTGAGTGATACCCCTTAAATAAAGCTTTTCTTTAGTGAGATGTATTGCTTGGAATGATGAGTGACCTACCTATGACTCGTTTATAAATTATGTGTAGGTTACAATCTATTGGAAACTTCTTAAAGCATAAGTTCAATGCTTCAAGGCTCTTAAGGAATTGCATTATTTATTTTCAAACTGTATAGTTATGCTTCTTTTCAGTTTGTTTTCATATGAGCAATTTTCTCATAAGTTCATTCTTTTGACATATGCCTTTTAATCATATTGCATGGTCTGAAGCTACTTGACATTCTTACCGCAGATAGAAGTGATGGAAGAATCTGTTTGGGCTTCTGCCCTTAGCTGCTTACTTTATTTTGTTTGTGATAGAGGCAAAATTCGCAGGAGCAGAATAAAGGATCTTGACATAAGAGTGAGTCGTTTTTCTTGGTTTTAATGCAATTATTTTCTTTTCTGATGAATATGCGAAAGTATGCTCTTCGTTGCTCAGAGCTTCAGATTCGTAAGAATTGTATAATAGTGAACATTTTGCTCTTTGGTGATTGTTAAGACGGAAGGGATCCGTCTCCACTTACTATGAATTTTGGGGGGAATGATGTGGAAGAAGCCTTTGAGGAAAGAAATAGTTTCAGAAACGAAGGACGAATAATAAAGAAGAGAGCGAGTGAAAATTAGGTTCAGGACCAGACAGATGGAACAAAGAGATTATAGTGAAAGGAAATAATAAAGAAAGGATGAGTATCAGTTTCTATGTGACATGTTACAATCTGCAAATAAGAAGAGATCAAGTACAAATATCGTCCTTCCATTCTCAGGAAAAAATTAGGCTAAGGACCAAAACAGATGGAATAAAGAGATTATAGTGAATGAAAAGAGAAAATAAAGGATGTGTATAGCATCAGTTTCAATTTGACACGTTACAATCTGTAAAATGTGGTAGTTCAATATGGGAACTAGTTTTGTTTATATTCTTTGATTTATAATTTGCCACCTAAAAAGAGAAAAAGTATTTTTTAAGAGATGCAGGTAAAATTTGGGCAGGCTCCATTTGCTTCTTTTTTATATTTTTCATTTTTTGATAATAGTTTTTATATACCAAAAATAGCAACAAAAAATTCTTAGAAGTTTAAAAATTACTTTGCAAAGTGTACTTATATCATAAATAGGATAATCTAAGAAAAGAATATGTACCAACCATACATATTTGATATCATTGTACTGCTACTACCCTAATGAGAAACTGCACATTACTTAATCAATTGATTTATACATTTACATTAATTTCCAAACTATAATAATAATAATGAGAGTGAAGATAGTGATGATGATGATGATGATGATAATAGCTTTTTCGGATGAGCCTGTGGTCGGCTTTAGATGACTAAAGAAGATTTTATTAGAACAGTGGATTAGGCCCTTGATATGTTATGATTTTATTCAGATTCGGGATTTAACCTGGATTGTTATATAGTATTAGAGTCTACTTGCAAAAGTTCGGGTTGGGTCATCTGATTGGGTTGGCGGAGGTGGGGAAACAAAAGTGGTTGGTACGATCCCATAATGAACAGAGGGCCGAAAGTGGGGACACGAAAGCCGTTAGTGTTATCTCACAGTGGTTAGAGAAACGGTTTCTAGGCTTTTTGTGACTATGTGTTTGGCTTGACAAGGATGTCAGGTATTTAAATGGGGAAGTTTGTAACTTTCCCAGTCCCACATCAGAACAAGTGAGATAGTTTGATATGTATATATAAGGAACCAAGCTACTATCAATATTACTTTCAATCTTGACCTTTTGGGTGAGCCTGTAATGGGCTAAGATTATCTAAGATACTATTAAGACAATGGGTTGACTTACATAAATAATGAGCTTCCTCTACGGGAAACACTATTTCTGCTAAGTAAATGAAGTTGTTTTCTCCTCTGCATGGAAATCAAGCATGGACAATATCTATATATTTACAACTTTTTGGTCTGATCTTATTTACTCTATATACTTGCAGGTAATTAAGGTGCTTATACAGATTAGCCGAAGGAATTCCTGGGCAGAAATACTTCATTGCAAGCTTATTTGCATGTTAGCAAACATGTTTTATCAAGTTCCTAGTGAACCTACCACATATAGTTCAGCAACTCCTAAATTTTGTGTTGAGCAGGTTGATCTGATTGGAGGAATCGAGTTTGTTTTTGTAGAGGTACTGTGCTAATCTTTTTCTTGTGTGTGTGTGGGGGGGGGGGAGAATTGGAACCTTTAAAATACTGGCAAGATTAACTAAGATGAATAATAAACAAAAAAGTTGGTTTCAGGCATCCACAAATTTCTTACTATCTCAAGCAATAGTCCCTACTTATTTTAAGTAGGTGTTCTAAGTTATAAATTAGTGGGAGTTGTTGCATGCTTTGAGAACATGCATTCCAAAAGTCTAATATTCACCATTCGAAGTAGTTAAAGTGTCTAGAAAAATTTGAACTCCTTTCTTAGAATAGAATTTTAAATTGTGTACCTTACTAGATATGATTATAATTGAAATCATTTGTGACCTTTTAAGATATCAGATGATGATTTGTATGTACCCCTTTGTCTTATTAGACTTCTTTTACTTGCAAAAAATTAGACCTAATACAATGATTTTACAAATGCAGTTCATGCTTGCAAACTTAAGGGACGACAGGAGAAATCTTTACATGGTTCTTTTCGACTATGTTTTGTATCAAATAAATGAGACATGCATAGCTGCTGGAGTTTCTGAGTATAGTGAAGACGAGTGTCAAGCCATTACTACCTTGCTCACTCGCGCAGATGCACCTGAAGCTTTGCATATTTCTTTCAAGCTTGGGGTGGAAGGCATCGGGGACCTCTTGAGAAGATCAATTGCTGCAGCATTGTCTAGATATGCCAACAGCAACCGACTCAATGTGGTAATACCCTAATTCATTTGTGTTTGTACTAAGGATTTTGTCATATATTGCGAGATCAAAGAATGCTTGTTGTGTATGTTTTCAAATAGATAACATGCTGTTGGGTTATCATGTGATCACATAATTTCTATTTAATATATTCAAGAGGAAGAGAATTCCGATGACCTAATTGTACTTATGTCCATCTGTATACCCAAAAAATGGACCGAGATATTTCTTGCCCCCCAATACCGAGTTTGAAAACAAAAAAGCTATATTTTCGCGTTCTTTTTAAATTTTTGTATTTTTATTATTATTGTTAATGTTGTGTATGTCGTAATAGTGCCTATGTCCCATCCGTATCCCCAAAAAATGGACCGAGGGATTTATTGCCTCAATTTTCCGATTTTGAAAACGAGAAGCTATATTGTAGTTTTCTTTTTAATTTTTTGTAATTGGCATTATTATTATTATTATTGATTTTGTTTACATCGTCATAATCATTACAACTGCTTCTAAAAGTTATGTGTAAAATGTTGCATAGAGATTTCTGTCATTTAGTAGTTCTGTTAAATATCTGTGGAAGGAGTGTTTTTTGAAGTTAAAATGTTTGTTTTGTTTTTATTTTCAATATTTAGGCCTCTTGCACTTTGTTTTTTTTTCTTATTTTTACTGATTCATTTATTTATTTGTGATTAGTAGTGATTTTCTTTTCAAAATGTCCTCGTCAGGGTCCTCGTCACTATCTCTAAAGAAGGTTTTGAACGAGATAGGGGCAAGCCATGAGCATATTTTGAGTATTTATGACTCTGGTGGCATCACGTATTAGGCGATTGAAATAAGTCTTTACTTTAATTATACATATACTTTGCCTAAACAGCATAAGAGAGCTCTAATTGTGTTATTATGTATTTCCTGCATTTGTAAAACCTTATCAGTATTGAATTTTCATCTACAATTTGAAGCATCCGGTTTACACATTTAATGTTTCATTTACTTGTCAAAAAAAATCCACATTTAATGTTTAGAAAAGAAGAACCTAATTTTAGGTAATTATTTCTTGATTCATTCCTCTCAATTACATTAATTTATATACACAAGTATATCATCGATCTCTAATTTACAGTTATGGAAGTTCAATTTACAGCAATATATACACACTAATTATGGTATAAGATGAACTATAATTATGGAAACTATATCGTCTAACACTCCCCCTCAAGTTGGTGTATAGATGTCTCGCATACTCAACTTGAAACATAATGGTTTTACTAGTAAGACCCTTAGTCAAAATATCAGCAAGCTGATGTTCTATTTTGACAAAAGGTTAGCAAATAAGACCACTAGTTAACTTTTTCTTTAATGAAGTGTATGTCAATCTTAATGTGCTTCGTTCTATCGTGTTGTACCGGTCGTTTCCAATACTAATGGTTGCCTTATTATCACAAAATAACTGTATAAGCCTTTTAGTTGTAATGCCCAAATCTTCTAACAAAATTCGAAGCCACATTAGCTCACATATACCCAAGACGATAGCTCGATATTCGGCCTCATGGATCTTGCTACTACGGATTGCTTCTTATTGCGCCAAGTAACAAGATTGCCTCCAACAAATGAACAGTAACCAGTTGTAGAACGACGATCCTCTATAGAGTCAACCCAATCTGAGTCGGAAAATGCTTCAATGCTCATATGACCATGTGATGCGAACAATAAACCTTTCCCAGAAGAAAACTTGAGATACCTCAAAATTCTAATGACAGTTTCTATGTGATGTTGACGAGGATCACGCATATACGAACTTACTAACCTGATATATCAGATCTAGTATGAGACAGATATATTAATCGTCCATTGATATCCTTTTTTATCAATAGTAGGTCATGTGCTACCTACTAGATGTTGATTAACTTCAATAGGAGAATCAACAAGCTTACATCCCAACATGCTAGTTTCTGTTAGAAGATCAAGTACATATTTCCTTTGATATAAAAAAATCCCACTGGAAGATCTCGCAATTTCAATACCAAGAAAATATTTCAAAGGACCGAGATCTTTGATTTCAAACTCTTTGACCAATCTTGCTTTAAGATTAACTATCTCTTCTCTATTATCCCCTGTCACCACAATATCATCAACATAAACAATAAGAATGGTAGTCTTGCTTTTTATTTGTTTGACAAACAGAGTATGATCTGCTCGACTCTGCTTGTACCCAAATCTTATCATTGTTTGTAAGCTTTTCGCAGCTTACAAACCTTACCCTTGGTTGTAGATGAAGAAAAATCAGGAGATATTTTCATGTACACTTCCTCCTCCAAGTCATCATGAAGGAACGCATTTTTTACATCCAATTGCTTAAAATCCCAGCCAAAGTTTGTTGCACATGAGATTATGGTACGAACAAAATTCATCTTCACCACAGGAGCAATTGTCTCTTTGTAATCAATCCCATGGGTTTGAGTATACCCTTTTGCGACTAGTCTGATTTTGAGTCTCTCAACTGTCTTATCCGGCTTATATTTAACTGTATATTCCCATGTGCAACCAACTGATTTTTTTTCATAAGAATAACTGATTCTCATGTATCATTTTTCTTCAGGGCATTCATCTCTTCTATCACATTTTGTTTCTAGTTCTCATCGCTAATTGTCTCTCTCCACCCCTGAGAAATAGATATCGAAGACAAGGAAGAAACAAAGGAATGATAGGATGCAGATAATTTATTATAGGTTAAGAAATTAGAGATAAGATGTTGAGTACAAGATCTAACCCTTTTTCTAAGAACAATAGGAAATTCAGTATCATTAGAAGAACAAGTAGAATTAGAATTCTCACTATTAGCATTATCAGGACTAGACTCTAAGCAGCGTTGGTGCAGTTGTGCAGAAATGGTGACCTTATTCTTGCCTATTCGAACATAGGTCCTTAACTCAAGCTCATTTTGTCTAGTATATGACTCCCCCTGTCTAGATTCAACAGAGACAACAACAAGAACAGGAGAAGGATAAGATGGTATAGTACTACTTGTAATACCAGCCTCAGGAGGAAGTTTCTCCTCATCAATGACATTCTCCCCCTGAGGAGAAAGTGAGGAAGAATAAAAAGAGTTCAATTCCCAAAAATTTACATCTCGAGTGACAAATACTTTGTGTGAAAGAGGATGATAACATTTATAACCTTTTTGGGTTGGAGAATACCTAATGAAAACACACCTAAGAGGCTTGAGATCTAGTTTTCCCCGAGTGGGAGATTTATCATGAACATAAAACTCGAGGCGAAGGAGATGGACTTGTTGTGTGTTGAAGGAAAGAAATGAGACTTGCGTTCTCAAGAATTCTAAAAGGAATTCAGTTTATAAGAAATGCAACAATCAGAACAGCATTTTCCCATAGGAATTTAGGTGTGTTCATAGTGAACATAAGAGTACGGGCTACTTCCAGTAAGTGTCGATTTTTCCTTTTCACCACTCCATTTTGTTCTGGGGTTTTGACACAAGAGGTTTGAAATATGATGCCATGCTCAGATAGATAAGATACAAAAGCAGTATTATTACTATATTCACGACCATTATCACTATGAAGAATTTTGACTTTAGCTGCAAATTGGGTTTGAATAATTTTATGAAATTTCTGAAAACAATCAAACACCTCATTTTTGGAACGAAGAAGATAAATTCAAGTTACACGAGAATGGCAATAAACTAACAAACCATCTATGGCGAGAACAGGAAACAACTCGAGAGGGTCCCACACATCATTATGTATAATAGCAAAGGATTCAGAATATCGACTATTAATAACAGAGTAAATAGAACGTTTGTGTTTACCCAAATCACACGGTTCACACAAAAACTGAATTTTATTATATTGCTTGACTAGAGATGGAAACAAAGACTCTAATACTGATAAAAAGGGATGTCCCAAACGTCGATGCCATTGATGAAGAGAAGTCAGGCTAGAGTCAGACGTAGATTGAAGAGCCTGAGTAGTATTCCTATCTTAATTAGAGGCATGTTAGACGATGGAACATCTAAATAATATAGACCACCAACTGCACTACCACTGTCAATCTTGTGACGCCCCAGAAAATTGAATTTTTAGGAGAATTAAAATTTTATTTAATTATGAGGATTAAATGAATTTAACTTATTATTTAAGGGAGTAAGCTAATTAAAGGTCATTCTATGACCTAAACATGTCGGAACGTCATAGTATTTTGGCTACGTAGTAGAATTAAAGTGTTTGAATTTCCAAAACGAAAATAAAAGTTTTCCGAGAAATTTTTCGAAAAACACTATTCACGCATTTCTGCTCGGGAATTATTTTTGAACTTCCGAGAAATACGTAACGATAGAATATCAAGGTGAGATGGAATATCCAATAATATTTCAGTTATGAAAAACGCAGTTTTTCGCTTGCGGACTTAAAACCTAACGTTTAGAGAAAGTGACTTCCGGGAAAGAATTTAAAGCGCGTGCAATGAATTAAGTAATGATCGTATAATATGTAGGTATTGTACGAAGTAATGAATACACGTATGTATGAATGATAGCATATCGTATATCATGAATTAGTATACGAGTTAGGATACGAGAATTATACGTAAATTATACGTTATAAGACTTTAAGCCAATTATAATGGATTTGTGGGTATTGTTAAAGATTATGTTAGCCCAAGTATGGAAATGGTTAAGTCCAATGTGAATTAAATGTAAAGCCCAATGTATAAGTTAAGATAATTAAGCTAAAGCCCAAAGTAAGAACCAAGGGGGTTATGGGTTGGTTTAAACCCATGGTTTAAACCGTAGGTGATCCAAAGTGATAAACAAGTAACTTAATAGCTAAGATATGTAATGACCAAGTAATTAAAGTGGGGAGCAAGATAACTTAATGGTTAAGTAAATGTGGTGAGTAAGCAAAGGATAAAATTTGTGCTAAACAGGTTAACTTAATGCCTAAGTGTTGTGGAGGCCAAGTTTACTTAGTGCTTAAGCTAGGAATAGTAAGGAGGTGGATGGATTAATGACCAAACTACCCTAACTTAGGATTTCCTTTAAATAGCAAGCTTTGGATTCATTTGTTTGGTTGTTTCATTTCATCCAACTTATAAAGTTGAGAGCTTATTTGCTTGAGAGAATAAGCACATATAAAGTTAGACTTCCTTTGTTAGATTTCCAACCAACAACTTACAGCTTATTGGTTTGAGAGAAAAAGCAAGAAAAGCTTGAAGATTAGCCTTGTTAATTCAAGAAGCAAGAAGGAGATTAAAGATTTACCAAGTGTTATTCAAGAGTAAGTATTCTTAAACCATGTTTCTCTTTCTCTTCCATTGTTAGAGAAGGGGGTATTGGTAGAACTAGCATGCTAAGAAGGGGTTAGAATAATGAATCAAAAGGCTTAAGTCTTAATAAGCCGTGTAAGTCATGAATAAGTAATTCAATCATAAATAAGTTATGAACTTATAATGAAAGTATAAGAACTTGTGAGAACTTGTAACATGTTTACATTAATAAAGTGAGTATGATAATAAGAAGTAAGAAGAATGGTTAAAGGTCATTAATCATAATGAGTCATATGAAGAGAAGACATAAGTTATGAGAAATTGAAATATAAGTATTTTTATACTTTAATAAGTTACAAACTCACAACGAACTAGTAATAACTTATCATGTTTATAAGTTAATGAAACATGTATGTCAAGATGTAAGTATGTTGGAAGGAATCCATTTAGAACGATGAACAAATCTTAAGTAATGAAGTTTTGCCGGAATTCAAACGATTAGACGATAATCGTCGAATTCGTGAAATTCTCAGAATAGAAGTCAAATTTTGTGTTTGAGCTTGGAAACATTGGTTTTCAATGGAGACAAGTCTTATTTGGCATTATAGAGTTGCGGACTCGAAAATGACCGGATTTCGACTTAGAACAAAGAAACGAGCATTGAATGTTCACGAACGTTTATCGTTTTCGTTAAAAATGGACTAATAGGTGAATTTTTAACAAACGAAGTCGAATAGATAAAATTCTTGCATGAACACGTAGAGTTGTAAATTGTGAACCGTAGGCTCTTGAACGAGCCAATTCAGACTTATAACGAAGAAGTTACGAGACCGGGAATCTCACCAAAAGAAAAATCTGTCAAATTTATCTCTGGCACAGAGTCCACGCCGCGGCGCGACTCCAAGTCTAAATAATCGGCGCCGCAGCGCCAAAGTGAGCCTCAGCCCCTGCAAACTCGCGCCGCAGCGCGCAAGTAACAAAGGGACTCGCGCCGTAGCGCCGCAGCGCCAGCCTTAAAAGCTAGACAGAAAAGAATGGGTTCAAGTAGAAGATGAAGGGAAATTGTTTAGTAACGAACTAAGGGACTTAATGAAACATTGTTAGGTCATAATTAAAACTCAAGTGTGATCACTTAGAGTTAAAGAAAGTTAATTGAATGTAAACAAAAACGGTGTACAATAAGTGTACATAACCAATGCCGATTAAGTGTCAATTAATAACGTAAGGACGTTAGTAAGCCGTGAGGAAGGATAATTAACTCGAACCGAGTTGTAATAATGTAATAATTTCAATTAAATTATAGAAAGGAACGAAGTTGGTAAGAATGATGTAAAGAATAACGGAAAGCCGGAACCAATAAATAACAAATCTAATACAGGATTAGATTGAGAAGGGTAAGATTCTTTAGGAACTATGTATGTTCATTCATGACCTAATGTGGTATGTTATGTGATTATGTGTTGTAGAGACCGTAAAGACTCAAAAGGAAAAGTAAATATATCGTAGCAGACGCTGAAGGCAAGTTTTTCTTAAACGCTTGTCTAACCTTCGTGTTATCCAGGTTTTCAAATGATTCAAGTTATGAGATGCATGTATGGTTTTAAAGAAAGAGTCGATGCCAGTTTTAACTCGGCTAGACTAATCGTGATAGATCGATTGATTTACAAGTCTTTCAATATAGAACTGTTAACGCTATCATATGCCAAGTATTTGGTACGGATTCAAAGGTAAGTTTGTCTATGAACAAACAAATGTATTTTCATCGATTATTCGATGGGCACGTGAGGTTGCCAAAACTTAAACGTACATACGTTTAAGGGATGTAATGTTGATCAACATAGAGTACTATAGGCTGATCACCTAGAAGTGCTCATAAGATATGTCGGACTTACGGACTTCGTGCCGGGTTGTCCTTTTCAAAGAAACTATAAGACGTTCGCATCTTGAACCAGAATTGATGTATTACTGAATATTGTCATTGTAAAACGTTTTGAATGAAAAGGAATGCGATTTTGAGTTATTGATAGGACTTCGTAACTACTATCCAGTTATTGAAGTTATACGATTCCTATGTTTCAAGCATGCTTTTAAAATGAAATTGTTGTACTTGCTAAGCTTGTTATGCTCGCTCTTGCTTGAACCATATGAATGCAGCTAAGATCGAGCGGACCGAAGGCTCAGACAAAGACGAGGGCAAAGCGAAGACGATAGAGTTCTTATGTAATAGTATTGATGAATGATTGTAATATATTTGATATTATGACAAGAACAAACGAATGGGTTATAAAGAACCTGGGAAATGTAATATTATTTTGAATATATAAGAGATATATTAGTCCTTTTGAGGCTGTTCAATGAAATGAATGAATGAATGGTAGTACCGTGTAGCACCATCTGTCGGGTTGGAAGAGACCCGGATTTGGGGACGTCACAGGTTGGTATCAAAGCATTAGGTTATAAAACTTAAGGGGGGAAGAACCTTAGGCTATTTCGTTAAGGAAGAGAAGTCCGAAGGAAGTAAACTTGAGTTTCATTTAAGTCGAATAAGTCAATAAGGTATTGAGGAAACTCAGTACCAAAAGATTTAAAAGATGGAAATTAACCCTAAATAAATTAAATGTGATTGGTGCTTATACTATTGTGTGTTATGTACTAATCAACATGTTATGTGTTAATGTAGGATGTCAATCGATAGCTTGATGTATAGAGATATACAGGTGAGGAGCGAAGAGCTTGTGAACAGAGTAGAGCCTGTACCTATGCCAGTGGCGGAGGTACCAATAGTGAGTCTAGAGGAGTCAGAGCCAGAGGAGTATTTTTCTGAGGAAGACTACTCCGAGGGAGATGTAGCCTGGACATCATACTTGGATATGATGAGCGATGTGGAGGAAGGAATAGAGGTAACATCGATTACTACGGTGGTACCTACACTAGAGTCATCACCTCCAGATGCAATGGAAGCATTGTATCTAGCAGCGCTTAACAAGAATGTGCAACTGAGTGCAGTTGTGCAGAATCAGAATGAAGAGATTAGTGCTCTTTATGTAGCGAAGGAGTCTGCAGAAGCAGATTTTGAGTCAGAGCATGATGAGAAGGTGCTCATGATAAATAAGGCTAGGGATTTTAAGAAGGAGGCCGATGATCTTAGTAAAGAACTGGGGGAGAAGGACCAGAAGATAGCACGGATGTCTTACATCCATGAGAGTGCTCATAAGAATTTCAAGCTGAAAGTTGCTTGTTATTCAGTTGAGTCGGGACAAACTCGACATACTATTAGTCGGGATACTGTAACGAAGATTGCAAATGAAAAACACGAGGACGCTGTTATGCATTATTAGAAGTCTAAAGTTATAAATATGTGTGTAGTGACGTAAAACCCTCTTTTGTATAAAAAGGGTAGTTTTTTTTGTAAATCCCAACTTTTGTGAAATTCAATTGCGGGATAGAAAATGTAATAGTTTTTGGCTATGAACGCAAATTGTAAATAGTTTCAAACTATGAAAAAGCATATGAATATAATGAAGTTTCCATTTAATATGCTTTGTTATGGTATGAGTTAGTATGTGGCGAATAATGACGAAGTAAGTAAATATATAATAATGAAATTTTATTTGAAAATGCCGCCAAGGAGAAGACAACGTAATCAAGCAGCGGAATCACATGATGATAATTAATGGGGTCAAAACAACCCTATGCAAGAGTTCGTTAATTTATTAACGGCTGCATTTAACCAAACTAGTGGTAGAGTATCCGCCGAAACCTAGAGTATTCAAAACGACTACCTTTAAAGAGTTTAAAAGAGTAGGTCCGCCGGAGTTCAACGGAACGACGGACCCAATAGATGCCCAGACACGGATAAAAGAAATAGAGAAGACGTTTGTTATTACAAACATAGGTGAAGCGCAAAAGATTTCTTTTGCGACTTACACGATGAAAAGAGAAGCCAACTTTTGGAGGGAGACTCAACAGGGTGGGGCTGGAACAGAGGTGGTAACATGGGAACAATTTAAGAAGGTTTTCTTCGAGAATTATTTCCCTACAAACATGCGAGGGAGGATGGGGATTAAGTTCTTAGAACTTAAGCTAGGGGACATGACGGTTCCCCAGTACGCGGCCAAATACAATGAATTGGCAAGGTTTGTTCCACACTAAGTGGACACTGAGGAGATGAAGGCTCATAGGTTTGAGCAGGGCCTGAAACCCTGGCTCTATAATGGGTTGTCGGTGTTCCAGAGTGTTTCCTATGGGATCATTCTGGAGAAGGTAATTATAGCAGAGGATGGTAGTGAGGCGTTGACTCAATACCACAAAGAGAGGAAGAATGAGAGCAAGGGAGAGGGAGGAACCAAGGTAGAGAATGCCAATGGCAGTATGCCGAAAAGAAATAAATTTTCACTCCGGGAATACTAGAGTGGGGCAAGGGGATCCTAAGCTTAGGATCAAAGTGTGTAAAATATGTGGAAAGACTCATCTAGGAGTCTGTCTGAAATGGATTATAAGTACCTTTAAAATATTAAGGTAGAGGAGAAGGAAATAACTTTTGTTAATTATATTCGTGGAGATTGTTTCATGAATAATAAAGATAAGTAAGTGTGGGTAGATAAGTGTTGTTAATGTTGAGAGAATTTGAAGAAATTCTCAGTATGAATGGGTTGATTAACCAGAGAGCTATAATAATTAGTTATAAGAAAAGTATGAATCGTTGGATTTCTCAGAAAACCCAAGGTAGTAATTTACGATAATAAAACACCGAGACGCCTTGTCATCTAACCTGGACGTAAGTTAGTAGGATGTTAAGGAAGGGGATGAGTCATTACGGTTGCGTATCGACTATCGTAATACGAGTAAGTTAGCATTTAAGAATAAATACCCATGGCCCAGGATCGATGATTTATTTGATCAGTTAAGAAGGGCAAAGAATTTTTCTAAGATAGATTTGTGTACGGGGTATAGTCGGTTGAACGTAAGGAAGAAGGAGGAAGTACCTAAGATGACTTCAGAACTCGTTATAGTAATGACAAGTTTCTGGTTATGTCATTTGGATTGACTAATGTACTGAAGTTAGATTTTCCGTAAGGGGCGCCGAGCAAGTCGGTAGTAAACAGATATGTTCTCTTGTGAGGTGCTATGGTTGAAGGTACCATTAGCGTCACAGGATTTAAGAGTAAGGTTAAGTAAGACACCTGTATTATCTCACCAAAAGAAAAATCTGTCAAATTTATCTCTGGCACAGAGTCCGCGCCGCGGCGCGACTCCAAGCCTAAATAACCGGCGCCGCAGCGCCAAAGTGAGCCTCAGCCCCTGCAAACTCGCGCCGCAACGCGACAAGTAACAAAGGGACTCGCGCCGTAGCGCCGAGTCCGGTCTCCAAGCCCTAATGGGCGACGCCGCAGCGCGGCATAACGAAGGAACACTGGCGCCGCAGCGCCAGCCTTAAAAGCTAGACAGAAAAGAATGGGTTCAAGTAGAAGATGAAGGGAAATTGTTTAGTAACGAACTAAGGGACTTAATGAAACATTGTTAGGTCATAATTAAAACTCAAGTGTGATCACTTAGAGTTAAAGAAAGTTAATTGAATGTAAACAAAAACGGTGTACAATAAGTGTACATAACCAATGCCGATTAAGTGTCAATTAATAACGTAAGGACGTTAGTAAGCCGTGAGGAAGGATAATTAACTCGAACCGAGTTGTAATAATGTAATAATTTCAATTAAATTATAGAAAGGAACGAAGTTGGTAAGAATGATGTAAAGAATAACGGAAAGCCGGAACCAATAAATAACAAATCTAATACAGGATTAGATTGAGAAGGGTAAGATTCTTTAGGAACTATGTATGTTCATTCATGACCTAATGTGGTATGTTATGTGATTATGTGTTGTAGAGACCGTAAAGACTCAAAAGGAAAAGTAAATATATCGTAGCAGACGCTGAAGGCAAGTTTTTCTTAAACGCTTGTCTAACCTTCGTGTTATCCAGGTTTTCAAATGATTCAAGTTATGAGATGCATGTATGGTTTTAAAGAAAGAGTCGATGCCAGTTTTAACTCGGCTAGACTAATCGTGATAGATCGATTGATTTACAAGTCTTTCAATATAGAACTGTTAACGCTATCATATGCCAAGTATTTGGTACGGATTCAAAGGTAAGTTTGTCTATGAACAAACAAATGTATTTTCATCGATTATTCGATGGGCACGTGAGGTTGCCAAAACTTAAACGTACATACGTTTAAGGGATGTAATGTTGATCAACATAGAGTACTATAGGCTGATCACCTAGAAGTGCTCATAAGATATGTCGGACTTACGGACTTCGTGCCGGGTTGTCCTTTTCAAAGAAACTATAAGACGTTCGCATCTTGAACCAGAATTGATGTATTACTGAATATTGTCATTGTAAAACGTTTTGAATGAAAAGGAATGCGATTTTGAGTTATTGATAGGACTTCGTAACTACTATCCAGTTATTGAAGTTATACGATTCCTATGTTTCAAGCATGCTTTTAAAATGAAATTGTTGTACTTGCTAAGCTTGTTATGCTCGCTCTTGCTTGAACCATATGAATGCAGCTAAGATCGAGCGGACCGAAGGCTCAGACAAAGACGAGGGCAAAGCGAAGACGATAGAGTTCTTATGTAATAGTATTGATGAATGATTGTAATATATTTGATATTATGACAAGAACAAACGAATGGGTTATAAAGAACCTGGGAAATGTAATATTATTTTGAATATATAAGAGATATATTAGTCCTTTTGAGGCTGTTCAATGAAATGAATGAATGAATGGTAGTACCGTGTAGCACCATCTGTCGGGTTGGAAGAGACCCGGATTTGGGGACGTCACAGGTTGGTATCAAAGCATTAGGTTATAAAACTTAAGGGGGGAAGAACCTTAGGCTATTTCGTTAAGGAAGAGAAGTCCGAAGGAAGTAAACTTGAGTTTCATTTAAGTCGAATAAGTCAATAAGGTATTGAGGAAACTCAGTACCAAAAGATTTAAAAGATGGAAATTAACCCTAAATAAATTAAATGTGATTGGTGCTTATACTATTGTGTGTTATGTACTAATCAACATGTTATGTGTTAATGTAGGATGTCAATCGATAGCTTGATGTATAGAGATATACAGGTGAGGAGCGAAGAGCTTGTGAACAGAGTAGAGCCTGTACCTATGCCAGTGGCGGAGGTACCAATAGTGAGTCTAGAGGAGTCAGAGCCAGAGGAGTATTTTTCTGAGGAAGACTACTCCGAGGGAGATGTAGCCTGGACATCATACTTGGATATGATGAGCGATGTGGAGGAAGGAATAGAGGTAACATCGATTACTACGGTGGTACCTACACTAGAGTCATCACCTCCAGATGCAATGGAAGCATTGTATCTAGCAGCGCTTAACAAGAATGTGCAACTGAGTGCAGTTGTGCAGAATCAGAATGAAGAGATTAGTGCTCTTTATGTAGCGAAGGAGTCTGCAGAAGCAGATTTTGAGTCAGAGCATGATGAGAAGGTGCTCATGATAAATAAGGCTAGGGATTTTAAGAAGGAGGCCGATGATCTTAGTAAAGAACTGGGGGAGAAGGACCAGAAGATAGCACGGATGTCTTACATCCATGAGAGTGCTCATAAGAATTTCAAGCTGAAAGTTGCTTGTTATTCAGTTGAGTCGGGACAAACTCGACATACTATTAGTCGGGATACTGTAACGAAGATTGCAAATGAAAAACACGAGGACGCTGTTATGCATTATTAGAAGTCTAAAGTTATAAATATGTGTGTAGTGACGTAAAACCCTCTTTTGTATAAAAAGGGTAGTTTTTTTTGTAAATCCCAACTTTTGTGAAATTCAATTGCGGGATAGAAAATGTAATAGTTTTTGGCTATGAACGCAAATTGTAAATAGTTTTAAACTATGAAAAAGCATATGAATATAATGAAGTTTCCATTTAATATGCTTTGTTATGGTATGAGTTAGTATGTGGCGAATAATGACGAAGTAAGTAAATATATAATAATGAAATTTTATTTGAAAATGCCGCCAAGGAGAAGACAACGTAATCAAGCAGCGGAATCACATGATGATAATTAATGGGGTCAAAACAACCCTATGCAAGAGTTCGTTAATTTATTAACGGCTGCATTTAACCAAACTAGTGGTAGAGTATCCGCCGAAACCTAGAGTATTCAAAACGACTACCTTTAAAGAGTTTAAAAGAGTAGGTCCGCCGGAGTTCAACGGATCGACGGACCCAATAGATGCCCAGACACGGATAAAAGAAATAGAGAAGACGTTTGTTATTACAAACATAGGTGAAGCGCAAAAGATTTCTTTTGCGACTTACACGATGAAAAGAGAAGCCAACTTTTGGAGGGAGACTCAACAGGGTGGGGCTGGAACAGAGGTGGTAACATGGGAACAATTTAAGAAGGTTTTCTTCGAGAATTATTTCCCTATAAACATGCGAGGGAGGATGGGGATTAAGTTCTTAGAACTTAAGCTAGGGGACATGACGGTTCCCCAGTACGCGGCCAAATACAATGAATTGGCAAGGTTTGTTCCACACTAAGTGGACACTGAGGAGATGAAGGCTCATAGGTTTGAGCAGGGCCTGAAACCCTGGCTCTATAATGGGTTGTCGGTGTTCCAGAGTGTTTCCTATGGGATCATTCTGGAGAAGGTAATTATAGCAGAGGATGGTAGTGAGGCGTTGACTCAATACCACAAAGAGAGGAAGAATGAGAGCAAGGGAGAGGGAGGAACCAAGGTAGAGAATGCCAATGGCAGTATGCCGAAAAGAAATAAATTTTCACTCCGGGAATACTAGAGTGGGGCAAGGGGATCCTAAGCTTAGGATCAAAGTGTGTAAAATATGTGGAAAGACTCATCTAGGAGTCTGTCTGAAATGGATTATAAGTACCTTTAAAATATTAAGGTAGAGGAGAAGGAAATAACTTTTGTTAATTATATTCGTGGAGATTGTTTCATGAATAATAAAGATAAGTAAGTGTGGGTAGATAAGTGTTGTTAATGTTGAGAGAATTTGAAGAAATTCTCAGTATGAATGGGTTGATTAACCAGAGAGCTATAATAATTAGTTATAAGAAAAGTATGAATCGTTGAATTTCTCAGAAAACCCAAGGTAGTAATTTACGATAATAAAACACCGAGACGCCTTGTCATCTAACCTGGACGTA
The DNA here is from genome assembly GCA_016801055.1 of Panax notoginseng. NCBI lineage: Eukaryota > Viridiplantae > Streptophyta > Magnoliopsida > Apiales > Araliaceae > Panax > Panax notoginseng. The sequence goes on along the minus strand of CM029015.1, from coordinate 191,633,287 downwards.
AGTTAGTAGGATGTTAAGGAAGGGGATGAGTCATTACGGTTGCGTATCGACTATCGTAATACGAGTAAGTTAGCATTTAAGAATAAATACCCATGGCCCAGGATCGATGATTTATTTGATCAGTTAAGAAGGGCAAAGAATTTTTCTAAGATAGATTTGTGTACGGGGTATAGTCGGTTGAACGTAAGGAAGAAGGAGGAAGTACCTAAGATGACTTCAGAACTCGTTATAGTAATGACAAGTTTCTGGTTATGTCATTTGGATTGACTAATGTACTGAAGTTAGATTTTCCGTAAGGGGCGCCGAGCAAGTCGGTAGTAAACAGATATGTTCTCTTGTGAGGTGCTATGGTTGAAGGTATCATTAGCGTCACAGGATTTAAGAGTAAGGTTAAGTAAGACACCTGTATTATCTCACCAAAAGAAAAATCTGTCAAATTTATCTCTGGCACAGAGTCCGCGCCGCGGCGCGACTCCAAGCCTAAATAACCGGCGCCGCAGCGCCAAAGTGAGCCTCAGCCCCTGCAAACTCGCGCCGCAACGCGACAAGTAACAAAGGGACTCGCGCCGTAGCGCCGAGTCCGGTCTCCAAGCCCTAATGGGCGACGCCGCAGCGCGGCATAACGAAGGAACACTGGCGCCGCAGCGCCAGCCTTAAAAGCTAGACAGAAAAGAATGGGTTCAAGTAGAAGATGAAGGGAAATTGTTTAGTAACGAACTAAGGGACTTAATGAAACATTGTTAGGTCATAATTAAAACTCAAGTGTGATCACTTAGAGTTAAAGAAAGTTAATTGAATGTAAACAAAAACGGTGTACAATAAGTGTACATAACCAATGCCGATTAAGTGTCAATTAATAACGTAAGGACGTTAGTAAGCCGTGAGGAAGGATAATTAACTCGAACCGAGTTGTAATAATGTAATAATTTCAATTAAATTATAGAAAGGAACGAAGTTGGTAAGAATGATGTAAAGAATGACGTAAAGCCGGAACCAATAAATAACAAATCTAATACGGGATTAGATTGAGAAGAATGGTAAGATTCTTTAGGAACTATGTATGTTCATTCATGACCTAATGTGGTATGTTATGTGATTATGTGTTGTAGAGACCGTAAAGACTCAAAAGGAAAAGTAAATATACCGTAGCAGACGCTGAAGGCAAGTTTTTCTTAAACGCTTGTCTAACCTTTGTGTTAGCCAGGTTTTCAATTGATTCAAGTTATGATATGCATGTATGGTTTTAAAGAGTTGATGCCATTTTTAACTCGGCTAGACTAATCGTGATAGATTAATTGATTTACAAGTCTTTCAATATAGAAATGTTAACGCTATCCTATGCCAAGTATTTGGTACGGATTCAAAGGTAAGTTTGTCTATGAACAAACAAATGTATTTTCATCGATTATTCGATGGGCACGTGAGGTTGCCAAAACTTAAACGTACATACGTTTAAGAGATGTAGTGTTGATCAACATAGAGTACTATAGGTTGATCACCTAGAAGTGCTCATAAGATATGCCGGACTTACGAACTTCGTCCCGGGTTGTCCTTTTCAAAGAAACTATAAGACGTTCACGTCTTGAACCAGAATTGATGTATTACTGAATATTGTCATTGTAAAACGTTTTGAATGAAAAGGAATGCTATTTTGAGTTATTGATAGTACTTCGTAACTACTATCCAGTTGTTGAAGATATATGATTCCTATGTTTCAAGCATGCTTTTAAAATGAAATTGTTGTACTTGTTGAGCTTGTTATGCTCACTCTTGCTTGAATCAAATGAATGCAGCTAAGATCGAGCGGACCGAAGGCTCAGGCAAAGACAAGGGCAAAGCGAAGACGAACCCTTAGAGTTCTTATGTAATAGTATAGATGAATGATTATAATATATTTGATATTATGATAAGAACAAACGAATGGGTTATAAAGAACCTGGGGAATGTAATATTATTTTGAATATATAAGAGATATATTAGTCCTTTTGAGACTGTTCAATGAAATGAATGAATGGTAGTACCGTGTAGCACTATCTGTCGGGTTGGAAGAGACCCGGATTTAGGGGCATCACAAATCTTCTGTCTCGTCACCAAGTCCTGAAAAACACAATGAGTTGGGAAAGAAGTGGCTAAGTAGTGTAAGGATTCAGTATGACGTTGGACAGATAATAAATTTACAGGTAAATGAAGGAATATGGAGAACAGATGATAATGTCAATGAAGGAGTACAAACAATTGAACCACTCCCAGAGATAGAAGAAAGGGAAGTATCAGTTGCTCGGAAGCACCTGTGTCTATGATCCAACTAGGGCTAGTTGATGAAACATTAAAAGCACAAGAATGTATACCTGATTGGGCATAATGAGAAGAAATAGATTTTGAACAGAATTTTCGGAAGGCTGAAATTTCCCCGAAGAGTGCAATATTTGTTTTTAAGGTACTGGATGCATCAACAAGAAGCGTTGTAGTGGACATATAGGCATGGAAACCACGTCCACGACCACAACCAGACCGACCTCCACGCCCTTTAGGACGTCCATGAAGCTTAAAACATCGATCTCTAGTATGGTTCTTTCCCCCACAGTAGTCACATTCGCGGGACTCCTTCTCTTAGGATACAAAGCAACCATAGCTGATCGGTTAACATGATTTAAATTTGGAACCATCACCCGACGTCTATTTTCCTCTTGTTGGACTCTAGCATGAGCCTCTCGCAGTGATGGAAATGGTGTCTAACCAATTAATTGTGCTCGAACTTGATCATACACTACGTTCAAACCAGCCAAGAAATCCACACCTCTATCTTCACTTACAAACTTTTGATAAGTTGTTACATCTTCCGTACATTTGGCTGAAAAAACTCGGTAATGATCAAGCTCCTGCCAAAGTGCATTAATCTCCGAAAAATACTAAACCACAGTCTTCTCTCCTTGACCCAGCTCACGAATTCTTTTACAAATGTCATAGGCCTTAGACATATCACCAGAACAGAGAAAGTTTGAGAGATAGTCTTCTAAATCTCATAGGCAGTGTCTAAGAATATGTAACTACTCCACATTCTAGGTTCCATCGAATTAAAAATTCATGTCTTCAGCATGGAATTATCAAATTTCCACTCCTCTTGGGCCATACCTGATTTTTCAGGCATAGTAGTTGTTCCATTAATGAAATGTTGCATACGATTAGCCTCAATTGACATGCGACACACTTAAGACCATGCCTAATAGTTGGTTCCATCCAGTTTAAAGGGGCTGAGAACCAATGTTGAATTAAGAGTATGGCTTCTGACAACTTCTTGTTCCATTCTACTGTTATGAACCTCACTGCTAGCACCACTATGCTCCGCCATATAACAGGTAGATACAATATATACTCAAGGAGAATAAACTTTCCAATGGATATCAATAATTGCACTACAGAATTTATGCAGAAGAAGCAATTGGAGAGAAGCACGATGAAATAGTATAAGCACAAGACCAAACAGAAACCACAGAAGCTACTGACTGGAAGAAAAATGGATAAACATGAATCAAACACCACAAAACCACTGTAGATGGCAAAAGGAGGGAGAGACGAACACTATGGGAAAAACTGCGTCACCAGACGATCATCAAAGAAGGCACACGCGCCGGCTGAAGGTGGCGCATGGCGTCGGCCTGCAGCGAGTGTGGTGGCATGTGAGAGCGCGTGTGGCAGTTGGTCAGAGGTTGGAAACTCCTATGGTGGTCGCCTGACACTAGGTAACCCAATTATGGTCTCAATTTCTTTATACAGATTTGTTCAACTAGGTTTCTGAGGAAAAATAAGAATGGTAGCAAGAGAAAACTAAGAAACGAGTTTTCTGTTAAGGAACGGGCTTTGATACCATGTAGAAAAGAAGAACCTGATTTTAGGTAATTATTTCTTGATTCATTCCTCAATTATATTGGTTTATATACACAAGTATATCATCAATCCCTTATTTACAGTTATGGAAATCCCTAATTTACAGCAATGTATACGCACTAATTATGGGATAAGATTAATAATTATGGAAACTATATCTTCTAACAAAATGTTTCTCCAACTTTATGGGAAAATAAAACTTATTTTCTTGGGGAATTTTGATAGTTTATCTGGGCCTGCCCAGGCTTTCTGCTGTAGCTGATCCAACAAAATGTGTTTCTGCTCAAACTGTACTGGAGAAAGAGCCCATCAAATGCCTAATCAAGAAAATTTATGGCACGTTTAGTTTTTTGGGACTTGATCAGAACGCGTACGTGAAACTAGCATATTTGTATTATACTTCAAGAATAAATATTATTTCCCCTCGGGTAACAGAAGGGAATAAAGTAATCATTTAATCTTTCATGTCTCAACCAAGTCTTGTATGGAAATTAGTAAATGGTGTTCCTTTTTTATGGTTCGTTTGTCTTTTTTATGTTGCATGCCTTGCTCTGCTTGTCCCATTAGAGTTCTGCAGTGGTGGCAATATTAGATGCAGTGATTTTCTGATTACTTGTTTGTTCGTCCTGTTCTCATGAAAATGAAACCAATCTTTTAAACTTTGTTTCTGTTTTGTAAGTCTGAATTAATTTTAATTTGCAGCTATTGGAGAAGATCATTGAGAAGTTTAATACACTTGTGGGTTCATTTACTTATTTGGACGCAGAGTTTTCCCACATGATACAGATATCCAAATCTTATAACTTCCTGGAAAGCATTGAGAATGCAGTTGTGAGAAACAGTGTTGGCATAAAAGCGAGGCTTGCATGGGCCACTTTACATTCTCTTCTTCATTCAGAAAGAATAGCTTATCGTCAGAATGGGTATATATGGTTGGGTGATTTGCTCATGGCAGAAATTAGCGAGGAAAGGGATGCAATATGGTCAAATATTAAAAACTTCCGGGAGAAGATTTCTCTTGCCGGTGTTAATGATTATTCAGCTTCTTTAGATGTCCCCTTATCGATTTGGCTTTTGTGTGGACTTTTGAAGTCAAAAAATAACCTTATCAGATTGGGCTTCTTATTTGTTGTAGATAGACTTCTTATAAGATGCAAATTTTTGTTAGACGAGAATAAACTACAACATTCAAGCAGTGAAGTGCTTGAACATCTACATGACAAGAGTCTTCTTGAGAAAGCAAATGCAGTAATAGACATTATGAATATTGCGCTGTCTTTGGTGGCTCAGATAAATGAAACAGACCGCCTAAATATTTTGAAGGTATTTGTTTTGGAGAACCTAGACACTTTTTTGTAAAACCTTCATGATGGTAATATTAGTTTTTTTGGGTCATCTTGTATTAAGATCCATACTTGACAATAAATACCAACCTGACCAAAACCCATTTAATAACTGTGCCAATAGACTTAAAGATGTAAAAGATCTTCTATATTGTATAGCTCTTCATTTAACAACTATCGAATTGGTTTTATTTTTTTGTCTTGTACCTATTCCTTGATCCTATATAAAATAAATATGATAGAGGGTAAATTTATTAACAAAGGTTTATATTGGTTGTATGGAGAATTATAAATTTGGTAGACTTTTAGAAGCAAGTCCTCAGAAAAATATTTAGCAAAGGCTGTACCTTTTAATTGGAATAAATCTGTTATTTTATTTTTTTCTGTGGCTATTTTGAATAATGACCACATAAGTCAAGATATTCAGTAGACATGCTGTTTTGCTTTTGTGTATTTTACACGTTGCCAATAGTGTAAAAGATTTTACTCAGAATGAAGTAACTTTTTGTGATAGTATTTCCTAGGAAAAAATTTCTTATTTGTATTTCATCTTTATAATCCCTCTTACTCTGTTATGTCTCTTCACTGCTTCTAAACAGATGTGCTTTATTCTATTTTCCCAACTGTGCCTGAAAGTTTTCCCTTCGTCTTCAATGGCATTTGGAGATGCAATGCATGAAGATGTTAAGTCAGAAATTTTATGTGGGGAGGAGCCCTTGGAGGACACAAAAATCAAATTTGGCAGCGAGAATGATACTCTTATCAGTGAGACGGCATCAATGGCTGCATTACTACTACGAGGACAGGCAATTGTTCCCATGCAATTAGTTGCACGGGTCCCTGCTGCTTTGTTTTATTGGCCTTTGATTCAACTTGCTGGTGCAGCAACAGACAATATTGCATTGGGTGTTTCTGTTGGTAGTAAAGGAAGAGGAAACATACCTGGTGCCGCATCAGATATAAGAGCCACCCTTCTCTTACTTTTAGTTGGCAAATGCACTGCTGATCCTGCCGCTTTCCAAGAAGTTGGTGGAGACGATTTCTTTAGGTGATTTTGCAATTATGTGCTATGTGAATAAGGCTTTTGATTTGAATAAAGATTTAATGACTTTTCATTGTGGTCTTTGGCAGGGAGCTGTTAGATGATACAGACTCAAGGGTGGCATATTACTCTTCAACTTTTCTTCTGAAGGCAAATATCTTCTTTTGCATGACCACTCTTTTTAAGTTTTTCACTTAAGCTCATAGTAGTGTAAACTGATATAAAGCTTGGAATTTTTGCAGAGAATGATGACAGAAGAACCTGAAAGTTACCAACGTATGCTTTCATGCCTTGTTTACAGAGCTCAGCAGGTGCGGTCGTATCTGCAATATGATTTTAACCTTTAATTTCTGACAATGTTGAAACGCTTTTTAATTTGGTGTTTGGTTACTCTTATAATAAGTCGTCCTCAACATCTGATTTGTACTAGATAGTCCGTAGTATTAGCATCTTTACTCTTTACATAGAACTGACCTCTCGGTGGTTTCTACTACTCGTGTGCAGAGTAACAACGAAAAGCTGTTGGAGAATCCATACCTTCAGATGCGAGGGATACTTCAGCTATTAAATGAGTGACTATGGAACTGGGTCGTAGTGGTTTTTTTCTCAATTTTGAGACTGCCTTTCCAAATCTCAAACCATCAGTGCTAATTATCGCAGTGTTTTCAGTGGTGCTCATATGTAAATCATGAAGTTGAACATGCAGGGCTTGAAATCTGATTCGAAGAATCATGTTTATGCAGCTAAAAATTGTATTTGAGAAGGGAATATTAGCCACTCAAATACGTCTTCAACGGCATCTATTACCGCCTCCTTGTGGAAATTTGCTTAGATATCTCCAGATTATTTGTTTAATAGGATTTTTGACTGGGAGATAACTTCAAGTGGAGAACAATTGCAAAGCTTGACATTGATCCGAAGATTTAGAATTGGTGTGTTATCATTGAATTTTCCAGGAACACAAAGTTGTCCAGATTACCTTACTGAGTATCGTGCATCATTAATCTATTGGAAGTATCTGACCAGGAGATTGGACCATCTTCAGGTACCTTCTCTAAAATAAAGCTTTGCATATGCACAATGTCTTTTGACACTTTTATAAGGCATGTGATAGGACTTAGGAGTAGGAGTGAGTTTTCTGCTCCTTTCTTTCCTCCCCTTTTTTTTTATTTTGTTTTCATTTTAGCTTTTCTTCATGTGTATTCATGTTTTTTTGTAAGGGAATTGATATTTTCACAAGGGAAACATTTGATATTTCCACAAGGTCTCACTGACATAAATCTGGGCCCCATATTCTACTCATGTGAGAGGAGCCTTGTGGAAATATCAATTTCACGAGAACTGGAAATATCAACTCGCTTTTCGTATACGTGGATGTGTTTTTATCCGTTCTTTTCCATTTTTTAATTTCAAATTATGTATATTTTATACTTTTCTTATTTATTTTGTTTTAATTTTCTAAGTTTTTGTCTTGCTTTTCTACTTTTATAACTACATTTGGGATTCATTTTTTCAATCTACCTCAACTAGTTTGGGATAAAAGGCATTGAGTTCAGTCGAGCTGTGTGTAGATGCTTCTTCACCACCATCCTCTGTAAAATTGATTTTAAGAGGCAACCTTGAAATCCTTAGTTTTTTTTCTATATTACTTCTTTCTCTTCGGTGGACCAAGGGCATTTAGGCCTAAGATGACATTATACTAACTCCATTCCAAAATTTAATATCATTTGCCTTCGTTTTTTTGGAACGGGCGAAGTATTTTTTATCTCCGTTTGCTTAAAAGGGTTAGGTTTTAAGTAACTCGAGAGGGTTAAGATTGTTCTTTTATCGTGTTGCAAGGTCAGAAATAACAAAATATCTTCTTTCTCTACTTGTTTCTTAGCTTTCTTGTCTGCTAACTTTTAAATATATTAAAATGTTTTCCTTTTCTCATGTGCAAAAGCAATTTTTGTCACGCTTACGGATCTTCATTGGAATGGTCCTTGTACAGGATAAGCTTTTCTATTGGCGATGTTCATCTATGCTTTGTCACTTGTTTGAACTGAAGACAGGCTGATGCTGCAATTCTAGTCGAATTGTCGAAATAGCAACGAAAACACCACAGTTGCAGATTGGATCATAAACCTGGATTCATTTTCGAGGACAATAAAGGAGGGCATTTGCAAAGGATGTCTGGTATATATTTTTTGATATATTGATTGCTTTTCATTTTTTATTCTTTTTTAGTGTGGCTTTTTAGTTATCATCCCCTTCTTCTCTTCCTCTTATCCCAAATTTTGTTATACTGGAATGGTTGTAAAATTACTGCCGAGAAATGTTCCCCCCTGTAAAGATTGAGATATTAATGGAAGTAAATCCCCTTTCAAGCTCTCGAGCCTTTTCTTTTACTTCAGTGGTTGATCAGTAAAAATAACATTATGGAAATGATTAGTTGACCCCATCCCTCCATTATATTTAGGGATATGATATTTCTGTGTTTCACATAGTTTTTTCTCAACCAAAAATAAAGTGGGTCTCACCTTCATGTGAGATGAGACTGCGCGATCAAAAACATATGTGAAAATAATGATATTTACTATATCATCAAGGATGCATTACAATGTTTTTTTAAAAAACAAAAGTCCAAATCTAGAGCGGTTCTCTCGGGAACACAATATCATATCCCTGTAAGAATTGAGATGCTTTTTCAATCCTATCCTGTGTTGCCTCAATTTCATCCAGTTTTTCTTACAAGTCCGGTGTGTTAAAAAAACCACTTGCCTGTTCCAAATACCGAGTTCTATTTGATTTGTTGAATTCAATAGTCTTGAACCTTAATATTGAAGGAAATATCATCAGAAACATAGACCTCATTTGCTCCCCAATATACATGAGATGGGACTGCAGTTACGAAACAAAGAGAGTTTCAATATATTGTAGGTGAGTGAAGGAGACTTTCTGATACAGTATGCCATAATCCTAGTGTGCTTTAATGCGTATTTTGACTTGTTATTAAAGGCTGTATCTCAATTTTCTCAAGATCAAGATAAATAAAAATGATATAAAGAACTTCGGGTATACAAAGAGAAATAGAAAAGGAAATCCCAAGTTCTCCTTTAAAAATTACACCTAGTAAAAATACAACTGTTCTTGCTGAAAAACAATGGTGAAATCATGAAACATCTTATTATAAACCGTCTCCTTATAATAAAGGCTAAAGCCATTAGAACCTATAGACAATTCAACAAGTTGTCGTGTAACAGACAAATACCATGAAAAAAAAAACTCAAAAAGATTAAATGGCAGGATGAACGCTTCCAGAATCCCCACTAAAAAGGCGCCTGTATAAATTTTGCTACATAATAGCACCTTCTATATACCAGTTGCATCATTAGAGATTTTGTAGTCTGACATTGTCCACAAACCTCCATTGCCACCTCAAACGCCAACAAATATGAGACATAACATTCAGGCATAACAACCATTAAACCACCATTATGTTTACTGCTAACCAAAAGTAATAATTACTATATATTAATTCAATGGTATCCAATATGTAAAGTTTCTTCTCAGTAAAAAATAGCACTTTGTGTACAATGACTAGCATTAAGCATGACAGCAATAAAGATCATATCATATAGCATCCACATTAGGGGAAAGAAGTAGGATGCCCTAGTACTGGAGATTTAAGAAAGCCCTTAGTTTATTTGCATGGCTTCTTTGTGATACTTCTCCAAATCAGCATCAAGATCAGCAGTTGACATCTTCTCACCATGGCCTCTCCCTTGTCCACGGCCTCTCACAGGTCCACGGCCACGATCACGCCCCCTACCTGCATTCCTTTCTTGTCTATTGTATGATGATGAAACAGAAATAATCAAATCAGAACTTTGCAAAGAATACCAATTGAAAATATATAACAACAGTTTGGAGTAATAGTACACATTGGGGATAGGGCAAGGAAGGATTATGCATGGCAGACGTGAAGAAAAAAAGAATGAAATCAGAACTATCAAAAGAATTCCAGTTGACAAATATAATACAAAAGTTTGGAGTAATAATACACATAAGGGATAGGGAGTGAAGGGTTTTATGCACAGCATTAGTGAAGAAAAAGGAAATTTAATATTCTGTTGTACATAGGTTTATGCTATTGTAAAATCAATTCAAACCCAACCCCAAGAGAGGGAGTCAGGAACCACATGAAGTATAGAGTCCATGGAAGACAAACAACAAAAAAAAGAAGAGGAAAAGTACATGATCAACAACCCAAAAAAAAATATGGCCAACTACTTGCTTTCAAAACCATTGATATTGACCAGAGATCCACAAGTATATCATCAAAATCCAGACACTAATGTACCGCATTGCAAATGGAATTTATTATAGAATCAAGCTTATAATGCAAAAGGAGTCAACATTGGATGAAGGGAAGAAGTGAAAACAAGTGTACCTTCTGAAAGCACCACCTTGATTTCCCAAAATGCCACTGGAAGTTGGAGGAATAGTGATGGCAGCAGGGGTAACCAGTTTCAAACCTACCATCTCAATTTTCATGGGTTTCCCATCAAGTTGTACATTGTTGTATCTCTTGACAGCAGCAAAAGCATCTGATCGACGTGCAAAAACAACTTCCGCAGTTCCCTAAGACAAACATATTTGCTAAGCCAATAGCACATAGAAATTTTTCTTCTAAAGAGCCAGAGTAACCCACACCACTCATGGTACCTTTGATCTTCCGCTCTTGTCATAATGAATGGAGTATCTTTTTAAAACACCAACCTCTGAGAATAGCACCTGAAAAGAGCCATGCAATGTTAATGACAGTGCTTGATTATAGTCTTCCTTTGTTATAATGTATGGAAATGAACAAGGAAACGAGAACTAAACAAAGCGAGCATGAATTAAAACAACTAGGCCATGGGAAAGATATTGCAACTACAAATATCTGGATAAGTGAAAACATTTTTTCTTCTTTTCTGTAAGATAAATAATCTATAGGGACTTATGGATATGCATATTCACAATCAGTACTTTTCTTTTTCAATTTCCTTTGCAACAGAAGGATAAATGTCATGACTATGTTATGCAGCAACTTCGAATGTGTGTTTTGTGTCCTACCATCATAGGAATGCCTGAAAGTCCAAGAAGTGTCAGTCTGTGAACATACAAGACCACTGCTGCTTAGTAATTCTTTCTACCAGATAAATAAACTATTAAAATGTAGCAAAAGGAAGGTTAATGAAATCACAAGAAAAACTGTATTTTATCAAGATAACCCGAAGAAGAGAGGTCTTAGATTATCAAATCGATGTGTGATGTGTGGTGTTGCAGATGAGTTGGTTGACCATTTGCTCCATTGTTGAAATGCACTTAGGAATCTTTGGACCGTTTCATTTCACTTCGTGGTCTTGTTGCAGTCACATTTTAATTTATACAGATAACTGTAATATCAAAATTAAAACCACTTGTTAGATTGGTTTGTGCTGAATCATTTAATTTCTGCCCAACATTCTAAGATCGCCTCTTCAGCAGCCAAAACATGGCCGCATAAATACCACTGCCATCATAACAGAACCAACACCCAACCACCAGCATAACCAAAACACAGCCACCACTACAGCAATTTCCCCTTACCCACACTGCAGAAAAACCATCACCACCATACAATCTGCAACTCAAACACGCTTTATCCAGGAAAATCAGAAAGGGAAAGCAAATATACAGAAAAGAGTTTCAAAAAAAAAGTAATACTAAATAATCATGTTGAGCATCATCTTTGTTTCATCATCACAGATTGCAATAATTTCTTCCATCAGCAAACATTCACACAAGTACAAGAACAACAATAAGCACAAGACAAGTTATCGACCAACAAATTGAACATATGAAGATAACGATACGCATGTAATGCATAAACAATTTAAAGAAAGTAGGCATGTAATGCATAACCATGAACATTGGCATATAACGTACAACTAACATTTTCCAAGCCAGAAACTATCCTACCACAGAAAAAGAAAAAATAAATAATATTCTACCAATAAGTTCTTTGGGAAACCTCTACCAACTCAACCTCAAATTTCCTCCAACTGGAAAAATAAATCGAACACGCTCAATGTGTTTGCATCTACGCTTGCGTCTAACCAATCTACATCAGAAACTTTGAAATATTTTTTTCTTAAAAAAATCAGTTACTCTGCAAATGCACCTTGGTTGTACTTAAATAGCAGTTTTTTTTTCTCCTCCGCAAAACAAACAGACAAGGACCTAAAGAGCAGTTACCCTTCTCTCATTTCAGGAACAAAAACCTAATGTATGATATGTTCAAAGATCATCCTAATGACTAAACAAAATCAAAACACCCAGCAGCCACCATGGCAAGTTTGCTTTTTCAGGAATTCAACTTTTGTCATGTCTGTCATTCAACCACCTCATTTACCCATTGCAAGTATTAAACAGATGCAATATAATTTCAAAAACAGCTCTAACACCGACTATATCTATTACTAAGAAAATACAAATGAAAAAATTGACTAAATGTCACAAGGTATACATGGCCTTTTAATATCTTCCATCCATATGAAACATTTCCAATTTGTATTAGTTATAGCTCCAACATTAGCAATCTTATTTTTAAACCTTTATGTCATCTGCCAATAAAATATTAGGTTTTTATGTTCTTCAAAGTTTTAGGCTGCAAATTCAAACAACCATTAACTAGAACATTCTTACATAGGAGCATAAGAACATAAACCAAAGTATGAAAGAGAAAAAAAACAAACAAATTACCTTGATGTCATCATTTGTAACTCCATAATCTAAGTTAGATATGTATAGCTTCGTTTCTGAATCAGTATCAGACCCTCCCGCCGCAACCAAGAGCTCTTGCATTTGATGAACTGCCTGCATTTTGTCCCCCATAACTTTTGCCCTAAGTAAAGCAATATACTCCTCACAGACACATGTATATAGAGAGTTTCTTTGAGAATTACTAATTTCAAGCAAAAACTGCAGAATTACTAGTATAGTACAAAACGAAAAGCTTAAAAATCACCTGAGGTGTAACATACGGTGTCCTTCTAGTCTGAACACGATTGGGGAACCGGCGAACTGGACCTGGACCTGGACCTGGACCTGGTCCTGGACCGGGAATATCGCGGCCGCCTCTACCCTGGCCTCGGACGCCGCTGCCGCTGCCGCCCCCGCGGCCTCTGGCCCTGGAGAAGTTGGACGAACCGCGTCCACCACCGGATTTCTTGTTTTTCTCGATGATAGCATCGAGAGACATGTCAAGAGATTCCGCCATTTTTTTCTGGCCAAAAACTGAGATGAAGAGAGATTTGAAGACTAGGGTTTGTGTTGTGCGCAGGTCTTTTCTGGTCTTTTGGGGGTTTAGGAGTGAGGATGAGAGTGGGAGGAGGGGTTTAGCAGGAAAAGGAGGGGGTAGGAGTACCATACTTTTATTATATTTTTCACTTCAGTCCCTGTACTAAAATAATTTAGATATCTACCCATAATTGTCCTTTTAAGATATTTTGGAGAGCCAGTTAAATACTACTATAACTTTTAAAAATTAAATTATATAATAATAACAAAGTTAAGTTCAAAATTTCAATATTAAATAATCAATGTTACCAAAAAATTACCATGTCTAAGGTGTTATAAACAAAATTTTAAAAAAAATTGAAAAAATTAAATAAATTTATGCTAAAAGGGTTTAGCATGAACACATTTATTCACTACAACTATCCATTATAGATGTGTCCAGGTGATTAACAAAGTTACTCATTTAAGATTTGTATTACTTCTATATATGATAGTAGGTTTATTTTTGGTGATTCATTTTAACTATAATGATCAAATAATATATTACTAATTCAATTCCAGAAACTGCATAATTATTTGCTTCTTTGTCTCACCACCATGTAAATGCAAATTGTGTTCTCATATAAACTGCATGTTATTTTATACAAAGGAGAAACAAAAAGTGCGAACTCATATTTTCACGTGTTTTTAATATTTTTATACTAGTAATTGCTCGCACAGCACGGCGTAACAAAATCCTCCCACTCTCCGAATCTGAACTGTCGTCCTTGTTCTTTTCCGCCCAAATCAATTACAATAAATTTGAACCGATTCTATCTTATTATTATATATGGTCTCTCACACATGAGCATAAAGCGGATCCCACCTGCAGAAACATATAACAAATGCTACATATTTTTCGCAATTACAGCCATAAACTGATTCATACGCTTCAAATAGAAGGCATCTACTGCTACACATTGCCTTTCCTTTTCAAGAAAGAGATGATGCTAAATAAATTATGAGTTGCAACAATGAGTCACTATTTCAATCACTAAATTCCTGGCTTAAAATTTATACAGAAGAGGGCAAATCTTTCTAGAAATTGAAAAAGGGGGGAAAGCCAAAAGCCCTGAAGGGCTTTAATAAATAACCTCACATCAATCCTTTTACAGATTCTCAAAACACATCTTTGTGTTTTTTAAACAATCCACCTGAAAACAGAGCTCCATGGTCTCATTCTTAAAATAGTTGTTTTTGACCATGGAAATCATAACCTGACAAACAATGTTTGTGGACAAAGTAGGGCATATATAGAGCACCCACCTGAAAATATATAGATAACGCTCTTTATCCTCAGGCATATGGGTGATCTGGCGGTGAAAACTCTTCAAACATGATTCTCCTGAACATTCCTTTTGTGATCCCTTTCTGAATAAGCAGGCCTCACCAACCCATCTCTATCTTCTGGAAAGTCCTGGTGAATATGGTGATGGGATGCAAGAATATAATCGTGGCGCTGCTTTCCCTCCATTGGCTTCTCAGGTGGGCTCCCAGCCTTCCTCTTGCGATTGCTCGACTTAGGTGACCGATATCCTCTGTCAGCATCATCAAAAGTGGCCACTTCCCCTTCTTCTACATTGTCAAATTCTTGTCCAGATGTCTGCCATTTTGTTCTTTGGTGACCACCATCCTCGTCTTGATGCTTCACATGATGCCCATAGTCATTATCTAGCCGATTTGAAGGTTTGGACCAGTTTTGCGTTCTATCCAACCTTACTTTCTCATTCTCGGCAGCCAGTTCAATACCATCTTCCAGTTCCCTCTCAATGAGATCGCTCTCATCTGTGAAGTCTATTTTCGGAGCTGTAACACCACGGGCCTTTCTTCGTTTCTCTAGAGCTGCTTTTACTTTGTCTTTGTCAATTTTTACAATAGCATCTTGAGGTGACTGAACAAGTTTGCCGTCTTTATGATCCAGATTCCGACCATGATATTTGTCCCTTGATTCCCTTATTCCGGCATTCCTTTGATGGTCATCCTCACCATATCCCTCAGAACTATACTTTGAATTATTCTGTACTTCCCTCGTGTTCCCCTGTTGAGGCAATGATTCTGAGTCATAACACTGATTATCATTAACATCACCGTCTCTTTTGTGGTCTACTTTGCTATTCATGCCTGTGTTTACATAATCTTTAGTTTGATTTTGTGTCGCTCTTGGAGGACCAGCATGATTATCAAGATGCGACTGATCGGGAACAGGACGAGACGACGCCGACTTCAAGGCTCCTCGCTTTGAAGTAGCACCCCCGTCTTGAGAATTACTATTATTTGAAAGATGTTCTTCAGTTGCAGCAGGAACTTTTATAGGGGCTCGTGTTGTAACTCCACCTCCGGCACTTCCTTCAACTTCACTAGTCTGAGAAGGTGGCACTCTATTTTGCTCATACAGTTCTAACATTTGATTGCTAACCTCTGCAAGGTACAAAGAAGTACAGTTAAAAGGGTAACATTCGACACACCAAAAAATCTGTTCAGAATCATTCAATTACCGCATGACATAATTTCCAATCCCACCCTTCAAAAGGCAGCAAATTATACAATGTTAAATTAAAGCACCCATGATCTAAAAAATTTCCACTTTCTGTGCAATGAGAAATAATACAATAAAGAAAGCATAGTTGGCTCAATATCCAATATAATCAATCTACAACAGTTGTTCTTGTAGAAAGACAAGACCAACCCTCCAATTGGCGTGGGGTGACATCGAATTCTTGCCACCAAACTTTCTCGCCTTCAGATGGGAGCTTTACTTTGAGAAACTTGGCAGCAAGGAAAATGGCACCTGCTGCAATGTGGTGGGGCTTAAATTGCAAGCATAGAGATGTCCGAAGCCTGCATGCCGCTTTTCCCGGTCAAAAATACAGAAGAAAATTTGACCATGGAAGGGCATTATATAAAATTACAAATTTACAATAAGCAACATCATACCCATCATTCACAAAATTCCATGCAACTTGAGCCAAGGCATTTTGAGCAACTTTAAATTTCTTTATAGCCTCTACAAGGGGCTTATATGGATGATGCACATTAAGATCAAATCCAAGAGTAGCAAGTACAACCCTCTCTCCAAGTAAAATCATTTCTTTTTGTTGTTCATATACCTCCTGCATGATCGTTGTGGAAACATCAGACATCTTAAGTAGACACAGGTGTGTTTTAAATATGTCTTCAAAGCTAATTCTGAATGGAAAAAACACATCCAAAAGTATCTGTCAATGTCATTATACTACCTGCAATGGAGTCAAAATTGTTTTTATCCATAGACATTGTGGAAGCAGAATACAGACTATGAAGCAATCAAAACGTGTTATAAGGGGTATGCCAATCAGAGGAACACCAGTAAGTATTTAGTATAAGCAACCAACAAAACAAACAATACTTTAAGAGCACCAAGTAGTAAAAATTAGTATAAGCACCCAACAAAATAAACAATACCTTTTGCTTTATCCTCTGTGCTGCGGCAGGATCCTTTTTATTTATAATTTCATAAGAAACAAGAATAACATCTTTTAAAGGACGAGGAGTTTCTTCAACCTTTCCCGCGAGAAACATGCATACTGTTGCAATGGTCTGCAAGACATTTTGAGACAAGTGAAACACTAAATTAATATTTCCACAGAAAGCCGAATTGTAACACAATTTACTTCATAAATATTTCTTTCTGATTTTAGTTTGATCATTGCACAAAGTTATTATTTTTATATTTAAAAAATATATATATTAGATGAAAATAGAGAATACACGCGAAGGGGGACAAGGAGTCCACCCAACCAAAACAAAAACAAGAAAAACAATTTTAAAAAGGGCAGCTCTCCAATCTCAACAAAGATAAGTCATCAGTCATAGAGTTTCTTATCTTCAGGTTTGTCCCCTCTAGTGTATTTCAATAAATACACATTTATAAATAAAGATATAAATAACAATTGATGTGGAGAAAAAGAAGACTAAGAGATTAATTACTTTTATATATTTGTTTAAAGATAAATATTTTTTATTAGTAATTATATTTTATTAGTTAGATTATTCTAGTAGTTTAATAGTATTAGTAAAATATATTTAGGAGTCATTTCCGTTTTAAAATTTAAATTAGGCTTTTTACTTGGTCTCCAACTATTGGTTCTCTATATAAGTTTGTAATCCTTCATTATTTTTCAGACTTGAATATGAATCAGGGTTCAAAGTCGCAGTAGCAACCTATATTTCAAAATGACATTTTTTGAGTCAATATTGGCTTCGATCGACAAGAGTAAGATTCAAAAAAATTTGAAAAACAAAATCTAAATAATAACAATAACAAGATGGATAAATTAAGTTCACAAAAAAACACTATCCAACACACATAGCATTTTCGAATAAGATATGTCTAATGTTACATTACATAAAAATTGACCAGTAAATTCTTAAGATATTTTTTTTATAAAACAAGAAATTTTATTAATACAAAAGAAAAAGAAAGGATACAATAAAAAGGGAAACAAAAAGTCCATCCTCAATTGAGTAAAAAACAAAAATAAAAAAAGAACACTTAAAAAAGTACAGCCCTCCAATCTCTACACAAATCAATCACAGAGATAACTCTAAAAACCCCATAGAAGAAGCCCAAAGTGAAGCAAAAAAAATAATCCTATCACTTAACAGCTCAAAAGAAGAGCAACTTTCTCTAAACAGTTCAGCATTACACTCATTTCAAATTCCCCATAAAATAGAAAAAAAATACACACTTCAACCAAGTATATTTTAAAGATATTTTCAAGTTATAATTAACTAGGTACTACATATGCTCAATTTATTTTAATTAATATGTATAAAATATATATTTTTTCTCTCTAAGAAAAATGGGTACAATTTTTTTTTAAAACTCTAGTTTGGCACTACTCCCTCAGTCCTCAAAAAGATGACTAAAGTTACAAATTTTTGTCCCCAAAAGATTGAGATAAAGTGCATAAAGTGAAGGGTAAATATGTCATTTAGTGGAGTCCATTAGTATAAAAAAATAAAAGTATCTCACTTTATATAATCTTGTGGACCCACTAAAAATAAATTTGGAACTTTTCACTCTCTTACCTCTAATTTTACTTTTCTTAATATGTGCGCAAATTGTACTTTACTCATCCTTTTGGAGAACGGAGGGGGAGTATATAATATATATAATTATTTTCCTGCCAAGTAGTTTAAGTATAATTTTATAAGTTGTAGTTAATTTAATACTGGTTTTATTTATTTTTTAATACCAATTTAGGCACTCGTTAAAATGTACTCCCTCCATTCCTATATGTAGGTCGTTTTAGACTCTT
This sequence comes from Panax notoginseng, assembly GCA_016801055.1. Classification (NCBI taxonomy): domain Eukaryota; kingdom Viridiplantae; phylum Streptophyta; class Magnoliopsida; order Apiales; family Araliaceae; genus Panax; species Panax notoginseng. Next base: position 191,614,370 of record CM029015.1, on the reverse strand, counting down.
TTTGTTATTCCTAATTATTTGTCATTTGTGGTTATCTAGGAGAATTAATCACTATTTTTTCCAAATTGCCCCTTATTACTCCACCTAATTTTTTGATCCATATTTATCATTATCCTATACTACTCCTCTACTTTTAAGTCTTTCTCTCCTTCTCCCAATAAAACTCTTTCATTATGAGATAAGTGAGGTGAAGGGTATTATAGACAATTGATAGTATAGTTAATGCTTTCCAATTATTTCCTTAATTCTTGTGCACATGTCTAAAACAACCTATATTAAGGAACGGAGGGAGTATGAAATACACTTTTTTGTAATGTTTCTCCCTTTTGTACCGAAATTTCTTCGCTATTTGGTCCAAAACAATCCCCCTACGCCGATAAGCCAAAATTTAGCTGAAACATACCTTTTAAGGTTGCAGTACCGCTCCAATACGCCAAAACTTTGAACCATGATATGAATTGATTTCTAAGTTGTGTTTTGTGACTTGTGAGCCTTGTCATTTCCTCCATCCTAATTGTCCAATATCATTTGGAATAAAAGTTTTGGCTTGATATTATTTGATTTTACCCAATCAAAACCTTAACCCTATCAAACACAAGTCAAGGTCCACAAAGCAAAACACCACCAAACTTGGGGGCAGCTGCCAAAGCTCACCTTGGCATCTAGACGTCCAAGACGCGCCTTGCCATGCTCCAGTGTCGGACACCTAGGGGTCGCCATGGCGACGCTATGACAACTACAGTCAAAACCTCATTTTTTTCATTCTTTCACTCGGTTTTTATTTTTCTTCCCAATACTTTGTCTTTACCGTACTTTAGCATCAAATTATTCATTACCCACTCTTTATCTCTTAATTTTCTACAACATGTGATTTTTACACTTTACAAAGACTTGCAAACGCATTACAATATTCTTTTTTTCTTTGAATCTAATATATACAATTATAGTCAATATTCTCGCATGGATATTATAATTTAAAAGTTGTGAAATTCAATAATTTTCAAACATTTGGGGATTTGTATTCTTTGTAGGTACTATTTTAATAAATCTCAATTTTCCTAATTCTTTTTAGCGTTGTAACCCCTTATATTTTATATCCATAACTTGCTTGTTGTTTTCAAATTTCAATTCTTTGTTTATAGGTTTTTTCAACTTGAAGATTTGGAGTGTTGTTTCAACAGTGGTTTAAAAAGGTGAAAGGGTTAAATACTTCGAGCGAATTTTAAATCATGGTTAAAGAAAGAAGACTAGTGATCCCAAAAGGGATATTACATTGAATTGAAGAACAACATGATGCATCAAAAAATGAAATTAGTGTGAGAATCAAACTCACGTATCTTTCTATGAAGACATCTTGCTTACCCTTTTGACAACGTGAACCATGTTGTACAATGGAGTTTACACCAAAGTTATGTATAATATACTTTATAAATTGTCTTCTCCTATGTATTTAAATATAATAATCATACATATTCTTTGCAACTTTTACTGAATCCTATGATTCGATTAGCTATTTGTCAAGTATTACGCACATACACTAGCCATAGATATATAAAGTTGATGTAAGTAGATCAAACTTTCAGCTCCTGCCCCACCCACCCCCCTCTCCAAAAAGAAACCCTAATATAAGAAAAGAGAAAAGGCGCAAATAACATTTAACAGCTAGTTTCCTATTGTAATTTAGCATATATTACTATTACAAACACAACCAGCCTTGTTTGTTCAATTATTTTCTTCATGTTCCACCAGACCAGTACTTTGATACTTTCTCATCCATTGCAATGTGGCAATGCCTAGATGCAAGGTTTCCAGCAACATAATGTATTATAATTACATTCATATACAATAGATTAAGGTTTCTGAATAAGGAATGAAAAACCAATATTCAAGTAAAACAGGGGAGAACTCACCCTCCTGTCACTCTTTGCATGGGATTGACGAAGGAAGAAACGATGACAAAAAATTATTGCTGTAGCAATGGTTACCTGGGGCCTGCACTCAAGAAAGTCGTTACATATCAATGTTGAGCCAAAAATTATTGTTCTTCAGGAACACTCAAGGCACAAAGTAATACCTAAAGGGACGAGCAGATAGCATTAAGTTGAAAAAACTGTACAACTGATATTGAAAAATCTTGTTATCTTCAAGGCCAAAGCATTAATGCACCAAATATGCATACAAATGACAAAACTCTCAAGAGTTGGACCAATTTAAAGACCAAAACTCACTAATCCTCCACACAGGGGAGTAGGGTAGTACAATCACTAAAGCAACTAAGCAAGTAAATCCTTCTATGTTAAAGAGTTGCTTCATGTTACTAAAGGATTAGGGGATAATCAGGTAAAACATACTTCACATAGCCAGATGTTTACTGTAACACAATACTTCACAAACACACTTAGTGTACAAACAAATTTCTTGCAAAAATGAAAGGAAAATAAAAATAAATTATTTTTTTATTATATTAGATTTTTTTGAACTGTATATAATAAACTTGTATCAATTAGGTGAGTTGTTCCTATTTCTAAAATTTTTTTGCTTTTTTTTCCTTTCCATTCCCCCAAGTTCCAAAGGGTAGTCACTAGTTTTATGAATAGGGAGCTGTTTTGGATGATATGAACAGATGAACAAAATAAAATGCTAAAAGCTTCAAGAACTTCCACAATTAAAAGAAAAAACACTAGGTACCAAAATACACCTATTAACATTAACCGGAAATTTCCAAAAAGACAAAAACAAACAAGAAAAATTTAAGAAAAATAATTTAATTGAATATCAAACAAAAACTTACACTTTAAGCCTCATGCCCAAATCTTGTAAGAAAGTGCAGTAAGACTTGCGCAGATAGGCCTCTTTCTTGAGATCAATACCGTCTCGTCTAGAAGTGGAATTTTCCTCAATTTCCTTTCTAGAGAAATACCACCGGCCGCCGCCTCCTTCCTCCGGCTGCTTATCCTGAGATGGATTGTATGAACCTCCTTCATACATTCCATGTTGCGAAGGAATACCAGCCAACAAACCAGCCATCTACAGATAAATTACAGCGCCCGTAACATAAAAAAACTACCAAAAAATCCTGTCCATATAATATACTCGTAATTAAGATAAATAAATAAATTGTATGTCGAAATTTTAACCTAAAATAAGAATTGAATGAGTTGTTTCTTACCAATAGAACTTGAAAAAATCCCTTCGGTGTAGCTCAAATGATGAAAAATTGAAATAATTATGAATAACTTTGCTGTTGATATAGAATAAAGTACGAATTTTTTTTGCTACGAGGTGAGACGAGAGTGTGAGAGAGAGGGAGAAAGAAGAAGAACGGGTAGTGATTGAATTGGGGATTGTAGGGTTTGTTTTGCCCCTAATTCATGTCAGGTTTTTGAGTCGGGTTTAGGCCTTTATGGATCCCCGGTCCAACAACCTCAGAAGTTTTTAGGAACAATTATATATTCTATTACATTTTTAAAAATAATTATAACAATAGTATACTTATAAAATATTTATACAATTAATATATTTTTATATTTATTTACAATATTAGTGTAATTAGGATTCCTTAATTTTAAGAAATTAGTATGCAATTAGGATTCCTTAATTTAGGGAATTAATATTGATTTACTTATTAAATTAAGTAATTAATAAGTAAATTATATAACACACCTTCTCTTTCCTTAATAAAAATCACGTCTCCTCTGCCTTGTCAGTCTTCTCCTCCGCCCTCCTCCACCATTAACGCCTTCCTCCACCATTAACCCAGACAGTCCCAACTCGTTAACCATTAACCTAGACATAATATTTTAGGAGGTTTGTTTGTAAAGTACTGCCGGACCCCCTCACCCCCAATCCACATTCACACCTTCGATTTTTTCATAGTACAGTTGTTGCAATTTTTTATAGTACAGTTGGTAGTCAAACACTCATACAAAGGTAACCAATTTAGTGTTATTATGTTACTAATTTATTTTTAAAAAATCTATTATAGATTTATTTATTTAATAGCGCAGTTGGTAGCTAACACTTTATATAAATGTAACCAATTCAGTTTTATTGGGTTACCAATTAATTAAAAAAAATTATTGTAGAATTTTTTTTTATAATTTCAAACCTTAATATAAAGGTAACCAATTCAGTTTTAGTGGGTTACCAATTAATCATAAAAAATCTATTATAGATTTTTTTTTCATAGTGCAGTTGGTAGTCAAACCTTAATACAAATGTAACCAATAAAACTAAAATTGTTACCTTTGTATGAAAGTTTTGGTTACCAACTGTACTGAAATTTCTCTTGGTTACCCAAAAAAACTAAAATGGTTACCTTTATATAAATATTTGGCTACCAACTGCACTAAAAATTATATTTTTCTCCTTTTAATTTCTGGATTAAATCAATCTTCATCATAATGGCAGCTGTGGCCGTAATGGATGAAGAGATCGGCGTCCGTGGCGGCTACATCTTCAAGATCTACAGATCTACATCTTCAAGGTGTTGAAGCAGCGGCGACGACGAAAGAGGACGAAGGGGAAGAAGAAGAAGACTTGCAATATCTACATCTTCAAGGTGTTGAAGCGGCGGCGACGGTGAAAGAGACGATAAAGGAGGATAAACGCAAAAAGTGGAGTAGTTTTCTCCTTGAATCAAGGTATTTTTATTTTTGTTGGTTTGGGTTCTGTGACGTGGATTGCACTACTATTGATATTATTATATATTATTGCACTATTACTATAATTATTTAATTGGTGCACTATTCTTGTAATGTCTTTCTATTTGTTGTATATTTATGTAAAGGACCCTAATTTTTAATTAAATTTATAAAATATTACATATATTACTTTTACTTTTATAAGCAACAAATATTAAGAAAAAAAATTACAATAATTTTGTGATTTTTTTTTACAAATTCCTAAAATAAGAACAAGAAATAAATCTCATTTATACATGAATCTCGTTTATAAATGATTCGAATTATAAAAATTGAAAACTATGTAGAAGTACTACTAGATACAATATTTATTTTCAAAAAAAAAATATATCATATAAATTTAAATTTTAAAAATATCTTACATTAACTTGATTTTGTAAAATTTATCTTATATTTTAAAATTGATGGAATAATTTATTCTAAGAAATTTTGCATCACACTTTATAATTCACAAACCTCGTAAAATTGTAAAAAGAAAAGACAATAAAAACTTGATTTATAAAAATTATAAAAGTTTTGTTTATTTTATTTAGTTTTTCGTTAAAATTTGTTCATTGGAAAGGGAAATTTTGATTAAAAAAAATAGTTAAGTCTTCTGCTCATTTTTAAAAAATGTTGTTCATTAAAAAAATCAATAACAAATTAAATAAATAAATAAAATACTTAAGTTTTTCATCTATTGTAAAACTTAATAACACAAAATAAGTGAAATTTAGGGTTCAAATCGTTAAGCTAGGTAAGTTAGAGTCCAAGGAGGAAGATTGTTAGATTAATGTATGGATTAGGGATCAGAAGTTAATGTTGTGTTATTATTATGCATGAGTGAGAGATTGAGCAGTTGACATGACTTGTTTTTTCGGTTGCAACGATGTCTTTCTCTCTCTCTCTCTCTCTCTCTCTCTATATATATATATATATATATATATATATATATATATATATATATATATATGTACTAGCAACAGTCCTGAGCCTCCGGCACTATGGACGGTGAGATTTATCCCAAACTTTGAACGGTCTAGATAATTAATTAGGATGAGCGAAAAATTTAAAATCATTTGTATTTTGTTAGATAGATGGTAATGGTAAAATTAATAAAATACTTACAGTAGTTGGCACTTGGTAGGTTTTATGATTACACTATTTAACTTTTAATTTTTTAAATTACCCTACGAAATTAATTATTATTTTGAAATTGGGTCATTCCGTTAAAAAAATTAAACGGACGTTAATTTTTTATCGACATAATTAATGAATTACCCACTGTAATTGACATGTTTTTACTGATTACACCATTGAACTTTTAATTTTTTAAATTACCCCGTTAAACTAATTAATATTTTAAAATTCGGTCATTTTGTTAAAAAAGTTAAGCAAACATTAATTTTTCATCTATGCGGCTCTGGAAAAGAAATTCAAAAATAAAAAATATTACTTAAGTGGAAAAAAATAATTTAAAAACTTGAAAATGAAAGCAAAAAATTCAAAATATTTTGGGTACTCTAATCTCATATGTTTATTAATAGAAAAAACTTCATCGCAAATGAAAAACAATGCATCAGCAGTTGAAATGAAAACGCGGTAATTGGCAACAACAGCATTTTGCATCTGTCTATAAATTATCTCTATATCCATCTGTAAAAACTCAGGCTCCTATCAAATCATAAATGCAATCCCAATAAAATCAATTTAACCAAATATTACTATAATATTTATATAAATTTATATATATACACACACACACAGATAGATATATATAGAGAGAGAGATTGGGGAAGGAGTGGACCTTGTGGAGGCGATTGAGAGTGAATGAAAGGAGTTCGAAGACATAAGGCTGCTAATAGTAGGATGTGAGAGGGAGAAAATGTGACGCCCCCAAAATAGGTATACAACATCCATTTTGAGTTGTCAAAATACATAGTACAGAAACAACTACAACTTTATTAATACAACATAAAAATTGTGAGTTTAAATATAAATATTGCCATCTAGACAATATACACACTCAAATAAGTCCTCATTACAATTATTGATACATTATTTTACAAAAAATGGTGAGGACTACTAAAGCGACTTTCTAGAACCTTCATTCCATACCCCAACTAGTACTCGCTATATTCTCGCCTCCTGAGAAAAAAAATGGAACAAAAGGAAAAGGGTGAGCTCAACTAGCCCAGTAAAGAATATTATGACTATGATAATATAAAACAAATTATCGTTAGTCTTCAACAGGGAAAAATCTAATAGAATACAATAGACAACAAGTTTTAAATCAATATTCGCGCGGAAATAATAATTCATTAGAAGAGTTAAGTAGAGAATGAAATCTACTATCTTCTATATATGAATTTAAAAGTTCATCGTCTATTTTTTTATCCCTGTAACATCAATCAATATATATCTGGAATCAAATATTCATCTTTACACTACAGGCCAAAGATATTCATCAGTTGTTCATGTTCATCTAAACACCTACTCATCTTTGCACTACAGGCCAAAGATATTCATCAGAAATTATTCATCTTTGCACTACAAGCCAAAGATATTCAGTTATATCATCATTTAGGACTGAGGATAATGAAAAATATTTTAAAGAAAACGAATCCAGTGAAATAAAAGAACAAGAACTAAGGATTCGTACTTTAAATAATCCAAGTTCAAAAATACTTCATAAATAACCAGTGTGGAGTAAAATTCAAGAATGAAGACCAAAACATAGATCCAATCAAAGATAGGAACTATAACAGATAATCTTGGACACGAAAAAGAAAATTTATTTTTTTTGTGAATAGTGTCGTATTCGTGAATAGTGTCGTATACGTGAATAGTGTCGTATACGTGAATAGTAACTCCGATACCAAAAGATAGAAATTTCACAAAAAAACATCATCACGCTTCGTGAATAGTAACTCGTGAATAGTAACTCATTAATAATAACCCCGACATGAAAAAGTTTCAAATTTGATAAAAAATTTCAACCAATATTTCGGCATAATGATATTGAAGAAAATAATATCATTTAAGAAGAATAACATCCCTTACCTCAGAAAGAATAGTACTTCTGACTGGAATACTGGATATAGTGCTGAAAGAACTTAAACCGTATAGCAATACTCAAAGTACTAGAATACTCACAAAATACGCTCGATATTATAGAGAGAGAGAGAAAGAGAGAGAAATCTTTAGTTTTTGGTGTGATTTTCAATTCTAACCTAAGCACCCTATTTATAGGAAAATGCTTAGAACACCAAAGCAAAAAATTTAATATTATATATATATATATATATATATATATATATATTAAATTCCTACGCACCCTCTTCTTTGGTCAACAAATCAGTCACACATGTTCCAAAGACAACAAAAACATTTTTGTTAATTAAAACAATTAAAACTTTCAAAAAATTAATTATTCCGGAATTTCAGAACTTCAATAATTCATAATAAATAGTCCTTTTCTCAGAAAATTCGAATCTTGCGATTTTTTATAGGAAATTCAATTCTCTACAACTTTGCAGAATAAATTTTTCTAAATTCCAAACAGAAATTGACCGAATTCCACAAACGGGCGATTCTACAGGTTATAATCAAATTTCAGTCAAGAAATGGGTCCACCAACATGTTTAACATGTTTTAAACAACTTTTGTAACAAAAATACTCTTCCTCCTCATATACTCATATATCTCACATTCATTATAAAAATATCATCATTATTATATTATAATAATATAATAAAATATTATTTTGTCAGAAAAGATAAAATATCAATTTTCAACAATTGTCACTTTAAAAATTTTCTCCATCTATATCCACATAAAATGAATATTTTCCTCATCATATAAATTAATAATTAATTATTCACAAATAATATTACAGAATCATAATACTGACAACCAGGCAGTTCCCAGGAAAGAGGGGGCTTTCCAATAAGAATTTCTCCTTACTGGCGCGCAATTAGATGACCAAACCTCTCCTTAGACAGAACTTTCTAGACATTACCAATAATGTTATCTAATAATATTATTCAGATAATATGAATTATTGCTTCAATAATGAAAAATATTGTGTAGTGACAATTATTGAAACAATAGTAATATAAAATATCAACGCAACAATTATTGAATCAATAAAATAAAATACTGAACAGTAATTACTGTAACAATTATTGAGTAATGCCTTCTTACGTAAGAATCAATAATTGGTGCAATACCGTGTGCTACTGTGCAACAACGCGTATTATTGTGTTTTAACCACCGGGTATTCCAACAGTATTAACGGTAACAACTACGTCATTATTTATAAACAACTTATACTTGTCGTTTTCTTCATCCAATCGGTATTAACGGTAACAACTACGCCATTATTTATAAACAACTTATACTTATCGTTTTCTTCATCCAATCGCCTTCCGTTATGGGCTCACAAAAGACTGCGTCGTCGTACGAATATTCCTTGACAGCAAGAATATTTCACGACCAAACGAATATTCCCCGACAACAATGAATATTTTATAACCACCTGCTTTTTTGAAATATTTGCGCATTTTACCCATAACTAACCTCATTAATTAATTCAACCCTTACTATTTCAAAATAATAAATAGAGGAAATTAAATTTTATTTATTAATAATTTGGGGTCTTACAACCTCCCCTCCTTATGAAATTTCGTCCTCGAAATTGATGTACGTGCCTGGTTTTTCGAAAAGATGAGGATACCTTGCTTTCATTTTCGTTTCCAACTCCCAGGTCATTTTCTCAATAGTATGGTTTCTCCATAAAATTTTAACTTGTGGTATGACCTTCGTGCGTAGGACATGCTCCTTCCTATCCAAGATCTTAACAGGTACCTCTTCGTACGTTAAGTCTTCGGCTATCTCGTCCGGTTCTAACTCAATAACGTGGTTTGGGTCTTTCACATATTTACGTAGGACAGATATATGAAAAAATATTATGAACACGAGACATACTTGGAGGTAACGTGAGTCTATAGGCCACATTTCCTACTCGATCAAGAATCTGAAATGGACCAATAAATTGTGGATTGAGCTTTTCTCTCTTCTCAAATCTTGTAACTCCTTTCCATGGAGCCACACGCAACAATACATTATCCCCAATGTCAAATTCCACGTCCTTTCGATGAAGATCTGCATAACTCTTTTGTCGATCCTGTGCCGTTTGTATACGTTGTCGAATCTTTTGGATCTTCTTTGTAGTCATTCGTACCAACTCTGGTCCCAACAACGTTGCTTCTCCCACCTCATCCCAACATATTGGAGAGCGATACTTTCGTCCATACAATGCTTCAAATGGAGCCACACATATACTTGCCTGGTAACTGTTATTGTAGGAGAATTCCACCAATGGTAGGTACTTATCCCAACTCCCTTTGAAATCTAGGACACAAAGTCATAATAGATCTTCAAGAGTTTGAATAGTCCTCTCTGATTGCCCGTCCGTTTGAGGATGGTATGCTGAACTGAACCGTAAATCTGTGCCCATAGCTTTTTGCAAGCTAACCCAAAATCTTGAAGTGAATCTTGGGTCACGATCCGAAACTATGGATACTGGCATGCCATGCAACCTCACAATCTCATTCACGTACATACTAGCAAGACGTTCAAGAGAATAAGTCTCCCGTATCGGCAAGAAATGAGCAGACTTGGTTAATCTATCAACAATAACCCAAATAGCATTTATGCCTTGAGAAACCATGAGAAGACCCGTAACGAAATCCATGGTAATATGTTCCCACTTCCATTTCGGAATCTCAAGTGGTTGCAATAGACCCTTAGGCACTTGATGCTCCGCCTTTACACGTTGACAAGTTAAATACATCGAGATAAACTTTACAATCTCTCTCTTCATATTATTCCACCAAAATGTATGTCGAAGATCACGATACATTTTGGTACTTCTAGAATGGATTGCAAACGGTGTATTATGTGCCTCCATCATGATCTTGTACTTCAAATCAGAATCGTTAGGAACACAAAGTCTAGAGTGGACTCGAAGTATTTCTTCTTCATCGATTCTTGCTTCTAGAATAGCACCTTCTTGCACTTTCTTCTTCATACGCATCAGCTCCGGGTCTGTGGCTTGGGCAACTTTAACTTTATCGATTAAAGTTGGTTCTATGCGTATACTTGACATCATTGCATGGGTCCCCGGGGTCTTGAATTCTATCTTCATTTTTTGTAAATCACACAAAATGGGCCTTTGTGTTGACAACATCGAACTCGTTCCCGCATATAATCTTCTACTCAATGCGTTGGCTACCACGTTCGCTTTTTCAGGATGGTATTGAATGGTATGGTCGTAGTCTTTCAACAGCTCGAGCCAACGTCGTTGCCGCATGTTAAGTTCTTTTTGAGTGAAGAAATATTTGAGGCTTTTATAGTCTGAATATATCTCCACTTTCTCCCCATATAGATAGTGCCTCTAGATCTTTAGAGCGAAAACGACTGCTGCCAACTCTAGATCATGAGTAGGATAATTTCTCTCATATTCTTTAAGTTGTCGCGAGACATAGGCTATGACTTTCTCACGTTGCATGAGAACACATCCTAACCCTTTGCCTGAAACATTGTTGTAGATAACAAATCCATCCGAACCAGATGGTATTGTCAAAACAGGTGCCGAAATGAGTCTCCTCTTGAAATCTTGGAAACTCTTCTCGCATTCCTCGCTCCATACAAATTTTGTATCTTTACGAGTCAGCTGAGTTAACGGAGTAGCGATTCGAGAAAATCCTTCCACAAATCTCCAATAATAACTAGCTAAGCCCAAAAAGCTACGTACTTCGGTCACCGATTTTGGTTGCTCCCAACTTTGTATTGCTTCAATCTTCACCGGATCAACAGATACTCCATGTTTCGACACCACGTGCCCAAGAAATGCTACTTCCTCAACCCAGAACTCGCATTTCTTCAATTTGGCATAAAGCTTGTTTTCACGAAGCCTTTGGAGTACCAGCTTCAAATGGTGCTCATGATCTTTTCGACTTTTGGAATATATGAGGATGTCATCAATAAAGACATCAACGAACTGATCCAAATATTCCTTGAATACTCAATTCATCATATCCATGAAAGCCGCAGGAGCATTAGTCAATCCAAAAGACATGACTAAGAATTCATAATGGCCGTACCGAGTTCTAAAGGCAGTCTTTGGAATATCCTCAGTTCTAATCTTCAGCTGATGATATCCAGAACGAAGATCGATTTTTGAAAAGAATTGTGCTCCTTGTAACTGGTCAAACAAGTCATCAATACGAGGTAGCGGATACCTATTCTTGATGGTAACATGGTTCAATTCCCAGTAATCAATATAAAGTCGCATACTCCCATCTTTCTTCTTTACGAATAAAATAGGAGCACCCCAAGGAGATGTACTAGGACGAATGAAACCGATGTCCAACAACTCCTGTAGTTGGACCTTCAACTCCTGAAGTTCAATAGGAGCCATTCGATATGGGCTTTGAACCAGGTTCAAGATCAATAAAGAATTTAACTTCACGTTCTGGGGGTAGACCGAGAAGTTCTTCAGGAAATACGTCAGGAAAGTTACTAACAACAGTAATATTATTCAAATCTGACGTGTCTTTATTCAAATCCATAACATGGGCTAAGAAAGCTTGACATCCATTTTTTAATAAACGAATAGCTTTATGACTTGATATAACAGTGATTGATTTTAATGGTTTAGTTGCTTGAATTCGAACAATAGGTTGTTTAGGAATATGAAAACTAACAACCTTACGAAAATAATCAATTTTGGCATGATGAGTAGTTAACCAATCAATCCCCAAAATCACATCAAAAGCAAGTATCTTTAAAGAGATAAGGTCAACAGGTAATGTGATAGTGCCAACTTGGATCAAACAAGATTTATAAACAGTGGATGTGATGAAAGTTTCTCCTAACGGAGTTTCCACAGATAGGTCAAAGTCTAATTTCTCCGGAGTCAAATTTAAACGTTGAGCACAAGTAGGAGAGATAAATGAATGGGTAGCACCGGTATCTAGTAAGGTATAAACTTCACAAGAATTTATTATTAGCTTACCCGTGATCACCTCGTTTGGGTTCCTCACATGTTGACTAGTCACAACAAACGCTCTTCCAGGAACCGTTGATTTTGACTTTTCTGGGACAGCCTTTTGAGTCACCGTCCCCGCTGAACTTGGTTTCGCTACCGACAATCTCGAGCGATATGTCCTTCCTTTCCACAATTATAGCATACCTTAAAATGTTGTGGATAGTTTGGACTAATATGTCCTTCTTTCCCGCATTTATAGCATACGACCAGTGGTCGTTCTCCTCCCTTAGAACCAGTTGTTGCTGGTGCTGACATCTTCACATTGTCATTGTTGAATCTTCTCTTTTTAAAATCTCTCCCCGACTCGCTTATTCTATTCTTATGACCATGATTACCACCAGAGTGGTTGCCGCTCTTGTCTGTCTTCTTCTTTCTCCGTTGGTTATCGTTGTTCTGATGACTGCTGTCACCGGTATGATCCTGGTTGTGGTCCCTCGGTTGACCGTACTCGTTATCTCGCTCTAATAATTGAGCCTTGTTGACAACATCTGAATAGAGAGAAAATTTATGAGAAATGAGATATTGACGTATGCCGGGTTTCAAACCTCTCAGAAACATCCGCGCCATACGTTCCTCATTCCCCACCAAATGAGGTGCAAATCTGGACAACTTTGCAAACTTCGCCTAGTACTGGGACACCGTCATGTTATTCTGCTCCAGTCTAATAAACTCTATCTCCTTCATATGACGAACACTTTCAGGAAATTATTTGTCATTGAACAGTTTCTGAAATGTCTCCCAAGACATGTTGAGTGCGGCTGGATGGGTACGCTTCACAGACTCTCACCAGTAGTCTGCCTCGCCACGGAACATAAAGGTGGCGAATGGAACCTTCTGTTCCTCCGTGCATCCCAAGACATCGAATATCTTGGTAATTTGCTTGACCCACGTTTTTGCCATGATCGGATCTGGCTTTCCCTTAAATTCTGGTGGTCCCAATTCTTTGAACTACTTGGCTGTGACAAACCGTGAATTACTATAATTTCCTCCTGTATTTTGAACACGAGTCTCCCTCGTCTGGTTTTGCATGAATTACAAAAAGCTTCTAAACATCCCATCGTTCATCATCTGCTCATTGGTGTTGTTCACATGAGGAACATTGCCAGCCTGTTGCACGTTCTCCTCGTTGGTGAGCACATGTGTCTTCACAGTCTCATTTACTCCACTGTTAACATTCTCAGTCGACATTCTCAAATACTGCCATAAAACAAGGGTTAATTTAAGCAATTAACATATCACATAATATCCCTATATTATGACCGACCAACAAATAAGCTTAGCTAGGACACACTAGTGAAGGATTTACTCGTCTCTCCCCTCCTAGTTCTATTCCCCGATCTCCGCCAGAGATCATATCCCTAAGCTCTGATACCAACTGTGACGCCCCCAAAATAGGTATGCAATACCCATTTTCAGTCGTCAAAATACATGGTACAGAAACAACTACAACTTTATTAATACAACATAAAAACTGTGAGTTTAAATACAAATATTACCATCTAGACAATATTCATACTCAAATAAGTCCTCATTACAATTATTGATACATTATTTTACAAAAATGGTGAGGACTACTAAAACGACTTTCTAGAACCTTCATTCCATACCCCGACTAGTACTCGCTACATTCTCGCCTCCTGAAAAGAAAAATAGAACAAAAGGAAAAGGGTGAGCTCAACTAGCCCAGTAAAAAATATTATGACTAAGATAATATAAAACAAATTATCGTTAGTCTTCAACAGGAAAAAATCTAATAGAATACCATAGACAACAAGTTTTAAATCAATATTCGCAGCGAAAATAATAATTCATTAGAAGAGTTAAGTAGAGAATGAAATCTACTATCTTCTATATATGAATTTAAAAGTTCATCGTCTATTTTTTTATCCCTGTAACATCAATCAATATATATTTTGAATCAAATATTCATCTTTGCACTACATGCCAAAGATATTCATCAGTTGATCATGTTCATCTAAACACCTACTCATCTTTGCACTACAGGCCAAAGATATTCATCAGAAATCATTCATCTTTCCACTACAGGCCAAAGATATTCAGTTATATCATCATTTAAGACTGAGGATGATGAAAAATATTTTTAAAAAAACGAATCCAGTGAAATAAAAGAACAAGTACTAAGGATTCGTACTTTAAATAATCCAAGTTCAAAAATACTTCATAAATAACCAGAGTGGAGTAAAATTCAAGAATGAAGACCAAAACATAGATCCAATCAAAGATAGGAACTATAACAGATAATCTTGGACACAGAAAAGAAAATTTAATTTTTCTGTGAATAGTGTCGTATTCGTGAATAGTGTTGTATACGTGAATAGCGCCGTATACGTGAATAATAACTCCGACACCAAAAGATAGAAATTTCAAAAAAAAATATCATCACGCTTCGTGAATAGTACTCGTGAATAGTAACTCATGAATAGTAACTCGTGAATAGTAACTCGTGAATAATAACTCATGAATAGTAACCCCGACATGAAAAAGTTCAAAATTTGATAAAAAGTTCCAACCAATATTTCGGCATAATGATATTGAAGAAAATAATATCATTTAAGAAGAATAACATCCCTTACCTCAGAAAGAATAGTACTTCTGACTGGAATACTAGATATAGTGCTGAAAGAACTTAAACCGTATAACAATACTCAAAGTACTAGTGTAACGCCCCCAAAACAGGTATACAACACCCATTCTGAGTCGTCAATAACATGGTACAGAAACAACTACAACTTTATTAATACAACATAAAAACTGTGAGTGTAAATACAAATATTGTCATCTAGACAATATCCACACTCAAATAAGTCCTCATTACAATTATTGGTACAATATTTTACAAAAAAAAATGGTGAGGACTACTAAAACAACTTCCTAGAACCTTCATTTCATACCCCGACTAGTACTTGCTACATTCTCGCCTCCTGAGAAGAAAATAGAACAAGGAAAAGGGTGAGCTCAACTAGCCCAGTAAAGAATATTATGACTAAGATAATATACAACAAATTATCGTTAGTCTTCAACAAGGAAAAATTTAATAGAATACAATAGACAACAAGTTTTAAATCAATATTCGCAGCGGAAAATAATAATTCATAGAAGAGTTACGTAGAGAATAAAATCTACGATTATCTATGAATTTAAAAGCCCATCATCAACATTTTATCCCTGTAACATCAATCAATAAATATCTTGAATCAAATAGTCATCTTTACACTACAGGCCAAAGATATTCATCAGTTGGTCATGTTCACCTCAACACCTGTTCATCTTTGCACTACGAGCCAAAGATATTCATCAGAAATCATTAATCTTTGCACTACAGGCCAAAGATATTCATTTTTATCATCATTTAGGACTGAGGATGATGAAAAATATTTTTAAGGAAACGAATCCAGTGAAACAAAATAATAAATATTAAGGGATCATATTTCGATTTATCCATGTCTAAAAATACCTTTTAAATAATCATAGTGAAGTAAAATTCAAGAATGATCAAAACATGGATACAATCAAAGCTAGTATCCAGAATAGATATTTGGACAAAAAGAAGAAAATTTCATTTTTCGGTGAATAGTAACTCGTGAATAGTAACTCGTGAATAGTAACTCGTGAATAGTAACCCCGACATGAAAAGTTCTAAATTTGATAAAAAGTTCAGATCAATACTTCGGCATAATGATATTGAAGAAAATAATATCATTTAAGAATAAATAACATCCCTTACCTCAGCAAAAATAGTACTTCTAGTTGAAACACCGGATATATGTTATAACTTGAACTTGCACCGTATAGCAACACTCAAAGCATTAAATACTCACAAGAATACGCTCGATATAGAGAGAGAAATAGAGAAAAACTTGTGTTTCTGGTGTGATTTTCAATTCTAACCTAAGCACCCTATTTATAGGAAAATGCTTAGAACACCAAAGCAGAAAATTTAATATAATATTAATATATATATATATATAATTTTCAAGCCCACCACAAGACCATCTGAACTTAGCTCATTATGCACATGTTGTAGCCCACAAAACAAACAAAAAAACGTTTTCTTTGAAAAATATAATTAAAACTTCCAAAACTCAATTATTTCGGAATTTCGGAACTTCAATAATTCATAATAAATAGCCATTTTATCAGAAAATTCGAATCTCGCGAGTTTTTATAGGAAATTCAATTCTATACAACTTTGCAGAAGAAAGTTTTTCCAAATTCCAAACAGAATTTGACCTAAATCCACAAACGGGCGATTTTACCGTCAATAATAAATTTTCGGTCAAGAATTATGTCCACCAACACACAAAACATGTGTTAATCATTTAATGCCACAAAAATACTCTTCCTCCTCATATACTCATATATCCCACATTCATTGTAAAAATACCATCATCAATATATTATTAAAATAATATATTTAAATGAATTATTTTATCAGAAAAAGATAAAATATTAATTTTCAACAATTGTCACATTAAAAATTTTCTCCATCTATATCCACATAAAATTAATATTTTTCTCATCATATAAATCAATAATTAATTATACACAAATAATATTACAGAATCACAGTACTAGCAACCAGGCCGTTCCCAGGAAAGAGGGGGCTTTCCAATAAGGATTTCTCCTTACTGGCGCGTAATTAGATGACCAAACCTCTCCTTAGACAGAACTTTCTAGACATTGCCAATAATGTTATCTAATAATATTATTCAGATAATATGAATTATTGTTCCGATAATGGAAAATACTGTGTAGTGACAATTATAAAATAGCAACGTAGCAATTATTTAATCAATAAAATATTGAACAGTAATTACTGTAATCATTATTGAGTAGTGCCTTCTTACGTAAGAATCAATAATTGGTGCAATACCGTGTGCTACTGTGCAACAACGCGTATTACCGTGCATTAACCACCGGGTATTCCAACAGTATTAACGGTAACAACTACGTCGTTAATTATAAACAACTTATTTTTGTCGTTTTCTTCATCCAATCGTTTTCCGTTATGGGGCCCACAAAAGACTACGCCGTCGTACGAATATTTCCCAACAACAAGAATATTCCACGACCAAACAAATATTCCCCGACAACAATGAATATTTTAGGACCACTTGCTTATTTGAAATATTTGCGCATTTTACCCATAACTAACCTAATTAATCAAATCAACCCTTACTATTTCAGAATAATAAATAGAGAAAATTAAATTTCATTTATTATTAATTTGGGGTCTTACAACCTCCCCTCCTTATGAAATTTCGTCCTCGAAATTGACATACGTACCTGGTGTTTCGAAAAGATGAGGATACCTCGCTTTCATTTCCGTTTCCAACTCCCAGGTCATTTCCTCAATAGCATGGTTTCTCCACAAAACTTTAACTTGTGGTATGACCTTCGTGCGTAGGACATGCTCCTTCCTATCCAAGATCTTGACAGGTACCTCCTCGTACGTTAAGTCTTCGGCTATCTCATCCGGTTCTAGCTCAATAGCGTGGTTCGGGTCTTTCACATATTTACGAAGCACAGATATATGAAAAATATTATGAACACGAGACATACTTGGAGGTAACGCGAGTCTATAGGCCACATTTCCTACTCGGTCAAGAATCTGAAATGGACCAATAAATCGTGGATTGAGCTTTCCTCTCTTCCCAAATCTTGTAACTCCTTTCCATGGAGCTACACTGTAAGACCCCAACTTTTATAAATAAAGATGAATTTTCTATAAATATCATTTTTGAATATTATGGAGTTAATTTGATATAATATTATAGTTGTGGGTAATATTTATAAATTTTGCAAAGTAAGCAAGTTGTTTTAAAATATTCGTTTGGTCGGGGAATATTCTTTTTGTCGGGGAATATTCGTACGACGGCACAATCATTGGTGGACCCCACAACAAAATTATTGTCGGATTGAGAAAACGACAAAAATAGTTTATTAAAAATAACGGCGGAAGTTTTACCATTGTTACTGTTGAACTACTCGGTAGTAAAAGTACAGTAATACGTGTGGTTGCATAGTAGCACACGGTATTGATTATTAATCCTTATGTGAGAAGTCACTCAGTTGATTCAATTATTGTCAGTTAATAATATGAATTATTTAGCGATAATGACATTTTGTTTTATTCGTATTATTAACGTAATAAAACAGAAACATCTTTTTATATAAAACAGAATACTTTATTAAAGTTATTCTATAAATAGAATATATTATATTTTATTTAAAAGATTTTTCTTTAAATATGGACCGTCAGATTAAAGTAATCAATCTGGACCGTTCATGGATTAGTTACTATGCATTCTATTTTTCTATAAATAGCAGCTCATTCCTTCATTATTTCTTACGAATTCACTGAACTCTAGAGAGAGAAACTATAGAGAGAAACTATAGAGAGAGAGAAGAAGAGTATTCTGCTACTTAACTACTTCCTTACTTCAGCTCTTCTTTAAAACGGTAAGGGGTGTTATTCTTTCTTATTCATGAAGAGAACTGTTGTTATTCCATTTCTTATTATTCTGTTGGAATAACCTGTATACGCGGTCTACCCTATACTTGGTGACATTCTTCTATTATTCTGTTGGAACATCCTGTCTGTGTGTTTTACACCGGACCTGGTTCCGTCTTATTATTATTCTGTTGGAACATCCTGTCTGTGTGTTTTACACCGGACCTGGTTCCGTTTTTATTATTATTCTGTTGGAACATCCTGTCTGTGTGTTTTACACCGGACCTGGTTCCATCTTATTATTATTCTGTTGGAACATCCTGTCTGTGTGTTTTACACCGGACCTGGTTCCGTCTTGTTATTATTCTGTCGGAATATCCTGTCTATGCGTTTACGCCGGACCTGGTTCCATTATTTATTATTCTGTTGGAATAACCTGTCTGTGCGGTCTATCGCATGCATGGTGATTTCTTTTGTTATTCCATTCTTTATTATACTCAGTTGGTTAAGTTTTGACTTCTATACTCCATGAAATTTGTGGAATATCCTTGACATTTGCGCTTCATCTAGTATCTATTCATGAAAATATTCTCCTGATCATTCTTGAATTTTACTCCACAAAGTAGTATCATGTTGACAATTTGGACGTTGTTAATTCTTGGATAAATTAATTCTTGAACTTGTTTTATTGAATTCTTATATCATTGTCATCATCCTCATGTTTATATTCTGTTGAAAGTCATCTGTGGCCTGTAGTGCATAGATGGACTTGGTATGATTATGACCAGGGATTATTCGGTGTAATCATGACCGTAATGTTACGAATGATGTAGTAAAAGTCGTCATTGGCCCGTAGTGCATTGATGGACAGTTGTTGGCATGATCATGACTATTAATGAATATACGAATATCCTTGGCCGTAGTGCAGGGGTGATTCGATGATGTGGATTATTTTATTAAGCTGAGTCTCAGCGATCACAGTGTTGGAAAATCTTTTAAATCATAAAAGATAGTAGAGTTTATCTTCTACTTGACTCTTTTAATGGATTGCTTGTTCCGCTGCAGTTAAACTTGATGTCTATTATATTTTATCAGTTTAACATTGTTGAAGGCTAATGATAATTTATTCTGCATTATCTTAGTCATAATATTTCTTACTGGGCTAGTTGAGCTCACCCTTTCTTTCACTGTTCTCTTCAGAAAATGAGAACGTAGCTGGGGCAAGTCGGGGAGCGGAGTGATGGTTCGAATGATAGTATTAGTTAGTAGTCCTCACTATTCTATGTAATGGTGTGTTAATAAATGTAACGAGGACTCCTTTTGAGTATGAATACTCTCTAGAAGATAATATTTGTATTCAAACTCACAGTTTATGTTTTGTCGTATTGTACACGACAGTTGTATTAGTAAGTTGTATTTATATTTTGTACTATGTATCTGACGACCCAAGATGGGTGATGTATACCTAATTTTGGGGGCGTCACATACACGTAATAATACATGATCCCCAATGTCAAATTCCACGTCCTTTCGATGAAGATCCACATAACTCTTTTGTCGATCCTGTGCCGTTTGTATACGTTGTCGAATCGTTTGGATCTTCTCTGTAGTCATTCGTACCAACTCTGGTCCCAACAACGTTGCTTCTCCCACCTCATCCCAACATACTGGAGAGCGACACTTTCGTCCATACAATGCTTCAAAGGGAGCCACACCTATACTTGCCTGATAACTATTGTTGTAGGAGAATTCCACCAATGGTAGGTACTTATCCCAACTTCCTTTGAAATCTAGGACACAAAGTCTTAATAGATCTTCAAGAGTTTGAATAGTCCTCTCTGATTGCCCGTCCGTTTGAGGATGGTATGCCGAACTGAACCGTAAATCCGTGCCCATAGCTTTTTGCAAGCTAACCCAAAATCTTGAAGTGAATCTTGGGTCACGATCCGAAACTATGGATACTGGCATGCCATGCAGCCTTACAATCTCATTTACGTACATATTAGCAAGACGTTCAAGGGAATAAGTCTCCCGTATCGACAAGAAATGAGCAGACTTGGTTAATCTATCAACTATAACCCAAATAGCATTTATGCCTTGAGAAACCGTGGGAAGACCCGTAACGAAATCCATGGTAATGTGTTCCCACTTCCATTTCGGAATCTCAAGTGGTTGCAATGGACCCTTTGGTACTTGATGCTCCGCCTTTACACGTTGACAAGTTAAACACCTCGAGATAAACTTTGCAATCTCTCTCTTCATATTGTTCCACCAAAATGTATGTCGAAGATCACGATGCATTTTAGTACTTCCAGGATGGATTGTAAATGGTGTATTGTGTGCCTCCATCATGATCTTGTACTTCAAATCAGAATCGTTAGGAACACAAAGTCTGGAGTGGACTCGAAGTATTCCATCTTCATCGATTCTTGCTTCTGGAATAGCACCTTCTTGCACTTTCTTCTTCATACGCATCAGCTCCGGGTCTGTAGCTTGAGCAACTTTAACTTTATCGATTAAAGTTGGTTCTACGCGTATACTTGACATCATCGCACTCGTTCCTGCATAGGATCTTCTACTCAACGCGTCAGCTACCACGTTTGCTTTTCCAGGATGGTATTGAATAGTGTGGTCGTAATCTTTCAACAGCTCGAGCCAACGTCGTTGCCGCATGTTGAGTTCTTTTTTAGTGAAGAAATATTTGAGGCTTTTATGGTCTGAATATATCTCCACCTTCTCCCCAAATAGATAGTGCCTCCAGATCTTTAGCGCGAAAACGACTGCTGCCAACTCTAGATCATGAGTAGGATAATTCCTCTCATATTCTTTAAGTTGTCGCGAGGCATAGGCTATGACTTTCCCACGTTGCATGAGAACACATCCTAACCCTTTGCCTGAAGCATCGCTGTAGATAACAAATCCATCCGAACCAGATGGTATTGTCAGAACAGGTGCCGAAATGAGTCTCATCTTAAGCTCTTGGAAACTCTTCTCGCATTCTTCGCTCCATACGAATTTGATATCCTTTCGAGTCAGCTGAGTTAATGGGGTAGCGATTCGAGAAAACCCTTCTACGAATCTCCTATAATAACCAGCTAAGCCCAGAAAACTACGTACATCGGTCATCGTCTTCGGTTGCTCCCAGCTTTGTATTGCTTCAATCTTCGCCGGGTCCACAGATACTCCATGTTTCGACACCACGTGCCCTAGGAATGCTACTTCCTCAAGCCAGAACTCGCATTTCTTCAGCTTAGCATATAACTTGTTTTTACGCAGCCTTTGGAGTACCAGCTTCAAATGGTGCTCATGATCTTCACGGCTTTTGGAATATATGAGGATGTCATCAATAAAGACAACAACGAACTGATCCAAATAATCCTTGAATACACGGTTCATCATATCCATGAAAGCCGCAGGAGCATTAGTCAATCCAAAAGACATGACTAAGAATTCATAATGCCCGTACCGAGTTCTAAAGGCAGTCTTTGGAATATCCTCAGTTTTAACCTTCAGCTGATGATATCCAGAACGAAGATCGATTTTTGAAAAGAATTGTGCTCCTTGTAACTGGTCAAACAGGTCATCAATACGAGGTAGCGGATACCTATTCTTGATGGTGACATGGTTTAATTCCCGATAATCGATACAAAGTCGCATACTCCCGTCTTTCTTCTTTACAAATAAAACAGGAGCACCCCAAGGAGATGTACTAGGACGAATGAAACCGATGTCCAACAACTCTTGTAGTTGGACTTT
Source organism: Panax notoginseng (assembly GCA_016801055.1). Classification (NCBI taxonomy): domain Eukaryota; kingdom Viridiplantae; phylum Streptophyta; class Magnoliopsida; order Apiales; family Araliaceae; genus Panax; species Panax notoginseng. Next base: position 191,591,341 of record CM029015.1, on the reverse strand, counting down.
TAACTCCTGAAGTTCAATAGGAGCCATTCGATATGGGGTTTTAGAAATAGGCTTTGTACCAGGTTCAAGATCAATAAAGAATTCAACTTCACGTTCTGGGGGTAGACCGGGAAGTTCTTCAGGAAATACGTCAGGAAAGTTATTAACAACAGGAATATTATTCAAATTTGACGTGTTTTTATTTAAATCCATAACATGGGCTAAGAAAGCTTGACATCCGTTTTTCAATAAACGAATGGCTTTATGACTTGATATGACAGTGATTGATTTTAATGGCTTTGTTGCTTGAATTCGAACAACAGGTTGATTAGGAATATGAAAACTAATCACCTTACGAAAACAATCAATTTTGGCATGATGAGTAGTTAACCAATCAATTCCTAAAATCACGTCAAATGCAAGTATCTTTAAAGAGATAAGGTCAACAGGTAAGGTGATGGTACCAACTTGGATCAAACAAGATTTATAAACAGTGGATGTGATGAAAGTTTCCCCTAACGGAGTCTCCACAGATAAATCAAGATCTAATTTCTCCGGAGTCAAGTTTAAACGTTGAGCACAAGCAGGAGAAATAAATGAATGGGTAGCACCAGTATCTAGTAAGGTATAAACTTCACATGAATTTATGATTAGCTTACCCGTGATCACCTCGTTTTGGTTCCTCGCATGTTGACCAGTCACGACAAACGCTCTTCCAGGAACCGTTGACTTTGACTTTTCTGGGGCAGCCTTTTGAGTCACCGTCCCCGCTGAACTTAGTTTCGCTACCGTACAATCTCGAGCGATATGTCCTTCCTTTCCACAATTATAGCATACCTTGAACTGTTGTGGACAGTTTGGGCTGATATGTCCCTCTTTTCCACATTTATAGCATATGACCGATGGTCGATCTCCTCCCTTGGAACCAGTTGCTGCTGGTGCTGACGTCTTCGTATTGTCATTGTTGAATCTCCTCTTTTTAAAATCTCCTCCCGACTCGCTTCTTCTATTTTCATAGCCACGATTACCACTAGAGTGGTTGCTGTTCTTGTCCGTATTCTTCTTTCTCCGCTGGTTATCATTGTTCTGATGACTGTTGTCACCGATATGATCCTGGTTGTGGTCCCTCGGTTGACCGTACTCGTTATCTCGCTCTAATAATTGAGCCCTGTTGACAACATCTGAATAGAGAGAAAATTTATGAGAAATGAGATATTGACGTATGTCGGGTTTCAAACCTCTCAGAAACATCTGCGTCATACGTTTCTCATTCTCCACCAAATGAGGTGCAAACCTGGACAACTCTGCAAACTTCGCCTCGTACTGGGACACCGTCATGTTATTCTGCTCTAGTCTAATAAACTCTACCTCCTTCATATGACGAATACTTTCAGGAAAGTACTTGTCATTGAATAGCTTTTGAAATGTCTCCCAAGACATGCTGAGTGCGGCTGGATGGGTACGCTTCACAGATTCCCACCAGTAGTCTGCCTCGCCACGGAACATAAAGGTGGCGAATGGAACCTTCTGTTCCTCCGTGCATCCCAAGACATCAAATATCTTGGTAATTTGCTTGAACCATGTCTCCGCCTTAATCGGATCCGGCTTTCCCCAGAATTCTGGTGGTCCCAACTCTTTGAACTGCTTGGCTGTGACCAGTTGTGCGTTGCTATTGTTTCTTCCTATATTTTGAACAGGAATCTCCTTCGTCTGGTTTTGCATGAATCGCAAAAAAATTCTAAACATCTCATCGTTCATCGTCTGCTCAGTGGTGTTGTTCACAGGAGGAACATTGCCAGCCTGTTGCACGTTCTCCTCGTTGGTGAGTATAGCCATCTCCACCGTCTCATTTACTCCACTGTTAACATTCTCAGTCGACATTCTCAAATACTGCCATAAAACAAAGGTTAATTTAACAAATTAACATATCACATAATATCCCTATATTATGATCGACCAACAAATAAGCTTAGGTAGGACACACTAGCGAAGGATTTACTCGTCTCTCCCCTCCTAGTTCTATTCCCCGATCTCCGCCAGAGATCATATCCCTAAGCTCTGATACCAACTGTAACGCCCCCAAAATAGGTATACAACACCCATTCTGAGTCGTCAATAACATAGTACAGAAACAACTACAATTTTATTAATACAACATAAAAACTGTGAGTGTAAATACAAATATTGTCATCTAGACAATATCCACACTCAAATAAGTCCTCATTACAATTATTGGTACAATATTTTACAAAAAAAAAAATGGTGAGGACTACTAAAACAACTTCCTAGAACCTTCATTCTATACCCCGACTAGTACTTGCTACATTCTCGCCTCCTGAGAAGAAAATGGAACAAGGAAAAGGGTGAGCTCAACTAGCCCAGTAAAGAATATTATGACTAAGATAATATACAATAAATTATCGTTAGTCTTCAATAGGAAAAAATTTAATAGAATACAATAGACAACAAGTTTTAAATCAATATTCGCAGCGAAAAATAATAATTCATAGAAGAGTTACGTAGAGAATGAAATCTACGATTATCTATGAATTTAAAAGTCCATCATCAATATTTTATCTCTGTAACATCAATCAATAAATATCTAGAATCAAATAGTCATCTTTGCACTACAGGCCAAAGATATTCATCAGTTGGTCATGTTCACCTCAACACCTGTTCATCTTTGCACTACGGGCCAAAGATATTCATCAGAAATCATTAATCTTTGCACTACAGGCCAAAGATATTCATTTATATCATCATTTAGGACTGAGGATGATGAAAAATATTTTTAAGGAAACGAATCCAGTGAAACAAAATAATAAATATTAAGGATTCGTATTTCGATTTATCCATGTCCAAAAATACCTTTTAAATAATCATAGTGAAGTAAAATTCAAGAATGATCAAAATATGGATACAATCAAAGCTAGTATCCAGAATAGATATTTGGACAAAAAGAAGAAAATTTTATTTTTCGGTGAATAGTAACTCGTGAATAGTAACTCATGAATAGTAACTCGTGAATAGTAACCCCGACATAAAAAGTTCCAAATTTGATAAAAAGTTCAGATCAATACTTTGGCATAATGATATTGAAGAAAATAATATCATTTAAGAAGAAATAACATCCCTTACCTCAGCAAAAACAGTACTTCTAGTTGAAACACCGGATATATGTTATAACTTGAACTTGCACCGTATAGCAACACTCAAAGTATCAAATACTCACAAGAATACGCTCAATATAGAGAGAGAAATAGAGAGAAACTTGTGTTTCTGGTGTGATTTTCAATTCTAACCTAAGCACCCTATTTATAGGAAAATGCTTAGAACACCAAAGCAGAAAATTTAATATAATATTAATATATATATATATATATATATATATATATATATAATTTTCAAGCCCACCTCAAGACCATCTGAACTCAGCTCATTATGCACATGTTGTAGCCTACAAAACAAACAAAAAAACGTTTTCTTTGAAAAAAATAATTAAAACTTCCAAAAATCAATTATTTCGGAACTTCGGAACTTCAATAATTCATAATAAATAGCCCTTTTATCAGAAAATTTGAATCTCGCGAGTTTTTATAGGAAATTCAATTCTATACAACTTTGCAGAAGAAAGTTTTTCCAAATTCCAAACAGAATTTGACCTAAATCCACAAACGGGCGATTTTACCGTCAATAATAAATTTTCGGTCAAGAATTATGTCCACCAACACACAAAACATGTGTTAATCATTTAATGCCACAAAAATACTCTTCCTCCTCATATACTCATATATCCCACATTCATTGTAAAAATACCATCATCAATATATTATTAAAATAATATATTTAAATGAATTATTTTATCAGAAAAAGATAAAATATTAATTTTCAACAATTGTCACATTAAAAATTTTCTCCATCTATATCCACATAAAATTAATATTTTTCTCATCATATAAATCAATAATTAATTATACACAAATAATATTACAGAATCACAGTACTAGCAACCAGGCCGTTCCCAGGAAAGAGGGGGCTTTCCAATAAGGATTTCTCCTTACTGGCGCGCAATTAGATGACCAAACCTCTCCTTAGACAGAACTTTCTAGACATTGCCAATAATGTTATCTAATAATATTATTCAGATAATATGAATTATTGTTCCGATAATGAAAAATACTGTGTAGTGACAATTATAAAATAGCAACGTAGCAATTATTTAATCAATAAAATATTGAACAGTAATTACTGTAATCATTATTGAGTAGTGCCTTCTTACGTAAGAATCAATAATTGGTGCAATACCGTGTGCTACTGTGCAACAACGCGTATTACCGTGCATTAACCACCGGGTATTCCAACAGTATTAACGGTAACAACTACGCCGTTAATTATAAACAACTTATTTTTGTCGTTTTCTTCATCCAATCGTTTTCCGTTATGGGGCCCACAAAAGACTGCGCCGTCGTACGAATATTCCCCAACAACAAGAATATTCCACGACCAAACAAATATTTCCCGACAACAATGAATATTTTAGGACCACTTGCTTATTTGAAATATTTGCGCATTTTACCCATAACTAACCACATTAATCAAATCAACCCTTACTATTTCAGAATAATAAATAGAGGAAATTAAATTTCATTTATTATTAATTTGGGGTCTTAGAACTAGAATACTCACAAAATACGCTTGATATTATAGAGAGAGAAAGAGCGAGAAATTTTTAGTTTCTGGTTTGATTTTCAATTCTAACCTAAGCACCCTATTTATAGAAAAATGCTTAGAACACCAAAGCAGAAAATTTAATATAATATTAATATATATATATATATATATATATATATATATATATATATATATATTAATTTCCTACGCATCCTCTTCTTTGGTCAACAAATCAACCACACATGTTCCAAAGACAATAAAAACATTTTTTTAATTAAAACAATTAAAACTTTCAAAAAATCAATTATTCCGGAATTTCAGAACTTCAATAATTCATAATAAATAGCCCTTTTATTAGAAAATTCGAATCTTGTGACTTTTTATAGAAAATTCAATTCTCTACAACTTTGCAGAAGAAAGTTTTTCTAAATTCCAAACAGAAATTGACCGAAATCCACAAACGGGCGATTCTACAGGCTATAATCAAATTTCAGTCAAGAAATGGGTCCACCAACATGTTTAACATGTTTTAAACAACTTTTGCAATAAAAATACTCTTCCTCCTCATATACTCATATATCCCATATTCATTATAAAAATATCATCATTATTGTATTATAATAATATAATAAAATATTATTTTATCAAAAAAGATAAAATATCAATTTTCAACAATTGTCAGTTTAAAAATTTTCTCCATCTATATCCACATAAAATGAATATTTTTCTCATCATATAAATCAATAATTAATTATTCACAAATAATATTACAGAATCACAATACTGACAACCAGGAAGTTCCAAGGAAAGAGGGGGCTTTCCAATAAGAATTTTTCCTTACTGGCGCGTAATTAGATGACCAAACCTCTCCTTAGACAGAACTTTCTAGACATTGCTAATAATATTATCTAATAATATTATTCAGATAATATGAATTATTGCTTCGATAATGAAAAATACTGTGTAGTGACAATTATTGAAACAACAGTAATATAAAATATCAACGCAACAATTATTGAATCAATAAAATAAAATATTGAACAGTAATTACTGTAACAATTATTGAGTAGTGCATTCTTACGTAAGAATCAATAATTGGTGTAATACCGTGTGCTACTGTGCAACAACGCGTATTATTGTGTTTTAACCACCGGGTATTCCAACAGTATTAACGGTAACAACTACGCCGTTATTTATAAACAACTTATACTTGTCGTTTTCTTCATCCAATCGGTATTAACGGTAACAACTACACCGTTATTTATAAACAACTTATACTTGTCGTTTTCTTCATCCAATCACTTTCCGTTATGGGCCCACAAAAGACTGCGTCGTCGTACGAATATTCCCCGATAGCAAGAATATTCCACGACCAAACGAATATTTCCCGACAACAATGAATATTTTATAACCACTTGCTTTTTTAAAATATTTGCGCATTTTACCCATAACTAACCTCATTAATCAATTCAACCCTTACTATTTCAAAATAATAAATAGAGAAAATTAAATTTCATTTATTAATAATTTGAGGTCTTACAGAAAACCTACTGCAACACCATTTACTTCATTTGTTATTGTTGTTGGGGATTCAGAATTCATTGTTATATCTAATGCTGAACTTTGAAGCTTAATTCAATGTTTTGGGTGTTCAGATCTAGGAATTTTCATAGATTTTAAAGAGAGAAAATACGCAGATCTATTTGATTTGGAAGAAGGGGAGAAGAGAGATATGGGAGGAAGGAAGAAAGAGAGAATAAATCAAATTTATTTTTTTTCTTTTTTCTTTTTCACGTCTACGTAAGATAAAAATTGAAACGATTTAACATTCGTGAGGTCTGTAACAGAATGACCCAATTTTAAAATATTAATTAGTTTAGTGGGGATAATTTAAAAAATTAAAAGTTCAATGGTGTAATCAGTAAAACGTGTCAACTACAGTGAGTAATTCGTTAGTTTTGTTGATAAAAAATTAACGTTCGTTTATTTTTTTTTAACAGAATGACCTAATTTCAAAATAGTAATTAGTTTAGTGGGGTAATTTAAAAAATTAAAAGTTTAATGGTGCAATCAGTAAAACGTGCCAACTATAGTGGGTATTTTATTAGTTTTGTCGTATAGTAATTATCAAACATTTAGATTTGGTTAATTAATTTTGAGAATCAATATTTTTACAAGTAAATTTAATAGTTCAACAAGATTCTCTCCCACACGAGGGTGGACCCTGTAAAACCCCTGATTTTATGAATAAAGATTTAATTTTTTTCTCGAAATATTTTTTTTGAATATTATGGTGTGGATTTGATATAATGTAATAGTTGTAGGTAGTATTTATAAATTTTGTAAAGTATGCAAGTTGTTGTATAATATTCGATTGGTCGGGAAATATTCTTTTTATCGGGGAATATTCGTACAACGGCGCAATCATTGGAGGACCCCACAACGGAATGATTATCGAATTGAGAAAACGACAAAAATATTTTTATGAAAATAATGGCGGAGGTTTTACCGTTAATACTGTTGAACTACTCGGTAGTAAAAATACAGTAATACGCGTGGTTGTATAGTAGCACACGGTATTAATTATTTATGCTTACGTGATAAGTCACTCAGTTTTGCTTATTATTTGGATTCCTATTTACCTATTTTTTAAAATAATCGGTAGAAAATTATTTAAAGGTGGGGCCCATATGTGGGGCCCATATGTGTTGAAAAACTGATTTTGGAAATGGGGGTGGGAGAGAGTTACGTAGGGAAAGGAGTTTATATATATAAGATTGTGATGTGTGTGTATATATATAATATTATATGTGTGAGTGGAGAGTGGTGAAAGAAAAGGAAGAGTGAAAGTGATGTGTGTGAGTGAAAAATAGTAGAAAAGTAATTATATGAAAGTGATGGGTGTAAAATGTGTTTGTGTGTAATAGTAATGTGTAAGAGTGTAGTGAATTTGATTATTGGGTGGGTGGGGGATTGATGTTGGTTATGGGGGAGAAAAATTAAGTGGTGTATATATAATATTGATATATATAAGTTGAAAACATGTGTTTATATATATGTATTATATTTTAATTTTTGTTAAAATCTTATTGGTTAGTTGTTTGACTTAGTTGTTAGTTGTTGAAGAAATAATGCTGCAAAATAATTTCGTTCATGAACAGTGCACTTCCATTCTCCTATAAATAGAAGCTCATTCCTTCATTATTTCTTACAAATTCACTGAAACTCTAGAGAGAGAAAATTATAGAGAGAAAGAAGTATATCAAGTTTCTTTTACGGTAAGGGATGTTATTTGTTGTACTCATGAAGACAACTTCTGTTATTCCATTATTTATTATTCTGTTGGAATAACCTGTATACGCGGGCTACCCTATACATGGTGAAATTCTTCTAATATTCCGTTCTTTATTATTCTGTCGAAATATCCTGTCTGTGCGTTTACGCCAGACCTGGTTTTATTATTTATTATTCTGTCGGAATATCCTGTCTGTGCGTTTTACGTCGGACCTGGTTCTGTCTTTATTATTATTCTGTTGGAACATCCTGTCTGTGTGTTTTACACCGGACCTGGTTCTGTCATTATTATTCTGTTGGAACATCCTGTCAGTGTAAATTTTGCCTGACCTTGTTCCGTTATTATTTTTCTGTTGGAATAACCTGTCTATGCGAAGTACCGCATACATGATGATTTCTTTTGTTATTCCATTCTTTATTATACTCAGTTGGTTAAAGTTTTGACTTCTATACTCCATAAAATTAGTGGAATATCCTTGATATTTACATTTCATCCAGTATCTTTTCATGAAAATATTCTTCTGAGCATTCTTGAATTTTACTCTACAAAGTAGTATCATGTTGACAATTTGGACGTTATTGGTTCCTGAATAAATTAATTCTTGAACTTGTTTTATTGATTATTATGTCATTGTCATCATCCTCATGTTTATATTATGTTGAAAGTCATTTGTGGCCTGCAGTGCATAAATGGACTTGGTATGATTATGACCAGGGATTATTCGGTGTAATCATGGCCGTAATGTTACAAATGATGTGGATAAAGTCATCTATGGCCTGTAGTGTAAGACCTCAACTTTTATAAATAAAGATGAATTTTCTATAAATATCATTTTTGAATATTATGGAGTTAATTTGATATAATGTTATAGTTGTGGGTAATATTTATAAATTTTGCAAAGTACGCAAGTTGTTATATAATATTCGATTGGTCGGGGAATATTCGTTTTAACAGGGAATATTCGTACAACGGCACAATCATTGGTGGACCCCACAACAGAATTATTATCGGATTAAGAAAACGACAAAAATATTTTATTAAAAATAACGGCGGAAGTTTTACCATTGTTACTGTTGAACTACTCGGTAGTAAAAGTACAGTAATACGTGTGGTTGCATAGTAGCACACGGTATTGATTATTAATGCTTATGTGAGAAGTCACTCAGTTTGATTCAATTATTGTCAGTTAATAATATGAATTATTTAGTGATAATGACGTTTTGTTTTATTCGTATTATTAACGTAATAAAACAGAAACATCTTTTTATATAAAACAGAATACTTTATTAAAGTTATTCTATAAATAGAATATATTATATTTTATTTAAAAGATTTTTCTTTAAATATGGACCGTCAGATTAAAGTAATCAATCTGGACCGTTCATGGATTAGTTACTATGCATTTTATTTTTCTATAAATAGTAGCTCATTCCTTCATTATTTCTTACGAATTCACTGAACTCTAGAGAGAGAAACTATAGAGAGAAACTATAGAAAGAGAGAAGAAGAGTATTCTGCTACTTAACTACTTCCTTATTTCAGCTCTTCTTTAAAACGGTAAGGGGTGTTATTCTTTCTTATTCATGAAGAGAACTGTTGTTATTCCATTTCTTATTATTCTGTTGGAATAACCTGTATACGCGGTCTACCCTATACTTGGTGACATTCTTCTATTATTCTGTTGGAACATTCTGTCTGTGTGTTTTACACCGGACCTGGTTCCGTTTTTATTATTATTCTGTTGGAACATCATGTCTGTGTGTTTTACACCGAACCTGGTTCCATCTTGTTATTATTCTGTTGGAACATCCTGTCTGTGTGTTTTACACCGGACCTGGTTCCATTATTTATTATTCTGTCAGAATATCCTGTCTGTGCGTTTACGCCGGACCTGGTTTCATTATTTATTATTCTGTCGGAATATCCTATCTGTGCGTTTATGTCGGACCTGGTTCCATTAGTTATTATTCTGTTGGAATAACCTGTCTGTGCGGTCTATCGCATGCATGTTGATTTCTTTTGTTATTCCATTATTTATTGTACTCAGTTGGTTAAGTTTTGACTTCTATACTCCATAAAATTTATGGAATATCCTTGATAATTGCGTTTCATCCAGTATCTTTTCATGAAAATATTCTTCTAAGCATTCTTGAATTTTACTCCACAAAGCAGTATCATGTTGACAATTTGGACGTTGTTAATTCTTGGATAAATTAATTCTTGAACTTATTTTATTGAATTCTTATATCATTGTCATCATCCTCATGTTTATAAAATGTTAAAAGTCATCTGTGGCCTGTAGTGCATAGATGGACTTGGTATGATTATGACCAGGGATTAGTCGGTATAATCATGACCGTAATGTTACAAATGATGTGGTAAAAGTCCTCATTGGCCCGTAGTGCATTGATGGACAGTTGTTGGCATGATCATGACCATTAATGAATACACAAATATCCTTGACCGTAGTGCAGGGGTGATTCGATGATGTGGATTATTTTATTAAGCTGAGTCCCAGCGATAACAGTGTTGAAAAACCTTTTAAATCATAAAAGATAGTAGAATTTATTTTCTACTTGACTCTTTTAATGGATTGCTTGTTCCGCTGCAGTTAAACTTGATGTCTATTATATTTTATCAGTTTAACATTGTTGAAGCCTAATGATAATTTATTCTGCATTATCTTAGTCATAATATTTCTTACTGGGCTAGTTGAGCTCACCCTTTCTTTTACTGTTCTCTTCAGGAAATGAGAACGTAGTTGGGGCAAGTCGGAGAACGGAGTGATGGTTCGAATGATAGTATTAGTTAGTAGTCCTCACTATTCTATGTAATAGTGTGTTAATAAATGTAATGAGGACTCTTTTTGAGTATGAATACTCTCTAGAAGATAATATTTGTATTCAAACTCGCAGTTTATGTTTTGTCGTATTGTACACGACAGTTGTATTAGTAAGTTGTATTTGTATTCTGTACTTTGTATCTGACGACCCAAGATGGGTGATGTATACCTAATTTTGAGGGCGTCACATGTAGTGCATAGATAGACTTGGTATGATTATGACCATGGATTATTCGGTGTAATCATGACCGTAATGTAATGAATATTGTGGTAAAAATCCTCATTTGCCGTAGTGCATTGATGGACAGTTTTTGGTATGATTATGGCTATGGATTCTCTTTGGCCGTAGTGCAGAGATGAATTATTTTATGGCATGATCAGGACCGTTGATGAAAACATGATTATCTTTAGCCGTAGTGCATAGATAATTCGTGGTCGTGATACTAAAGAATATCCTTGGCTGTAGTGCAGGGGTGATTCGATGATGTGGATTATTTATTAAGCTGAGTCTCAGCGATAACAGTGATGAAAACCTTTTAAATCATAAAAGATAGTAGATTTTATTCTTTACTTGACTCTTTTAATGGATTGCTTGATCTGTTGCAGTTAAACTTGATGTCTATTGTATTTTATCAGTTTAACATTGTTGAAGACTAATGATAATTTATTCTGCATTATCTTAGTCATAATATTTCTTACTGGGCTAGTTGAGCTCACCCTTTCTTTCACTGTTCTCTTCGGGAAATGAGAACGTAGCTGGGACTAGTCGGGGAACAGAGTGATGGTCCTAGAGGATAGCATTAGTAGTCCTCACTATTCTATGTAATAGTATGATAATAATTGTAATAAGGACTCCCTTTAAGTATGGATACTCTCTAGAAGACAATATTTGTATTCAAACTCACAGTTTATGTTCTGTCGTATTGTACACGACAGTTGTATTATTAAGTTGTATTTAAATTTTGTACCATATTTTTGGCGACTCAGAATAGGTGACGTATACCTAATTTTGGGGGCGTCACAGTTGGTATCAAAACTTAGGGATATGATCCCTGGCTAAGATGTGAAAATAGAACTAGGAGGGGAGAGACAGGGAATTCCTTTGCTAGTATGACCTACCTAAGTTTATTTGGTATTTAATTGGTCGGTCAGAATATAGGAATAATATGTTACATGTCGATTAACCTTTGTTTTGTGGCAGTATTTGCAAATGGCATCCGAAAATGTTGAGATAAGCAATGAAGCACATGAGAACGTGGAGACACCTCTAATCACCAACCAGGTTAATGTGATTAGAGATATCCATGTGGTTATTGAGGAATTAAAAGTTGCACTCAAGCTAGTCGCAAAGGTAGCAACTGAGAGTGAAGAAGAAGAGGAACCTGAGGTTGATTTATTAGAAGAACTTATTGATCAAAATATAGAATTGCAAAATCGTATTCATGAGTTAGAAGAGCAAGCTGAAGAACGACAGGCGGTCGTAGAACAAAGGGATGCAACAATTCAAAATTGTATTACCCGATGTGCGATGGTTGAACAGAAGCACCCTTTGGCAGAGTATATGATATTAAAGCTGGAATCTGAGAATTCAAATGTCAAGGAGCAGCTGAAAGAAGAAATAACTGAACGAGTGAGAATGAAAGATGCATGGGTAAAAGCCGCACGACGCGTTGATATTGTGGAAAGAGAAGTCCGATCCAAGAAAGATAAAATAGATGATATGTAATTTTTTCGACAGCAATTGGGAAAATTCAGCATCGAGTTTTGAATTACCCTAACGAGGAATCGAACGAAGTTATCATGGGTTAGTTAATTATAAATTCTTGTGAAATCTATACCTTATTAGATACCGGTTCTACCCATTCTTTTATCTCTCTAGATTGCGCTCAACGGTTAAATTTGACTTCGGAGAAATTAGACTTTGACTTATTGGTTGAAACTTCGATAGTAGAAACCTTCGTTACCTCCACTGTTTATAAATCTTGTTTGATTCAAATCGACACTTTCACGTTACCTGTCGATCTTATCTCTTTGAAAATACTTGCCTTTGATGTAATTTTTTTGGAAATGATTGGTTAACTACTCATCATGCTTTTTGTAAGGTTGTTAGCTTTCATACTCCTAACCAACCTGTTACGCGAATTCAAAGTAACCAAACCACTAAAGTCAATCATTGTCATATCAAGCCATAAGTAAAGAGCCCCGGTCCTTTCGTTGTTGACTTCCTTGTGTGGAATGCACCAAAGCCAGACTTTCTGTAGGCGACGTCGTGAATGATGATGGCAAGTTGATAGGTATCAATATGACGTACTATCCAAGTTTTAGATGAGAGTCACAGTTTTGAATGATATTTTTGTTGTTAATAAATTTCCTGACGTATTTTTGAAGACTTCCTAGCCTACCCCTAGAGCGTGAAATCGAATTTTGTATTGATCCCAATACAAAACCCATTTCTTAAACCCTCAAATATTTCTTCAACTAAAGTGAACGTAACATGCGCCAAAGACGTTGGCTCGAGCTGTTGAAGATTACGATTGTACCATGTAATATCATTGTGGAAGTGCGAACGTGGTAGCTGACGCGTTGAGTAGAAGATCGTATACGTTTACAAGTGCGAATATACGAACCCACGTGAAGATAACGAATATACGAGTAGAATCGACTTTAATCGATAAAGTTAAAACCGCTCAAGCTACACACCCGGAGCTTATTAATGTGAAGAATGAAGAAGGTTCAAGAGGGCGTTATTCTGGAAGCAAGAATCGACGAATAGAGTAAATCTCAACCCTCGATTTAATTGGCCCATTTGAAATCCTCGATGAAGTAGGAACTGTGGCCTATAGACTCGTTTACCGCCAAGTATGTTGCGTGTTCAAAATCTTTTTTTTACGTATTGATGTTACGTAAATATGTGGACGACCTGAACCAAATTATTGAATTAAAACTAGACGAGATTGCAGAAGATTTAATGTATGAGAAGATACGTGTTAACATCTTGGATAAGAAGGATCATATTCGACGCTCAAAGGTTATACATCAAGAGTTAGAATTTGAAGTGAAGTCAAGGTATCCTCATCTGTTCGGCATACCAGATACGTACGTAAATTTCGAGGGCGAAATTTCATAAGGAGGGGAGATTGTAAAATCCCTGATTTTATGAATAAAGATTTAATTTTTTCTCGAAATATTTTTTTTGAATATTATGGTGTGGATTTGATATAATGTAATAGTTGTGGGTAGTATTTATAAATTTTGCAAAGTATGCAAGTTATTGTATAATATTCGATTGGTCGAAAAATATTCTTTTTGTCGGGAAATATTCGTACAACGGCGCAATCATTGGTGGACCCCACAACGGAATGATTATCGGATTGAGAAAACGACAAAAATATTTTTATAAAAATAATGGCGGAGGTTTTACCGTTAATACTGTTGAACTACTCGGTAGTAAAAGTACAGTAATACGCGTGGTTGCATAGTAGCACACGGTATTAATTATTTATGCTTACTTGATAAGTCACTCAGTTTTGTTTATTATTTGGATTTCTATTTATCTATTTTTCAAAATAATCGGTAGAAAATTATTTAAAGGTGGGGCCCACATGTGGGGCCCATATGTGTTGAAAAACTGATTTTGAAAATGGGGGTGGGAGAGAGTTACGTAGGGGAAGGACTTTATATATATAAGATTGTGATGTGTGTGTATATATATAATATTATATGTGTGAATGGAGAGTGATGGAAGAAAAGGAAGAGTGAAAGTGATGTGTGTGAGTGGAAAATGGTGAAAAAGTAATTATATAAAAGTGATGGGTGTAAGATGTGTTTGTGTGTGATAGTAATGTGTAAGAGTGTAGTGAATTTGATTATTGGGTGGGTGGGGGATTGATGTTGGTTATGGGGGAGAAAAATTAAGTGGTGTATATATAATATTGATATATATAAGTTGAAAACATGTGTTTATATATATGTATTATATATTAATTTTTGTTAAAATCTTATTGGTTAGTTGTTTGACTTAGTTGTTAGTTGTTGAAGAAATAATGCTGCAAAATAATTTCGTTCATGAACAGTGCACTTCCATTCTCCTATAAATAGAAGCTCATTCCTTCATTATTTCTTACAAATTCACTGAAACTCTAGAGAGAGAAAATTATAGAGAGAAAGAAGAAAAGTATTCTGCTACTTCCCTACTCTTATATCAAGTTTCTTTTACGGTAAGGGATGTTATTTGTTGTACTCATGAAGAGAACTTCTGTTATTCCATTATTTATTATTCTGTTAGAATAACCTGTATACGCGGGCTACCCTATACATGGTGAAATTCTTCTAATATTCCGTTCTTTATTATTCTGTCGGAATATCCTGTCTGTGCGTTTACGCCGGACCTGGTTCCATTATTTATTATTCTATCGGAATATCCTGTCTGTGCGTTTACGCCGGACCTGGTTCCATCTTAATTATTATTCTGTTGGAATATCCTGTCTGTGCATTTTACGCCGGACCTGGTTCCGTCTTTATTATTATTCTGTTGGAACATCCTGTCTGTGTGTTTTACACGGGACATGGTTCCGTCATTATTATCCTGTTGAAACATCCTGTAGGTGCAAATTTTGCCTGACCTGATTTCGTTATTATTATTCTGTAGGAATAACCTGTCTATGCGAAGTACGGCATGCATGGTGGTTTCTTTTGTTATTCCATTCTTTATTATACTCAGTTGGTTAAAGTTTTGACTTCTATACTCCATGAAATTAGTGGAATATCCTTGATATTTGCATTTCATCCAGTATCTTTTCATGAAAATATTCTTCTGAGCATTCTTGAATTTTACTCTACAAAGTAGTATCATGTTGACAATTTGGACGTTATTGGTTCCTGGATAAATTAATTCTTGAACTTGTTTTATTGATTATTATGTCATTGTCATCATCCTCATGTTTATATTATGTTGAAAGTCATCTGTGGCCTGTAGTGCATAGATGGACTTGGTATGATTATGACCAGGGATTATTCGGTGTAATCATGGCCGTAATGTTAAAAATAATGTGGATAAAGTCATCTGTGGCCTGTAGTGCATAGATGGACTTGGTATGATTATGACCAGGGATTATTCGGTGTAATCATGACCGTAATGTAATGAATGATGTGGTAAAAATCCTCATTTGCCGTAGTGCATTGATGGACAGTTTTTGGTATGATTATGGTTATGGATTCTATTTGACCGTAGTGTAGAGATGAATTATTTTATGGCATGATCAGGACCGTTGATGAAAACATGATTATCTTTAGCCGTAGTGCATGGATAATTTATGGTCGTGATACTAAAGAATATCCTTGGCTGTAGTGCAGGGGTGATTCGATGATGTGGATTATTTATTAAGCTGAGTCTCAGCGATAACAGTGATGAAAACCTTTTAAATCATAAAAGATAATAGATTTTATTCTCTACTTGACTCTTTTAATGGATTGCTTGATCCGCTGCAGTTAAACTTGATGTCTATTGTATTTTATCAGTTTAACATTGTTGAAGACTAATGATAATTTATTCTGCATTATCTTAGTCATAATATTTCTTACTGGGCTAGTTGAGCTCACCCTTTCTTTCACTGTTCTCTTCAGGAAATGAGAACGTAGCTGGGACTAGTCGGGGAATAGAGTGATGGTCCTAGAGGATAGCATTAGTAGTTCTCACTATTCTATGTAATAGTGTGATAATAATTGTAATGAGGACTCCCTTTGAGTATGGATACTCTCTAGAAGACAATATTTGTATTCAAACTCACAGTTTATGTTCTGTCGTATTGTACACGACTGTTGTATTATTAAGTTGTATTTGAATTTTGTACCATATTTTTGGCGACTCAGAATAGGTGATGTATACCTATTTTGGGGGCGTCACAGACCCCATTTTTACTATTTATGTGAGGAGTTTATGGAACTATCAAATTTACTCGTAGAAATATCAATTCTCTTAATTTAAAAAAGAATGAGTTGTAGGTTTGCTCAATTATAACGACTTATATTGCTCCCATCCTCTGTTTACTTTTTAGTATTTCGCAGTTTAATATTGCGGACAGGACAAATGTTCTAAATGCCCGTCCTTATAATAGTCTCTCGTCAATAACACTCTGTTAAAGTTTTTCTTTGTATTGTTTTTGAATTTTTAATAGAAAATTTAAAAATTTTCTTTTCTTATGTTTTTTAGTTCTAATGGAAAGAAAGAAAAAAATATCACTTTTACAAATTTACCCTTCTATTAATTATAACTATTGAACCATGAATAAAAATATGCATGATAAATTTAATCAAAGAAAAAAAATTTCATAATCAAATACAAATATCCAAATAATTGTTGGGTGTGAACCAAAGTTTAGAAGGTGAAGTACTACAAGTGACAAGAAAAAGGCAAAATAATTCTCAATTATTTGAATATCATTATCAGCAAACAAAATTCTGCTAAAAAATAAGATAATATGTATATCTGATACTAGTAACAAATAAACTTTCAAATTCAAGTTCAAACAACAAACAAAGAATACACACACACACACACACACACACACACACACACACACACATATATATATATATATACTAAAATAAATATATATGTATGTACGTATATAGTGAGAGATTCAAAATAGAGATAATATCAAACTTTGGCGTTGGGACGAGAATCATAAAAGGGTTTTGCATGGGAGCGTTCAACAAAAGAAATTGTGAAAGAATTGGAAGAAGGAGAAGTTATTGTGGTATAACTGGTGGTGGTGGCAGATGAAGAAGAAGTCGTTCACGCCAAAAAGTTTGTTTCTCTTTACCAACTTAAGTTCATTAGAGAAAAACAAATTGGGGACATGAGTTGTAAGTTAAAATTTATTATATTGAAAGTTGAGGATAATATGAGAATTATAAAAATATTACTTATTCCGATTTCTTTTACGTCCAAATCAAGTCAATTTTGGATGAAAAACTTTGGCAGGAAAAGTTACCAAGTTTTATATCTATTTCTTTTCTTTTTCGTTTATTAAAAAACTCAAAAACATAGGAATTGAAAAGAAAACTTAAATTTTTCGTCAATTTCTTTTCTTTTCTTTTCTTTTCTGACCATTTTTGTAAAACCCCAACTTTCATAAATAAAGATTAATTTTTCTCGAAATATATTTTTTGAATATTATAGTGTGCTTTTGATATAATGTTAGTAGTGGGTAATATTTATAAATTTTGTAAAGTAAGCAAGTTGATATAAAATATCCAATTGGTCGGAGAATATTCGTTTTAACAGAGAATATTCGTACAACGACACAATCATTTGTGGACCCCACAACGGAAGTATTGTCGTACATAGAAAACGACAGAAATATCTTTTTACAAAAATAACGACGAAAGTTTTACCGTTAAACTGTTGAACTATCCGGTGATAAAAGTACAGTAATATGCGTGGTTGCATAGTAACATACGGTATTGATTGTTGATGCTTACGTAAGAAGCCACTCAGTTTACTCAATTATTGCTACAGTAATTGTTACATAGTATCTCACGTTATTTGATTCGATTATTGTCACAGTATCATCTGCATAATATTTTATATTATTAAACCAATAATTGAGACAACAAAGTTATTCATATTATTATTTGTAATATTGACGATGTCTAGAAAGTTTTATCGAGGAGAGGTCTGGTCACCTAATTGCGCCCCAATAGGGAGAAATCCTTATCGGAAAGTCCCCTCCTTCTTGGGAATGATCTGGTTGTTAAATATTGTGAGTTATAATATTAATGATGAATAATTATTGAAGTATTAAGAATGTGTTTATTGAAGATAAGTGAATTACAAAAGTTAGAGGAGAATAATGCAAACTTGGAAAACTTTATGGGTACTAAAGTGTAATAAGTTAAATTAATCTGGACCATTGGTGGTGGTTTTAATAGTAAATCAATCTGGACCGTCGGTGATGATTTTAAAAGTAAATCAATCTGGACCGTCGGTTATGGTTTTAATAGTAATCAATCTGGACCGTTCGTTCTAATAGTAAATCAATCTGGATCATTCGTGAATTAGTTACAATTTAGTCATTTCTCCTATAAATAGAAGCTTAATTCTTCTTTCATTCTCACCAATTCACTGAGACTCACAAGAGAAACTATAGAGAGAGAACCTATAGAGAGCAATAAAAAGAGTATTCTGCTACTTCACTATTGCAGTATCCAGTCTTCTACTAAGGTAAGGGGTATTATTTCTTTCGTATTCATAAGGAATACTATTTTTTTCGTATTCATCTTTTAATATGTCGGAATAACCTGTTTACGCGGATTACGTACCGTATGACAAGTGAAAATCCATTTGCAGTTTCGTATGTTATTTCTTTTCATATTCTTAAATCTAAACTTATTATGGTAAGTATAGCTTCTATAATATTTGAAATTAGTGGAATATCCTTAAGTTTTGCGCTTCATCCAGTATCGTTTCGTTGGAATATTCATCTGAACTTTCTTATTAAATAAAAAAAATTTCACTGGGGTACTATTCACTAAAATATTATTCACTCGGGTATTCTGGACACTTTTCATGTCGGAGTACTATTCACGAGTTACTATTCACGGGTTACTATTCACCTAATTACTATTTACTTAAATATTATTCACTCGGGTATTCGGGGCACTTTTCATGTCGGGATTCACGGGGTACTATTCCTGAAGTACTATTCACGGGGTACTATTCACCGAAAAATTTATTTCTTTTCTGTCCAAATTATTTTTGATACATGGATATTATTCTTGAATTTTACTCCACAAAGCAGAATCATGTTAACAATTTAGACATTATTGAATTTTGGATAAATTAAATTACAAATCTTTAAAATTTATCATGTGCTTTATTTTAATTGAATTCTTATACCATTGTCATCGTCCTCATGCTTATATTGTGATGAAAGTCATCTTTGGCTTACGTGCATTGATGGACAGTTGTTGGTATGATTATGACTAGGGATTATTCGGTATAATCATGACCATTGATGATTACATGAATATCCTTGACCCGTAGTGCAGGGATGATTCAATTATGTGGTTTATTTATTAAGTTGAGTCTCAGCGATAAACTTGATGAAAACCTTTTTAAATCATAGAAGGTAGTAGATATCATGCTCTACTTGACTCTTCTAATGGATTGCTTGTTCCGCTGCAGTTAAACTTGTTGTCTATTATATTCTGTCAGTTTAACATTGTTGAAGGCTAACGATAACTTATTCTACATTATCTTAGTCATAATATTTCTTACTGGGCTAGTTGAGCTCACCATTTTGCTTTCATTATTCTCTTCAGAAAATGAGAACATAGCGGGGACTAGTCGGGGAATGGAGTGATGGTCCGAGATGGCTGTTTTAGTAATCCTCATTATTTAGTGTGATAATAAATGTAATGAGAATTGAATTTGAGTTTGGATATTGTCTATGAGACAATATTCGTGTAAAAATTCTCAGCTCTTGTTGTATAATTAAGTTTGTATTTGTATTCTGTATCATGTATTGGGCGACCTAAGATGGGTGATGTATACCTATTTTGGGGGCGTCACATTTGGTATCAAAGCTTAGGGATATGATCCCTGGCTGAGATGTGAGACAAGAACTAGGAAGGGAGAGTCGGGGAATTCCTTCGCTAATATGACCTACCTAAGTTTATTTGGTATTTAATTGGTAGGTCAGAGTATAGGGATAATATGTGACATGTCAATTAACCCTTATTTTGTGGCAGTGTTTGAAAATGGCATCTGAAAATGTTGAGATCAATAATGAAGTACATGAGACCGTTGAGTCACCAACGATCAATACCCAGGATAATGTGCAACAGGAAGACAATAATCCTCAGATAAACAACAGCATCGATCAAATGATGAATGATAGGATATTTAGAGGCTTTATGCAATTCATGCAACATCAGGCGAGAGCGGCTCGTGTTCAAAATGCGGGTGGAAACACTGGCAACTCACAGATGGTCACCGCTAAGCAATTCAAGGAGCTGGGACCATCGGAGTTTTGGGAAAAGCCAGAACCACTTAAGGCGGAGACGTGGATAAAGCAGATCACCAAGATATTCAAAAACTTGGGATGCTCTGAGGAGCAAAAGGTTCCCTTTGCCACCTTCATGTTGAGAGGAAAGGTAGATTACTGGTGGGAAGCAGTAAAGCGTACTCAGCCTGCCGCACTCAAAATGTATTGGGAGAAGTTCCAAGAGTTGTTCAACGACAAGTACTTTTCCGAAAGTATTCGTCACATGAAAGAGGTGGAGTTCATCAAGCTAGAGCAAAATAATATGACCGTGTCACAGTACGAAGCCAAGTTTACTGAGTTGTCCCGGTTTGCGCCCCACTTGGTTGATAATGAGGAGAGAATGACGCGGATGTTTCCAAGAGGTTTGAAACCCGAGATACGTCAATACCTAATTTCTCAATAACTGTGTTTCTATTCAGATGTTGTAAGTAGGGCTCAGTTATTGGAGCGCGATAATGAGTCAACCTAACGAAGAGAGAGCAGCCGGTAAGTCAATAATACCAGTGGTAGCAGTCATAGAAGCAGTGACAACAAGCGTGGAAGGAACCAACATGCCAGAAATGGTAACCACTCCGGTGGTAATCATGGCCAAGATAATAGAAGTGGAAATTTCAAGAAGAGGAGATTCAATAATTAAGGAAAGACGTCAGCACCTGTTGTTAAGGAATGAGAACGACCGCCGGTCGTATGTTACAAATGCGGAGGGGAGGGACACATCAGTCCAAACTGTACGCAGCAGTCCAAAGCATGTTACAATTGTGGAAGAGAAGGTCACCTAGCCCGATTTTGTCGTGCACCAAAGTCAAGTCCAGCTGGGATGGAGGCATCAAAGGTCGTCCTAGACAAGATAAAATTAGTAGTTCAAGGGAAAGCGTTTGTCGTAACCTCTCAAAAAGTGAGGAATCTGAACGAGGTGATCACGGGTAAGCTAATCATAAACTCTAGCGAAGTCTATACCTTATTTAATACCGGTTCTACCCATTCTTTTATTTCTCCTACTTGCGCTCAACGTTTAAATTTGACTCCGGATAAATTAGACTTTGACTTATCGATTGAAACTCCGTTGGGAGAAACCTTTATTACATCCACTGTTTATAAGTCTTGTTTGATTCAAATCGGCAACCGCACGTTACCTGTCGATCTTATCTCTTTAAAAATACTTACATTCGATGTGATTTTAGGGAATGATTGGCTAACTACTCATCATGCAAACCATGACCACTTGATTTAGAATTTCGATTGAACTACTTGAGCGCCAGAGTCTCACAAAAGTTCTTCAATTTGGTGATCTATCAAGCCCAATCGATTTTTTTTTCTCATAAAGCCCTAACTTTTTTTAATTTGATTGATTTACAAGTGAATCTGTTATTTTTCTTTACTAACTTGTTTGTCTTTATGTTGTATTTCATAATTAATCGTATAATGAAAGTGATTTAGGCAGCTTCTATGATCAAACGGTGCAAAACAAGAGTTTCTCATCATAAGATAGTATTTCATCAATGTAAGACCCCAACTTTTTATAAATAAAGATTTTATTTCTCTAATTATTATTTTGAATAATAAAGTGTTGATTTGATATAATGCTTTAGTTATGGGTGAAATGTACAAATTTTACAAAGTAAGTAAGTGGTCATAAAATATTTGTTTGGTCGGGGAATATCCGTACGACGGCACAATTGTGACAACCCCAAAATAGGTCCATTCCATCCAACCCATTCTGAGTCGTCAAATACATGGTACAGAAAACAACTACAACTTTATTACAACAATTGTCGTGCAAAACACAACAACACATATGCTGTGAGTTTGGATACAAATATATACCAAATGTGACA
The DNA here is from genome assembly GCA_016801055.1 of Panax notoginseng. Lineage (NCBI taxonomy): Eukaryota > Viridiplantae > Streptophyta > Magnoliopsida > Apiales > Araliaceae > Panax > Panax notoginseng. The sequence goes on along the minus strand of CM029015.1, from coordinate 191,568,670 downwards.
TTGGACACCATCATGTATCAGCACCTCATAAAGGTACCTTACATAAAGGTACAGTCAAAAACTGTTTTAGAAACTAGAATCTTTGGGAAGTGCTCAAGAAAACCTTCGTACATGGGAGGTCATGCGTCTAGGTTATGATAGATATCATATGGCCACAGAATTATCCTTGGTTGACCCAATAGACCCCAAAGAAAAACGAGAAGATTACTATCATATTCTTCCCAATGGTGAGTCTTCTCTTGACTTATCATTATCCCCACTGTCTCTAATTGAGAATTATACTTCAAACAAACACCAAGATTATATAGGTAGTGCCCATAGATATACTCAGCAAGTGGATGAGCACAACCCTGTCTTATGATGACACGAGGTTGTATGTCATTAGACATCTTGTATGATAGTGACAAAACACCCTTCCAACGTTGGGTTCGCCTCACCCTATTTTCTTCATCAAATATAACTACTAAATGATGACCACCGTTCTATTCCCTTGTTACCCCCGCTCGACCCAGCTACACTCTTATTACCTTAAAGGAATTGTGAAGCAAAAGGGTGAGCACAACTAGCTCAGTAAAGAATATCATGACTAAAGATAATTCAATTATCAATAGCCTTCATCAACAATAAATCAGAGATTTAGAACATATGGTAAATTATAAAAATTTCAACCATAGTTGCAGTGGAACGAGCAATCCATTAGAAGAGTCAAATAGACTATAAAGTCTATTATCTTTTCCATGTTAAAAATCCACCAACAATGTTTTATCTATGTAACATCACTCAACAGTTCCTTTCCACAATCATATGAATAACTCATAATCATAATTGTGACTATAAATTTTTCTTCGCACCCAGGACGAAGAATATTTTCATCACCTGTCTTTACCTGAAACATCAAAGATCATGGTTATACCAAATCACAGTTCTTGTTTATAATCATACTAACAAATCCATCTTTGCACTACGGGCCAAAGATATTCATCAACAAACCATCTTTGCACTACGGGCCAAAGATATTCAACAACAGTTCATCTTTGCACTACAGGCCAAAGATATTCATCAACAGACCATCTTTGCACTACATGCCAAAGATATTCATCAACAATTCATATTTGCACTACAGGCCAAATATATTCATATCTCAAAGAAATATATAATCATTTCAGAATTTATATAAACAATAATTATAACCATGTTGATCAATTCACCTTTGCACTTAAACTTAAGATATTCAATTATAAATTCAATGGTCATGATCATACCAGTCACAATTCAACTTTGCACTACAGGCCAAAGAGAACCCTAGTCATGATCATACCAATAATCTATCCATCTTTACACTCCAGTGAAAGAGAATTTCAACATCAGGGTTATAAAAATGTTATATATGATGATAAAAATAATATGATCAACATATAGTTTTAATCTCAAGAGTAATATTCGTAACTCATGAATAATAACCCCGACACAAAAGATAGAAATTCTACAATAAAATTCATACCAATATTTCGGTATAATGATATTGAAAGAATAACATTACTTAAATTTATAAACAATTTATTTTAATTGTTTACACTTTACTAATTAATGCATTTAATCATCATAAAATGCCAACTCTTACAATTTCATCATCAATAACCAAAACCCTCATCAAAAATCTACATATACCTCATATAGGATTCTCAAGCCATAAAATCCTATTTTCCAATTTTCTTTCTTCACAAAACATATTTAATTCATTTACTCATAACTAGACCATTTTCATAAAAAAAAAATACCAAATCAGTTCCAAAAATATTTCTTTTCTGGGATTTAGCATAATATAGTCCCATAGTGAACATATATTTTTCTCAGAATTTTTAAAAGTCATTTACTATTTTTCATATGGCCAAAATAGCCGAATATTTAGACATTTATCAAAAATTGTACTTTTGTCTAAAAATTCTAAAATTTACAGAGTATACTTCTATCATATACATGTACTCCCAATAAAAATTTCATCAATTTTGGAGTTAACCACAAGGAATTATAAGCTGTTACTTTTAAAATAGTCTTTTCTCATAAAATTCATAACTCTCAATCTATACATCCAAAAATCACCATTTTTGGACACAATCAAGAAAACTCATCAAAATATCATTTCAAATTTTTCCAGAATTTTTGAAGATCAGAAAAATTACGAAACTGAAAATCATAACAACCCTTAAAATCCATTACTATCCCTTACTATCCCTTACTATCCCTTACTATCCCTTACCTCAAAAGAGCAGTACTTCTGACTGGATATCGGATATGATGCTGAAGGAAACTTGCACTGATGAATAGCAACTCACCAAGTATCTAAAAACTCACAAAATATGCTTCATAATATAGAGAGAGAAAGAGAGAAAGCATATGTTTCTGGTGTGATTTTCAATTCTAACTTAGCCCTCTATTTATAGAAAAATTTTGGTAGGTTTGACCTGCAACCTGATGGCTTTACCTGCTACTATTTCCACCCACCACATTTGAAATATAATTCAGCACATTTCTTCACCAACCACAAGTGGGGCCCACCAATTCTAGAATTTTCCACCAAAATGATAAACTCCGAAAATTCAACAATTTCTGAACCAGTCATCTCGTAAAATTCATAACAAATCATACGTTCATTTTTAACGGTTCAAAATTTGTGGGCATATACTCAACTTATATATGTATAACATATCCAAAAATTACCACGATCCAACGGTCGGATTAAAAATTATAACCCCCGCAAAATATCTCAAAAACCCTGATTTTTAATACCTCCATTCCGACAAAAATACGGATAAAAATCTCAACATTAACTCCTTCATTTTTTAATCACAAAAATATATCCCTCATTTATATCCACATAAAATAAATATTTTCTTATCATATGAATCAATAATTAATTATTCACAAATAATATTACAGAATCACATTTATGACAACCAGGCCGTTCCCAGGAAAGAGGGGGCTTTCCAATAAGGATTTCTCCTTACTGGCGCGCAATTAGATGACCAAACCTCTCCTTAGACAGAACTTTCTAGACATTGCCAATAATGTTATCTAATAATATTATTCAAATAATATGAATTATTGATCTGATAATGGAAAATACTGTGCAGTGACAATTATTGAACAACAATAATACAAAATTTCAACGTAGCAATTATTGAATCAATAAAATAAAATATTGAACAGTAATTACTGTAACAATTATTGAGTAGTGCCTTCTTACGTAAGAATCAATAATTTCAAAAATACTATGCAATACCGTGTGCTACTGTGCAATAACGCGTATTACTGTATTTTAACCACCGGGTATTCCAACAGTGTTAACGGTAACAACTACGCCGTTATTTGTAAAAACTTAAATTTGTCGTTTTCTTCACCCGACAGTTATTCGTTATGGGGCCCACAAATAGCTGCGCCGTCGTACGAATATTCCCCGACAGAAAGAATATTCCACGACCAAACGAATATTCCCCGACAACAATGATTATTTTATAACCACTTGTGTATTTTGAAAAAAATTCATATATCACCCTTAACTTTAATATTTATCAATTAAACCATTTACTGAATAGTAATTATAAGAAAAATTGAATACTTTTATTTCATAAAATTCGGGGTCTTAGAACAATCATTGGTGGACCACATAACAAAATAACTGTCGGGTATAGAAAGCGTCAAAAATAACCTTTTTATAAAAATAACAGTAAAACTTTTACCGTTAACTATTAAAATACCTAGTAATAAAAGTACAGTAATACGCGTGGTTGCACAGTAGCACACAGTATTGCATTGTGACGCCCCCAAAATAGGTATGCACAACCCATCTTGGGTCGCCAGAAATAACACTACTGACAACTTCATTTATACAACTGTTTTGCAAAATACGACAACACATATACTATGAGTTTTAATACAAATATTGTAACGTATATAATACGACAATATTTATACTCAAATTATTGCAATCCCATATAAAGTACAACAACAAATATTTCAAGTTTTCAAAGGAACACGAGAAGATTTATGTCCTCCTCATTCTAACGGAGTGTATTTTTTACGCTTCCAAATTCGAGTTCACCTTACTCTATTGTTGTTCACCAAAATTAAATATTAAATGATATATAAAATACGTTACACCCAATTTAAGTTCTCAGTACAATTATTATGCCACACCGTTTCATAATTTGATTAGGATTGCAACTAATTTGAAACACCACTTTATACCCATGTTCTCTCTGCTAGTCCCAACTACACTTTTATTTTCTGAAAGGGGTTGTGAAACAAAAGGGTGAGCACAAATAGCCCAGTAAAGAATATCATGACTTAAGATAATTACATTATCAATAACCTTCATCAATAATAAATCAGATATTTAGAACATATGTTAGATAATAAAAGTTTTCAACCATAATAGCAGCGGAATCAACAATCCATTAGAAGAGTCAAATAGAACATAATGTCTACTATCCTTTCCAAATTAAAAGTCCATCGTTAATATTTCATTACTGTAATACTCATCAACAGTTCTTTGTTGTACCCAAGACAAAGAGAACTCTCATCACCTGTCTTCACCTGAACCACCAAAGATTATAGTTAAATTCACAATTTATACTTATAATCAGGTAAATCAACCATCTATCTTTGCAATACGAGCCTAAGACATACAACTGTAAAACAAATAATGCTGAGACTCAACTCAATAAATAATCTACATCATTTGTAACATTATAGGTCATGATTATACCGAACAATCCCTGGTCATAATCATACCAATCAACTGTCCATCTTTGCAAGTAAGCCAAAGAGGATTTTATTTATCAAAAAATTTATCGCTAAGACTTAGCTCAATAAATAATCCACATCATTTATAACATTACATGTTATGATTATACCGAATAATTCCTGATCATAATTATACCTATCAATTGTCCATCTTTGCACGTAAGCCAAAGAGGATTTTGTTTATCATCAATTTTATCGCTGAGACTCTGCTCAATAAATAATTCACATCATTTGTAACATTACAGGTCATGATTATACTGAATAATCTCTGGTCATAATTATACCAATTAACTGTACATCTTTACACGTAAACCAAAGATATATAACTGTAAAATCAATAATCAACAATCCATTTTTGCACGAAAGCCAATGAGGATTTTTACCACATTATTTGTCTGTAAAATAAATAATTCACATCACCGAATTATCCATGCACTACGGGTCAAGGACATTCGTTAGTATCACATCCATGAATTATCCATGCACAACGGGCCAAGGATATTCATTATTATCACAACCACGAATTATCCATGCACTACGGGCCAAAGATGACTTTCATCACAATATAAGCATGAGGATGATGACAATGATATATATAATGAATGGACAGAAATAATCAGAATAATAAGATAAATAAATCTTAGTGATTTTTTTAACTTAATTATCCAGAGTTCAAATTATGAACATGATGTCCAGAAAATCGATTAGAATTCCTGATAAAATATAAGGTCCAAGTAATATAAAGTTTCTGACTTAAAAATCATATCTTAAGACTGAATAGAAAGATCCATGTCAAGATATTAGATGAAGCACAAACTATTAAGGATATTCAAATCCTTTCAAGATTTTGCACCATTTAATAATAAGCTAAAGAAACAAATAATTATATCTTACCATAATATGAAGTATAAAAGAAAATGACATCCATTTTCCATAAAAATGATACCTCCTTACCATAATAATGATATCCCTTACCTTAGCATGTGACTTGATTCTACTTTCTGTGAAATTCGTCAACTTACACAATGCTTGTAAGACCCCAACTTATGATAAATGAAATTAAATTTCTCTATTTATTATTTTATAATAGTAAGGATTGATTTGATTAATGTGGTTAGTTATGGGTAAAATACTCAAATATTTTAAATAAGTAAGTGGTTATAAAATATTCATTGTTATCGGAAAATATTCGTTTGGTCGTGGAATATTCTTATTGTCGAGGAATATTCGTACGACGGCGCAGTCTTGTGTGGGCCCCATAAAGGAAAGCGATTGGATGAAAAAAACGACAAGTATATGTTGTTTCTAAGTTACGGCGTAGTTGTTACCGTTAATAATGTTGGAAAACCCAGTGGTTAAAACACAGTAGCACACGGTATTGCACAAATTATTGATTCTTACGTAAGAAGGCACTACCCAATAATTATTACAGTAATTACTGTTCAATATTTTATTTTATTGATTTAATAATTGCTACGTTGATATTTTATATTACTGTTGTTTTAATAATTGTCACTACACAGTATTTTCCATTATCGGAGAAATAATTTATATTATCTGAATAATATTATTAGATAACATTATTGGCAATGTCTAGAAAGTTCTGTCTAAGGAGAGATTTGGTCACCTAATTGCGCGCCAGTAAGGAGAGATCCTTATTGGAAAGCCCTCTCTTTCCTGGGAACTGTCTGGTTGTTAGTATTGTGATTCTATAATATTATTTGTGAATAATTAATTATTGATTTATATGATGAAGAAAATATTCATTGTATGTGGATATAGATGGAGAAAATTTTTAATGTGACAATTGTTGAAAATTAATATTTTATCTTTTTTGATAATATAATTCATTTAAATATATTATTATATTATTGTATTATAATAATGGTGATAGTTTTACAATGAATGTGGGATATGTGAATAAATGAGGAGGAAGAATATTTTTGTTACTAAAAATATTTAAAACATATTTTTCATGTTTGTGGACCCCATTTCTTGATTGAAATTTGATTATAGCCTGTAAAATCGTCCATATGTGGATTTCGGTCAATTTCTATTTGGAATTTGGAAAAAATTTCTTCTGTAAAGTTGTAAAGAATGAAATTTCCTATAAAAAAGACATAATGTTTGAATTTTTCTGATAAAAGGGCTATTTATTATGAATTATTGAAATTCCGTAGTTCCGAAATAATTGATTTTTGAAAGTTTTAATTATTTTTAATAACAAAAACATTTTTTTTGCTTTTGTCATTATTGGTGGCTGAATTCAGATGGTCAAGGTGGGCGTAAGAATTTAAATAAATAATTTTAATTTTTTATTAAATTTTCTACTTATGTGTTCTAACCATTTTCCTATAAATAGGGTGCTTAGGTTAGAATTGAAAATCACACCAGAAACTAAAGTTTTCTCTCTTTCTCTCTCTATATTATCGAGCGTATTCTTGTGAGTATTTTGATATTTTGAGTGTTACTATACGGTGCAAATTCCCTTCAGCACTATATATTATTTCTTTCAATATCATTATACCGAAATATTGATCTGAATTTTTTTATCAAATTTGAAACTTTTTGTGTCAGAGTTACTATTCATGTATACAACACTATTTACATATACGACACTATTCACGAATACGGCGCTATTCACCGAAAAATTAAATTTTTATTTTTGTCCAAGATATCTATTATGGATACTAGCTTTGATTGTATCCATGTTTTGATCATTCTTGAATTTTTCTTTGCTATGATTATTTATGAAGTATTTTTGAACTCGGATTGTTTAAAGTACGAATCCTTAATATTTGTTCTTTTGTTTCACTGGATTCGTTTTCTTTAAAAGATTTTTCATTATCCTCAGTCCTAAATGATGATATAACTGAATATCTTTGGCATGTAGTGCAAAGATGAATGATTTTTTTATGAATATCTTTGGCCCGTAGTACAAAGATGAACAGGTGTTTAGATGAGCATGACCAACTGATGAATATATTTGGCCTGTAGTGCAAAGATGAACATTTGATTCCAGATATATATATTGATTGATGTTACAGGGATAAAATATCGATGATGGACTTTTAAATTCATAGATGATAGTAGATTTCATTCTCTACTTAACTCTTCTAATGAATTATTATTTCCGCTGCGAATATTGATTTAAAACTTGTTGTCTATTGTATTCTATCAGATTTTTCCCTGTTGAACACTAACGATAATTTGTTCTATATTATCTTAGTCATAATATTCTTTACTGGGCTAGTTGAGCTCACCCTTTTTCTTTTTGTTCCATTTTTCTTCTCAGGAGGCGAGAATATAGCGAGTACTAGTCGGGGTATGGAATGATGGTTCTAGAAGTTATTTTAGTAGTCCTCACCATTTTATAAAATAATGTATCAATAATTGTAATGAGGACTTATTTGAGTGTGGATATTGTCTAAAAGACAATATTTATATTTAAACTCACAGTTTATGTGTTGTATTAATAAAGTTGTAGTTGTTTCTGTACCATGTTATTGACAACTCAAAATGGGTGATGTATACCTATTTTGGGGGCGTCACAATGCTTACATTCCTTCTCTACACTTGGAGTAACATTACACTCAATAGAAATACTCACAATATTGTATTAAAAGAATTTTATATTTTTAGTATAGTGATGATGTGTGTTTAGTTGCTCAACTAGATAACTTATTTATACTAAAAATTTAGTAAACAACCAGCACAACTGCTTTCACAAAATAACCAAATGAGGTGCATAAAATAATGGTAGTGGAATTTATATATGGTCCCACAAAATAAATTAAACCAACTTGTACATGTTTTAACAATAATTGAGTTGTGGTTTAGACTACTTTAGAAAAAGTAGAGTGTCGGCAAGTCTTGCCAAATTTATTTTTGTAAAAATAAAATAATTGAACATACATATGCATATCATACTTATCTTTAATCAACACCATTTTCAATCTTTGAACCATTATTCACAATCATTAACATAGACTTACAATACTGCCAACTAGTTTAATTATATCATATCAAATAATATGAGTCATTGTGCAATAACTACTGTGACAATTATTGAATAAAATACTGAGTGACTTCTAAAATATTTAAAAATATTATTCTGAACTTTTCAAACAATTTTCACATTTTTTCGGATTATCCAACAATTTTCTATAATTATTTCTATTTATAAAAAAAATATCATTTAATAGTTTCAAAATAGAAATACTAACTTCACATACTTTTATATCTTTAAAACATCATCAATATTAATATTATATTATTATAATATTTTTCAGTAAAATTCATAATTTTCCACCATTCATAGAATTTTCTATGAATTTTCTCTATTTTTAAACTAATCATAAATAGCTTAAAAATACAATAAATATTTTTGTTATTCAATAATTTTTCAAAACTGTCCAAAAATCATAAAATAATATTATAAGATTTTTCACCACGTTTCTTAATTTTTTATCATTCATAGAATTTTCTAAGAATTTCTTCTATTTTCAAACTAACTATAAATAGTTTTAAAATACAATAATTACTTCTGCTTTTCAATAATTCATAAAGCATTTACAAAAATTCTAAGATGATATTATAAGCATTATGTAAAAATATTTCAGCCTAAATAATTTTTCTAATAAGTTAATTATAAATTCCAATATACATAAATTTCAATAAGTCATAATAATGATCCCTTTTATCAGAAAAATAAGAATCTTATGTCATTTACATGTAAAATTTAATTCTCTACAACTTTGTAGAAAAAAGTTTTTCCAAATTCAGAGTCTAACATAGAGAAAAAGACTTGCCGAAAATTATGCTACAAAACTTTATGTATCAGTCACCCCTTAAAATTCATAACAAATCATACGTTATTCTTTAACGGTTCAAAATTTTGTGGACATGTACTCAACTTATATATGTATAACATATCCTAAAATCACAACGATCTAACGGTCGAATTAAAAATTATAACTCACGCAATAAAGCTTAATAAAACTGATTTTTCGGACTATAAGTCCTTCGTACCAGTTTCATTCAAACAGTCACCACGAAAAAATCACAAAAATTTTTTGGGTGATTCCAATTTCTGCGATTAGCTTACTTCTAGGGATTTCTTTTTATATATGGCTCATATCCTAACTCATTATACACAAAGAGTTATGGATTTTACAAAAATTAATTAGTAAACTAATTTTTCTGAAAATTTCCAAATTTCATTTTTTATTTAATTTCTTGATTTATCTCATTTGATTCATGTTTATGCAAGTTTAAATCATCCAATACATACATAAATATGTACTCTTTACATAAAATCCATAAAACTAAAATAATCAAAATTTTGAAAATACCTTTCCTGATTTCTTCTTCTTCTCCTTCTCCTTCTCCTTCTTCTGATTCTCTCTCTTCTTTCTTTTTCTCTTTTCTCTCTTCTCTCTTCTCTTTTTTTTCCTTCTTTCTCCCGTGAGGGAATGAATTGGAGTATGTGGATGATTTCTTTTCCTTCCTATCTCCCTCTTTTTCTTTCTTTTTCTCTTCCATTTACCCCTATATGTTCCCCCCATCTCTTTCCCAATTACTCATTCTCCCTTCTCTATTATCATATTCCAGCCGCCTACATGGGCTGCTCTTCAAAAATATTATTTTATATCCTCTTTTATTAGTTCACGTATCCATTTAATTGTCCATTTAACCATTTATCGATTTAACATTTTACAATTTTAGAATAATGATCATAAATTAAATTAAACTTTTATTTCATAAAATTTGGGATCTTACATGTACATTATTTCTGATTATTGATTCTTACGTAAGAAGTCACTCAGTTTTCATTCAATAAGTGTTGCACAATATCTCATATTATTGATTCAATTATTGTCACAGTATCATCTGCACAATATTTTACATTATTAAATCAATAATTGACACGACACAATTATTCATATTATTAGTTAGTATTATTGGCAATATCTAAAAAATTCTGTCGAGGAAAGGGGTTTGATCATCTAATTATGCGCCAATAAGGAAAAGACCTTATCGAAAAATCTCATATTTCCTAGGAATGATCTGTTGTTAATATTGCGAATTTATAATATTAATTGTGAATAATTATTATGTGATGGACATTGGTTTAATTTTGATATAAATGAAGGAATTTTGCATGAAATATTTATTGAAAGTTTGGCAATTATTTTCTCCGATAAAATATTCATTCAAATATATTATTATAATAGTATATTTTTTATAATTTAAATAGTAATATTATTATAATAATATATAATTTTCAGCATGTGAATAAAAGTGGAGTGAAGTTATTATTTTTATTTCGTGCACATTTTGAATTCTGCACGTTATTTTCTAAAGTTGAAATATTCTCCTACAAAGATTTTGTATCCAAATGGTGTGGGCCCCAACCATTGTAAAATGAGAGAATTGCCTGCAAAGCTTTGTTTCAAAGTGTGGCCATAAGGAAATGAAAGGTTTTATAGAAAAGAAAAATGAAAAGTTAGGCAAGTTAGGCCTGGAGAAAAAAAAGAAATGTTAGGCAGAGTGCCTTATTTTTTCTCCCTCCGCTGCGCTATAAATAGAGGGTAACCCCTCCTTCCTAAAACACACCTTCAATATCAAAATTTTTTATTATATAGTATTGTGAGTATTTTTTTTGAGTATAAGGATACTTTGAGTATAGTTTTTTGTGCAAGATTTTTTCTGAATAATATCCGATATTCCAGTCAAATCTAGTTTCTACTAAGGTAAATGATATTATTTTTTTCTATACTCGTAAGAAATATTATTTTCTTTCATACTCCATATTATGAAAGGGATATTATTTTATTTCGTATTCCTAAATTTAAACTTACTATGGTAAGTATTGCTTCTATAATTTCTGAAAAGATTAAAAATTTCTTAAGTTTGCGCTTCATCTAATATAATTTCACGGAAATATTGGTCTGAACTTTCTTTATAAATTTCCATATTTTCATGTCGGGTTACTATTCACGGGGTACTATTCACGACAAAAAAAATTATTCTTTTCTGTCCAAATTATTTTTTATACATGAAGATCATTTTTGAATTTTACTCCACAAATAGTTATCATGTTGACAATTTGGACATTTTTGAACTCTGGATAAATTAAATTATAATTCTCTAATATTTATCATTTATCTCACTTGATTGAATCTTTATATCATTGTCATCATCCTCATGCTTATATTGTACCGGAAGTTATCTTTTGTGACGCCCCCAAAATAGGTCCACATGACCCATTCTGAGTCGCCAGATATCATACTATAAAAATCAAATACAAACTTCATTTATACAACTGTTGAACTGGCGTGCAGAGCACGACAACAGATAAGATGTGAGTTTTAACACAAATATATAAAATACTCTCGTGGTGCCTTGACCACAAGACCTTACAATGTTACCTTATATAAAGGTACAGTCATTAATTATTTTAGAAATTAAAATCTTTGGGAAGTGCTCAAGAAAACATTCATACATGAAAAGTCATACGTCTAGATTATGATATATATCATATGTCTACAGAATTATCCTTGGTTGACCCAATAGATCTCAAAGAAAAACGAGAAGATTACTATCATCTTATTTCCAATGGTGAGTCTTCTCTTGACATATAATTATATCCGTTGTCTCCAAGTGAAAATTATATTTCAAATAAACTCCAAGATCATATAGGTAGTGCTCGTAGATATACTCAGCAAGTGGATGTGCACAACCCTGTCTTATGATAACACGAAGTTGTATGTCATTAGACATCTTGTATGATAGTGGCAAAACACCTTTTTAAAGTTGGGTTCACCTCACCCTATTGGATTCACCAAATATAACTACTAAATGAACTTTTCTATACTGCTTAGGGAGAACCTCCACAGCTAGAGACCACCGTTTTAATCCTCTTAATACCCCGCTCGACCCAGTTACTCTTTTATTACCTGAAAGGAATTGTGAAGCAAAAGGGTGAGCACAACTAGCCCAGTAAAGAATATCATGACTAAAGATAATTACATTATCAATAGCTTTCATCAATAATAACTCAGAGATTTAGAACATATGGTAGATGATAAAACTTTTCAACCATAGTTGCAGCGGAACGAGCAATCCATTAAAATAGTCAAATAGACCATCAGGTCTATTATCTTCTCCATGTAAAAAGTCCACTTATAATGTTTTATCCCTGTAACATCAATCAATAATTCCTGTCCACAACTATATGAATAACTCATAATCATAATTGTGATTCTGAATTTCTTTTCGCACTCAGGACGAAAATAATTTTCATCACCTATCTTCACTTGAAACATAAAAAATCATGGTTATACCAAATCACAATTTTTGCTCATAAGCATACTAATTAAATCATCTTTGCACTACGGCCAAAGATATTCATTATTATTACATCCATGAATTAATATTTTATTGCTGAGACTCAGCTCAATAATTAATCCATATCATCAAATCATCCCTGCACTACAGGCCAATGATATTCTTTAGTATCACGACCGCGAATTATCCATGCATTACGGGGCAAAGATAATCGTGTTTTCATCAACGGTCCTGATCATGCCATAAAATAATTCATCTTTGCACCCTTGGCCGAAGAGAATCCATAGCCATAATCATACTAAAAACTGTCCATCAATGCACTACAGCCAATGAGGATTTTTACCACATCATTCATCACATTACGGTCAGGATTATACCGAATAATCCCTGGTCATAATCACACCAAGTCCATCTATGCACTACGGGCCAAAGATGACTTTTACCACATCATTTGTAACATTACGGTCATGATTATACCGAATAATCCCGGGTCATAATCATACCAAGTCCATCTATGCACTATAGGCCACAGATGACTTTTAACATAATATAAACATAAGGATGATGACAATGACATAATAATTCAATAAAACAAGTTCAAGAATTAATTTATCCAGGAACCAATAACGTCCAAATTATCAACATGATACTTCTTTATAGAGTAAAAATTTAAGAATGCCCAGAAGAATATTCCCGTGAAAAGATACTGGATGAAGCGCAAATATCAATGATATTTCACAAATTTCACGGAGTATAGAAGCTAAAACTTTAACCAACTAAGTATAATAGAATATATAAAACTGTAAATGAATTTTCATCCGTCATGCGGTAATTCACATATACAGATCATTTCCACAATTTAATAAGGAATGAATACAAAGGATCATTCACCATGCATGTGGTAATCCACATAAACAGGTTATTCCAACAGAATAATAAAGAATGGAATAACAGAAGGATTCACCATGCGTGCGATAGACTACACAGACAGGTTATTCCCAATAGAATAATAAATAATGGAACCAGGTCCGGCGTAAAACGCACAGATAGGATATTCCGACAGAATAATAAATAATAGAACCAGGTCCGGCGTAAACGCACAGACAGGATATTCCGACAGAATAATAAAGAATGAAATAATAAATAATGAAAACAGGTTAGGCGTAATACGCACCGACAGGATATTCCAACAGAATAATAAAGAATGGAATAACAACGGAAATCACCATGCATGCGATAGACCGCACAGACAGGTTATTCCAACAGAATAATAAAGAATGGAATAATAAAAGAATTTCACCATGTATGCGATACTTCGCATAAACAGGTTATTCCAACATAGTAATAAAGAATGGAACAACAGAAAAATTTCACAAAGTATAGGGTAGCCCGCGTATACAGGTTATTCCAACAGAATAATAAATAATGGAATAACAGAAGTTCTCTTCATGAATACAAAATAAATAATACCCCTTACTAGTACAACAAATAATATCCCTTACCTTAGAAAGAAGAGTACTGGATATAGGAGTAGTGAAGTAGCAGAACACTTTTCTTCTTTCTCTCTATAGTTTCTCTCTCTAGAGTTTCAGTGAATTCGTAAGAAATAATGAAGGAATGAGCTTCTATTTATAGAAGAATGGATTGCATAGTAACTAATTCATGGACGGTCCAGATTAATTTACTTTTAATCGGACGGTCCATATTTAAAGCAAAATCTTTTAAATAAAATATAATATATTTTATTTATAACCTAATAAAATGAATAATTTTATAAAAGTATTTTGTTTTATATAAAAAGATTTTACTATGCAAAATACTATGCATAATAGAATCTAATATATTCTATTTATAGAATAACTTTATAAAAATATTCTGTTTTATATAAAAAGTTTTTCTGTTTTATTACATTAATAATATCAATAAAACAAAACTGAGTGACTTATCACTTAAGCATCAATAATCAATACCGTGTGCTACTATGCAACCACGCGTATTACTGTACTCTTAACACCGAGTGTTTCAACAGTTAACGGTAAAACTTCCGCCGTTATTTTTATAGAAAGATAATTTTGTCGTTTTCTAACTACGACAATACTTCCGTTGTGGGGTCCACCAATGATTGTGCATTCGTACGAATATTCCCTATTAAAATGAATATTCACCGACCAATCGAATATTATATAACCACTTGCTTACTTTGCAAAATTTATAAATATTACCCACAACTATAACATTATATCAAATCCATACCATAGTACTAAAAAAAAATATTTCGAGAAATTTAAATCTTTATTCATAAATTTTGAGGTCTCACAATCTCCCCTCCTTAAGAAATTTCGCCCTAGAAATTTACGTACGTACCTGGTATTCGAAGAGATGAGAATACCTTACTTTCTTTTCGGATTGTACCTTTCCGATTATTTCCTCTATATTATGATTTTCCCATTGCTCATCTCCTGTATTTCAGATATTATTCTAGAATATATCTTCAAAACAAAGGTTAATTGACATATCACAATTTGTCAACTTATCAAGTAAAAATTTTAGCTTAGGTAAGTCACACACTAGCGAAGTATATTACTCGTCTCTCCCCTCCTAGTTCTAGACTCATATCTCCGCCAGCGACCATATCCCTAAGGTCTGATACCAACTGTGACACCCCCAAAATAGGTCCATGTAAGACCCCGAATTTTATGAAATAAAAGTATTCAATTTTTCTTATAATTACTATTCAGTAAATGGTTAAATTGATAAATGTTAAAGTTAAGGGTGATATATGATTTTTTTTCAAAATACACAAGTGGTTATAAAATAATCATTGTTGTCGGGGAATATTCGTTTGGTCGTGGAATATTCTTTCTGTCGGGGAATATTCGTACGACGGCGCAGCCATTTGTGGGCCCCATAACAGAATAACTGTCGGGTGAAGAAAACGACAAATTTAAGTTTTTACAAATAACGGCGTAGTTGTTACCGTTAACACTGTTGGAATACCCGGTGGTTAAAATACAGTAATACGCGTTATTGCACAGTAGCACACGGTATTGCATAGTATTTTTGAAATTATTGATTCTTACGTAAGAAGGCACTACTCAATAATTGTTACAGTAATTACTGTTCAATATTTTATTTTATTGATTCAATAATTGCTACGTTGAAATTTTATATTATTGTTGTTCAATAATTGTCACTGCACAGTATTTTCCATTATCAGATCAATAATTCATATTATTTGAATAATATTATTAGATAACATTATTGGCAATGTCTAGAAAGTTCTGTCTAAGGAGAGGTTTGGTCATCTAATTGCGCGCCAGTAAGGAGAAATCCTTATTGGAAAGCCCCCTCTTTCCTGGGAACGGCCTGGTTGTCATAAATGTGATTCTGTAATATTATTTGTGAATAATTAATTATTGATTCATATGATAAGAAAATATTTATTTTATGTGGATATAAATGAGGGATATATTTTTGTGGTTAAAAATGAAGGAGTTAATGTTGAGATTTTTATCCGTATTTTTGTCGGAATGGAGGTATTAAAAATCAGGGTTTTTGAGATATTTTGCGGGGGTTATAATTTTTAATCCGACCGTTGGATCGTGGTAATTTTTGGATATGTTATACATATATAAGTTGAGTATATGCCCACAAATTTTGAACCGTTAAAAATGAACGTATGATTTGTTATGAATTTTACGAGATGACTGGTTCAGAAATTGTTGAATTTTCGGAGTTTATCATTTTGGTGGAAAATTCTAGAATTGGTGGGCCCCACTTGTGGTTGGTGAAGAAATGTGCTGAATTATATTTCAAATGTGGTGGGTGGGAATAGTAGCAGGTAAAGCCATCAGGTTGCAGGTCAAACCTACCAAAATTTTCCTATAAATAGAGGGCTAAGTTAGAATTGAAAATCACACCAGAAACATAAGCTTTCTCTCTTTCTCTCTCTATATTATGAGTGTATTTTGTGAGTATTTAGATACTTGGTGAGTTGCTATTCATCAGTGCAAGTTTCCTTCAGCCTTATACCGATCAGAAGTACTGCTCTTTTGAGGTAAGGGATAGTAAGGGATATTAAGGGATTTTAAGGGTTGTTATGATTTTCAGTTTCGTAATTTTTCTGATCTTCAAAAATTCTGGAAAAATTTGAAATGATATTTTGATGAGTTTTATTGATTGTGTCCAAAAATGGTGATTTTTGGATGTATAGATTAAGAGTTATGAATTTTATGAGAAAAGACTATTTTAAAAGTAACCACTTATAATTTCTTGTGGTTAACTCCAAAATTGATAAAATTTTTATTGGGAGTACATGTATATGATAGAAGTATACTCTGTAAATTTCAGAATTTTTAGACAAAAGTACAATTTTTGATAAATGTCTAAATATTCGGCTATTTTGGCCATATGAAAAATAGTAAATGACTTTTAAAAATTCTGAGAAAAATATATGTTCACTATGGGACTATATTATGCTAAATCCCAGAAAAGAAATATTTTTGGAACTGATTTGGTATTTTTCATGAAAATGGTCTAGTTATGAGTAAATGAATTAAATATGTTTTGTGAAGAAAGAAAATTGGAAAATAGGATTTTATGGCTTGAGAATCCTATATGAGGTATATGCAGATTTTTGATGAGGGTTTTGGTTATTGATGATGAAATTGTAAGAGTTGGCATTTTATGATGATTAAATGCATTAATTAGTAAAGTGTAAACAATTAAAATAAATTGTTTATAAATTTAAGTAATGTTATTCTTTCAATATCATTATACCGAAATATTGGTATGAATTTTATTGTAGAATTTCTATCTTTTGTGTCGGGGTTACTATTCATGAGTTACGAATATTACTCTTGAGATTAAAACTATATGTTGATCATATTATTTTTATCATCATATATAACATTTTTATAACCCTGATGTTGAAATTCTCTTTCACTGGAGTGTAAAGATGGGTAGATTATTGGTATGATCATGACTAGGGTTCTCTTTGGCCTGTAGTGCAAAGTTGAATTGTGACTGGTATGATCATGACCATTGAATTTATAATTGAATATCTTTAGCTTAAGTGCAAAGGTGAATTGATCAACATGGTTATAATTATTGTTTATATAAATTCTGAAATGATTATATATTTCTTTGAGATATGAATATATTTGGCCTGTAGTGCAAATATGAATTGTTGATGAATATCTTTGGCATGTAGTGCAAAGATGGCCTGTTGATGAATATCTTTGGCCTGTAGTGCAAAGATGAACTGTTGTTGAATATCTTTGGCCCGTAGTGCAAAGATGGTTTGTTGATGAATATCTTTGGCCCGTAGTGCAAAGATGGAATTGTTAGTATGATTATAAACAGGAACTGTGATTTGGTATAACCATGATCTTTGATGTTTCAGGTAAAGACAGGTGATGAAAATATTCTTCGTCCTGGGTGCGAAGAAAAATTTATAGTCACAATTATGATTATGAGTTATTCATATGATTGTGGAAAGGAACTGTTGAGTGATGTTACATGGATAAAATATTGTTGGTGGATTTTTAACATGGAGAAGATAATAGACTTTATAGTCTATTTGACTCTTCTAATGGATTGCTCGTTCCGCTGCAACTATGGTTGAAATTTTTATCATTTACCATATGTTCTAAATCTCTGATTTATTGTTGATGAAGGCTATTGATAATTGAATTATCTTTAGTCATGATATTCTTTACTGAGCTAGTTGTGCTCACCCTTTTGCTTCACAATTCCTTTCAGGTAATAAGAGTGTAGCTGGGTCGAGCGGGGGTAACAAGGGAATAGAACGGTGGTCATCATTTAGTAGTTATATTTGGTGAAGAAAATAGGGTGAGGCGAACCCAACGTTGGAAGGGTGTTTTGTCACTATCATACAAGATGTCTAATGACATACAACCTCGTGTCATCATAAGACAGGGTTGTGCTCATCCACTTGCTGAGTATATCTATGGGCACTACCTATATAATCTTGGTGTTTGTTTGAAGTATAATTCTCAATTAGAGACAGTGGAGATAATGATAAGTCAAGAGAAGACTCACCATTGGGAAGAATATGATAGTAATCTTCTCGTTTTTCTTTGGGGTCTATTGGGTCAACCAAGGATAATTCTGTGGCCATATGATATCTATCATAACCTAGACGCGTGGCCTCCCATGTACGAAGGTTTCCTTGAGCACTTCCCAAAGATTCTAATTTCTAAAACAGTTTTTGACTATACCTTTATGTAAGGTACCTTGTGAGGTGATGATACACGATGGTGTCCAATGTCACATTTGGTATATATTTGTATCCAAACTCACAGCATATGTGTTGTTGTATTTTGCACGACAATTGTTGTAATAAAGTTGTAGTTGTTTTCTGTACCATGTATTTGACGACTCAGAATGGGTTGGATGGAATGGACCTATTTTGGGGTTGTCACAGGTGGTATCAGAGCTTAGGGATATGATCTCTGGCGGAGATCGGGGAATATAACTAGGAGGGGAGAGATGAGTAAATCCTTCGCTAGTGTGTCCTACCTAAGCTTATTTGTTGGTCAGTCATAATATCGGGATATTATGTGATATGTTAATTTGTTAAATTAACACTTGTTTTGAAGCTGTATTCTAGAATGATATTTGAAATACAGGAGATGAGCAATGGAGAAATTATGATGACAGAGAAGATGGAATTTGAAATGAAAGGAAGGTATTCTCAACTCTTTGAAATACCAGGTACGTAAATTTCGGGGACGAAATTTCATAAGGAGGGGAGATTGTAAGACCCCGAATTTTATGAAATAAAAGTATTCAATTTTTCTTATAATTACTATTCAGTAAATGGTTAAATTGATAAATGTTAAAGTTAAGGGTGATATATGATTTTTTTTCAAAATACACAAGTGGTTATAAAATAATCATTGTTGTCGGGGAATATTCGTTTGGTCGTGGAATATTCTT
This sequence comes from Panax notoginseng, assembly GCA_016801055.1. NCBI lineage: Eukaryota > Viridiplantae > Streptophyta > Magnoliopsida > Apiales > Araliaceae > Panax > Panax notoginseng. The sequence continues at coordinate 191,548,552 of CM029015.1, read as the reverse complement.
TCTGTCGGGGAATATTCGTACGACGGCGCAGCTATTTGTGGGCCCCATAACAGAATAACTGTCGGGTGAAGAAAACGACAAATTTGAGTTTTTACAAATAACGGCGTAGTTGTTACCGTTAACACTGTTGGAATACCCGGTGGTTAAAATACAGTAATACGCGTTATTGCACAGTAGCACACGGTATTGCATAGTATTTTTGAAATTATTGATTCTTACGTAAGAAGGCACTACTCAATAATTGTTACAGTAATTACTGTTCAATATTTTATTTTATTGATTCAATAATTGCTACGTTGAAATTTTATATTATTGTTGTTCAATAATTGTTGCTGCACAGTATTTTCCATTATCAGATCAATAATTCATATTATTTGAATAATATTATTAGATAACATTATTGGCAATGTCTAGAAAGTTCTGTCTAAGGAGAGGTTTGGTCATCTAATTGCGCGCCAGTAAGGAGAAATCCTTATTGGAAAGCCCCCTCTTTCCTGGGAACGGCCTGGTTGTCATAAATGTGATTCTGTAATATTATTTGTGAATAATTAATTATTGATTCATATGATAAGAAAATATTTATTGTGGATATAAATGAGGGATATATTTTTGTGGTTAAAAATAAAGGAGTTAACGTTGAGATTTTTATCCGTATTTTTGTCGGAATGGAGGTATTAAAAATCAGGGTTTTTGAGATATTTTGCGGGGGTTATAATTTTTAATCCGACCGTTGGATCGTGGTAATTTTTGGATATGTTATACATATATAAGTTGAGTATATGCCCACAAATTTTGAACCGTTAAAAATGAACGTATGATTTGTTATGAATTTTACGAGATGACTGGTTCAGAAATTGTTGAATTTTCGGAGTTTATCATTTTGGTGGAAAATTCTAGAATTGGTGGGCCCCACTTGTGGTTGGTGAAGAAATGTGCTGAATTATATTTCAAATGTGGTGGGTGGGAATAGTAGCAGGTAAAGCCATCAGGTTGCAGGTCAAACCTACCAAAATTTTCCTATAAATAGAGGGCTAAGTTAGAATTGAAAATCACACCAGAAACATAAGCTTTCTCTCTTTCTCTCTCTATATTATTGAGTGTATTTTGTGAGTATTTAGATACTTGGTGAGTTGCTATTCATCAGTGCAAGTTTCCTTCAGCCTTATACCGATCAGAAGTACTGCTCTTTTGAGGTAAGGGATAGTAAGGGATATTAAGGGATTTTAAGGGTTGTTATGATTTTCAGTTTCGTAATTTTTCTGATCTTCAAAAATTCTGGAAAAATTTGAAATGATATTTTGATGAGTTTTATTGATTGTGTCCAAAAATGGTGATTTTTGGATGTATAGATTGAGAGTTATGAATTTTATGAGAAAAGACTATTTTAAAAGTAACCGCTTATAATTCCTTGTGGTTAACTCCAAAATTGATGAAATTTTTATTGGGAGTACATGTATATGATAGAAGTATACTCTGTAAATTTCAGAATTTTTAGACAAAAGTACAATTTTTGATAAATGTCTAAATATTCGGCTATTTTGGCCATATGAAAAATAGTAAATGACTTTTAAAAATTCTGAGAAAAATATATGTTCACTATGGGACTATATTATGCTAAATCCCAGAAAAGAAATATTTTTGGAACTGATTTGGTATTTTTCATGAAAATGGTCTAGTTATGAGTAAATGAATTAAATATGTTTTGTGAAGAAAGAAAATTGGAAAATAGGATTTTATGGCTTGAGAATCCTATATGAGGTATATGCAGATTTTTGATGAGGGTTTTGGTTATTGATGATGAAATTGTAAGAGTTGGCATTTTATGATGATTAAATGCATTAATTAGTAAAGTGTAAACAATTAAAATAAATTGTTTATAAATTTAAGTAATGTTATTCTTTCAATATCATTATACCGAAATATTGGTATGAATTTTATTGTAGAATTTCTATCTTTTGTGTCGGGGTTACTATTCATGAGTTACGAATATTACTCTTGAGATTAAAACTATATGTTGATCATATTATTTTTATCATCATATATAACATTTTTATAACCCTGATGTTGAAATTCTCTTTCACTGGAGTGTAAAGATGGGTAGATTATTGGTATGATCATGACTAGGGTTCTCTTTGGCCTGTAGTGCAAAGTTGAATTGTGACTGGTATGATCATGACCATTGAATTTATAATTGAATATCTTTAGCTTAAGTGCAAAGGTGAATTGATCAACATGGTTATAATTATTGTTTATATAAATTCTGAAATGATTATATATTTCTTTGAGATATGAATATATTTGGCCTGTAGTGCAAATATGAATTGTTGATGAATATCTTTGGCATGTAGTGCAAAGATGGCCTGTTGATGAATATCTTTGGCCTGTAGTGCAAAGATGAACTGTTGTTGAATATCTTTGGCCCGTAGTGCAAAGATGGTTTGTTGATGAATATCTTTGGCCCGTAGTGCAAAGATGGAATTGTTAGTATGATTATAAACAGGAACTGTGATTTGGTATAACCATGTTCTTTGATGTTTCAGGTAAAGACAGGTGATGAAAATATTCTTCGTCCTGAGTGCGAAGAAAAATTTATAGTCACAATTATGATTATGAGTTATTCATATGATTGTGGAAAGGAACTGTTGAGTGATGTTACATGGATAAAATATTGTTGGTGGATTTTTAACATGGAGAAGATAATAGACTTTATAGTCTATTTGACTCTTCTAATGGATTGCTCGTTCCGCTGCAACTATGGTTGAAATTTTTATCATTTACCATATGTTCTAAATCTCTGATTTATTGTTGATGAAGGCTATTGATAATTGAATTATCTTTAGTCATGATATTCTTTACTGAGCTAGTTGTGCTCACCCTTTTGCTTCACAATTCCTTTCAGGTAATAAGAGTGTAGCTGGGTCGAGCGGGGGTAACAAGGGAATAGAACGGTGGTCATCATTTAGTAGTTATATTTGGTGAAGAAAATAGGGTGAGGCGAACCCAACGTTGGAAGGGTGTTTTGTCACTATCATACAAGATGTCTAATGACATACAACCTCGTGTCATCATAAGACAGGGTTGTGCTCATCCACTTGCTGAGTATATCTATGGGCACTACCTATATAATCTTGGTGTTTGTTTGAAGTATAATTCTCAATTAGAGACAGTGGAGATAATGATAAGTCAAGAGAAGACTCACCATTGGGAAGAATATGATAGTAATCTTCTCGTTTTTCTTTGGGGTCTATTGGGTCAACCAAGGATAATTCTGTGGCCATATGATATCTATCATAACCTAGACGCATGGCCTCCCATGTACGAAGGTTTTCTTGAGCACTTCCCAAAGATTCTAATTTCTAAAACAGTTTTTGACTATACCTTTATGTAAGGTACCTTTATGAGGTGCTGATACATGATGGTGTCCAATGTCACATTTGGTATATATTTGTATCCAAACTCACAGCATATGTGTTGTTGTGTTTTGCACGACAATTGTTGTAATAAAGTTGTAGTTGTTTTCTGTACCATGTATTTGACGACTCAGAATGGGTTGGATGGAATGGACCTATTTTGGGGTTGTCACAGTCCACATGACCCATTCTGAGTCGCCAAATATCATACTATAATAATCAAATACAAACTTCATTTATACAACTGTTGAACTGGCGTGCAGAGCACGACAACAGATAAGCTGTGAGTTTTAACACAAATATATATAATACTCTCGTGGTGCCTTGACCACAAGACCTTACATAAATGTACAATCAATAATTGTTTTAGAAATTAAAATCTTTAGGAAGTGCTCAAGATAACCTTCATACATGGAAGGCCATACATCTAGATTATGATATATATCATATGTCCACAGAATTATCCTTGGTTGACCCAATAGACCCCAAAGAAAAACGAAAAGATTACTATCATCTTCTTTCCAATGGTGAGTCTTCTCTTGACATATAATTATTTCCGTTGTCTCCAAGTGAAAATTATATTTCAAATAAACTCCAAGATCATATAGGTAGTGCTCGTAGATATACTCAGCAAGTGGATTGTGCAACCCTGTCTTATGATAACACGAAGTTGTATGTCATTAGACATCTTGTATGATAGTGGCAAAACACCTTTTCAAAGTTGGGTTCACCTCACCCTATTGGATTCACCAAATATAACTACTAAATGAACTTTTCTATACTGCTTAGGGAGAACCTCCACAGCTAGAGACCACCGTTCTAATCCTCTTAATACCCCGCTCGACCCAGCTACTCTTTTATTACTTGAAAGGAATTGTGAAGCAAAAGGGTGAGCACAACTAGCCCAGTAAAGAATATTGACTAAAGATAATTACATTATCAATAGTTTTCATCAATAATAACTCAGAGATTTAGAACATATGTTAGATGATAAAACTTTTCAACCATAGTTGCAGCGGAACGAGCAATCTATTAAAATAGTCAAATAGACCATCAGGTCTATTATCTTCTCCGTGTTAAAAGTCCACCTATAATGTTTTATCCCTGTAACATCATTCAACAATTCATGTCCACAATTATATGAATAACTCATAATCATAATTCTGATTCTGAATTTCTTTTCGCACTCAGGACGAAGATAATTTTCATCACATATCTTCACTTGAAACATAAAAAATCATGGTTATACCAAATCACAATTTTTGCTCATAAGCATACTAATTAAATCATCTTTGCACTACGGCCAAAGATATTCATTATTATTACATCCATGAATTAATATTTTATTGCTGAGACTCAGCTCAATAATTAATCCATATCATCAAATCATCCCTGCACTACAGGCCAATGATATTCTTTAGTATCACGACCGCGAATTATCCATGCATTACGGGGCAAAGATAATCGTGTTTTCATCAACGGTCCTAATCATGCCATAAAATAATTCATCTTTGCACCCTTGGCCGAAGAGAATCCATAGCCATAATCATACTAAAAACTGTCCATCAATGCACTACAGCCAATGAGGATTTTTACCACATCATTCATCACATTACGGTCAGGATTATACCGAATAATCCCTGGTCATAATCACACCAAGTCCATCTATGCACTACGGGCCAAAGATGACTTTTACCACATCATTTGTAACATTACGGTCATGATTATACCGAATAATCCCGGGTCATAATCATACCAAGTCCATCTATGCACTATAGGCCACAGATGACTTTTAACATAATATAAACATAAGGATGATGACAATGACATAATAATTCAATAAAACAAGTTCAAGAATTAATTTATCCAGGAACCAATAACGTCCAAATTATCAACATGATACTTCTTTATAGAGTAAAAATTTAAGAATGCCCAGAAGAATATTCCCGTGAAAAGATACTGGATGAAGCGCAAATATCAATGATATTTCACAAATTTCACGGAGTATAGAAGCTAAAACTTTAACCAACTAAGTATAATAGAATATATAAAACTGTAAATGAATTTTCATCCGTCATGCGGTAATTCACATATACAGATCATTTCCACAATTTAATAAGGAATGAATACAAAGGATCATTCACCATGCATGTGGTAATCCACATAAAACAGGTTATTCCAACAGAATAATAAAGAATGGAATAACAGAAGGATTCACCATGCGTGCGATAGACTACACAGACAGGTTATTCCCAATAGAATAATAAATAATGGAACCAGGTCCGGCGTAAAACGCACAGATAGGATATTCCGACAGAATAATAAATAATGGAACCAGGTCCGACGTAAACGCACAGACAGGATATTGCACATACAGGATATTCCGATAGAATAATAAAGAATGAAATAATAAATAATGGAACCAGGTCAGGCGTAATACGCACCGACAGGATATTCCAACATAATAATAAATAATGGAATAACAACGAAAATCACTATGCATGCGATAGACCGCACAGACAAGTTATTCCAACAGAATAATAAAGAATGGAATAATAAAAGAATTTCACCATGTATGCGATACTTCGCATAAACAGGTTATTCCAACATAATAATAAAGAATGGAACAACAGAAGAATTTCACCAAGTATAGGATAGCCCGCGTATACAGGTTATTCCAACAGAATAATAAATAATAGAATAACAGTAGTTCTCTTCATGAATACAAAATAAATAATACCCCTTACTAGTACAACAAATAATATCCCTTACGTTAGAAAGAAGAGTACTGGATATAGGAGTAGTGAAGTAGCAGAACACTTTTATTCTTTCTCTCTATAGTTTCTCTCTCTAGAGTTTCAGTGAATTCGTAAGAAATAATGAAGGAATTAGCTTCTATTTATAGAAGAATGGACTACATAGTAACTAATTCATGAACGGTCTAGATTGATTTACTTTTAATCGGACGGTCCATATTTAAAGAAAAATATTTTAAATATAATATAATATATTCTATTTATAATATAATAAAACGAATAATTTTATAAAAGTATTTTGTTTTATATAAAAAGATTTTACTATGCAAAATACTATGCATAATAGAATCTAATATATTCTATTTATAGAATAACTTTATAAAAGTATTCTGTTTTACATAAAAAAAAATTCTGTTTTATTACATTAATAATATCAATAAAACAAAACTGAGTGACTTATCACTTAAGCATCAATAATCAATACCGTGTGCTACTATACAACCACGCGTATTACTGTACTTTCAACACCGAGTGTTTCAACAGTTAACGGTAAAACTTTCGCCATTATTTTTATAGAAAGATAATTTTGTCATTTTCTAACTACGACAATACTTCCGTTGTGGGCTCCACAAATGATTGTGAATTCGTACGAATATTCGCTATTAAAACGAATATTCACAGACCAATCGAATATTATATAATCACTTGTTTACTTTACAAAATTTGTAAATATTACCCACAACTATAACATTTTATCAAATTCACACCATAATATTAAAAAAAAAATATTTTAAGAAATTTAAATCTTTATTCATAAAATTTGGGGTCTCACATCTTTGGCCCGTAGTGCAAAGATGAACTGTTGATTGGTATGATTATGACCAGGAATTTTACATTGACATAATCATAACCTTTAATGTTACAGATAAGGTTTGTGGTGAAAGTCCGCTTTGGCCCATAGTGCATAGATGGATAGGTGTTTGGCATGATCATGACCACTGGTGATACTAACGAATATCCTTAGGCCATAGTGCATGGATAATTCGTTGAATTGAAATATTTATTGAATGATGTTACAGGGATAAAATATTGATAATGAATTTTAAATCATAGAAGAAGTGGATTTCATGTTCTACCTACTTTTCTAATGGATTGTTGTTTCCGCTGCAGTTGTTGATCTAAAACTTGTTGTCTATTATATTTTATCAGATTTTTTCCCGTTGAGAATTAAGGATAATGTGTTTTATATTATCTTAGTCATAATATTCTTTACTGGGCTAGTTGAACTCACCCTTTTCCTTATTGTTCCATTGTTCTTCCAAGGAGGCGAGAATATAGCTAGTACTAGTCGGGGTGTGGAGTGATGGTTCAAGACAGTTATTATAGCAGTCCTCACTATTTTGTAAAATTATGTATCAATAATTGTAATGAAGACTTTATTTGAGTTTGAATATTGTCTACAAGATAAAATTTGTACTAAAACTCACTGCTCATGTGTTGTCGTATTTTGCACGACAATTGTATTAAAGAAGTTTGTATTTGGTTTCTGTATCATGTATTTGGAGACTCAGAATAGGTTGTGTGGACCTATTTTGGGGGCGTCACAGTTGGTATCAGAGCTTAGGGATATAATCTATGATGGAGATCTGGGGTTGGAACTATGATGGGAATGACGAGTAAATCCTTCGCTAATGTGTCCTACCTAAGCTTATTATTATTGGTCAGTCAGAATATATGGATAATATGAGGCATGCGAATTTCTTTAATTAACCCTTATTTTGTGGCAGTATTTGAGAATGACATCTAAAAATTTTGAAATGAGTAATGGAGCACATGAGACTGTTGAGACATCGACATTTAACAATCAGGATAATTTGCATCAGGAAGGTAATAATCCTCCTATAAACAACAATACCGACCAAATGATGAACAATGGGATATTTAGGAGCTTTCTACAATTCATGCAACACTAAACGAGAGAGACTCCTTTTCAAAATGCAGGTAGAAACAATGGCAACTCACATCTAGTTACTGCTAAGCAATTCAAGGAGTTGGGACTGTCAAAGTTCTTGTGAAAGCCAGAATCGCTCGAGGCAGAGACATGGATTAAGCAGATTACTAAGATATTTGATGTCTTAGGATGCACTGAAGAGCAAAAGGTTCCATTTGCCACCTTTATGTTGCGTCGAGAGGCAGATTATTGGTGAAAATCTATAGAACGTACTCATCTGTCCGCACTTAAGATGTTTTGGGAGAGGTTCCAAAATTGTTCAACAACAAGTACTTTCAAGAAAGTATTCGTCACATGAAGGAGATGGAATTCATCAAACTGGAGCAGAACAATATGACTGTATCGCAATACGAGTCAAAGTTTGAGGAGTTATCCCGGTTTGTATCTCATTTGGTAGATAACGAGGAGCGAATGACGTGAAAGTTTCTAAGAGGTTTGAAACCCGAAATTCGTCAATATCTTATCTCTCATAAACTTTGCATGTATTCAGATGTAGTGAATAAGGCTCAGTTATTGGAGCGGGATTATGAGTCAACTCAACCAAAAGACAGCAACTGGCAGCATGAAAATAGTCATACCAGTGGCAATAGTCATCGAAGCGGTGATAACCAGCGTGCCAAAAATGGTAACCACTTAGGTCATAATCATGGCCAAGATAATAGAAGAAATGATTCAAGTGAAAATTTTAAGAAAAGAAGATTTAACAATGACTAAAAGACATCGGCAGCAGCACCATCAACAACAACAGTTTCTAAGGGAGGAGAAAGACCGCCAGTTAAATGCTACAGATGCGGAGAGGAGAGACACATAAGTCCAAACTGTTCACAGCCTTCTAAGGTATGTTTTAGTTGTGAAAAAGACGGTCACATAGCTCGATTTTGTCATGTAGCGAAGTCAAGTCCAGTTGGGACGGTGGCACCAAAGGTGGCTACTGACAAAATAAAGTCGGTGGTTCAAGGGAGAGCGTTTGTCGTGACGTCCCAAAAGGCAATGAACCCGAATGAAGTTATCACATATAAGCTAATCATAAACTCTTGCAAAGTCTTTACCTTATTAGATACCGGTTCTACCCATTCTTTTATTTCTTCTGCTTGTGCTCAACGTGTGAACTTGACCCCTAAGAAATTAAATTTTGACTTATCTGTTAAAATTCCGTTGGGAGAAACCTTCATTACATCCACTGTTTATAAATCTTGCTTGATTCAATTTGGCACCATCACATTACCTGTTGATCTCATCTTTTTAAAGATACTTGCATTTGATGTGATTTTAGGGATTGATTGGTTAACTACTCATCATGCTAAAATTAATTATTTTCATAAGGTTGTTAGTTTTCATATTCATAACCAACCTGTTATGCGAATTCAAGCAACCAAACCACTAAAGACAATCGATGTCATATTAAGTCATAAAACCATTCGTTTATTGAAAAATGGATGTCAAGTTTTCTTAGCCCATGTCATGGATTTGAATAAAAATACGTCAGATTTAAATGGTATTTTTGTTGTTAATGAATTTCTGACGTATTTACTGAAAAACTTCCTAGTCTACCCCAGAGCGTGATATCAAATTTTGTATTGACCTTGAACCCGGTATAAAACTTATTTTCAAAACCCCATATCGAATGGCTCCTATTGAACTTCAGGAGTTAAAAATTCAACTACAGAAGTTGTTAGACATTGGTTTCATTCGTCCTAATATATCTCCTTAGGGTGCTCTTGTTTTGTTCGTAAAGAAGAAAGATGGGAGTATGAGACTTTGCATTGACTACTGGGAGTTGAACCATGTCACCATCAAAAATAGGTACCCGTTACCTCGCATTAATGACCCGTTTGACCAGTTGCAAGGTGCTAAATATTTCTCAAAGGTTGATCTTGTGACGCCCCCAAAATAGGTATATAACACCCATTCTGAGTCGCCAAATACATGATACAGAAAGCAAACTACAACTTCAATAATACAATTGTCGTGCAAAATACGACAACACATACTGTGAGTTTAAAAACAATTATTGTCTTCTAGATAATATCCACACTCAAATAAGTCCTCATTATAATTATTCAAACACTATTTTACAGAAATAGTGAGGACTGCTAAAACATCTTTCTAGAACCATCACTCCATACCCCGACTAGATCCTGTTATGTTCTCACCTCCTGAGAAGAAAAATATAATAAAAAGGAAAAGGGTGAGCTCAACTAGCCCAGTAAAGAATATTATGACTAAGATAATATACAACAAATTATCATTAGTCTTCAACAGGGAAAAATCTGATAAAATATAATAGACAACAAATTTTAGATCAACAACTGCAGCGGAAATAGCAAACCATTAGAAGAGTCAAGTAGAGAATGAGTTCTACTATCTTCTAAGATTTAAAAGTCCATCATCAATATTTTATCCCTGTAACAACAATCAATAACCATCTTTAATCAAATATTCATCTTTGCACTACAGGCCAAAGATATTCATTTGTATCACCAGTCGGTCATGTTCATCTCAACACCTATTCATCTTTGCACTACGGGCCAAAGATATTCGTCAGTTAATCATTCATCTTTGCACTACAGGCCAAAGATATTCAGTAATATCATCATTTCGGACTGAGGATGATGAAAAATATCTTTAAAAAAACGAATCAAGTGAGACAGAAAGACAAATAGTAGGGATTCGTGTAACAGTTTATCCAAGATCAATAATACTTCATAATAATCAATTGTGAAGCAAAATTCAAAAATAAAGATCAAAACATGGATACAATCAAAGATAGTAACCATAATAGACATCTTGGACAAAAAGAAGAAAATTTTATTTTTCGGTGAATAGTGCCGTATAAGTGAATAGTAACTCCGACACAAAAAATTTCAAATTTGATAAAAACTCATATCAATATTTCAGCATAATGATATTGAAGAAAATAATATCATTTAAGAAGAAAATAATATCCTCAAAATAACCGTACTTCTGACTGAATTTCGGATATAGTGCTGACAGAAACTTGCACCGTATAGCAACACTCAAAGTATACTCACAAGAATACGCTCGATAATATAGAGAGAAAAGAGAGAGAAAACTTGTTTCTGGTGTGATTTTCAATTCTAACTTAGCCCTCTATTTATAGAAAAATGCTAGAACGCCATAGAAGACTAAATAATAAAATAATATTATTATTAATTACAATTCCTACGCATGCTTTGAATTTTTTTTTGGACAGCCATGTTGGAAGAATTCAGCAGCCCATGTGTGTATTCCACCAACCAAAAGTGGGTCCCCCATAAATTTAATAAAAATCATTTTATTTTCTGAAACTTTAACAATTCATAGAAAATAGTCCGGTTATCAGAAAAATATGAATTTTATGTCCATTCTGCCTGAAATCGAATTCTCTACAACTTTGTAGCTTTGAGTTTTTTCAAATTCCAAATATAAAATATCCAAAATCCACAAACAGATGATTTTTAATACCTCTGCACCGACAAAATACTGATAAAATACCTCAGCATTAATTCCTTCATTTTTATCCACATAAAAATAAATATATCCATTATTTATATCCAAATAAATATTTTCATATCATATAAATCAATAATTAATTATTCACAAATAATATTACAGAATCACAATTATAACAACCAGGCCGTTCTCAGGAAAGAGAGGGCTTTCCAATAAGAATTTCTCCTTACTGGCGTGCAATTAGGTGACCAAACCTCTCCTTGACAGAACTTTCTAGATATTGCCAATAATGTTATCTAATAATATTATTCAAATAATATGAATTATTGATCTGATAATGGAAAATACTGTTCAGTGATAATTATTAAAACAACAATAATATAAAATATCAACGAAGTAATTATTGAAGCAATAAAATAAAATATTGAACAGTAATTACTGTAACAATTATTGAGTAGTGCCTTCTTACGTAAGAATCAATAATTCAACAATACTGTACAAAACCGTGTGCTACTGTGCAACCACGCGTATTATTGTATTTTAACCACCGGGTATTCCAACAGTGTTAACGGTAACAACTACGTCGTTATTATAAAATCTCAAACTTGTTGTTTTCTTCATCCAATAGTTATTCTGTTATGGGGCCCACAAATGACTGCGCCGTCGTACGAATATTCCCCGACAACAAGAATATTCCACGACTAAACGAATATTTCTCGACAAAATGAATATTTTATAACCACTTGCTTATTTTACAATATTTTCACATTTCACTCATATCCAAAACATTTTATCAAATTAATACTTTATTAATTTAGAATAATGATTAAAGGAAAATTCACTTTTATTTATAATAAGTAGGTGTCTTACAGATCTTCGTTCCGGATATCATCAGTTAAAGATTAAAACTGAGGACATTCCAAATACTACTTTCAGAACTCGGTACGGGCATTACGAATTCTTAGTCATGTTTTTTTGATTGACTAATGCTCCTGCGACTTTCATGGATATGATGAACCGAGTATTCAATAAATATTTGGATCATTTTGTGGTTGTTTTTATTGATGACATCCTTATCTATTTCAAAAGCCGTGAAGATCATGAGCAACACTTAAAGTTGATACTCCAAAAACTTGGTAAAAACAAGCTATACGCCAAGTTGAAGAAATGCGAGTTCTGACTTGAGGAAGTAGCATTTCTTGGACATGTGATATCAAAGTATGAAATATCAATTGACCCGACAAAGATTGAAGCAATACAAAATTGGGAGCAACCTAAGTCAATAGCCGAAGTACGTAGCTTTCTTGGCTTAGCTAGTTATTATCAGAGATTCGTGGAAGAATTTTCTCGAATTGCTACTCCATTAACTCAGCTAACTAGAAAAGATACAAAGTTCAGATGGAGAGAGGAATGTGAGAAGAGATTCTAAGAACTCAAGAGAAGACTCATTTCAGCACCTGTTCTGACAATACCATCAGGTTCGGAGGGATTTTTCATCTACAGCGATGCTTCAGGCAAAGGTTTAGGATGTGTTCTCATGCAACATAAGAAAGTCATAGCCTAAGCCTCACGACAACTCAAAGAATATATGATGAATTATCCTACTCATGATCTAGAGTCAGCAGTAGTCGTTTTTGCTCTAAAGATATGGAGGCACTACCTATATAGAGAGAAAGTAGAGATCTATACAGATCATAAAAGCCTCAAATATTTCTTCACCCAAAAGGAACTTAACATGCGGCAACGACATTGGCTCGAGCTATTGAAAGATTATTATTATACCATTCAATACCATCTTGGAAAAGTAAACGGAATAGATGACGCGTTAAGTAGAAGATCATATGCGGGTACGAGTGCGATATTGTCAACACAAAGGCCCATTTTGTATGACTTACAAAGGATAGAGATAGAGTTAAAAACTCTAAGTACCCAAGTAATGATGAAAAATATACAAGTAAAATCGACATTAATCGATAAAGTTAAAGCTGCTCAAGCCATAGACCCGGAGCTGATAAGAATGAAGAAAAAAATACAAGAAGGTGTTATTACAAAAGCAAGAATCGACAAAGAAGGAATACTTCGAGTCAACTCCAGACTTTATGTTCCTAACGACTCTGATTTGAAGTACAAAATCATGATGGAGGCACATAACACACAGTTTGGAATCCATCCTAGAAGTACTAAAATGTATCGTGATCTTCGACATACATTTTAGTGGAGCAATATGAAGAGTGAGATCGCAGAGTTTATCTCAAGGTGTTTAACCTGTCAACGTGTCAAGGCAAAGCATAAAGTACCAAAAGGTCTATTGCAACCACTTGAAATTTCAGAATGGAAGTGGGAGTACATCACCATGGATTTCGTTACTGGTATTCCCAAGGTTTCTCAAGGCATAGATGTAATTTGGGTCATTGTCGATAGATTAACCAAGTTTGCTCATTTCTTGCCTATACGGGAAACTTATTCACTTGAACGTCTTGCTCGTATGTACATAAATGAGATTGTGAGATTTCATGGTATGTCAGTTTCTATAGTTTCTGATCAAGACCCAAGATTCAATTCATGATTTTGGATTAGCTTGCAAAAAGCTATGGACACTGATCTACGATTTAGTTTTGCATATCATCCTTAGACGGACGGGCAATCGAAGAGGACTATTCAAACTCTTGAAGATCTATTAAGATTGTGTCCTAGAATTCAAAGGAAGTATGGACAAGTACTTACCATTGGTGGAATTCTCCTACAACAACAGTTATCAATCAAGTATAGGCATGACTCAATTCGAGGTGTTGTATGGACGAAAGTGTCGTTCTCCAATATGATAGGACGAGGTGGGTGAAGCAACGTTGTTGGGACCAAAAGTGGTACGCATGACTACGAAAAAACTTCAAATGATTCGACAACATATACGAACCTCGCAAGATCGACAAAAGAGTTATGTTGATCTTCATCGAAGGGATGTGGAATTCAATGTTGGAGATCATGTGTTGTTACGTGTTGCTCCATGGAAAGGAGTTACGAGATTTGGAAAGAGAAGAAAGCTTAACCCTAGATTCATTGGTCCATTTGAAATCCTCGACCGAGTAGAAACTGTGGCCTATAGACTCGCATTACCGCCAAGTATGCCTCATATTCATAACGTTTTTCACATATCCATGCTACGTAAATATGTGAAAGACCCAAACCACATTATTGAATTAGAACCAGACGAGATAGCAGAAGATTTAACGTATGAAGATGTACCTATTAAAATCTTGGATAAGAAGGAACATATTTTACGCTCAAAGGTTATACCTCAAGTCAAAGTTTTATGGAGAAACCACGATATTGAAGAAATGATCTGGGAGTTAGAATCTGATATGAAAATAAGGTATCATCATCTCTTCGACATACCAGATACATATATCAATTTCGAGGACGAAATTTCATAAGGAGGGAGGTTGTAAGACCTTAACTTTTATGAATAAAGATTTTATTTCTCTAATTATTATTTTGAATAATAAAGTGTTGATTTAATATAATGTTTTAGTTATGGGTGAAATGTGTAAATTTTGTAAAGTAAGCAAGTGGTCATAAAATATTCGTTTGGTTTGGGAATATTCTTTTTATCGGAGAATATATGTACGACGACATAATCATTGGTGAACCACATAATAGAATAAATATCGGATATAGAAAGCGACAGAAATAACCTTTTTATAAAAATAACGGCAAAACTTTTACCGCTAACTGTTGAAATATCCGGTGATAAAAGTACAGTAATACGCGTGGTTGCACAGTAGCACACGGTATTGCACAGTATTTCTGATTATTGATTCTTACGTAAGAAGTCACTCGGTTTCATTCAATAATTGTCACAGTAATCGTTGCACAATATTTTATATTATTAAATCAATAATTGACACGACACAATTATTCATATTATTAATTAGCATTATTGGCAATGTTTAAAAATTTTTGTCGAGGAAAGGGGTTTGGTCATCTAATTGCGCGCCAATAAGGAGAAGTTCTTATCGGAAAGTCTCATCTTTCTTGGGAATGATATGATGGTTAATATTGTGAGCTTATAATATTAATTGTGAATAATTATCATGTGGTGAATATTGATTCAATTTTGATATAAATGAAGGAATTTAGTATGAAATATTTATTGAAAGTTTGGCAATAATTTTCTCCGATAAAATATTCATTCAAATGTATTATTATAATATTACATTTTTTATAATTTAAAGGGTAATATTATTATAATAATATATAAGATTTATGATTTGACATGATCATGACCACTAATGATACTAACGAATATCTTTGGCCCGTAGTACATGGATAATTTATTGAATGATGTTACATGGATAAAATATTGATGATGGACTTTTAAATCATAGAAGATAGTGGATTTCATGTTCTACTTGACTGTTCTAATGGATTACTGTTTCCGCTGCAGTTGTTAATCTAAAACTTGTTGTCTATTGTATTCTATCAGATTTTTTCTGTTGAGGACTAAGGATAATTTGTTCTACATTATCTTAGTCATAATATTATTTACTTGGTTAGTTGAGCTCACCCTTTCCCTTGTTGTTCTATTATTATTCTCAGTAGGCAAGAATATAGCTGGTACTAGTCGGGGTGTGGAGTGATGGTTCAAGACAGTTATTATAGCAATCCTCACTATTTTATAAAATAGTGTATCAATAATTGTAATGAGCACTTTATTTGAGTTTGGATATTGTCTACAAGACAATATTTGTACTAAAACTCACAGCTCATGTGTTGTCGTATTTTTCACGACAATTGTATTAATAAACTTTGTATTTGGGTTTTGTTCAATATATTTAATGACTCAGAATCAGTTGTGTGAACTTATTTTAGGGGCGTCACAATCAATTTTTTGGATAAAAATAAATTTAGGGTCAGTTTTGTTTACTCAAGTGTACTTAGAGATGTTGTTATTAGTTTTTATACATTAGGGTACCTAGAGCATGTTCGACAACAACTTATAAGTTATTTTTTACTGTTGAACTATTTGTGGATGACTTATTTTTTGACTTATAAGTCATTTTTGATAAGTGCTAAATTCTTACTTATTAAAAAATGACTTATAAGTTTTTTTAAAAAATAAGTAAGTTTGAATAAATATAAAGATTGTGTTGCCCTTATTTTAATAGTGTTTGCATCTTATATTAATTTGAGTAAAATATAAAAGTGACCCTTGTACTATAGGGGTATTTGGATATTGCACCCCATTTTTTAGTCAATGCAAACTGAACCTTTTTGTAAGACCCCGAATTTTATGAAATAAAAGTATTTAATTTTTTTGATAATTACTATTCAGTAAATGGTTAAATTGATAAAATGTTAAAGTTAAGTTAAGGGTGATATATGATTTTTTTTATATTTTTTTTCTTCAAAATAAACAAGTGACTATAAAATACTCATTGCTGTCGGGGAATATTCGTTTGGTCGCAGAATATTCTTGCTGTCGGGAAAAATTCGTACGATGGCGCAGTAATTTGTGGGTCCCATAACAGAATAACTGTCGGATGAAGAAAACGACAAATTTGAGTTTTTATAAATAACGGTGTAATCGTTACCGTTAACACTGTTGAAATACCCGGTGGTTAAAATACAGTAATACGCGTGGTGTCACAGTAGCACACGGTATCGCACAATATTGTTGAATTATTGATCTTTACGTAAGAAGGCACTACTCAATAATTGTTACAGTAATTACTGTTCAATATGTTATTTTATTGATTCAATAATTGCTTCGTTGATATTTTATATTATTGTTGTTTCAATAATTGTCACTGCACACTATCTCCATTATCAGATCAATAATTTATATTATTTGAATAATATTATTAGATAGTATTATTGGCAATGTCTAAGGAAGTTCTATCTAAAGATAGGTTTGGTCACTTAATTGCGCGCTAGTAAGGAGAAATCCTTATCAGAAAGCCCCCTCTTTCCTAGGAACGACCTGGTTGTCATAATTGTGATTCTATAATATTATTTGTGAATAATTAATTATTGATTTATATGATAAGAAAATATTTATTTTTTTATGTGGATATAAATGAAGGATTTAATTTTGAGGTGTTTTATCAGTATTTTATCAAAATGGAGGTATTAAAAATTAAAATAGTGTTCTTAAAGCTCTATTGCGTGAGTTATAATTTTAATCCGACCGTTGGATCGTTGTGATTTTTGGATATGTTATACATATATAAGTTGAGTATATGTCCACAAATTTTGAACCGTTAAAATTTAATGTATGATTTGTTATGAATTTTAGAAGGTGTTGAAAAACGTCCGTATGTGAATTTCGGACATTTTCTGTTTAGAATTTGGAAAAACTTTCTTCCACAAAATTGTAGATAATTAAATTTCCTGTGGAAAGGACATGAGATTCGAATTTTTCTGATACGAGAGCTATTTATTATGAATTATTGAATTTTCAAAAATTAAATATTTTTATTAAAATTGTAGGTGGGACCCACTTTTATTTTTAGCATGTGGGCTACAAATTTGTGTCCAAGATGGTTGGCTTTGATAGCGGTGGGCGTAGAAAAGAAGAAAAGAATTAATATTATTTTATTATTTTAGTCTTATTTGGCGTTCTAGCATTTTTCTATAAATAGGGTGCTTAGTTAGAATTGAAAATCACATCAGAAACAAGTTTTATCTCTCTATATATTATCGAGCGTATTTTGTGAGTATTTAGATATTTTGAGAGTTGCTATTCAGTGCAAGTTTTCTTCGGCTTTACGTCCGATATTCCAGTCAGAAATACTGCTCTTTTGAGGTAAGGGATTGTAAGGGGTATTATTTTTTTCGTATTCATGAATAGAGTTATTTTCTTTCAATACTCGTAAGAGTTATTATATTTTTCATATTCTGAAGAGATATTATTTTTCGTATTCATATGAATATTATTTTCGTTCAACCGTTGTAAGTAAGAGGTTTCTACCAGGGGCAGTTTCGTACTTTTTCTGACCCTAAAAAATTTTGGAAAAATTTAAAATGATAATTTGATGAGTTTTCTAAATTGTATCCAAAAATGACGATTTTTGAATGTATAGATTAGGAGTTATGAATTTTATGGGAAAAGACTATTTTAAAAGTAAACCCTTATAACTCCTTATGGTTAACTCTAAAATTGGTAAAATCTTTATTGAGAGTACATATATATAACAGAAGTATACTCTGTAAATTTTAAAATTTTTGGACAAAAGTACAGTTTATGATAAATGTCTAAATATTTGACAGTTTTGGCCATATGAAAAATAGTAAATGAATTTTAAAAATTCTGATAAAAATATATGTTCAATATAGGACTATATTATGCTAAATCCCAAAAAGAAAATTTTTTAGTACTGATTTGGTATTTTTCATAAAAATAGACTAGTTATGAGTAAATAGATTAAATATGTTATGTGAAGTAAGAAAATTAAAAAATTGGATTTTATGGCTTGAGAATCCTATATAAGGTATATGTAGATTTTTGATGAGAATTTTGGTTATTGGTGATGAAATATTATGAGTTTGGCATTTTAAGATGATTAAATGCATTAATTAGTAAAGTGTAAACAATTAAATTAAATTGTTAAAGTCTTTAAAATTACCTTTTATCTCATGTGATTGATTCTTTATATTCTTATCATGATCCTCATGCTGATATGGTGATGAAAGTCATCTTTGGCCCGTAGTGCATAGATGAACTGTTATTTATTGGTTTTACAGTTGTATGCTTTTGGCCTGTAGTACAAAGAAGAACTGTTGATTGATATCTTTGGTCTGTAGTCCAAAGATGACCTGTTGTTGAATATATTTGGCCTGTAGTGTAAAGATGACCTGTTGTTGAATATCTTTGGCCTGAAGCGCAAAGATGAACTGTTAATGAATATTTTTGGTCGTAGTGCAAAGATGAACTTATTAGTATGATTATGAACAAGAACTGTGATTTGGTATAACCATAATATTTGATGTTTCAGGTAAAGACAAGTGATAAAAATTATCTTCGTCCTGGATGAGAAGAGGAATTTAGAATCACAATTATGATTATGAGTTATTCACATAATTATGGACAGGAACTGTTGATTTATGTTACAGAGATAAAACATGGTTGGTGGACTTTTAACATGGAAAAGGTAGTAGACTTTATAGTCTATTTGACTCTTCTAATGGATTGCTCGTTCCGCTGCAACTATGGTTGAAAATTTTTATTATCTACCATATGTTCTAAGTCTCTGATTTATTACCGATGAAGGCTGTTGATAATTTAATTATCTTCAGTCATGATATTCTTTACTGGGCTAGTTGTGCTCACCCTTCTGGTTCACAATTTCTTTCAGGTAATAAATGTGTAGTTGGGTCGTGCGGGGGTAACAGGAAAATAGAACGGTGGTCTCTAGCTGTGGAAGTTCTCCCTAAACAGTATAGAAATAATTTTATTGAGAACTTTAGAATAGTGTGTTGTATTTTATATATCATTTAGTAATTATATTTGGTGAATCAAATAAGGGAGGCGAACCCAACGTTGGAAGGGTGTTTTGCCACTATCGTATAAGATGTCTAACGACATACGATTTTGTGTTATCACAAGACAGGGTTGTACACATCCACTTGCTGAGTATATCTACGAGCACTACCTATATAATCTTGGAGTTTGGTTGAAATATAATTTTCAATTGGAGACAATAGAGATAATTATATGTCAAGAGAAGACTCACCATTGGAAATAACTTGATAACAATTTTATCATTTTTTTTGGGGACTTTTGGGTCAACCAAGGATAATTCTGTGGACATATGATATCTATTATAACTTAGATACATGGCCTCTCATGTACGAAGGTTTCCTTTAGCATTTTCCAAGTATTTTAATTTCTAAAACAATTATTGACTGTACTTTTATGTAAGGTGCCATTGTGACGTACTATCCAAGGTTGGGATGAGAGTCACAGTTGATATATATTTGTATCAAAACTCACAGTATATATGTTGTCGTATTTTGCACGACAATTGTAATAATGAAGTTGTAGTTATTTTTTGTACCATGTATTTGGCGACTCAGAATGAGTTGGGTGGAATGAACCTATTTTGGGGGCGTTACACTTTTACTATCTACAAATTTAGATTGTGAGCCCTATTGTGTCATGTGGCATTGACTTGTACACATGACATGTCAATTTAACACTTTTGGGCTAAAAAAAATTAATTTCCCAATATTTGAACTTAACACCTCATACCTTCAGTACTAACAAAACATTGATTATCAATTAAGCTAAAAAATAATATTACTTTTTAGAAAATTATTACTAACACTAATAATAATAGTACAATTTTATTAATTATTAGTAATATTATTAATAAGTTTTTAGTAATTAATTATTAGTTATTAATAATTCTCTTTAACATGATATTACTTGAATAAATACTTATAATATATTATCTTAATTAATAACATTACTTAATAGATATTAATATATATTAATGGTATTAGTAACATTAATATTTTAGTAGCATTACTTTATAATCTACATTAATGTTAAAAAAATGAACCTTATTTTATCTTATTATTTTTTAACAAAACAAATAATTGAAGTAATGTATGTTAATAAGACGTAATACAATAAATATAATAAATAAATAATTTAATCTTGCGATCACATATTTTATAAAAATAATAAGTACTTAATTTATTCAATATATTTAAGTTATTTTTTAGATTTCATCTTTTGTAATAAATAACGAAGTTGGAGAGGTTGAATTAATAGAATAAAAAATAAATAAACAAATAATAAAAACCCTAAGATGATTCTTATTTACGGTTTTGACTCTTTTCACCCGTTCCTACCTAAGAAATTAAACAAAGAGAAAGAAAATTTGAATTTATCTATTCTTTTTGTCAAAATTATCTTCTTTTTTCATTAGCATTAATATATATTAATAACAATAATATTGTAAGTATATTGATATTATTAATAACATTAATATATCCTAATATCCAATAAGTAATATTATTAAGATAATATATTTTATATTTAGCTAAGAAGTAAAATCATGTTAAAGAGAATTACTAATTACTAATAACTAATAGGTAACTACTAACAACTTATTAATAATATTACTAATAATTAATAAGTTGTATTAATACTATTATTTTTATTAATAATTTTTTAAGAGATAATGTTAATATTTTTAACTCAGTTGGTAATCAAATGTTTTGTTAGTTTTGAGAGTATGAGGTTTTAATTTCAAATCTTGAGAGAATAGATATTTGTAGTCAAAATGTGTTAAATTGACATGTCAACGTGTCTGTGCACAAGTCAACACTACATGACACAAAATGGTTCACAATTCAAATATTAAATAGTAAATGATTTGTTTTATATTGACTACAAAAAAAGGGCGCAATATCTGAATACCCTTATAGTACAAGGGTGACTTTTGAATTTTACCCATATTAATTTATAAGTCATTTTAGTCAAACACAATCACATTTTATTTTAACTTAATTTATGACTTATAAGTCAAAAGAGCGCCAAAAACTCTTATTTATAAGTTATCATTTAATATGACTTATAAATTATTTTAAATTTTAAGTTATAAATAATTTTAAAATAGGGTATACTGTTACTTTTCAAATATTTTTTTTATGATTATTTTCCCAACAAAAAGATAATATTGTTTCCGGAAAGAACATGATTTACATAACACGGTGCTGTGTTAACCTTCCTAAACAGTAAACAGTGTGTAACTAGATACACGCTGTCGGGGGCATTTTGGTACTTTGCTTGTAACAAAATAGCACCATGTTTGTGCATCTGACCGCATTTTGCTCAGCCTCGAAGAGAGAGAAACAAGAGGAGAGAGAGTCGAGAGAGAAAAATCGAGAGAGATGAATTGAAGATGAAAGCTCCCGCAACAGCAAACCCTAATCCAGACAATTCCTCCAAAAGTAAAGAAGAGGGAGAGCTCTCTACATCATCCGACGATAATAATGTATAAATTCACCCGCTATTAGAATTTCATTACGTTGCTGTCCCAATTCATCAGAAGTATACGAATTTATGTTAACATATTTAATATATCAATTCCCAATATGTATGAACTTATGTCTTATGCATGAATTGCTTCTCATGTATCTAAATTGGAGGTCTATTTGGTGTATTTATTCTTACGAGTTCATTGGTCATTCCAGTTTGATTTATTCTGCTGTTTTTTTTAATTCATTTGAAACTTGTTTTCCCCTTTTGTTATACTCACCGATTTCATGGCTCTTTTTTCCCCTTCTTTTCTTTTTCATTTTTTAATAATTTTGTTAAATTTCTGTAGCTACCGATTTGCATAACTTTTACTTGATAAACTCCCTTACAAAACGAGAGCCTCTTTTCAGGAAAACAACATGTTTCTGAAGAGAAATCAGTTTCCTATTTAACTATCTCATTTATAAATGTTTATATTTATCTTATATGAAAAAAAACTAAGTTGGATCACTTATCATGAAGGGAAGATTTAAAATATCATGCCATTTTAAGTCTATTTTTAGAGTAGAGACTCATTTTGGGACTGAGAAAGTAGTCTGTGTTACTTGTCCTTGTCTTTATAGGTGTGTATAGAGTATAGACCTGAATGCATTTAAGCTTTTTTCAGCTGGATTGCTGTAAAGCTTGTTGGGCTAGTCTAAATTAACTACCCCTTGGTACCTGATCTTAAAACTTAATTATGTTAATTGTCTTCCTGATCTTGTTAGGAGTGTATAGACCCGAATGCATTTAAACTCTTTTCAATTGGATTGATTGAAAGCTTGTTGGAATAGTTTTAACTTCCCTTTGAAACCTTTTTTTAAAACAATATAGTTTGTGTCACAGGAAATTCCAGGTGGCTCCACTACTCATTTGGATGGCAGAACTTTGGCTCAAAAGGAGCTTGTGTATGTTGCTCCAGTGAAAAAAAATGTACAACTTGTCAAAACTGGTAGGAGTTAACTGTTAAACTGCAATATTTAATTGTTCTACCTTAATCCCTAAGATATGGACTATGGAGCACCAATGGTTGTTTGTCTCAGCCCTACTCTGAACTGTACTGGAATGATAATTTGTTTTGTAAAGTCAGTGGTAGATAGATATATTTCCAGTTAGCATGGTAATGCACCATATATCTAGGTTTTATATGTGTTCTTATAAAAAAATTCAATGCATGTTTCCTTATATTTTAGACAGTCTAATGCTCGAGTATCCCTGCCATATATGGTTACTTGCTGTAGCTTTGAGTATTTGTCAGATTCTGCAGGAATTTATATGTCAATAAACCTGTATTTTGACGTTTCCTGTCAACTCTGCAGCGAAGTCTGCTTTGACCAGTAATCCTTCAAGGGTTGTTGGAGCAGCTTCCAGATCTTCTGTACAGCCAAATTATCATAAGAAGTTTGAGAAGAATCGAGTGCCATTTGTAATAAGCTTCTCCGATGATGACAGCGGTAGTGACTCTGAAGAGGGTGGGCAAGGAAATGCATATGAAACTAAAAACGTTGTGGGGGTAAGTGGAAGACATCCTGCTGCTTCATTTGCAAAATTGCAAATGTTGCCAGGGAATGCCAGAAAAGGCACCATGGTGCCTAGAAATGTGTCTTTGAGTCACACATTTGTCTCATCGATGACCAAAGATAATGTAGCCTCTTCTAATAATGGCAATCATGTATTAGGCGAGAAAAGATCTCATGTTAAACATATAAATATTGTTAACATAAATAAAGCAGAGCAGGAACATGTCTGCAACCAAAATGTTCATTTGAATAGTAGTAAACTTCAAGACCTACGACAACTAATTGCAATTAGGGAAAATGAATTAAAGGTTAAGGCTGCGAAGCAAAATAAGGGACCAGCCTCAGGTAAGACTGATAGTGCTACAAATTTGAGCAACAGAGCGATTAGGATACGCAGAAAAGCTCCTGCTGATTTTGTACATCTTGAACTAAAAGAGCCAGACAAAAAGCGCTTAAAAGTCAGTGAATCTCATTCGTGTAAGGTAAATTCAGGTAGCAGGAAAGGTATTGCTGCTGTAGAGTCAAATTTATGCATAGAGAAGTCTGTGTTGGAGCACTGTGGTAAGCCGATTATTGATAATCGTAGCTGTTGGGACAAAGAAATTGCCCTTGGAACAACACAATGGCAAAATGAAGAGGAAATTCGTGGCTCTGTTTTGGCGTCAAATTTACATAGTGTTGTGGAAGAAGGTACTTTTTTTTACTTATTTTATGTCAACTTTTCTCCAAGCCCTAAGATATCTGATAATGAGAGTGCATATGACTGTGCAGGTACTACTGTCATCCCTAGTAGTAACCAGTGTAACGGGATCGTCAAGTTTGCTGGTCCTTCTGCAAGAGTTGCAAATAGGCCTTTGGAAACTTGTCCAAAAAAATCAGTAAGTTGTAATCAAATCATATGTGAGATTTTTAATACTCTTGAATGCGTGGCACAATCACACTGGAAATTGCATGTTGGACCTAGCAGATCGGATACTCTTTACTACCTCGTCACTTATTTAGCAGTGGGGACAAATTCCAACTTCATTTAACTAAGAAAGATGG
Organism: Panax notoginseng; assembly: GCA_016801055.1. Lineage (NCBI taxonomy): Eukaryota > Viridiplantae > Streptophyta > Magnoliopsida > Apiales > Araliaceae > Panax > Panax notoginseng. Next base: position 191,523,329 of record CM029015.1, on the reverse strand, counting down.
TGTAAAAAGGGGTGTTATTGTACATTTTTGTCAAGAAGTTAATTTAGTTATTGTGCCATTCATAATTTTAATTACTAATTTATAACGACAATAGGACTAGGGAAAGTGTCTGTGTTTCTTTCTCTAGTGTTTTGTTTAAGGGAGCGTAAAAATTTAAAGTGTGGTAATCACATTCTTGTTCTACACTTTAATACGATTTCTTTGGCATGCTGGACCAAGCAGATAGGATTCTCATTATGACCGGCTGTCCCTTTGAACAGTTTGAAAAAAGAACTTCATTAACCTAAAAAAGACGTTGTGAGAAGGGGGTTATTATGCAAGTATGTCAAAAAGTTAATGCAATTAATGTTGTTAGCATTGTTTTACAATTCATTTATTTAATATCTTTTGTAACGATAGAATTAAAAGCAAATAAAAATGTGTCAATTGATGTAAACATAATAATGAATGTGCTTGTGGATGTGCTTCCATATGGAGATACATAATAATGTTTACTGCCATATGGAAATACATAATTATGTTTAGTTATCATGGTTTAAGTTGGTTTCTTGGTATTATTATGGATACATTATTGTTAGCTTTTACAAATTTATGGTCTCCAATGACTAGTTAAGGGATATGGCATGAATCTTTATCTAATATTGTTTAGCTTATTCCTTTTACCAGAAATCCTAGATTCCTATTATTGTTTAATGCAGTGAAAAATTCATACTATAAGTCTGTTAAGGTCGGTAAGCACTTACTCGGCTTACAAATTCTCACTACTTCTTGAAAATATGAAAGTACCATATTTGAATCTACATACTCGTCTTACAAATTCTCACTACTTCTTGAAAATATGGAAGTATCATATTGAATCTACATTATATGGTGAACAAAAATGGAGTACTCAAGACAAATACCCATTCTCTCAACACTTACGGCAACATACTATTAGTTTGGAGACCCTTTACATGTCTAGATTAGAGGATAATCAACTAAGAGACTATATACAACAGGCCATAATCCCAAATTACAAAGATAGAATGTGATAAAAGTTGTGTAGGATACAAGATATTAAGAGATTTGAGACGGATTCTAAAATTAGCATTAAAAGATCAGTAATAGGATGAGGAAAATGTGAACGTGGCTGTAGAAAAATCAAGAACTCATGCCCTTTTTTCCAGTTACTTTTTTTGTTCGAGTATGCGATAGGCTAATGGAGATTGTCTCTCCTTTTTGCAAATCGAACAATTACCACAAAATTAAAATTTTATTCAAGAATTTCGGGTGTTAGAACTTCTTTAAATGAATTTTTAAAAACTAAAGAAACAATAATTTAAGGAAACAAAGAAAATTTGTTTTCCATTTAACCTCATCTCCTTTTCAAGTCTTTTTTGTTACTTTACTTCTCTTTTATAATTTGCATTTAACCTAAAAGAGGCTCAGATAAAATCCAAGATGAATAAAGTTTCTTACAAATACAATCAAATGTAGGACAAAGAAGAGTACTTGGGGTCTAGGTTTTGTAGCTAAATATTAGGGTCTCTCGATCGCAAACAAGATTGATAGATGCCTCATCTCAGAATGACCAATCCCCAAAAATTTTCACTCGGCAAATATTCTTTGTATTTGAATTCAAAAAATTGGTCACAATCAAAATCTAAATTTTAAAAACTATTAATATTTCATAAGTTAATTAACTTGTGAGGATTACAACACTATTTAAATCAAAACGTTACCGTAAACCATAATGGAATAGAAAAACCAAAACATTAATGGATTAGGAAACACTAAGTACTAAATTTCAAAATCCCTACATTAATTGCGCTTTTTCCCTCACTTCTAATAAAATACTTAACTACATCAATTACTTCTCAATTGAAAAATCTGAAAAATAAATAACTAAATCTAGGTTTTTTTTATCACCACCATTGACAACAATTAACAGTACTTGATCTGCCAGTTGAGTTTAGAGGTCCCTCTTTTGTCCGCATCCTTATCTTGTTCCTTTTGAGGGAATTACTTGATTGAATTGGGTTAGTGTTTTTCAATTTTACCTTTTTCTGAATTCATCAAAGAAATTCCAACATAGAATTGCTTTGTTAAAATTTAATTTTGCGGTCGTTTTTCAACTGAAAAATAAGCAAGGAACCGCATTCTTTATTTGCTATCATAACAGTACAAAATAAATGGAAAAAGGCATGATTTGCTTTTCTTGATCTTTCTATAGCCATGTTGACCTTCTCTTCATTCGAATATTTATCTTTTAATGTTAATTTTAAAATGTCTTAGATTTTAGTCTATTCCTTATATTGTAGTGAAATTTATTTCATTCTATCTTTGATTGTGATATATAGGCTTTTGGTTAATTATCCTCTAATTTAAAAATGCCAGGCTAGTAATGTCATTCTTGTTCAATGTTCCCAAGATAAATGAAGAGTTTAATGGATATATGTTTTTTGAAAATTTGGTATTCATAAGAGTTCTATATATCTACTATTTTGATTTCAAAGAATTATTTGAAGAAATAGATTCTCTTTTTCAAAATTTTGAAATTAATTCGAGTTAAATTCAAATACTTACATTGATTCACCAAAAATTCCACCCGCTATTTTTAGCCTTAAAACCTACACATAAACGCCTATGCTGTTGAAGTGAAAAGACTTTGTCAGTTAGTGTATAATGTCTATGATTCCTTACTTATATACATGTTAATCTCCCTATGACTTTCTCTCAAAGTTTAATCTCTTGTACGGTATAGAAGTCCCAAAATTAAAAAACTTGTCAAATCTCACCGTCACCATCTACCATCTACCATCTACCATCATTGTTACAATCTCTGGCTCCATACCACCACAAACCAATCCATCTCTCTTCTTCCTTTTTATGTCCTTCAATTAATCTAAACTAAGAAAAACTTCCTCCAACAATGGCATCCCACATAGGATGGATTCACCTTCCTTGCCTGTGCCATTTCAAGTATTACTCGCCATCTCTTATTATGTTTGTGTATATATAAGTATGCATTTATAATTCAATTGGCGACGTTATTGACTTTGATGACATGAAGGGACTATGAATTTGTGCGACGCTTTGACCTCCAAATGCAGCTCTAGTTGATGGTCGGTTTGGTAATTCCAAATAAGAGATAGTAATTTAGGATCAAAATAAGGGAGGAAGAGGTGAGACTGTAGAAAACAACTGGAGAAAAGTTGTGCCATGTATTTGATTTTTTATTTTTTTATTGAGTTTGAAAATTTCCTGGATATTCATTGCTGAGTAGAGAGAAAATGGAAGGGGCAAAGAAGATAAGAAAAATGTAGTTGAACTGTTGGATGTTTTAGGAGTTGCATATAGAAATAGAGGTGTTGATGTTGAAAGCTTTGACATTAATAGAGTTGAAAGAGATGAGTGAGTTCTAAAAAAATACTCCCTCTATTCTACATTTTTTGCAACACCTTTTGTGGTATGGAGTTGCCAAGTACTCCCATTGAGCTAACAAATTGCGTTTTGGTACTTAGTTTCTAAACATGGTACTACTTTTCGAAACTAAAAAAATTGAACTGCCCAAATATATCTTTATTTTCTACTTCTAGTTGCACAAATTTCAATATTTTAATTTTGTATTGGATGTTTAAACATGACGCATTTACTAAATTATTTTTAAAGCAATCAACTTATTGATGTAATTAAAATTCTTTCGAAAATTTAGCTTTTGTTGGTTTTTATTTTTAAAAGATTTCTTATCTATAAGCGTCCATATAAAGCTACTCTTGTGTACCATTTCTAGTGTGTGTAGTGTAAAGCATTCTTGTTCCGTCCATGAGCCGGAACTATTTGTTTTCAGGTACATTGATGAGACGCGAATTTTAAGACGTGTTAGATATTAATTTTTTAAATATATTCAAGTGTATTTTTTTATTAATTACAAATATAAAGTAATGGTCAAATGTACTTTTGGCACATCTTAAATCTGAGCTATGCGCTAAAATAGTTTTGCAAATATTGTGGGATGGAGGAAGTAAAGAATGAAATGCAAATATGAAGAGGATATTTTAGTTATTACAAATTCTCTCTCTTTCAAAATATAAGAGCAAAATGACTTTGTAAAATAAATCTACAAGTGAGTCTCACTTCTCAAGAGGAGAAACAATCTTCTTGTATATTACATTTTCAGTAAGTAGCTCTTATATATTAGAATGGGTGGAGTACGTCATTTCATTGTTAGAATCAAGCTATTGCTTTCTTCTGACTCCTTACGTATTCTTCACTTGTTGAGTTCGGCTCTAAGTTGAAAATCTTTTCTTGAATGCGAAGGCCAGAATTGATCGATAGAAGTGCTTAATCTGGAGGTGGATGCATGGAGGTGGAAGCATGAGTTCAGAGTTACATCGAAGGATGGCATAACAGGGCTTGTGATTGTAAACCGAAGGATAAGGCAGCGAAGTGGATGGGATGGATAGAGGTCCCAAAACTCCTGAATAGCGATTGGCGCTTTTGGGAGAGTGGTTCACACACCCAATTATTTTGAATGCAAACCCTAACAGAGAAACTAAGCGTTAAACCACGTGTGTAGGTGTAGGTTTTAGGACTACAGGTGACCACATGAGATTTGGGTAAACCCATAGTTACTGGATACTCTTACTCACCTAATGAACCGCTTATTGCATGCTATTCTTACGTCACAGAACTCTAAATTTAATGTACCGCACTCGTCTCTCTTTCACGAATAACATTTCTATTGAAATAAAAATTAATTCTGGCACACACTCAATCAATTAAAAGCTACTTGGTTTAAATACAATACAAATATCTATCTATCTATATATATATACACACACACACTGAGAGAGAGAGACGGGAGAGAGAGAGGGAGACTTGCACAAGAAGCATACCATCAATCAATTAGATTACAAGTTATTTACAATGTATAATGTGCGAGAGCGTCTCGAATAAGCATACTAAAGCGGATTGCAAACCTAAATAATGAACCGACTAAACCTACCCCCATGTACTGTGTTACAGGTCTGTTGTTTACTGCGTCCTCATATCTGTACCACACACGGAACGCACAACGAACCAAACAACTCTGGGCAAACTACATGTGGTTATCTACATTTCAATCTTTCCATTTTTAGACAAGAAAATTTTACTTGAAAAATAAAGCTGTCTCAGCCTGGAGTTTGAATATGTTATGTATTTGGATTGCGATTGTTTATTTTGGCATACTATTGATTATTGGCCTTTGAAATTAGCTCCGGGGATGGTCCTCATATTAATTAGTATGTTCCATGTGACAAGTGATATGTCAGTTATTATCTGCCTATAAGAATGAGGTGCATTGTGAATGTTAGGAGATTGTTAAAATTATATAGCAGTTCAGTAAAGCTTTTCATCTCTTACTTTTCAATTGAGATGATCCAGAATCTTATAACACCAAAAACTAGTTGGGGTAGCTGAAAATGGATTCCATATATAAGCGTAAAATTAGTATGGATTCATTTTCATAAGAGAGCTATTTTTTTTACAGCTGGCTCGCAGCACCTGATTTGCCTGTGACAGGCTATACTGTGCCAAAAAATTTAGGCTGATGTTTACCTTTAAATACAATTGAAGTAATTAATTTCGAAGTATTTATATTTCTGCATTCATGTTTTTACTTTCCAGCTCACTGTGGAATTGAGACATCCTATTGAGACGAATCATCAACCTCCATCAAGTTCCATCCAAAATGATTTTGTCCCAAACAAAGAAAGGCATGTACATAATTCATCTAGAAGCATTGAGTTGCATGAAGTCAGGTCTGAGGAGAAGGCTATAGAGCCTGTGTCGAAGGATACATACCAAACTTGTTCTGGCCACATTCCAGATAACAACTTAGAGACATTTGATGTATGTTTCCGACAGTCTTAATTTTCAGTTTTTTGTTTTATTGTTGACTTTCATGGGATTTGCTCTTTTTGTGGCTGACTTCATTTTATCTTCTTTGTCTTAGACATCTCTGAACAATTTAAGCTTCTGGGATAGTTTGCGTAAGGAAAATTTGTCAGCGACAAGAAACATGGATATTCAGACATTAATGGAGGTCGAGGAATTGCAAGATAAGGAACTGGAGGAAGCGCAAGAGCATCGGCGTAAGTGTGAAGTAGAAGAAAGAAATTCTCTTAAAGCTTATCGTAAGGCCCAAAGAGCTATGATGGAGGCTAACAGCAGATGCTCATATCTATACCGTAAAAGGGAACTTTATTCAGCCAATTTCCGATCTCTTATGATGGATAATCCAAGTATGTTTTGGTCGTCAAGGCCACATGATCACCTTGGAACGGTGCCGAATTCTTCCAATAACATGCCTGAAGTTAATATGCATGTGGGAACATCGAACCATCAAATGGAGTCTGACTTGTATGCTCATAATCAGTGCAGATATAATTCAAATGTCAGATCTGGTAATGTAGCCCTTCAGAATTTGTGTGATCAGCAAGAGGATCAGCATGAGGATGATCAAGATTTGGCGTCCAATCCCTGCAGTGAGCCTGATGCTAGTACGTCAGATCCTCAAAAGGACAATGCTGAAGCAAATGTTGCTTGCTCTCAATCCAGTGATTTGAACATGTCAGTAGATGAAGGTGATGAGACTTTCCCAGTTGATCACGAGGCTGACGAGGGTAATTTAGATCATCAGAAAAAGGAAGAAAAATATAATGAAAAGCAAAAGCATGTATATGATGATTTAAGAACATTAGATAGCTCTCAAGATTCTTTACTTCTTGAAGCATCCTTACGATCTCAACTGTTTGCAAGGCTAGGAATTAAAAATCCTTTAAATGATAGGAGGCCAGGCCAGTGCTCGGAGCCTGCAACAGAAAGCAGTGCGCAGGATGACTGCGACGATAAAGTGAAGACAAGTATGGTGAACTTAACATTGTCTGAGGCAGAGAAAGATCAACCTTTTGATCTTAGAGGTATGTAATCTTTACAATAGTTCTTTATGAGCCCATATCTTTGAATTGATATTTAAATACACCTAATTTGATTTTCTAAAATTTAGAGTTTAAGAGAATGGTAGATATATGATATATGATAGCTATATATTCTTCATCATGGCATTACTGTCTCATTCTGTTCTTGCCTTCTTGGTATATTAGCAAAATGCTTAGTTTGTGACGTTATGCGTTTAAAATATTATGTATTTGAGGGAAGCCAGTGATTATATAGAATCTGTATACATATATTATATGCATTAGTTGCATTAAGTCTTTGCACTGTTGGTGGTAAGTGCGCTGAAAATTTAAGATCAACTACCCATATGTTGTTGAAACGGTTATATCCCTTCTCTAAATTATACAAATTTCAAACAACTATACACTTACTAAACTCTTGTCAATCAAGCATATTGTCAGGCAATTCCAAGTGCATGCTTAGCTCCCAACATTTACAGCATCCTGGGAACTCCACTCCAAGTTACACTTAAATTTGCAGCAGGCCTTCAATCTCCTTAGTGATGCCAGCAGGGAGATGTAGCTGAATTGCTCTCTCTCTCCCTCCTCCCTCCATCCCTCCATCCCTCCATCCCTCCTCCCATACAAAGTAAATCGATGCTGCCAAAGCTAGTTTCTTGATCTTGTTTCCAGGTTTTGCCTCTTAGGTTATAGACTGCAGCTGCATGTGGGTTCTTTCTTTTTATCTCCTCATTCTTGGGTACAGGGGAAGACATTGATCAGGAAAGAATTGCTTTATTCACATTCCTTTCTTTCTACCTTCCGTGAGAGTGATGGTGGAGGGAAGAAGTAGCAAACATGGTTGAGAGCATATACTTTTTTGTTCTTTCAATGTATGTGGTTCTTTTTATCTTTGTTACCCACAACATTATAATTAATTCAATTATATTAGCCTAGAAGAAAGAAGAGAAAAAGAGAACGATTGTGAAAGTGAATGTGGTGGTAGTATATTGACTATTATTACGTAGTAAACTGTTGGTCTGGTATCATCATCTGTTAAGGTTATTAATAATATATTCTGATCCTAAGGCTACGTTTGGAGCTTTGAAAACACAGGAAAAGAAAGGAAAAGTGGGAAAAATGTGGTAATGAATATATATATAATTATCTATAATTTAAAAAAAATATAATATTAAGAACAATGTCAAAATGTAACGTAATTAATGGTCAAAAACGTTCCAACAATTTTTCAGATTTCCTTTTCCTTTTCCCTGAAGTTTTACAAGTTCCATACATAGCCTAAGAGAAAATGTTGGTAAAGGAAAAGTGTTAGTATATTGACCATTACTATGTGGTAAAAATTTCTAGTCTAGTATCAGTCTTTTGGGTTCACTAGTAATATATCCTAATGATAATGTTAACTCAATTCAACTGTCTTAACCATGCCTTTTGTCCCAAACTTGTTGAGGTGTGCTGCAAATGAATCCCATGACTTTGTAAAGATAGAAATATGGAACATAAAAGTAGAATAAAATATATATATTTAAAAATATTAAGTAATAGTACAAAAATACAAAGCTAGAAAGAAAATAAAATAAACAAAGGGAACTAGGTAACAAATAACAGAGCTAATAGTAACACCCTACCCACCCTCCAAAGTGCGAATCGTATTCTGCCACTCGTTCCAATCATAGGCATGTCCTATGTTATATTTCGCTCCATCAAGTCTCTTTACAACCTTCCTCCATGTAATTTTTGTCGCCTCTCCCCCTCTTGATATCGTTCTCTTGATAGCATACTCCTCTTCTCGCCTGAGCATCTAAATGCTACCCTTACTTTCTTTTGAATATCCTTGTTTTTGATCCTATCGATCCTTGTATGACCATACATCCACCTTAACATTCTCATTTCAACCACTCCCGTCTTATACTCTTGTTGTTTCTTAGTCACCCAACATTGAGGTCCATATAACATATTCAGCCTCACCGCTGTACTATAGAATTTTTAACCTTCAACTTGGCAGGAATTATATGATTGCACGACACCTCTGATGCACTACGCAACTTCGTCCAACCTGCTCTGATCTTGTGGCTTACATCCTCATCAATATCCCTTATGCAATATTGATCCCAAGTATTTAAAATCATCTTTTTTTGGGCACCTCCCGTCCTTACATAGTCTGCTGTTAAAATGTATACTACGTTATTGAGGACTGTAAATGTACTTGTAACAAACAAATGTCGAAGCAAACTATTTTCTAGTTAGTTATATTTTCTTGATTATATGCAATTCAAATTTTTTTTTTACATTTATCCGTTTTATTCAAATTCAGGCAGTGAGAGGGAAGAAAGAACCATATCTGAGCTCCCTGTGCAGATCAAGAACAAGTACCACGTTGAGAAGTTCTGTTCAAATTATGGATCTCCTACCACTGATCCTTTGAACAACTGTTTTTCCACTGAAGGTCATCATTCAGTTAGATCCATTAGCTTTCTGTATCCAGTCATGAGGAGTACATTTGGTCACATGAAGGTTGTAGACATGATTAGTTTAGTTCAATCACATACTAGATGTCAGAATATCCACCCTTTCTACGTTTATGATCAAACGAGCAACGGTGTTGGCCATTATGGAATCAAGTCAATCTCAATGGAAGATACTTCAATGGATACATGTTTCAGTGAAGTTGGTTCTTACTCCTGCTATCCTGAAATAGATCCTCTTTGGCCGCTTTGCATGTTTGAACTAAGAGGAAAATGCAACGATGATGAGTGTACTCGGCAACATGTCAGAAATTACTCGCACAGAAATATGAAAAATGGCAATGCTACTGGTATGGTTATTCTGTCTCTGATTCTCTGCATAATGAGTTTTAAGCATTACTATATTTAGAATTCATTTTCTTGTACAGATGATCAAGTTATGGCATCATCACTTGGAGTAAAGTCTTCTCGTGCAACAAGTGTCTCTAGGTCCCTGGATCTTCTTGGTATTGCTCCGCCATCATATCTGGTCTGCGCAGACATTCTGAAAGCTGATCTGTATCCTTATAAATCTATTTTAGCACAAACTGAGGGACGTTGCTGGCAGAAGAGGTTCAGTGCTGCCTTGGTTCTATCAAGTTTACTTCCAACAAGCTCCCCTTCAGACGAGCCATTTTTGCACGGCCCTGGGGCTCGCATCGAGTCTTATGGTAGTTGGAACAGGCAATCATCATTCTTTCACAGTAGACATGGCACAATGGTTTGTCAAAATATCTTTGTTTCTCTTGATCTATTTGTCTGTCTGTTATATAATTTTGTTTCTTAAACTACAAGTGTGTGATTCAGAATTATTTGATACACTTTTGAAACTGGATCTTTACGGCTAGTTCTTATTTAGAGATTTATTGTTGTAACATACGTGCATGTAGTGTACTCGTGACATGTTTAAGGAGAAACATGCCAGGATTGTCTTGGAATTTAAGTTAATTGGTATACATATCCAATTTGTACTTGGGCATTTGGGATGTCTTCTATACATTTTTCATTTAGGCTTTCAACAAATATTCTTAACACCACCTCCATCCCATCTTATTGAGCTTGATATGTTAGATACTCTTGCCCATTCAGCCCCATAGCTTCTATTTAATTGTTTGAAATCACGTCATTCTCCTAGCTTTGTTCTCGATTTGAGTACCTTGGCAATCAATTCCCTTCTGTGACATTCTCTGGTGCTTTATACACACACACACACACACACACACACATATATATATATATATATATATTTAAAAGCCATATTTAGGGCTTAGAGTAAACAGAAAATTGATGAATATGAGAGGTACATGAAGAACAGAGGATAAAAATATAGTGGGAGTACAAACCACGGAGCCCCTCCATCCATGAGATAGGAGAAAGTGAATCATCGGCTACTAGAACTTTATCTTTGCTAGAATAGGGAGTATGTGGTAAAAAAATTGGATGAACCAGTCATATGTTCTGTAGCACCTGAATCAATAATTCAAGAGGTACATGTTGAAGAAGCATTAAGTGCATGATTAAATATACTTGATTGGACATGATGACCGAACTAGGATTAGACAAGAGTGTCTGAAAAGCTAATATCTCAGGAGTGAGACCACTAGGATAAGTGGATGGAGCACTAGGAAGAGTGGCTACCAATGATGTGGATGTCATTGAAGTCATACGAGCCTGTGATCCACGACCACGACTATTACGACCACCTCGACCTCTAGGAGGTTTTCTATGGAGTTTGTAACAAGTATCACGAATATGATTTGGTCTCCCACAATAATCACATTCACAAGGATCTTTCTCAGCAAAGGGTTTTATTGGAGTAGGAAAAGATTTAGGAGAGTGGGCTGCTATTAAAGTCGAGCGTTCAAATGCGCCCTCTGAGTCATAACACGTCGTCTACTCCTCTTGTTGAACTTTGGCATGAGCCTCTACGAGAGGGAAAAGGAATCTGACCAATCTGCCTTGCTCGAACTTGATCGTATTCATAGTTAAGACCGACCAAGAAATCAGCTACCCGATCTTCTCCAACAAACTTTTGATAGGCAGCTGCATCCTCTGTGCATTTAGCTGAGAAAACTTGGTAATGATCAAGTTTTTGCCGAAGAGAATTAGAGAAGTGATCTTGGCATAATATTGAACCACCGACTTATCTCCCTGAACTATTTCTTGAATAGACTCTCGAATGTCATGGGCCTTTTACATATCACCAAAAATAGAAAATGTTTTGACAATAGCCTCCCAAAGCTCATAAGTTTTCCATAGAAACATATAACTGCTCCTCATGCTCGGTTCCATTGAATTGAATATCCATGTTTTCACTATAGAAATATTAGACTTCCATTCTTCCCTAGAAACACTCGCTTGTGCAGGCGTCGTTGTCGTACCATTAATGAAATAAGGTTAGCTTCAATTGACATATGGAACGCTTGAGACCAAGAGAGGTAATTGTTCCCATCGAAGTTAAATGGACTAAGAACCAAAGCAAAGTTAAGGTGTTCGATTTCTAATCAACGGCCCTTTATTCACCCCAATAGTATCACCATTATTGATAAAACTAGATTATGTCATGATATGGTATAACAAAAGCAACACGAATATCCAAGGAAATATCAACAAGGATGATTAAAAGGCTTAAGAACCACTATATGGCAGTAAGGTAAACAATATAGTTACCTGCATCGGGAAAAATAGAATTGTATCAAGTTACTGTTCATCGGTGTTGTAGCAAGTTACTGTTCATCGGTGTTGTAGCAAGTTACTGTTCACCGTTACTATAGCAGAGCACTGTTTACCGGCGTGTGGGACCTCTTCTCGACGCGATAAATTCCAAAGTGCTCGCCATGCTCTGTTTTTCACTTACCTCTCATATTCATCAATTCTTTGTTTACTCTTAGCCCTAAATATGACTTTTAACATGGTATTAATGTTCTAAAAGACGAAAGGCGGGTGGCCGAGGGGGCCTAGCGCCTAGGGGGCCTAGACGAGATTTTTGATTTTAAGCCAATTTTAATTTTAATATTTTATCTTACATTTATCAAAACAAAACAATAATATAAAGCAAAACAATCTATAATAAAGATAATAAAGGCATTTACTTAAAGTTCAAACACATATCTTTAATGTATTAGTTTTATTCATAAACAAGATTGCGATTAAATAATAAAATTTAAAATTTCAAGAATTCAATTCAATATTAAAACTTAAAAAACTAAATATAAATTTAAGAATTATATTGAATTAAACTAAATATTACAAATGTATCATCATTTATATAATTTGAAGTTGGTACAAATTCAAAAAATTACAACTATAATAAAATTATCCATTTTGACTTGATCTTGTTCACTTCTTGTTGTGATTTAATATGTTAAAATATATATTATGAATATGGTAAATCATTAGAAAAATAAATATATCAAGATTGGTTTGGGTAGTTATTAAATTATTTTAAAAGAAAACTCTTCGCCTAGACTATGCCTAATTTTCTGGAGGTATTTTTTGGCCTAGGCGAGGCGCCAGGGAGGCCTAGCACCTAGGCGACCGCCTTTTAGAACACTGCATGGTGGTATCAAAAGTGGCGGGCTATCTTTGGGCCTAATTAAACATTTTTCTTAGCCTTCATTTTTATCCAAGTGCAATCCATTTCTTAAGGGTCAAAGTTACCAATTTCTTAACTAGTACCACTTATCAATTGGGTCAACAGTTGCCCATGGTTTACTAGATTTCTTGTTGACTAACTTCTTCTGGACTTGTTTATCTTGTGTGGGTCTTTACATTCATCAGGTCCACGTGCAATCCTCAATACACCAGGTTACATGTGAGGGGGAGTGTTAGAGTATATATCTTGTTTCACATTGAATACCTTGAGAAAATATGTCTAGTATATAATAACTTGGGCAAAACTCTTTTCATTGCCAATTGATTTTGAGTTAGAGAGCTTGATGTCTTTATTTACTAGACTTTGGGCCCATTTTATAAATCTAACATATATATATATATATATATATATACACACACACATATCTGAAGTTATTTTTAGTTTATTTTTGCTTATATTCGACTGAAATTTAAAATTCTTGTCTTTGGCAAGAATGGATCCCAAGACCTCATGCACTCAAAGTCTTATTGTGCTGCACTTTTAAATGTATTTGATTTTTTTACTATATTCTTCAACAATTAGCTTATACCTGCAAATTTGAGAATCTTTCATGTCAATATGTTTAAAATTTGCACATTCAATATAACGTTGCTTAGTTGTAACCTGTTCCCCTTACGGTCCGATTCTTTTGCAAAAAGATTTATTGACAAGTCTGATAGAAGAGATCAACCACAACTTGATGTACCATATCTCGTTACATTTGTAGCTTTCTTTAATTCTAATGGGTTGTTACTTGTTAGTAATTCTCCTGCTTTTTATATCACTCTCTCTTATATGATCTTTCAGTCCTCTTTTTTATCAAGAGTATAATTTCTCACTGTCCTCCTTAATTTAAATTATGTTTTCCTTCTGTTCTAATTTTTTCAATGTTGGTGTTTACTTAGAGTCAACTAAATCAACATTTGATCGATAATGATGAATCCCTTGAGGTGGCTCTTCTTAGTTTCAGTCAGGAGGTTAATAAACAAAAGGGCCGGATTGAGGTAACTATATTACGTGTATACTAAAAATATTGACCTGTAGCAGTAGAATTATGTTCGAGACCCCTTTTTCTTGACATGTTCTACTTTTTAAAACATGCAGGCCCTTAAGGTGCTTGCTAGATCTCTTGAAGCTGATCCAAAGTCTGCAGGTTTATGGATCGTTTATTTGCATATATACTATAGCAATCAGAAGTCAATTGGAAAGGATGATATGTTCAACTATGCGGTAGGTTGCTAGTTCTTACCCTTATCTGGAACAAAACTCTGAACAAGATGGAAGTTTCTGCACCCGACCACTATATTACTGCTCCGTTTAATTGTTGTGTACTTGAACAATGTTTTAAGGAACTCTAGCTTGGTTGACTGTAGATTTAAATGAGAAAGAAGGAAATTTTTCGATAGTGGCTCAATTGTTGTCGTTGTAGGTGTGGAGTGGGGGTGGGGGTGGTGGTTGTGCTGGACCCCTTGCCAAGCCAAACTCAGCAATTAAAGTAACGTCATTTATTGGCTATCCTTTAAGTTTGATAGTGGTTTATACTTTATTGACTTTGCAAAGAGCTTGACCAGCAGAGGCTGAGCTGCTAGTGTAGAGCGTAGGCTGTTGCCTTCCTCATTAAGTTCCATTGAAAAGCTACAGTCGGTGATACTTTGTTTGAGGCTAATGTGGAGTGAATTATATTGTTATGTTTTTTCTCCCCTTCCTTTTCACACACATCATCTACGTCTGTTGGAGAATCATTTAATGGCTATTTAAATTTTTTTTTTGTTTTATTGCCCTAAATCAGAGGCAGCTTTTCAATTTGTTTGACTAGGCATTGAATAAGACAGAAACTCGTGGCGGTTTTTAATTCAATCGTCCTTAGGTCCTTCTGTATGTAAGCATGCTGAATACTTGTGATATACTATTGCTTATGTATTGATAATTTTTGAGATACTTCTGGGGCTGCTCATATGCCTCATCTTTAGAGTTAGGTGCATCTTAATGTATCTTAACAGTCCATCACTTAATGCATCTTAAGAGCCCTCATATTTGTATTAAGAGGTCCTCTGAATAGTTAAGATATAAATACGAGTCTAAACTATTCAGAGCAACTCTTAATACAAAAATGTGGGATGTTAAAATGTATTAAGAGGTGGACTGTTAAGATGCATTAAGATGTAATCAAACACAATCTTAGTGTTGTTTTTCTGAAACAAAGCATTTCAAGCTGCAGAAGTCCATTATATGGAAAGAGAATTGCTGTTGGCAAGCATTAAGTAATCAAGTTTAACCTTAACACAAGATATGTAATTGATTGCTGTTTAGTTCATGTAAATTGGTAGTGGTTCATCGAGAAACATGCTAAAATACATGGCATAATATTTGAAACATTATAACCATTTGCTAAAAAAAAGGGTGCTGAAGTTTGTTGATTTTAATTGATAATTCAATTAGCTGGTGCAAATGTGAGTATGTTAGGAGTTTTGGGTTCTCAAAGCTTAAATGTCAATTATTTCTACGAAAACAAGGGTCATTAGTAAAGTAAAATATGTTGAGGGGCTTGTTGGTTAGGAGATTTCTCGTTGTAGAAACCACATGAGTATTGGTTGCCTCATGGTGCATTTTAGCATTCTGGTTCGTGTTATTAGTTCTTTAAATAGCTAAGCATGTAAAGTGTGACTTCATAAATTCAATATTATGTATGATTGTATGAAGAACTTAGACCATTCTCTCTCTCTCTCCATCTCTAGTTTATCTTCTTCCCCAAGTTCTATCTATTTTCTGCCTTATTGTTCCTCTATTTCTACCATTTAATCTTTGAAACTATTAATTAACTTCCATTGTTTGTGGAGCTTACTATTATGGTTCGAAATCAAGTCTGGCTTTCCTCAAAGCATATGTATTGCATCAAAACTTTCATTTCATAGTGAAAGTTTGCCAGAAATGAGTTACAGAGTTCTGTACTATTGTGTATTTAAATGCTAAAGCTTTTCTCTTTTGCATTAACTGATAGTTTGCCAATGCCATGCCTATATTAACAAGGCTTTTGTTAAAAAAAAAACGAGGGTATGCTGGTACGGTATGACTAATGGACCTCTTCCATGAAGAAGATTAGAACTACAGAAGGTAAATAAAACTAAACTTTCTGCTTACCAGTTACCTGAGCCTATATTTCTTAGGCTTCTGTTTTGAACTCAGCTTGGGTTCACTTTATACTCGATCTCTGTCTCTTATGTACCTGCTTGCCTGAACCTATATTTTATTGGATTTAACTGGAACTCAGCTTGGGATCACTTGAGACTCTTGGCGTGCAAGCTACCAAGTAATTGTGTTAATTAAGAAACAGAAAATAGGGCATGGAGAGGGAGGCCACTGAAGTATGACCTTTGTGTTCAAACAGGATTGCATTTAATTCATCTAATATGAAATACTTTATTCTGAGACTTCGTGCAGGTTGTCACACTTTCCTAAGACATTATTATGGACACATATTTATTACTTCAGAGAGTGATTATAGAAGGTTTGTATTGTCTGTAGAAGTTTGTATAGACTATAGAGCGTACTGAATGCATTCATGAGCTTGATTGAATCAAGCTGCTGGTTTGCTTCTTTTAGCAATATAAGTTCAAAGGATTGGTTCTAGCCATGTGCCTCACATTTTTCTGCCTACATTTAAATTCAAGGAGGTCTATCTCATGCACGAACATAATAAATAAATGGTGCGGTACTAGAAATTTACACTCCTTTTATAGCTTGAAAAGAGTTGGGGAAACGAAACTTTAAAGGAAAGTCGTTGAAAATAGAAGTACCCTCTAAATGAATATACGACTAACTTCCAACATTAAATACCTCTTAAAAATCTGATGTATTGAATAATGCTAAAATTAAGTGTTCTCCCATTTTTGCAAGCTTTCATTTTCGCTTCTTTTCCTTTGCATTTTTCCAAACAAAGTTCTGAGGAATGCTTGTAGTTGCAGTGTGAAATCTGCACCATTCTTATTCTTTGTTTCTTGTTCTATTATCTCTTGATGCTTCTAGTTTGCAATGGAAAAACTTTCTTCAATCACCTTCGACTCAATGCTTCTGTTCATTTTCTTAATGTCTTAATTTATCAGACAATTCATCTGATTTATGCTATTTAGTTTTATTTTAAAGTGTGAATGCTTGGTTCTGAAGAGTCATCTCTGTTCTCCAGGTTGAGCACAATGAAGAATCATATGAACTCTGGCTTATGTACATTAATAGTAGAGAACAGCTTGATGATAGATTGGTTGCTTATGATAATGCCTTGTCAGCACTCTCTCTCCATGCATCTTCTCCTGGCAGGGATGCAATGCATTCTAGTGAATGCATCTTGGACATTTTTCTGCAGATGATTCATACTTTGTGCATCTCTGGGAAGGTTGACAAGGCCATCGATAAAATATATAGATTTCCCTCTAGAAAGAAATCTGATGAGCCCCACGGTCTGTTTCTTACTGATGTCCTTACATGCTTAACCATTTGGGACAAATGTATCTTCTGGGTCTGTTGTGTTTACTTGGTTGTCTACAAGAAACTGCCAGATGCTGTGGTGCTGCAGTTTGAATGTCAGAAACAATTTTCATCAATAGAATGGGTGTCCACTCATTTAACAGTTGATGAAAAGCAGCAGGCAGTCAATCTGATGGAAATGGCAGTAGATTCTCTGGCACTCTACATAGATGGTGAATTACTTGAAAGCGAAACTACTCTTAAAGCGGCACACATGTTTGCTCTCAACCACGTTAGGTGTATAGCCGTGCTTGAAAGCTTGGAATGTAGTAGGAACTTGTTGGAGAAATACATCAAACTGTACCCATTCTGCTTGGAACTTGTTTTGATGGCAGCACGGGCACATGAACTGGAGTTTTCAAATTGGAGTTTTGTAGGTTTCGAGGAGGCTCTTAGTAACTGGTTGGAAGAAGTCCCAGGTGTTCAGTGTATCTGGAACCAATATGCAGAATATGCTCTCCAGAATGGGAGATGCAATTTTGTGAAAGAATTAATGGATCGATGGTTTCATTCTGTTTGGAAAGTTCAGGGTTCTCAGCATAATAAATTGGATAACATGGATGGTGAGAACTCCTTTGGTTTACCTGATCCTGATGCTTTGATCTGTACTTCTAGTAAGATTGATGTTGCATTTGGGCTACTTAATCTCTCTCTCTATAAGCTATTGCAGAATGATCACATTGAAGCACACTCAGCCACTGGCAGGGCATTGAAGTGTGCTTCTGCAGAGAATTATAAGCATTGCGTGAGCGAGCATGCCATGTTTTGGCTCACTGATGGTTCACGGTCGAAAGATGCTCCTGTCGGTGAAGTGTTGAAGATCCTGAATCAGTATCTAGTTGATACCTGGGCTTTCCCTGCCACAGAACTGTTGTCTAGAAAGTTCATTCAGGCTATCAAGAAACCCCGAGTGCAGCAGTTAGTTAGCAACTTGTTTAGTCCCGTCTCTGTAGATTTTTCTTTGGTAAACTTAGTTCTTGAAGTATGGTATGGGCCGTCACTTTTACCCATAGTATATGATAAAGAGACAGATCTTGTGGATTTGGTTGAAGCTATCATGGAGATACTGCCAGCCAATTATCAGCTAGCCATTTCTCTTTGCAAGATGCTAAGCAAAACCTCGAGCTCTGCTACTGTTACTTCCTCCATTTCATTTTGGGCGAGTTCAATTTTGGTTAATGCACTCTTTCAGACTGTTCCAGTAGCACCAGAGTACATATGGGTAGAAGCAGCAAGTGTTTTGCATAATCTCACCGATATCCAGTCTATTTCCATGAGTTTCCACAAGAGAGCTCTATCAGTATATCCATTCTCCATGAAGCTGTGGGAATCCTATCTCAACATATCTAGGATTACAGGAGATGGAAATGCAGTCATAGAAGCAGCAAGGAGTAGGGGAATTGAACTTTATTGACATACTAAGCGTTGGAAGACTGCAAGGTAGGTTGCATTGGCATCAGCTGAAGCAATTTTGTAAGCAACTTTTGTTAAGTAGCATTTCTTAGAAGCTAGTCCCAAAGCTCAAATTATAGATAATACATACCGAAGGAATTTTAGACCTTTTAAGTTTAACTTTGCATTCATAGGACTATAAAATGTTGAGATCAGTTTAGGAACTTTAAAGGTATACACAGTGCAGGACTGAAATTTCAAAGCAACCATATGTTTTATGCACTTTTTTCTTTGTGATATTTGGTTGAACTGTTTACAGAATGGTCATAAAGAGAAAATGTTGTCGCCTGCTGGTTTGCCATCATTATTTTTCCTCTGCATTATCTTCTTTTTCTGGGTCTGTTTGTCGTTTTAATCATTTGAGCATGTTAATGGCTTCACTTGTATATTTGCATTTTGGTATATAGGTGGCAGTGAAGTGGAATCTGCCTTGCCCTGGACAGTTTCTACTATATAACAGACTGGCTGGTAACATTTTGTCTCCAAGAGTATTTATTTGTAAATTATGTTACTTGTATGATACTTGTCTGGGATCATCTACATTTTAGAATGATGCAAATATGCTCCACTTGAAAATTAAATTTATTTTAGACTAAACAATGAGAATAATATTCTTGTCAAAAGGTGAATATTTTATATACTAAGGAGATATTTTTGATTGGTTATTGAATAAAAAGTAAATTTTAAAGGGAAAAAAATGTGAATATTAGCTGATGAAGAGGAAATGAATGGGCACTTCACTAAATATAAGGCCATGCAGGAAAACAACAGTGTTTCAGAAGTTGAATACTAAAAAATCCAGATCACCTCAATCTAGATATAAAGATTGGCAGTGCCCCTAGAAAGAACTTTTATTTTGGTAACAAAGAACCAGTTCAACCAGACAACACTGCAAGCTACACTGCAAACCCTTGGTATTAGTTAAGCCTTGGATAGTAGTTGAGCAACTTGAGAATCGAATCAATAACCTTCCTATCAACAAAGTAAGGATCTTAACTCAACCCTTGAGCCATCCCTGGTTTAAAATCCTGGTAGCACCCTATGTTTCAAAAGGTTATTTTTTTACAAGTATTTGTTTCGAGATTAGGAGTTTCAATTTTTTTTCAGTCTAAATGATAAATGCAAACATCACGCATACATGTTTAATGCTACATTGAATAAAAATTGAGAAGTAAATTTTTATTTCTAAGTAAAATGACTATACTTCTTTTAAGCTCTAGTTAACTTGGTATTATTTAGTATGTATAATTGTGTTACATAGTTTGGTATGATTTTATAAGAAGTTGTTAGTTTGAATACTAGTTTTATTTTATTTTATTTTTTAATATCAAGTTAGATATTAATTAAAATGTATTAAATAAAAATAAAAAATTGGTGGGGTGTGTATGGCGTTACTCTGAATTTCTCCGCTATTTGGTTTGAAACTTTTTCGCTACACCGAAATTTTACTAAATTACCCTTTACATGAATAATCACTGATTTTTAGACTCGTATCAGGGTCGCGGTTCGGTAAAGAGCCGAAACCGCTCCAATACGGTGAAATATCAGCCGATATGCTGAAACTTTGAACCGTGGAGCCACCCATGGTACTATCATGATTATCTATTCATCAGTGATATACTTTAAGTAGTCATGTCCTGTATAATGAACCTGTACACGAAATCTTTGGAATTCAAATGTTTTAGGAAAGTCCCTTGCTCTTCTCCCAGTTAGTTTTAACATCTCCCTATTTAGTTATTTTTTTGTTGGATTTACGGGCATTTGATATAACAGTTCCAGCAATTTGAGAGGAAGAATGATGTTTTCATTTACACTGATAGAGATACCAAGAAATCCATTCCATGAGCATCTGTGTGAGAATCAAAAGTCGGAACAATATGGGGTTTCTTCTGTCTGTTGATGGTAGTCTAAGGCTCAGCATTAAGAGGAGTAAAAGTTATGGGTTATCTCTGCTGCTCATCCACATTCTGTGACCCACGGATCCTATCATGAACATAAGCTTATTTCTCAATCTTCCCAAGTACATTGTTCAAACGCCTCTAGAAAGCCAAGTGTGTTAGGAAAACTGAATGGACAATATATATATATATATATATATATATATATATATATATATATATAAACTTATTTATTGTACACCAAAGTTGAAATACAAAAAATCAATATGTCAAGGCTAGTATTTGGTATTATGTTCTTAAGACGATTATGCCCTCCTTACGGTACTCAGAGTTAATAGCACTCGTCTCACAGGATACAATGACAACGTATGTTATAGAAATGCTTGATGCTATGCTGAATTGAATGATTGAAATGGCTGCCCCCTAGCCTATTATAGGACGGGTTAGTGACTCATCTGATGGGACACAACTACTTGAAAAGGCATGGGATGCTTATGAAAAGCTATGGCATGACATCCATTCGATCAAAACGACGTAATTTTGAGCCTTTGTCGAATGGGTGCGTCCGTTCGGGCCAAAACGACGTAATTTTGGAGTGTCCGTTCGAGCAGGTAACGCTTCCCAAAACGACGCAGTATTGACGCGTCCATTCGGGCAAATGACGTTTCCTAAAATGACACGATTTTAATAATAAAACAAAATTTTGTCCAAAAAACAAAACGACACAATTTTAATAATAAAACTAAAATAAAACAAAATTGTCCAAAAAATATATATAATGACTTGGACCGGCGAGCCGATCGATTGGCGGCGCGAGTGGGTTCAAATCAAATATTGACTAGGTTTATTCCGTTCCACAAAAGTGGAGTGCCTCTTTAGGGCCCAAATTTAAGAGCATTTTTATTGTATATAAACTCATTCAAACTTTAGTTCTTAACCGATGTGGTACTTGGCTTTCCACAAATATTTATTATTATTTTCAAAAGTGATTTTTAGGAGTTAATTTATCATTCATTATCCAATAGATTTGAGCTTCCAAATACTTAATTTTAATCTACTCATGGAGTAGAACACATTAATATATGGATTCATTTCAAATGATTAATGAAACTTACTTTAAATTATTCTCAAAATTCTAACAAAGTAAGGATTTTTTGAAAACATCAATGCTTCTTCCACCAGAAAAGGTGGTCCATCAACTGAACTCACAAACCATGCTCTTGAATATCTGGTGGATATTTTCACCCGCTTGATATTTTAACATCCCGAACCCGATATAGGCTCGAAGTGCTACACGTCGCAAGTTCAAAGGCCCGCAAGGCAACAATATCAATAACGTGCAGCCCAAACAAAACAACTCAACAATAATCTTAACTTAAAACCTAACAATAAATATATTTTAAATCAATCCAAATGAAATACCAATAAATACCATATTCAAATAACGGAGACGGAGTGCTTCGAAACTAAGAATTTTATCAAAATCCATCAACAAAAGAAATAATATCTAAAACTAAACTCCAGCTATTCCAAGCGTATCAAATAAATGCTCAACTTTCAACGATGAGACCTATAAAAAAATTGTAAGGGGATGAGCGATGAAGCCCAGCAAGTAACAATCATCCTTATCTAACCGAATCAAGTACAATTTGCAAAACACTTTTTCGAAATAAATTTTTGTTCAATAACAATAGTACATAAGCTTTCAAAACTAAAACAATTCAAAAATAATTTCAATGTATATCATATATCCTTTAATCCACAACCTTAGCGACTAAGGTTACAATAATCCTGTAACACGGCCTAAAAGTTCGATAACGTTATAATACGCACCCTACTAAGGTATCTATAAAAATGCACGCTCCCCGAAGGGCATCTAAAAGGTGTGCTCCTTAGTAAGTCCTATATTAGCTCCATAACTAAACGTAATTAACAACGAGTTCTATACATAGTCAGATTGAGAATTTCAAAATCTTTTCTCAATATTATTGATATTTTAAATGATACTTTTTCACAGTTCAAAATCATATAATTTTATTTTACAGTTCAAAAATAACTACTTAATCTGAATTTTGAATAAACAAACATAACATTTTAATTTAAATGGAAGCCTTAAATAAAACATAACGAATTTTGAAATTGTACATTTAGGCATCCGAATAATTAATAAGACATACATATAAAAAACGATAAATTTTAAAATCACTTAATAGTTCGGAAAGCCACCTCGATATTGCGAAACACGAAATTAAAAGCGTACAAGTCCTAAATATAACATTAGAACAAATAAAAGTCATTAGGATACAATAACCTAACTCAAACGTATTTTAATTTTATATCTAACACACAATAATATTTAATAATTATT
This sequence comes from Panax notoginseng, assembly GCA_016801055.1. Taxonomy (NCBI): domain Eukaryota; kingdom Viridiplantae; phylum Streptophyta; class Magnoliopsida; order Apiales; family Araliaceae; genus Panax; species Panax notoginseng. The sequence goes on along the minus strand of CM029015.1, from coordinate 191,500,017 downwards.
TATTTATAATACAATTGTATTTAATTAATATATCTGAAATTATAATAACTTAGATACTATAACTTTAAAATTAAAAATAAGTATTAGTCTATAATTTATTTTGTCAATATATATATATATATATATATATATATATATATAACCAACTGAATACAACGTACAAATACATATATGCACATAACTATCAACAGTAACATGGTTGCCATTTCAGAACATATATTATCTGTATTTATATATATACATAACTTTTAGATTACCTATTTACACCATGTAATCACACACATATAATAGACATCAAATATCTCCTACCCACAAGCACCCATGTATATACTTATAGGCATGCAAGTTAGCTTATAAAAATACAACACACGCCAATAAAGTTACAAAATCTGAAATCCTACCTTGACTGAAAATTTTGTACGCAAGTACCGAAAAATTATATACATATACGGGTATATCTATTATTAATATTTCACTCCACAAAATATATACATATATACGGTTTAAAAAAAATATCCAATCATACATATGAATCAACTTATAATTGAAAAAGAAGAATTTAGGTTTACCTTTAATTTTTCTTCTTTTCTTCTCTGTTCTGCCGTACTCCAAAACCAAATAGTTTTTACGTTCTTTTCTTTCTAGTTGTTTAAATATATGTAATTCCTTTGCAAAATAGGTTACCAAGTAAAATAATCCTTTTAAAATTAAAAATTTGTTACAACTTAAATGACTTATCTTCTCCTTATAGGTTTTAAATAAGTATAATTAATTATTAGTTACAGTTCTATTATCTAATTATAATATTTTATTATCTTTTCTCTTTTTTTTTTAACCGGATATTACAGATATGTTGTGTATCCTGTTCTTCACCTCAAGCCAACTATATCCTGGAGTTTTCTGCAATCCTATGCCATTCATCTGTAATCTCGTGCTTCTTGCATCACCCCACCGACCAGATTGAGCATAAATGGTCGATAAGACAACGTAATGAGCAGGGTTCCCAGGCTCAAGTTTGACAAGGTAATTTAATGCTAGCTCTGCTAACTTCACATTAGCATGCATTTTACAAGCATCCAGTAATGCCCCCCAAACTCCAGCATCAGGTTTCATGGGCATCGACTCAATCAGACTCAAAGTTTCATCAAACAAACCGGCATGACCTAACAGATCCACCATACAAGCATAGTGTTCCAGATCTGGTTCAATATGATGTTTTTCGTGCATGGAATAAAAAAAAGTCCTGCCTTCCTCTACCAACCCCGCGTGTCTACAAGCAGACAAGACACTGATAAAGGACACAGAATCAACCTCAACATAACTCTCTTGCATCAATGAGAAAAATTCTGTTGCACGACCACCATGGCCATGCACCGCATAGCTAGCAAGCATGGCGTTCCACGAAATTGTGTCTTTATTGTCCATCTCACTAAAGATTTTCTCTGAATGATCAAGATGCCCACATTTGGCATACATGTCAATGAGACTGTTGCCAACACGCGTATTAGACTGAAAACCCAAATGGACTATGTGGGCATGAACAGCCATACCCTCTTTCAAGGCTGCTAAATATGCTGCTACGGGAAGGATGCTCACAATTGTGACTAAATTAGGTTTAAAATCCTCAAACTTCATTTGTTGGAATGCATACATGGCTTCCTTAGCATGTCCATTCTGCATATACCCAGCAATCATTACATTCCAGGAGACTTCATCTTTAGTTAACTCAGTTTTTTGGAATAGGAATTCTGCAGAGGAGAGGCTTCCACATTTGGCATACATGTCAATTAGAGCATTCTTCACATGACAATCTGAATCAAACCCTAGCTTAATAATTGTCCCATGAATGCAGCTCCCATGGCTTAGATCATCTAAGAGGGCACAAGCTGGGAGTACACCCACAATTGTTCCTGAATCTGGGTGTAACCCAGACATTTGTAATTGATGAAACATCTCCATTGCACTATAAGAGTCACCAATCTGAGCGTAACCAGTAATCAAAGCATTCCATGTGACAACATCTTTATGCGGCATCCTATTAAATATAATAAGTGCTGAAGTAAATATATCACATTTAGCATACATAGATACTAAGGCTGTTCCTATTGAAACAGCAGAATTTATATCAGCTTTGACTGCATAGCAGTGTATGCTCTTTCCTAGTTTTGCAGAAACCAATTCTGCACAAATGGGAAGGACACTCACAAGAGTTACCTTATTTGGCTTTAAATTCTCATTCTGCATATCTCGAAATAGAGAAAGTGCTTCTTGAAGATACCCTGATTGTGTAATTGCAGCTATAACTGCAGACCAAGCAACCAAATCTCTTTCTTGAAGTCCTGCAAGTAATTTTTTTGCCTTGTGCAACTCTCCACACTTTGCATACATTGTTAAAAGAGGGGTAGCAACCCGAACATCAGAATCAATCCTTTGTTGGATGATGCAGTCATGAATATCTATCCCTTTCTCCAAATCTCTCATCTCTGCAGCTGCCAATAAAGCACTTGCAGCTGATACCTTGTTCATCATCATGTTTTCTACTTTCATTTGATCAAATAACTCTATAACCTCACAAAAACTTCCATTATGCACATATCCTGCCATCATTGTACCCCACGAAACATCATCCCGTACCCACATCAAATCAAAAACCTTTCGACCAATATCCGCCCATCCACATTTAGAGTACATATCAATCAACCCATTTAAAACAGTAAACCGAAAGTCCCTCCTACACATATACCCGTGAATAGACTTGCAAGCCTTAATATCTAATAACTTACAAACTGCCGGGAATAAATTCAATAAGCTAACCGAATTAGGCTCCAACAAACCATCCAATTGCATACTCTTGAAACATCCCAACGCCTCATGAGGATCCGAGCTTTGGGAAAATCCAGCAATCATAGCATTCCAAGTCGCAACATCCTTGTTAGGCATTTTATCAAACACTTCCCACGCACGAATCACATCACCCATTTTACAGTACATATCAATAAGGCCAGTACCAATAAAGACATCAGATTCTAATTTTTTACCAACAATCTCCTTATGAATCAAAACACCCTCTTGCAAATCTAACAATCCAGTACAAGCTTTGAGTACAAATGTGAAAGTAAACTTATCTGGCTCCACTGAATTTCCCCCCAACATATAATGGTACATTTTCAAAGCCTCTTTCTGCTGATTTGATCTTGTGTAAGCTCTAATCATGGAGTTGCACAAGAGAGCATCTGGGTTTGGTGTAGAATCGAAAACAAAGCGAGCAAAATCGGGTTTTTTGAAGGAAAAGTATGAATTTATGAGGTGGGTGCTTGCGATGTTGTTCGGATTGGAGCCTGAAATTATTAAGCGGGCGTGGATTTGGAGTAAAGATTTTAAGTTCTTGCAGGAGGAGAGGAGGCTAAGGGAGGAAGGAGAGAAATTGGATGATGGTAAAGAGGGAAGTTCAGAAACTAGTCTAAAGAGTGAATGGAGGGATTTACGTGATGCATTTCGGCTGATCATTGAGACAGAAGAGAGAGAAAGTAACAGAATAGCGACCCACTTTGCTTACATCAGTTGGAAACTGCTTTAGTTGTGTGCCTAATTGTACGAAATAGAATAAGTGAAAAACAGACATAATTTTTAAATTTAAACTACTTTTTTTTATATTAATTCTGACTATTAAATTAGAATAATATAGTATTTTTAACTTTTAAGAGTTTAATATATGCTATTTTATTTTTCCTCCAAATTCGTTCGCTTTTATATCAAAACTTTGAATAAAGTAGTCAAATTTTATGTGACATCCTTTTCTTTTGTATATATTAAAACAAGTTAATTATTGTTAGTTACGTGGATAAATATTAGTGATAATTTCTTTAGAAATATATGTAATAAATAGAATTGTTCTATAATTTTTATCAATTTTATATATCGATAAAATTCAAAATTATAATTCAACATAAATTTATATGTCATACATAGCAAGACTTTAAAAGAAACTCATAAATAAATAAAAAAAATCAATTAAAAGCTTAAACTTTTTGTACATACTTTTCCTTTTCGCATACTCCCTCCGTCCTATAATACACGACGTTTTAAAGTTATATACAAAAATTAAGAAAATGAGTGCATAACATTAAATATAAATTACTACCTTAAACTAATGATTTTTTTTCACTTTGATGATTTACCTTCCAATTTTTTCAATCAACTCATTAAACTATTATTTTTTTTCACTTTGGTTTAATTGAACCTACAACATCATAAATTGATGATATGGCTTGAACACGTGACATGTGAAAATTGATATGTACTCAAATTATAATTAATTTAAGGTTTAAATATAATTTATTACCTCAAACTATTGATTTGTTTCAATTTCGGTGATTAAACTATTGTGATATATAATTATATATATATATATATATATATATATATATATAATTTCTTAATGATAATTATTTGTTTTCCTATTAGGTTTTCAACTTTAGATAGTAATGATAGTTCTAATAATATTTTTATTATTACTTAGTTTTCATCTTTTAAAAAAAATTACCTCTTAAATTAGATGTTTTCATTTTAAAAATATGTTAAACTTGTATTGTTAAATTGTAATGTTATATTAAATTTATGCCCTCTTAATTTTTATAAAATAATTTAAATTTATACTAAAATGAGTCTTTTTTTAACACATCATCAGTCACATCCTATATGTTAAAGTCGCGTCATCAATTTACGACGTGACAACTTCAATTAAATTAAAGTGAAAAAAATTAATAGTTTAATAACTTAATTGAAAAAATTGAAAGGTCAATCACCGAAGTGAAAATAAATCAATAGTTTGATGTAGTAATTTATATTTAAGTCTTAAATTAATTACAATTTGACTACACATTAAATTTTACATATCACGCGTTTAAGTCACGTCATCAATTTATGATGTGTCATGTTCAATTGAACCAAAATAGAAAAAATTGATAGCTTAATGATCTGATTGAAAAAATTAAAAGGTCTGTAGAAAAAGGTCAATAGTTTAAGATAGTAATTTATATTTAAGTCGTAAATAAATAAACACATTAAAGGGCAAAAGAAGTATTTACTACTACTGTGACAACCCGGATTTTCAGAAATTAATAAATAAGAATTTAATAAATAAAATTTTTATATTGAAATGTGTCGGGTTCAAATAACAATATATATGTGTTATATATATTTTGAAATGTGTGATTTGTTGTGAAGAGAATTAAATGTATATATATATATATATTGGCAAAAAAGAGGTTTAATAGTTAATTAAACTATTGAAGAAATTAAATAATATTAGTTAATTTAATTAAGTTGAAATTATATTATGTAATAATATAATTTGATTGTTATACCTTGTTGGCAATTGAAATGTGTTATGAATTAATTTTATAAATAATGTGAGTGATTCATTTAATTTAAATAGTGAATTAATATAATTGTTTTAATAAGATGAGAAGGAAATATATTATGTGACGCCCCCAAAATAGGTATACAACACCCATTCTGGGTCGCCAAATACATGGTACAGAAAGCAAACTACAACTTCAATAATACAATTGTCGTGCAAAACACGACAACACATACTGTGAGTTTAAATACAAATATTGTCTTCTAAACAATATCCACACTCAAATAAATCCTCATTACAATTATTCAAACACTATTTTACAGAAATAGTGAGGACTGCTAAAACATTTTTCTAGAACCATCACTCCATACCCCGACTAGATCCTGCTATGTTCTCACCTCCTGAGAAGAAAAATGGAACAAAAAGGAAAAGGGTGAGCTCAACTAGCCCAGTAAAGAATATTATGACTAAGATAATATACAACAAATTATCGTTAGTCTTCAACAGAGAAAAATCTGATAAAATATAATCGACAACAAGTTTTAGATCAACAACTGCAGCGGAAACAACAAACCATTAGAAGAGTCAAGTAGAGAAAGAATTCTACTATCTTCTAAGATTTAAAAGTCCATCATCAATATTTTATCCCTGTAACATCAATTAATAATCATCTTTAACCAAATATTCATCTTTGCACTACAGGCCAAAGATATTCATTTGTATCATCAGTCGGTCATGTTCATCTCAACACCTGTTCATCTTTGCACTACAGGCCAAAGATATTCATCAAGTAATTATACATCTTTGCACTACAGGCCAAAGATATTCAGTAATATCATCATTTAGGACTGAGGATGATGAAAAATATCTTAAAGAGAACGAATCCAATGAGACAGAAGGACAAATAGTAGGGATTCGTATAACAGTTTATCCAAGATCAATAATACTTCATAATAATCAATTGTGAAGCAGAATTCAAAAATAAAGATCAAAACATGGATACAATCAAAGATAGTAACCATAATAGACATCTTGGACAAAAAGGAAAATTTTTATTTTTCGGTGAATAGTGCCGTATTCGTAAATAGTGTCGTATACGTGAATAGTACCGTATACGTGAATAGTAACCCCGACACAAAAAGTTCCAAATTTGATAAAAACTCATATCAATATTTCAGCATAATGATATTGAAGAAAATAATATCATTTAAGAAGAAAATAATATCCCTTACCTCAAGATATCAGTACTTCTGGTCGGAATACCGGTATAAGGCTGAAAGAAACTTGCTCTGATGAATAGAAACTCTCAAAGTATCTAAATACTTACAAAATACACTCAATAATCTAGAGAGAGAAAGAGAGAAAACTTGTTTCTGGTGTGATTTTCAATTCTAACTTAGCCCTCTATTTATAGGAAAATTTTAGTAGGTTTGACCTGCAACCTGATGGCTTTACCTGCTACTATTCCCACCCACCACATTTGAAATATAATTCAGCACATTTCTTCACCAACCACAAGTGGGGCCCACCAATTCTAGAATTTTCTACCAAAATGATAAACTCCGAAAATTCAACAATTTCTGAACCAGTCATCTCGTAAAATTCATAATAAATCATACGTTCATTTTTAACGGTTCAAATTTTGTGGACATATACTCAACTTATATATGTATAACATATCCAAAAATTACCACGATCCAACGGTCGGATTAAAAATTATAACACCCGTAATATTTCTCAAAAACCCTGATTTGATTTTTAATACCTCCATTCCGATAAAAATACTGACAAAAACCTCAACATTAACTCCTTCATTTTTAACCACAAAAATATATCCCTCATTTATATCCACATAAAATAAATATTTCCTTATCATATGAATCAATAATTAATTATTCACAAATAATATTACAGAATCACATTTATGACAACCAGGCCGTTCCCAGGAAAGAGGGGGCTTTCCAATAAGGATTTCTCCTTACTGGCGCGCAATTAGATGACCAAACCTCTCCTTAGACAGAACTTTCTAGACATTGCCAATAATGTTATCTAATAATATTATTCAAATAATATGAATTATTGATCTGATAAATGAAAATACTGTGCAGCAACAATTATTGAAACAACAATAATATGAAATATCAATGCAACAATTATTGAACCAATAAAATAAAATATTGAACAGTAATCACTGTAACAATTATTGAGTAGTGCCTTCTTACGTACGAATCAATAATTCAACTATACTGTGCAATCCGTGTGCTACTGTGCAACCACGCGTTATTACTGTATTTTTAACCACCGGGTATTTAAACAGTGTTAACGGTAACAACTACGCCGTTATTAATAAACAACTTATACTTGTCGTTTTCTTCATCCAATCGCTTTCCATTATGGGGCCCACACAAGACTGCGCCGTCGTACGAATATTCTCCGACAGCAAGAATATTCCACGACCAAACGAATATTCCCCGACAAAATGAATATTTTATAACCACTTGCTTATTTTGCAAAATTTGCACATTTCACCCATAACCAAAGTATTATATCAAATTAGCCCCTTATTATTCACAATAATATTTAGAGAAAATTTGATTTTATTCAATAATAAGTTGGGGTCTTACAACCTCCCCTCCTTATGAATTTTCGTTCTCGAAATTGACGTACGTACCTGATGTTTCAAAAAGGTGAGGATACCTCGCTTTCATTTCTGATTCCAACTCCCAGGTCATTTCTTCAATAGCATGGTTTCTCCACAAAACCTTAACTTGTGGTATAACCTTCGTGCGTAGGACATGCTCTTTCCTATCCAAGATCTTAACAGGTACCTCCTCGTACGTTAAATCTTCAGCTATCTCGTCTGGTTCTAACTCAATAATGTGGTTCGGGTCTTTAACATATTTACGAAGCATAGATATGTGAAAAACATTATGAACACGAGACATGCTTGGAGGTAATGCGAGTCTATATGCCACATTTCCTATTCGCTCAAGAATCTCAAATGGACCAACAAATCTTGGATTGAGCTTTCCTCTCTTTCCAAATCTTGTAACTCCCTTCCATGGTGCAACACGTAATAATACATGATCCCCAATATTAAATTCCACGTCCTTCCGATGAAGATCCGCATAACTCTTTTGTCGATCCTGTGCCGTTTGTATACGTTGTCGAATCGTTTGGATCTTCTCTGTAGTAATGCGTACCAACTCTGGTCCCAACAATGTTGCTTCACCCACCTCGTCCCAGCATACTGGAGAACGACATTTTCTTCCATACAACGCCTCGAATGGAGCCACACCTATGCTCGCCTGATAACTGTTGTTGTAGGAGAATTCCACCAATGGTAGGTACTTATCCCAACTCCCTTTGAGATCTAAGACACAAAGTCTTAATAGATCTTCAAGAGTTTGAATAGTCCTCTCTGATTGTCCGTCCGTTTGAGGATGGTATGCTGAACTGAATCGTAAATCCGTGCCCATAGCTTTCTGCAAGCTAACCCAAAATCGTGAAGTGAATCTTGGGTCACGATCCGAAACTATGGATACTGGCATGCCATGCAATCTCACAATCTCGTTCACGTACATACTAGCAAGACGTTCAAGGGAATAAGTCTCACGTATCGGCAAGAAATGAGCGGACTTGGTTAATCTATCAACAATAACCCAAATCGCATCTATGCCTTGAGAAACCTTGGGAAGACCCGTAACAAAATCCATAGTAATGTGTTCCCACTTCCATTTCGGAATCTCAAGTGGTTGCAATGGACCCTTTGGTACTTGATGCTCCGCTTTTACACGTTGACAAGTTAAACATCTCGAGATAAACTCCGCGATCTCTCTTTTCATATTGCTCCACCAAAATGTATGTCGAAGATCGTGATACATTTTGGTACTCCCAGGATGGATTGCAAACGGTGTGTTGTGTGCCTCCATCATTATTCTATGCTTCAAGTCAAAATCGTTAGGAACACAAAGTCTGGAGTTGACTCGAAGTATTCCTTCTTCATCGATTCTTGCTTCTGGAATAGCACCTTCTTGCACTTTCTTCTTCATACGCATCAGCTCCATGTCCGTAGCTTGAGCAGCTTTAACTTTATCGATTAAAGTCGGTTCTACTCGTATATTTGATATCATCATGTGGGTACTTGGAGCCTTCATCTCTATCTCCATCCTTTGCAAGTCATACAAAATGGGCCTTTGTGTTAACAACATTGCACTCGTACCCGCATATGATCTTCTACTCAATGCGTCAGCTACTACGTTTGCTTTTCCAGGATGGTATTGGATGGTATGATCGTAATCTTTCAACAGCTCAAGCCAACGTCGTTGCCGCATGTTGAGTTCCTTTTGGGTGAAGAAATATTTGAGGCTTTTATGATCTGTATAGATCTCCACTTTCTCCCCATACAGGTAGTGTCTCCAGATCTTCAACGCAAAAACGACTGCTGCCAACTCCAAATCATGAGTAGGATAATTCCTCTCATATTCTTTGAGTTGTCGTGAGGCATAGGCTATGACTTTCCCATGTTGCATGAGAACACATCCTAACCCTTTGCCTGAAGCATCGCTGTAGATAACAAATCCATCCGAACCAGATGGTATTGTCAAAACAGGTGCCGAAATGAGTCTCCTCTTGAGTTCTTAGAAACTCTTCTCGCATTCCTCACTCCATACAAATTTTGTATCTTTCCGAGTCAGCTGAGTTAACGGAGTAGCGATTCGAGAAAATCCTTCCACAAATCTCCGATAATAACCAGCTAAGCCCAGAAAGCTACGTACTTCGGTTACCGACTTCGGTTGCTCCCAACTTTGTATGGCTTCAATCTTTGCCGGGTCGACAGATACTCCATGTTTTGACACCACGTGCCCAAGGAATGCTACTTCCTCAAGCCAGAACTCGCATTTCTTCAGTTTGGCATATAGCTTGTTTTCACGAAGCCTTTGCAGTACCAGCTTCAAATGGCGCTCATGATCTTCACGGCTTTTGGAATAGATGAGGATGTCATCAATAAAGACAACAACGAACTGATCCAAATATTCTTTGAATACACGGTTCATCATATCCATGAAGGCAGCAGGAGCATTAGTCAATCCAAAAGACATTACTAAGAATTCATAATGCCCGTACCGAGTTCTGAAGGCAGTCTTTGGAATATCCTCAGTTTTAATCTTCAGCTGATGATATCCAGAACGAAGATCGATCTTTGAAAAGAATTGTGCTCCTTGCAACTGGTCAAACAGGTCATCAATACGAGGTAGTGGATACCTATTCTTGATAGTGACATGATTCAATTCTCGATAGTCGATACAAAGTCGCATACTCCCGTCTTTCTTCTTTACGAATAAAACAGGAGCACCCCAAGGAGACGTACTAGGACGAATAAAACCGATGTCCAACAACTCCTGTAGTTGGACTTTTAACTCCTGAAGTTCAATAGGAGCCATTCGATATGGAGTTTTAGAAATGGGCTTTGTACCGGGTTCAAGGTTAATAAAGAATTCAACTTCACGTTCTGGGGGTAGACCAGGAAGTTCTTCAGGAAATACATCGGGAAATTCTCTAACAATAGAAATATTATTCAAATCTGACTTGTCTTTGTTCAAATCCATAACATGGGCTAAGAAAGCTTGACATCCGTTTTTCAATAAACGAATAGCTTTGTGGCTTGATATGACAGTGACTGATTTTAGTGGTTTAGTAGTTTGAATTCGTATGACAGGTTGGTTAGGAATATGAAAACTAACAACCTTACGAAAACAATCAATTTTAGCATGATGAGTGGTTAACCAATCAATTCCTAAAATCACATCAAAAGCAAGTATCTTTAAAGAGATAAGATCAACAGGTAATGTGATAGTACCAACTTGGATCATGCAAGATTTATAAATTGTAGATGTAACGAAGGTTTCACCCAACGGAGTTTCAACAGATAAGTTAAAGTCCAATTTCTCCGGAGTCAAGTTTAAACGTTGAGCACAAGCAGGAGAGATAAAAGAATGGGTAGAACCGGTATCTAGTAAAGTATAAACTTCGCAAGAATTCAAGATTAGCTTACCCGTGATCACCTCGTTCGGGTTTCTCACGTTTTGGCCAGTTACGACAAACGCTCTTCCAGGAACCGCTGATTTCGCCTTATCCGGGACAGCCCTTGGAATCACCACTCCCGCTGAACTTGGTTTCGCAATAGTACAATCTCGAGCGATGTGGCCTTCCTTCCCACAGTTGTAACACACCTTGAATTGTTGTGGACAGTTTGGGCTGATATGTCCCTCTTTCCCGCATTTGTAACATCTAACTGGCGGTCGTTCTCCTCCCCTAAAATTTGTTGTTGGTGCTGGTGCTGATGTCTTCCCGTCATTGTTGAATCTCCTCTTTCTGAAATTTCCACTTGACTCACCTCTCCTATTATCATGGCCACGATGACCACCCGAGTGGTTACCGCCTTTGTTCGTATTTTTCCCTCCTCGTTGGTTATCATCGCTCTGATGATTGTTGTCACCGGTATGACCCTGGTTGTGGTCCCTCGGTTGAGTATACTCATTATCTCTCTCTAATAATTGGGCCCTGTTGACAACGTCTGAATACAGAGAAAATTTATGAGAGATAAGGTATTGACGAATCTCAGGTTTTAAACCTCTCAGAAACATCCGCGTCATTCGTTCCTCATTTTCTACCAAATGAGGTGCAAACCTGGATAACTCTGCAAACTTCGCCTCGTACTGGGACACCGTCATGTTGTTTTGTTCCAGTCTAATAAACTCAACCTCCTTCATATAACGAATACTTTCAGGAAAGTACTTGTCATTGAACAGTTTTTGAAATGTTTCCCAGGACATGTTGAGTGCGTCAGGCTGGGTACGCTTCACAGACTCCCACCAGTAGTCTGCCTCACCGCGGAACATAAATGTGGCGAATGGAACCTTCTGTTCCTCCGTGCATCCCAAGACATCAAATATCTTGGTAATTTGCTTGACCCACGTTTCCGCCATGATCGGATCCGGCTTTCCCTTAAATTCTGGTGGTCCCAATTCTTTGAACTGCTTAGCTGTGACAAACCGCGCGTTGTTATCATTTCCACCCGTATTCTGTACACGAGTCTCCCTCGTCTGATTTTGCATGAACTGCAAAAAGCTCCTAAACATTCCATCATTCATCGTTTGCTCGGTAACGTTGTTTACAGGAGGAATATTGCCTTCCTGTTGCACGTTCCCCTGGGTAGTGATCAAAGGTGTCTCCACGGTCTGATTTACTCCATTATTAACGTTCTCAGCTGCCATTCTTAAATACTGTCATAAAACAAGGGTTAATAGTCATGTCATATATTATCCCTATACTCTGACCGACCAAATAAACACCAAATAAACTTAGTCAGGTCATACTAGCGAAGGAATTCCCCGTCTCTCCCCTCCTAGTTCTTGTCTCACATCTCAGCCAGGGATCATATCCCTAAGCTCTGATACCAACTGTGACGCCCCCAAAATAGGTATACAACACCCATTCTGGGTCGCCAAATACATGGTACAGAAAGCAAACTACAACTTCAATAATACAATTATCGTGCAAAATACGACAACACATACTATAAGTTTAAATACAAATATTGTCTTCTAAACAATATCCACACTCAAATAAATCCTCATTACAATTATTCAAACACTATTTTACAGAAATAGTGAGGACTGTTAAAACATCTTTCTAGAACCATCACTCCATACCCCGACTAGATCCTGCTATGTTCTCACCTCCTGAGAAGAAAAATGGAACAAAAAGGAAAAGGGTGAGCTCAACTAGCCCAGTAAAAAATATTATGACTAAGATAATATACAACAAATTATCGTTAGTCTTCAACAGGGAAAAATCTGATAAAATATAATCGACAACAAGTTTTAGATCAACAACTGCAGCGGAAACAGCAAACCATTAGAAGAGTCAAGTAGAGAAAGAATTCTACTATCTTCTAAGATTTAAAAGTCCATCATCAATATTTTATCCCTGTAACATCAATTAATAATCATCTTTAACCAAATATTCATCTTTGCACTACAGGCCAAAGATATTCATTTGTATCATCAGTCGGTCATGTTCATCTCAACACCTGTTCATCTTTGCACTACAGGCCAAAGATATTCATCAAGTAATTATACATCTTTGCACTACAGGCCAAAGATATTCTGTAATATCATCATTTAGGACTGAGGATGATGAAAAATATCTTAAAGAGAACGAATCCAATGAGACAGAAGGACAAATAGTAGGGATTCGTATAACAGTTTATCCAAGATCAATAATACTTCATAATAATCAATTGTGAAGCAGAATTCAAAAATAAAGATCAAAACATGGATGCAATCAAAGATAGTAACCATAATAGACATCTTGGACAAAAAGGAAAAATTTTATTTTTTGGTGAATAGTGCCGTATTCGTAAATAGTATCGTATACGTGAATAGTACCGTATACGTGAATAGTAATCCCGACACAAAAAGTTCCAAATTTGATAAAAACTCATATCAATATTTCAGCATAATGATATTGAAGAAAATAATATCATTTAAGAAGAAAATAATATCCCTTACCTCAAGATATCAGTACTTCTGGTCGGAATACCGGTATAAGGCTGAAAGAAACTTGCTCTGATGAATAGAAACTCTCAAAGTATCTAAATACTCACAAAATACACTCAATAATCTAGAGAGAGAAAGAGAGAAAACTTGTTTCTGGTGTGATTTTCAATTCTAACTTAGCCCTCTATTTATAGGAAAATTTTAGTAGGTTTGACCTGCAACCTGATGGCTTTACCTGCTACTATTCCCACCCACCACATTTGAAATATAATTCAGCACATTTCTTCACCAACCACAAGTGGGTCCCACCAATTCTAGAATTTTCCACCAAAATGATAAACTCCGAAAATTCAACAATTTCTGAACCAGTCATCTCGTAAAATTCATAATAAATCATACGTTCATTTTTAACGGTTCAAATTTTGTGGACATAAACTCAACTTATATATGTATAACATATCCAAAAATTACCACGATCCAACGGTCGGATTAAAAATTATAACACCCGTAATATTTCTCAAAAACCCTGATTTGATTTTTAATACCTCCATTCCGATAAAAATACTGACAAAAACCTCAACATTAACTCCTTCATTTTTAACCACAAAAATATATCCCTCATTTATATCCACATAAAATAAATATTTCCTTATCATATGAATCAATAATTAATTATTCACAAATAATATTACAGAATCACATTTATGACAACCAGGCCGTTCCCAGGAAAGAGGGGGCTTTCCAATAAGGATTTCTCCTTACTGGCGCGCAATTAGATGACCAAACCTCTCCTTAGACAGAACTTTCTAGACATTGCCAATAATGTTATCTAATAATATTATTCAATTAATATGAATTAGTAAGAGGTTATTTGGGTTCTAGCCAAACATGGCCTAGAGACCTTTTGTATTTGTGACTGTGAGTCTATTTGTTTTGATAAGTGGCTAAACCAGGTTAAAGTGTTGGTCAATTTATTTGCTAAAACAAAGAGAGGGAGAGAGAGAGTCTCTCATAAATTTGAGAAGAAACTTGGAGGAATCAAGGAGAAAAAGATGAAGGTTGATCAAGTAGTTGATCATCTAGCTAGATGAAGAAGGAATCAAAAGGTATTTAACTAAACTATAAATTCTAGTTTAGGTGTTCTTGAGTTTTTCATTTAAAATGGAATTTTGGTAGAGGATTTGTTAAGAATTGATGATATACTTGTTAATGGGTGTGTATAATCTGATATATAGCCTCTGTAATTGGTTTTGTAATAAACAGATTAGTGTAAATATGTTAAAAGATAAAGAATTGATTTTTGGGTTCAATATGTACAAAATGGTCTGTTTAAAGTTAAAAATTAGTTATGAATCCATGTTTGGAATTTGAAATTGATGGATATATGTTGTAGTACTTTGAAATACGAAAACAATGCAACTTGAACGAATTAAAACAGATGTAAAACAGATTTGTGGTGTAAAAATACGCTAAAGATGTCAAAGTATACAATTTTGGTGAGAACTTGGAATTTGAGTGTTTTAATTTGGATGTTTAGTTGTTTATGTTATTTGAATCATGTTATATATGCTTGGTTATGAGTTTATGAAATTTATTGTATTTGGGTTTGGATAAATTGGAGTTTGAGTGAAGAAATTGGATGTTTTGATTTTGTACTGTGCTGAACTAGAACTGCAGATTCTAGTTCTGTTAACTGGTGCAGTTGCGTCGGGCCCTAGACCATTTCTGGCGCAACTGCGCCGGTCAGCTTGGTCAACTTGGTTTTGGAATCATCGCAGCTGCGCCGGTAGCCAGGCTAAACCGAGCGCAACTGCGCCGATCCCTGGTCGGGCACAGACATAAAGGTTTATGAGTATGGTCAAAAAAACTAATAATATTTCATTTTAAATTTTTAATTAATATTAAACACTTAATGAGATATAATGAAGTACGTATACATAACAAGAGTCTTTTACCTATATTGCTAAACACATAAAAGAAACTTACTTGTAAACAAAAAAATAAAACTTTAACCATTAGTTTCATCATTTTCCTTTACGATCACAAAAATATTAACAGACTTGCTGGGATTTAAAAATAACAACCCCTTCTGGACTCCATTTATTTCTGCAACCTCAATTACTAACGTGTAACGTGTATTTCATTCAAATGACCCACTTAACTTTTTTGATATATGTTTCACAGTATTAATAACAAGGTTGATATACTTTTCTCAAGCAATCCATGCCTCCAAAAGAATATAAAAACACAACCTAAATATTCACTGAATAGTAAAAGAGACCAATCATAGAAAAATCCTAAAAACGAAGCATTGGAGGTAGTGGAGCCGAGCCGAGCCGAGCCGAGCCGAGTAACTCGATACTCGACTCGAGATTGATTTGAAAATATGATTCAAAATTTGAATTCGAAGTTGATTCGAGTCGAATATGATTCATACTCATTTTTTGTTTAATGATACACGAATTGAATTAGAGTATAACAGTGTTCATTCAAATTAGAATTCGAGTGTTTTATTTTTTCTCGATACCTGCTCGATATTCGAATACTGGTCTGATCCATACTAACAAACTAAATATGTGATATTTATATCAATCTTTATAATTTATAAAGTATAGCATTAAATTGTGTAAACTTATATAAATAAAAGTTAAAAACTTTTATATATAAACATTAGTTTAATAATAAATTTAGTATGTAGTGGTTCAGTATTAAGTGATATAGTTCATATTCGAAACTCAATTTAAAGGCTCATGAGTAACTCATTTTGTAAACGAATCGAGTACTTACGAGCCGAATAGATCTGAGTAATAATCCGAGTTGAATAAATTAGAAATTTCTTATCGAATCCGAACTCAATTTTTTCGAATCCAGCCGAATCATATTCGCTCAAATTCGACTAGTTTACACCCTAATTGGAGAAGAAAAATTGACCAAGTTTGCAGTAGCTAATAGGAGGATCCACTTGATATATGATAAACTAAAGACAAATATAATATTAATAATACCTTACCAACCATCTTACAAACTAAAGCATTCTTTGATACTTGTAAACAGAAAACAATTATGATACTTTAATACTAGAGATTGCCGAAATGGTTGGCCAAGGTGTGCCGAGTAACAGGCTGATATTATATCTATAAACCTACCAAGTTCTGCAATCTATGAACATTCAACAAAGGTGAATCGGATAACATGGTAAACTCTTCATTACAAGACTGGGAATTCAGGCAGCTCGGCTTCTAATAACATCCAAGTCCATTTCAGTAGGATCAGTAGCTTGCAGCTCTACCTGAATACCATCAAGCTCTCTCTTGAACCTGTCCTTGGAGCTTGCATAAATCATCTTGCTTCTCACCTTAGCTGTATCAGGAGACCTTCAATAATAAATAAAAACAGGAAGGAAATGTAAGAAATAAAAAAGATAAAGTTTAGGTACAAAAATATACAATTATATTATAATGGAAAATAGAACACTAGTATACATAAATTGTTAAGCAAGACTTTTACCAAGCAATGAAGAAAATCCTGCTCTTTTGGCAATTTTCCTCCGTCACAAAATCATAATCATACACAGCATATCGACACTCATCAGCAGGGAGGCTTGCAGCAAAATCCTCATAACTTTCAGCTGGTTCACCGACCTTTTCTACAATGACCTGTTTCTGTATCTCTTCAATCTTGAAAACTATGGATCGGTACATTCTTTTAGCCTTCAATTCCAAGAACTTTAACTTGCAGTCATCGTGTACAGCAATTCCAGATGATGCATTTGCCTATATAATTGTATAGCATCACAAAATATCAAAAATCAATCATAAAAATAATTTATTGCCAAGTCCAAACAATGCATTTTCATGTGACAATTACCTGAGAAAACCAATAGCACCTTCATAATAAGATACCTCAATTCAACAAAATTATCAAGTAATATACGAACTTTATAAAATTTTCAAAGATCATGGTTGAATCAACAATTCACCATAGGGGAAAGACTCAAGAGGGGTTGCAGTCCACTGAGATAATTCAAAAGCTTCTTCTTTAATATAGGGTTCTCGATTTTATTAGCTTCATTTAGGGGTCATATTGTAATAATATAAAATTTTGAGATCAGATTGAATATCCGACAATAATAGAAGCATACCTTTATTAAAAACTTAGCTACATCCCAACAAATTTTATTACGTTTTGCATTTACCCCTTTGCTAGTCACCATTGATATTGTTAACAAGCTACAATACGTGAATAAATTAATCGAGTTGGTGTTTAATTGACATTAGTCAAGTTTTGACTTTTGAATTACATTATTGAACAATATACCAAAAGACAAACCCATGGTTCAAAGTAACAGCTGATATGTCTTCGTATCGCCCAAGTTAACTCGGGATCGTTGGTTACTGTTATGATGCCGTAAGGCAATTCAATATTGGCACGAAATGGAACTGAATCACCGAAATATAGGCTAAATCGACAATATATTGTCTGCATTGCCTAGAAAATATCAGATCGTATCAATATTGAAATATAGCCGTTATTCCCGAGTTGAATCCTTGCATCTTTTGATTTTCTGAAACCCAGAATGACAAAACCCAAACCCAAAACCTTCTTAGAATTCCCGTGGCCATAAAATATAAGTGAGGAGAAAGAGAGAGAGAAACAAATTCTAACCTAACAAAACTTACATAGACGATTCATCGTCAAACTTCTATAGTATTCTATGTCTATGCTACACCTTTCAAATAAATTCACTATCGTGCAACAAAGTATCTATCTCTTTCATCACATGATGAGGCAGAAAGTGGTCACATGATGAGAGAAATAGACACATTGTTCCACAGCAATGGTGATACTAAATATTTATTCCTCAGAGCAGTGAGAGAGAACTACCAAAAACTAACTAATAAGCTCAGTAGCTCACCCTGCTTGTCCATTTAATATTGGATACTATAGAAACAATTTAAACATTACTTTAAGTCATTAATTTAAATGATTAATTAGAATACTTGGTTACTAATTCTTTCCAATTTAGGTTAGGTTTAATCATGCTGAAGGATCAAATGACAATTTAACCTTTGTTTAGATACAAATTTAACCTACTTTATTTTTCAGTCAAAATAATTGATCAGCCTCTATTTAACTTTTACATAAATTATCTATCAATTGAAAATTTGCATTATATAAATTTGGTAGACTTATGTATTGTCATTAAACTATAATGTTCTTTGGTATAATATTTAATTTTATGCACATCTAAATGATTATTCTTATCCTCAAATTTTATTTATTTTTATAATATACAAAAATTAAGCACTTTAGATAAGTTTGCTGCGGTCCAACACCACTACAAATTCAAAGTTTTATTTACCAAAACACGAATTTGATCCATTGATTGTACTTGTACCGAACTCTGGCACAAACACAGTTTCCCTTCAATAATATTTGCTTCAAAATAAATGCAGAAAAAACATATGAAACACGAGTAATCAAAGCACTGATGAACACAGCCAAATCAAACATCCAATATCCTAATACTCGAAAACAAAACTGAATCAAATCTATCAAATACAAAATATAGTAAATTCACAGAGCTTAACCATATCAATGACAAATGGCAACGAAAAGGAAAAAAACACAGAAAAATTCACAGCACACTAACACAAGTTGCATATATTTACATATGTAAGCATATACAAACAAATCAGATATAAATACAGGGAGGAATAAGCGGAAAAACTGACCATAACTGAGGAATTAATGAGGATAAATCGAACCAAAATAAAGGAGAAAATCTAGGGCTCCAATGGAGAATTCTGCGTAAGAAAAGGAGATGAAATACACAACCGTTTGCCTTTAAAATGAAGTCGTTTCGAGTTTCGGTCACGCGCACCCTTTTGTAGATTGCACGCCGACCGGTGGGGGATGATAATCAAACTAACCGACCGTAAGAGATAAAATAAAGAGCGCTAATCCAATGGCTTCCTGCCGCGTTTTTTATTTTTGAGCCTGAGATGGGCTACTGGGCTACACTCGATCTGCTCTACGCCACCCTTGGGCTTGTTTAATGGAGTACTAGAATTAAGAATGATCAATTACATATTCTATTATATTTTTTAAAATAATTATAACAATAGTGTATTCATAAAATATTTACACAATTAATACACTTTTATATTTATTTACAATATTAATGCAATTAAAATTTCTTAATTTAGGGAATTAGTATTCAATTAAGATTCCTTAATTTAGGAGATTAGTATTAATTTACTAATTAAATTAAGTAATTAATATATCTACATATTAAAAAATCATCTCTAAGTAATTATTCCTTCTCTCAATCTTTTTAATTACCTACCTACCTAGCTATATCGAATATATATCTATCAAATTAAAATGGAACCAAATCTACCGGTTGCAGCAAAAAAGATATGGAGTATAGTACGTGTATTGTTCTTCATGATAAGGAAAGGCATATCCAAGAGGAAATTAATACTTGATCTCAATATGATGATGAAACGTGGCAAAATCGTCGGCAAAACCCTTCACAACCTTATGTTCCACCACCACCATCTCTAGGCCACCGCCTCTCACCGCCGCCACAACCACCACCTCTCCTTCAACGCCCCGCCTGGGGAGTACGAGTTCAGATGCAGTAACAGCCTCGCCTACCCAATCTCTCTCTTAGTTTTTGTCTGGATATTCTAGTTTAAAGAGAGAAAGACACAAATGTAGAGAGAGAAGATGGATAGTGAGAGAGAGAAAGATGAAGGTTTGGTGATCTGTCGCCGGCATGGTGATCTTCTTCGTTGCTGATTTGGTATTTTTCAAGTTCTATGGAAAACATTGATTAGAGTCTCCATCTACGATTTTTTCATAGTACAGTTGCTGCATTTTTTTATAGTACAGTTGGTAGTCAAACATTCATACCAAAGTAACCAATTTAGTGTTATTAGGTTTCTAATTTATTTTTTTTAAATTTTTTTTATAGTTTTTTTTAATAGTGCAGTTGGTAGCTAACACTTTATATAAATGTAACCAATTCAGTTTTATTAGGTTACCAATTAATTAAAAAAAAATCTATTGTAGATTTTTTTTTATAATGCAGTTGGTAACCAAACCTTAATACAAAGGTAACCAATTCAGTTTTATTGGGTTACCAATTAATTATAAAAAATTTATTAAAGATTTTTTTTTTCATAGTGCAGTTGGTAGCCAAACCTTAATATAAATGTAACCAACAAAAACTAAAATTGTTACCTTTGAAAGTTTTGGTTACCAACTGCACTGAAATTTCTCTTGGTTACCCACAAAAACTAAAATGGTTACCTTTGTATAAATATTTGGATACCAACTGCACTAAAATTTATCTTTTTCTCATTTTAATTTCTAGTTAAATCAACCTTCATCATAATGGCAGTTGTGGCCGGCGTCCATGGTGTTGAAGCGACGGTGTCCATGGTGAAGCGGAGGAAGATGGCCGGCGTCTATGGTGTTGAAGCGGCGGCGACGAAGGGGAGGAGGAAGATGACGTTGCCAAACTTTGAATATTTGAATTTTAATTATTATTTTTGAATTTGAATTTGTTTTGTTTGTTAGATCTAAGATATTTGAATTTGAATTATTAATTATGGTAGTTATTTCTCCTTGATTTTAGGTTTCCTTATTATTATGAATTGAATCCTATACTAATTCCCTAAATTAAGGAATCTTAATTGCACTAATATTGTAAATAAATATAAAAAGTGTATTAATTATATAATTTTTTTATGAGTGCACTAATAGTGTAATTACTTTCTAAATGTTGTATACTTATGTAAAGGAGCCTATTAAGAAACGGAGAATGATAAATCGATAATCTCAATTTTTATTTGTCATCTTATTAAATCCGAAAGTGTTAATATGTTACAAAAGTTTTATGTCGATTGACGATGGTTTTTTTGGACTATAGCGATAATTCACCTGTCGCTATAGCTATTTTGGTCTATGGCGACGGGTAAACGTCGTTATAGCAAAAAAAAATTGACACCATAGCCGACTGTGTACTAAACAATTATGTATATACATATAACCCATTTATATATGAGATTGGATAAAATTATAAAATACATTTTTAAAAGAGTAAAATTTTTTGTCCAATTATGATTGTGACGTATATCAATATATGTGATTGGATATGATAATAAAATTGGTCGACTGTATCAAATACATTGTAAAAGAATTGCCAATTAGATTTATCCACGTAACTCGCAATAAAAAGTCGACGTGTAAAGTCGTAATATATATCATTTTCCTTCATAAAATATTATCAGCTATAATTATTCACATAACTCGAAATAATAAAATTTGACATATAAAGTCGTAAAATATATAATTTTCATATGTTATTATTGACATAAATATCATTCATTGCAAGTAAAATTTTCATTTCAAATATGCATCGATGTGATACTACTCATTATACCAACAAATAAACAAAGAAATTGATATTTTCACATTATTTTTTTATATTTCAACATAAAAAGTGTCGCTATAGATAAATAGTGATGGTAAAAGTCGTCGCTATAGGATCTATAGCGACGATTTTTATATATAAATATTAAAAAAGTCATGTAAAAATATCAGTTTTCAATAAACAATGTTGGTCTCATATCCGATGCGATTATGCATTTTAAAAAGGACTATCTGACTCTAGGTTCGAGTAGTATTTAATCCAAATCACAATTCATTTGTTTATTTTCAACATCAATTGGTTTAAACATGTCTTGAATTTTGTCTAAGCTTCATTTACGTAAAATAAATCTCAAGAATATATGATGTGAAATAGGAGAGATCTGTAAGACCCCAATTTTTTATAAATAAATATTTAATTTTCTCCAAATATTATTTTGAATTGTAAAGTGTTGATTTGATATAATATTATAATTATGGGTGATATGTGTAAATTTTATAAAATAAGCAAGTTATCATAAAATATTCGTTTGGTCGAAAAATATTCTTTTTGTCGGGGAATATTCGTACGATGGTACAATCATTGGTGGACCCCACAACGGAATAACTATCGGATATAAAAGCGACAAAAATAACATTTTCATAAAATAACGGCAAGACTTTTACCGTTAAACTGTTGAAATACTCGGTGATAAAAGTACAGTAATACGCGTTATCCACAGTAGTACGCGGTATTGCACAGTAACACACGCTATTGCACAATATCTCTGATTATTGATGCTTACGTAAGAAGTTATCCAGTTTTATTCAATAATTGCCACAGTAGTTGCTGCATAGTATCTTATATTATTGATTCAATTATTGTCACAGTATTATCTGTACAATATTTTATATTATTAAATCAATAATTGACACGACATAGTTACTCATATTATTATTAGCATTATTGACATGTCTAAAAAGTTCTGTTGAGAAAATGAGTTAGGTTGTTTAATTGCACGCCAATAAGGAGAAATCCTTATTGGAAATCCCTTTATTTCCTGGGAACGATCTAGTTGTCGATATTGTGAGTTATAATATTAATGATGAATAAGTGTTAAGATATTAAAAATGGGTTGATTAAAGATAAGTGATTTGTGGGAGATATTTATTCAATTTTTGATATAAATAGAAGGGTTTATCATAAAACGTTTGTTATAAATTTGACTTATTATTTCATAGACCCCTATATACCAATTTGTCAAACCGTCGATAGAAAGTTATCTCAATTTTATTTTATTATTATAATAGTAATAAAACATAAAACTTTTTATATAAAACATAAACTTTTTATAACATATATATAAAGTTATTTGTCTTATTATAATATAATAAGAATATATTATAATATATATAAAATTTTTGTTTTATTATAATATTTTATTGCACAATGATAAATTGTAAAAATCAGATTTTTGCTTGTGAATTCGTCTGAAATTCGACTATTCATCCGTGATTAAATAGTGTCGTGTTATTCTCCTATAAATATGTTGCTTAATTAAAAATTAAAAATAACATCAGAATCAGAATTTTTCTTTTATAACATTATGCGTATTTCTTTCTAGTATAAGAATACTTTGAGTGTAGCTAATAGTGCAAGATTTTCTCAATAATATCTTTGATATATCAATCAGATAATGAATATTATTTCGTTCAATATTCATAAGAAATATTATTTTTTTCCATACTCTATAGCATGTAAGTGATATTATTTCGTTTCATATTCACAAATCTATATTTACTTTGATAAATATTGCTTCTATAATCCCTAAAATTAATAGAATATCCTTAATAGTTTGCGATTCATCTAATATCATTTTACTGAAATATTGGTGTGAACTTTCTTAATAAATTTTAATCTTTTCGTTTCGGAGTACTATTCATCCGGGGTATTATTTGTAAGACCCTATTTTTTTTTATAAATGAAATTGAATTTCCTCTATTTATTATTTTAAAATAGTAATGGTTGATTTGATTAATGTGGTAAGTTATGGGTAAAATGTGTAAATATTTTAAATAAGCAAGTGATTATTAAATATTCATTGTTGTCGGAGAATATTCGTTTGGTCGTGGAATATTCTTGCTGTCGGGGAATTCGTACGACGGCGTAGCCTTTTGTGGGCCCCATAACGGAAAACTATTGGATGAAGAAAACGACAAGTATAAGTTTTTTAATTATAAATAACGGCGTAGTTGTTATCGTTAACACTATTGAAATACCCGGTGGTTAAAACACGCGGTGTTGCACAGTAGGACACGGTATTGCACCAATTATTAATTTTTACTTAAGAAGGCACTACTCAATAATTGTTACAGTAATTATTATTCAATATTTTATTTTATTGATTTAATAATTGCTACGTTGATATTTTATATTATTGTTGTTTCAATAATTGTCACTACACAGTATTTTCTATTATCAGATCAATAATTTATATTATTTTAATAATATTACTAGATAACATTATTGGTAATGTCTAGAAAGTTCTGTCTAAGGAGAGGTTTAATCACCTAATTGCGCGCCAGTAAGGAAAAATTCTTATTGGAAAGCCCCCTCTTTCCTAAGAATAGCCTAGTTGTCATTATTGTGATTCTGTAATATTATTTATGAATAATTAATTATTGATTTATATGATAAGAAAAATATTTATTTATGTGGATATAAATAGAAGAATTTTTAGAAAAGTGACAATTGTTGAAAATTAATATTTTATCTTTTCTGATAAAATAATTCATTTAAATATATTATTATATTTTAATAATATAATAATGGTGATATTTTTAAGATGAATGTGTGATATATGAATAAATGAGGAGGAAGAGTATTTTTTGTTGCAATAAATGATAAAAACATGCTAAACATGTCGGTGGGCCCAATTTTTGACTGAAATTTGATTATAGCTTGTAAAATTGTCCGTATGTGAATTTTGGTCAATTTCTGTTTGAAATTTGAAAAAACTTAAACTTACAAAGTTGTAGAGAATTGAATTTACTATGGAATGAACATAAGATTTGAAATTTTCTGATAAAAGAGCTATTTATTATGAATTATTGGAGTTCTAGAATAATTAATTTTTGAAGTTTTAATTTTTTTTATGAAAAACGTTTTTGTTATGATTGGTGGGCCCCACTTGTTGTTAAGCATGCTGAATTCAGAATTTCAAAGTGGGCGTAGGAATTTTAAAAAAAAAATATTTTATTAAATTTTTTGCTTTAGTGTTCTAAGCATTTTTCTATAAATAGGGTACTTAGGTTAGAATTGAAAATCACACCAAAAACTGATGTTTTCTCTCTCTATGTTATCGAGCATATTCTTGTATGTATTTTAATATTTTGAGTGTTGCTATACGGTGTAAGTTCGTTCAGTACTATATCCAGTATTCTAGTCAGAAGTACTGTCTTTTTGAGGTAAGGGATGCTATTTTTTTTTATAAATTATATTATTCTTTTAATATCATTATGCCAGAATATTGGTAAGATTTTTCTTGTAAAATTCTTGTCTTTTTGTGACGAGGTTACTATTCACGTATACGGCACTATTAACAAAAAAATTAAATTTTCGTTCTTTGTCCAAGTTGTTATTATGATTACTAACTTTGATTGTATCCATGTTTTGATCTTCATTCTTGAATTTTGCTTCACAATAGTTTATTATGGAGTATTTTTGAACATGGATAAATTAAAATACGAATTCTTAATCTTTGTCCTTTTATCTCATTAGATTCGTTTTTTTAAAATTATTTTTCATCATCCTCAGTCCTAAATGATGATATTATTGAATATCTTTGGCCTGTAGTGTAACGATGAATAATTTTTTGATGAATATCTTTGGCCGTAGTGCAAAGATGAACATGTGTTGAGATGAACATGACAAACTGATAAATATCTTTGGCCTGTAGTGAAAAGATGAATATTTGATGATGTTACAGGGATAAAATATTGCTGATGGACTTTTAAATCATAGAAGACAGTAGATTTCATTCTCTACTTAACTCTTCTAATGAATTGTTATTTTCGCTACGAATATTAATCTAAAAATTATTGTCTTTTATATTCTATCATATTTTTCCCTGTTGACGACTAACGATAATTTGTTCTATATTATCTTAGTCATAATATTCTTTACTGGGCTAGTTGAGCTCACCCTTTTTCTTTTTATTCCATTTTTCTTCTCAGGAAGCGAGAATATAGCGGGGAGTAGTCGGGGTGTGGAATGATGGTTCTAGACAGTTATTTAGTAGTCTTCACTATTTTATAAAATAGTATATCAATAATTGTAATGAGGACTTATTTGAGTTTGAATACTGTAATAACACAATATTTTCAATAAGAAATTTTGCGAATAAATTTTTTTATATATATATAAAGGTGGGAATATGTGCAAAGTAAAATATATGTATATATGTGATAAATAAAATTATTTATTAGATGAATAATTATAATTAAATTCTTTTTAAGAATTATTGATCATTATAGATGATATTCTTATAATAAATTAATTTTGTAATAAAATATTTAATATCTATTTTCCATAAAAATATGATTATTGTATATATGATTATTAGGATATTATGATATGTATTCTATTATATTAGTTAAGTTAATCATTTTAACTTAATTAATAATGGTATGTGTGAAGATTATGTCATATATGAATTCAAAACCTTAAGTCTGGATTTTGAATAAGGAATGAGAATAATAATATAATATTATTTATGTTTCAGTAATATAAACATGCCTGACATGTGTGTATTGTAATTTGAGGAACAACTATGGAGAAATAATACAAACCCTAGCATTACTGATAAACTATAGTACATGAGTCAATTTTGACTGTAAGATTTGTTAAGTTATGTATTATGTAGTTAATGACCATTATTATGTTTAATGTTAATTATGTAAACCCTAATTAATATTTAGAAACCCTAATTACTAAATCAAAATCCTAATTGCTAAGTTATAAACCCTAATTATTAATTTAGCAAGCTTAATAGTAATTAGTATTTTATAAAGCCTATTTTACAAGTCTAAAGTGATTAGGAAACCTAATTCATTTAGGGAACCCTAATTCACATTTCTAGAAACTAAGATTCCTATTTTGCCCTTATTACACAAATCTAGATTATGAGTTTAGGAAACCTTAGGGTTAAACCCTAAGGGTTAGAAAGGAATTGTCAACCTTGCCACTAAAAGTAAACACCAGATGACCAAATTGCCCTTTTTGCATTATTTAATAGATAACTTGTAAAACTTGCCATAACTTTAGTTGGTGACCAACTTTAGCTAGCCATGTGGTCTAGTACTAGCCTTTAATCAGCCCAAAACCTGCCCTCATGATCAGCCATGGTCCTTGCATCAAATTATATATAGATTGAGAGAGAGAAAAGTTCCTAATTTTATCCCAATTGTTCACAAACACACCACCAAGTTTCTCTCTCTCTAACCCACGAATTGTTTGAGCATTTCAGTCCCATAAGCAACCCCCACATTTACCATTAACAGATCAGAAGGTTAGAATCAAAAATCAAAGCTTAAAGGTAAACCCTAAGCCAATAAAACTTGATCTAGTATGCTATGATGGATTTGTTGTTTCTGTGTTTAAACATGTTATATGTTGTGTTAATCCATGATCTAGGTTGGTATTTAGTGAATCCATAACATTTATATGCTCGAATTTAAGTTTTTACAAAATCTGGGAAATTTTCAAAAGTGGTCTGACAACTGAATGTCAGACCACATAGATCTTTATCTGGTTATTATTTTTGTTGTTTAAATGTTTAAACTTGTAGTATGATATGATATCTTTAAGCTAGAACTGGAATCAGGGTCAGAGGATATGTAAATTTCATGTTATTCTTGGTCAAACTCGGTTAACCGAGCATGACTGGGCAATTCTGGGTAACCCAGAAACTGCCCAGATCATGTCTGACAAGCTTTTCGAGGACTAATAACTATCATGTGTTATGAGTTTTGATGATGTTTTTGTATCTATGTTATAAACTGCTATGTGGGCTTTAGATCTGTGCCTTTATATCACTTAGATAACAAATAGAATGTAACTAATCGATGGTCAAACTGGCCTAGACGAGCACGAACTCAGTTTTCTGGGTAACCTAGAAAACTGATGAACGTTGTCTCTAACAAGGTTTGACCATGTGATATCTGTTAGGTTTGTAATATTTATGAACGCAATCAAATTGCACAAAATAAGCAGAAACGTGTAAAAATCAGAGTTTAAAATTTTACAAACCATATACCCAGATCATCCTTTATGCACAATTATTAATTGAACGAAAAGATATGAAGATCAAGAATCATACCCTTGAAGATTCGAGCTTCCTTAGGTACAAGTTCACTTCCAAATCTTTTCGTGTTCAACTTGAATCCGCCGGGTTTGGTTCCTTCCTTTGATCAACGTTAGCCACCCAAGTGTTTGGCCTCTAGAGGTGATCCACCAACGAAGAAGAAGGGTGATTGGCTAAACCCTAGTTTTCTATCTCTATAGAAAATGGTGTACTCTCCAACTATTGGAATTACGTCTCATGATATCTGATATAAGATCACCTTATAAAGATATCATGTAACCCTATTTAATTAAAAATAAGGTATTATTTATTTAATTAAACTCTTTTAATTAAATGGACTCCCTAATCTTATTAGTGATAATTAATTAAACTCCTTTAACTAATTTTTCCACCTAATCATATTAGGAATAAATGAGAGTACTAATATTAAATTAATTCTTAAACTCTTTTAGAAATTAAAATAATAATAATTAAAATAATATTAATAAGACTCCTCTTATTAATTTATATTTAATATTTCTAAAATATTAAATAATAAATATTAAGCTATTTAATTTATTCTATCACCATAGATTAAATTAAATATACTTAACATATTATCACGATTATGCCATTAACTTCTTAAATAATTATTCTTCCTTTTATGGTGTGACCCTTTAGGTTCTCCATATTAAACCGGTTGTGAATAAATCAATTAGAACAATTCTAATCTTATTTAAATAAATAAATTAAACAATTAATTTATTTAAATAAATAATATTTATTCTACAATAGGGATAAGCCTCCCTAGCGATCAACGACTTTCCAGATAATATAGATTTTAACATTAATCATAAAAGAACCTTTGAGTAAATAGTTACCGTACAATTTAATCCTTCCACCATACAATGTCCCAATTAAATATAAGACTTGGAATTACTGTCAAGTCTTAATTTATTTAATTATATGTATTTCGACTCTTAAATGCACAACACCAAATAATACAAATTAGAAACTCCTTTCTAATTTCATTCTGCCTTGGACAAGGACTACTGGGTTGTCATTTATCGAATCACATAGGATATTTCTCTTCTTTTACTAGAAGCGGTAGATTCTTTATTGATCACACATTATCTCCATGTACGACTTATTATACCTAAGCATACCCTTTGATATATCCTAAGGGTCTTAAGGAATAAGTCAAAGTATAACTCATCATACATAAGATATTATGATGATCTCAAGTCCAAGGATCACTTATACTACTATCACTACAGGAATTCTTATTGACAGACAAGTAAAACTCCATTAGGTATTCCTTAGCGAGCCACGTTCAGTGAACTTATTATCCAATAAACACCTACATACTTACTTTAGTGTCTCCACACAAATGATCATGAGATCAATCATTCTCATCCAATGAGCAAACAACGTATGTACCAATCTATCCGGATTCACTAATCCCTAATTTAGTAATCCAACGATTGGGAACTATTTTAGTTTTAAGTTTTCTAAGAATTTAGATCTCATTAGAATGATCATCATCATTATTCTAAAAGCATTGCTTAAAACTATAGATTTATCACATATTATAAAACAACATCATGTAGATAATTAAAAGCCTTTAATAAATTAATACTTTTTATTAATAAATGAATAAGATTGTTACAAAGTATATGCTTTATCATCAAAAATGATTGGCTTGTGTGCATACTACTTTCAATCTCCCACTTGCACTAAAGCCAATCGCCATGGTATCGCATACCCTTCTTCTCTAAGTGACGATTATCCTACTGTTAGATAAGCTTCAGTAAATGGATATGTAATGTTATTCTTGAGAGTCCACTATCTCTATAGTGATTTTTCATCTTTTAATGATTCTTACAATCGAATGAAAGTGCCACAACACATGTTTAGATCCAAGATGAGATTTAGGAATAATTCCTAGTTCTGTAATGAACTTTTCATCCAAACAATCAACTTGCAGCTTCATTTATAGCTATATACTTTGTCTTTATCACTAAACCAATAACTCTTTGCTGTTTGGAACCTTTCCAATTTCACCGCACCACCGTTCAAGGTAACGCTTTACCTTAAAGTGGATTTTCTGTCGTCTTGGTCTATCTAAAAAAAAAACTTGAGTCTGTTAAGCCCTCTAGTTTTAATTCAGATCCACCATAAATATGATCACATCCTTAGTGCCAGTTAAGTACTTTAAGATATTTTTCACTGAATCACAGTGAACTTCTCCAGAATATGACTAATCATCATCAGGTCTCGTATATTTCATTACATACATGATTGTCACTCATGCGATCTCTCTTTTCAGGAGTTTGTGAAAACTATTAAGAGAGATACACTCCATGGCTCATCAACATGAGACATCTCTTGGAGTTTGCCATGATAAACGACTTTAGCATCAAATGAATATACGTTCCTTGGGTTTAGTCGAGTATCCTTTTAAATCTATCTATATATATTTTTATCTCCAATTACGATACTCTTCCCAAATCATTCATGGAGGAATGTTTAGACAACTTTATCTTTACTGATTTTAGCATTAATATGTCATTTTTTATCCATAGTATATCAACATATAATATTAGGAATGTCACGACGCTCCCACTGACCCTTTTGTACACACTAGGTTCATTCTTATTTGTGATAAAATCAAACTCTTTTGATTTGTTTCATCAAAACGAATGTTCCATTTTGAGAAGCTTACTTCAATCCATTTCTCTGAGTGTCTACAACTCTTACCTAATCGTATGTAATTGGTTCATCATCTTCTATGATGTGTACCTCATCATCATCATCTATGATGAATCCATACCTCCTAGGTATCTTCGGTACTATTCCAGATTTATGATTCAGTTGTGGTACAATAGGTCTATCTACAGGTTCCTCTTATTTGACTTATAATTTTTTGTGGTTCTTTAACTCTTCAAGATTCTATTATTCTCCAACTAGCCCCTTCAATGATAAATATTTTTATCTTATAAGGCAGTATGTTTCGCAACATACACCTTGTGCTAAGTAGGATTATAGAACATATACCCTAAACTTACTTTAGGATGTCCCATAAATCTGTACTTGTCAAATTTTGTCCCAAGATTATCCTTTGAAACCTTTTCACATAAGTTGGACAACCCTTTATCTTAACATACTTAAGATTATGAATCCTCCCTGTCCATAACTTTTATGGAGTCTTAGGGCTGGATTTTGAGGTTACCTTTTTCGTAGATATACAACCATTTCTAGGACATTATCCCAGAAGGATACTAGAATGTCGGTAAAATCATTATGGATCGTACCATGTCCAACAAGTTACGATTTTTTCTTTCAGATACATCAATCAATTATTGTGTATCAAGAGGTATCCTTTGTGAGAAAACCATTTGAGATGATCTAGAAACTTATTGCACAAGTATTTATTCCTTGATCTAATCAAAGAATCTTAATACTTTGCCAATTTGTTTCACTTCTGAATTCTTTGAACCTTTCAAATAATTTACACTTGTATTTCAGCAAATACACACATTCAACTCTTTGAATGATCATCTCCCTTTCTTATACTAATTTGTTCAATATGAAAAATTATTTTCACGTAAGTCAAGTATACTAAATCCATTAAGTAATATTTCAGTTCTATACAAAACATTATTATTATAAATAGAACAACAATTGTTCTTAAATATAATACCAAATATTTCATTGTCCAACAACAAAATGGAAATAATGTTTCTAACAAGAACAGAAATACAATAACAACTTATTGACTTAATAGGTTTGCCCGTAGGCAATGCTAAACTATAAGTTTCTATGGTTAATGCAACAATCTTTACTTCATTTCCCACACATAGAATTACTTATCTTTGTTTAACTTTCTACTTCTGCTTGGTCCCTTCATAAATCTATATTTATGATAACCAAAGTCGGTATCCAATACCCAAGTAAAACCTTGACTCAAAGAAAAATTTATTTTAAATCATGAACAAAATTGTATTTGTAACCGAAACTTCACTAAACTTCTTCTGGTTAGCCTCTACAAGATGCTTCTTGTAGTTTTTTTCTAGTGTCCAGGCTTATTGCAGTGGAAGCAAACTCCTTTGCTATCCGTATCAGTTTTGTTCTTATTAACCTTTGCTTTTGCCTTTTAATTTACCTTCTTTGAATCGTTCTTCTTTTCAGAAGATCCTTTGACCCCTACTAGTGAGACATGGTCTTTCTTGGTTGGAAAGTGACTCTCAACATTTTTCAACATGTTAAGCAAATCAGCAAGGCTGATATCTAACTTGTTCATATGAAAAATTCACAACAATTGTGAAAGGAGTCTGGGAGTGAGTGCAAGATCAAATCTTGGCTCAACTCTCCATCCATGACAAAACTCGTTGTCTTAATTGATCAATCAAATTGATTATGTTAAGGACTTTTATCTGTACTGTAGTGTCATCGGTCATTCTAGATCGGAAGAGCTCCTTAGATATGTGATATCTATCAGTCCTACTTTCCTCACCATCAACTACTTAATGTGCAGGAATATAATAGGAGCATCCATAGTTTCATACTGACGATGAAGCTCGTCACTCATGGATGTGAGCATGATGCATTGAGCCAACTGTGGATCCTCTTGCCACTTTCTAAAAGTAGCAATCTTTTTCTCAGAGGCATTGTCTGCAACCATTGCAGGGATAGACGTATTAAGGACATAAGATAGCTTTTCAGCCGTGAGAACTATTCTCAAATTTCTTAACCAATCCATTTAATTCGGTCCGATTAAATAGCGTTTAATATGCTTCGCAGCGATAGTAATTTTAGACATTGTAAAATTCTTTAAATGAATTTGTAATTAACAACATTTTAGCATACATTCTTTTATTAATTACCAAAATAAATTAGGTCTTATTTTAAATTGGTATCTCCCACTATTTTCATCAAACTATATTACCCTCACTTATATAGTTCAGCAAAATCTAATTAAAGATTTGCTAGTGAGAATAAGGATCCCATTTCAAATGTATATAGCCTTGTGTGTGCACAACAAACTATATATAAATAAATAGGTAGAAAACTCTTGTCAATTACATCAACTATGTAACTACTTGTATTTTACCTTTTAAATCATAATGGTCAAGTGTGTGCACATCCGAACTAAAATGATTTAAGTTAAGTCAGACCCAACATTTTCATATAAGTGAAGAAAAAACTACAGCCCTTGTGTGTGCACAACAAAGCAGTAATGTTCAATTCCTTATAAACATCATATGTAATAAAAACAACATCTTAAATATTAAATACTTGCCTTGTGTGTGCATAACAAACTTATATTAAATATTCAATACTCTATTGTTTCTATCAAACTAGAAGGCGACGTTCGATATTCTAAATATCTTTGAACGTTACAACTTAATATAAAATATTTGAGGGGTTTGTTGTTAATTTGTCTCATCTTGTTTAGCGCGTATACACATATATATTTAATACGCGTCATATTAATTAACATGTGAAACATGTTTACATAATATATAATATATATAGTGTGACGCCCCCAAAATAGGTTCATTCCACCCAACCCATTCTGAGTCGCCAAATACATGGTACAGAAATAACTACAACTTTATTAATACAACACATAAACTGTGAGTTTAAATACAAATATTGTCATCTAGACAAAATTTACACCCAAATAAGTCCTCATTATAATTATTGATACATCATTTTACAAAAATAGTGAGGACTACTAACAACTTTCTAGAAACATCATTCCAAACCCCGACTAGTACTTGCTACATTCTAGCCTCCTGAGAAGAAAAATGGAACAAAAAGAAAAAGGGTGAGCTCAACTAGCCCAGTAAAAAATATTATGACTAAAACAATATAGAAAAAATTATCGTTAGTCTTCAACAGGAAAAAATCTGATAGAATACAATAGACAACAAATTTTAAATCAATATTTACAGCGAAAATAATAATTCATTAGAAGAGTTAAGTATGAGAATGAAATCTACTATCGTCTATGAATTTAAAAGTCCATCATCGATATTTTATCCTTGTAACAACAATCAATATGTGTATCTGGAATCAAATGTTTATCTTTGCACTACAGGCCAAAGATATTCATTAGTTGGTCATGTTCATCTAAACACCTGTTCATCTTTGCACTACGGGCCAAAGATATTCATCCGAAAATCATTCATCTTTGCACTATAGGCCAAAGATATTCAGTAATATCATCATTTAGGACTGAGGATGATGAAAAATCATTTAAAGAAAACGAATCCAGTGAAACAAAAGAACAAATAGTAAAGATTCGTACTTCGGTTTATCCATGTTCAAAAATACTCCATAATAAACTATTGTAGAGTAGAATTCAAAAATGAAGATCAAAATATAGATACAATCAAAGATAGGAACCATAACAGATAATCTTGAACACATAAAAGAAAATTTAATTTTTCCGTAAATAGTACCGTATTTGTGAATAGTGACGTCTACGTGAATAGTGACGTATACGTGAATAGTAACTCCGACACTAAAAGGTAGAAATCTCACAAGAAAGATCATCATACTTCGTGAATAGTAACTCATAAATAGTAACTTGTGAATAGTAACTCATGAATAGTAACTCATGAATAGTAACTTGTGAATAGTAACTCATGAATAGTAACTCTTGAATAGTAACTCAACTGAGTTGATTCAAGAAAATCTTTCCATGAATCTCCGATAATAACCAACTAAGCCTAGAAAGCTACGTATTTTGATTATTGAATTAGGTTGCTCTCAACTGTGAATCCTATCCCAATATTAGATAGAACGTCATAATGGCACCTATCAGTTTACTACCGCACAAATATGACATCCTCTACGAAGAGTCTGGTTTCGGTGCATTCCACAAAGGAAGTCACCAGTTAGAGGCTTGGTTATCAACTTTTATAGTTGGATTTTTAACTCATAAAGTTCAATAAGAGCCATTCAATATGAGATTTTAGAAATAAGTTTTGTACCGGGTTCAAAGACGATACAAAATTTAATATCACGCTTTTGGGGTAGGCCAAGAAATTCTTCAGGAAATACGTCAAAAAATTTACTAACAACAGAAATATCATTCAAATCTGACGTATTTTTGTTCAAGTCCATGACATGGGCTAAGAAAACTTGACATCCGTTTTTCAATAAACGAATGACTTTATGGCTTGATATGAAAGTGTTTGACTTCAATGGTTTGGTTGCTTGAATTCGAATAACAGGTTGCTTAGGAATATGAAAACTAACAACCTTACGAAAGCAATCAATTTTGGCAGGATGAGTTGTTTACCAATCAATCCCTAAAATCACATCAAAAGCAAGTATCTTTAAAAAGATAAGATCAACAAGTAATGTGATGGTACCAACTTAGATCAAATAAGATTTATAAATAGTGGATGTAATGAAAGTTTCTCCTAACGGAGTTTTAACAGATAAGTCAAAGTCTAATTTTTCAAGAGTCAAGTTCAAACGTTGAGCACAAGCAGGAGAGATAAAAGAATGGATAGAACCGGTATCTAATAAGGTATAGACTTCGTAAGAATTTATAATTAACTAACCTATGCTAACTTCGTTTGGGTTCCTTCCGTTTTGACCAGTCACGACAAACGCTCTTCCAGAAATTGCTGACTTTGACTTTTCTGGGACAGCCTTTTGAGTCACCATCCCCGCTGGACTTGGTTTCGCTAACGTACAATCTCGAGCGATATGTTCCTCATTTCCACAATTATACCATACCTTGAACTGTTGTGGACAGTTTAGGTTGATATGTCCCTCTTTCCCGCATTTATAGCATACAACCGGTGGTCGTTCTCCTCTCTTAGAACCAGTTTCTGCTGGTGTTGACGTCTTCACATTATCATTGTTGAATCTCCTCTTTTTAAAATCTCTCCCCGACTCGCTTCTTCTATTTTTATGGCCACGATTACCACCAAAGTGGTTACCGCTTTTGTCCGTATTTTTCTTTCCCCGCTGGTTATCGTTGGTGCGATCCTGGTTGTGGGCCATCGGTTGAACGTACTCGTTATCTCGCTCTAATAATTGAGCCCTGTTGACAACATCTGAATATAGAGAAAATTTATGAGAAATGAGATACTGACGTTTGTCGGGTTTCAAACCTCTCAGAAATATCCGCGTCATACGTTCCTCATTCTCCACCAAATGAGGTACAAACCTAGATAACTCCGCGAACTTGGCCTCGTATTGGGACACCGTCATGTTGTTCTGTTCCAGTCTAATAAACTCTACCTCCTTCATATGACGAATACTTTCAGAAAAGTACTTGTCATTGAACAGTTTCTAAAATGTCTCCCAAGACATGCTGAGTGCGGCTGGATTGGTACGCTTCACAGATTTTCACCAGTAATCTGCTTCATT
This sequence comes from Panax notoginseng, assembly GCA_016801055.1. Lineage (NCBI taxonomy): Eukaryota > Viridiplantae > Streptophyta > Magnoliopsida > Apiales > Araliaceae > Panax > Panax notoginseng. The sequence continues at coordinate 191,462,926 of CM029015.1, read as the reverse complement.
ACGGAACATAAAGGTGGCGAATGAAACCTTCTGTTCCTCCGTGCATCCCAAGACATCGAATATCTTGTTAATTTGCTTGACCCACGTTTCTGCCTTAATCGGATCCGATTTTCCCTAGAATTCTGGTGGTCCCAACTCTTTGAACTGTTTGGCTTTGACCAGCTGTGCGTTGCCATTGTTTCTACCTGTATTTTGAACAGGAGTCTCCCTCGTGTGGTTTTGCATGAACCACAAAAAGCTTCTAAACATCTCATCGTTCATCGTCTTGTTTACAAGAGGAACATTGACAGCTTGTTGCACGTTCTCCTCGTTGGTGAGTAAAGGTGTTTCCACTATCTCATTTACTCCACATTTAACATTCTCAGTTGCCATTCTCAAATACTGCCATAAAATAAAGGTTAATTAAAGAAATTAATATATCACATAATATCCCTATATTCTGACTAACCAACAAATATGTAACACCCCGAATTTTATGAAATAAAAGTATTCAATTTTCTTATAATTACTATTCAGTAAATGGTTAAATTGATAAAAGTTAAAGTTAAGGGTGATATGAATTTTTTTTTCAAAATACGCAAGTGGTTATAAAATATTCATTGTTGTCGGGGAATATTCGTTTAGTCGTGGAATATTCTTTCTGTCGGGGAATATTCGTACGACGGCGCAGCCATTTGTGGGCCCCATAACAGAATAACTGTCGGATGAAGAAAATGACAAATTTAAATTTTTATAAATAACTGCGTAATCGTTACCGTTAACACTGTTAGAATACCTGGTGGTTAAAATACAGTAATACGCGTAGTTGCACAGTAGCACACGGTATTGCACAATATTTTTTTAATTATTGATTCTTACGTGAGAATGAACTACTCAATAATTATTACAGTAATTTCTGTTCAATATTTTATTTTATTGAATCAATAATTGCTGCGTTGATATTTTATATTATTGTTGTTTCAATAATTGTCACTGCACAGTATCTCCATTATCTGATCAATAATTCATATTATTTAAATAATATTATTAGATAACATTATTAAAAATGTCTAGAAAGTTCTGTCAAGGAGAGGTTTGGTCACCTAATTGCGCGCCAGTAAGGAGAAATCCTTATTGGAAAGTCCCCTCTTTCCTGGGAACGACCTGATTGTCATAATTGTGATTCTGTAATATTATTTATGAATAATTAATTATTGATTTATATGATAATGAAATATTTATTTGATGCGGATATAAATGATGAATTTATTTATGTGGTTATAAATGAAAGAATTAATGTTGAGGTATTCTATCAGTATTTTGTCGGATTGGAGGTATTAAAAGATCAAATCAGTGTTTTTACAGCTTTATTGTGTGAGTTATAATTTTTAATCTGACCGTTGGATCGTTGTGATTTTTGGATATATTATACATATATAAGTTAAGTATATGTTCACAAATTTTGAACCGTTAAAAATGAACGAATGATTTGTTATGAATTTTAAGAGGTGGCTGATTCGGAAATTAGGTTTATAAATAATTTTGGTGGAAAATTCTAGAAATGGGTGGGCCCCACTTTTGGTTGTTAGAGAAGATGACTAATTTTTGGTGGGTGGAATAGTAACAGGTAAATTCATTAGGTAGCAGGTCAAGTCTGCTTCGGCGTGCTAACATTTTCCTACAAATAGAGGGCTAAGTTAGAATTGAAAATCACACCAGAATTCATAAGTTTTCTCTCTAGATTATCGAGTGTATTTTGTCAGTATTTAGATACTTGGTGAGTTACTATTTATCAATGCAAGTTCTCTTCAGCGTCATATTCGATATCTAGTCAGAAGTGCTGCTCTTTTGAGGCAAGGGATAGTAAAGAATTTTAAGGGTTGTTATGCTTTTCAGTTTTGTAATTTTTCTGACCTTCAAAAATTCTGGAAAAATTTAAAATGATAATTTGATGAGTTTTCTAGATTGTGTCCAAAAATGGCAATTTTTGGATGTATAGATTAAGAGTTATAAATTTTATGAAAAAAGACTATTTTAAAAGTAAACCCTTATAACTCCTTGTTGTTAACCCCAAAATTGGTGAAAATTTTATTGGGAGTACATGGATATAACAGAAGTATACTCTGTAAATTTTGAAATTTTTGGATAAAAGTACAATTTTTGATAAATATCTAAATATTCGGCTATTTTGGCCATATGAAAAATAGTAAATGACTTTTAAAAATTCCGGAAAAAATATATGTTCAATATGAGACTATATTCTGCTAAATCCCAGAAAAGAAAAATTGTTTACATTGATTTGGTATTTTTTATGAAAATAGACTAGTTATGAGTAAATGAATTAAATATGTTATGTGAAGTAAGAAAATTGGAAAATAGGATTTTATGGCTTGAGAATCCTATATGAGGTATATGCAGATTTTTTATGAGGGTTTTGGTTATTGGTGATGAAATCTTATGAGTTTGGAATTTTAGGATGATTAAATGTATTATTTAGTAAAGTGTAAACAATTAAAATAAATTGTTTATAAATTTAAGAAATGTTATTCTTTCAATATCATTATACCAAAATATTGGTATAGATTTTATTGTGGAATTTCTACCTTTTTCATGTCGAGTTACTATTCATGAGTTACTATTCACGAGTTACTATTCATGAGTTACTATTCACGAGTTACTATTCACGAATTTACTATTCATGGGTTACTATTCATGAGTTACTATTCATGACAAAATTAGTTTCTTTTTCTAACCAAATTATAGTTGATTTATGAATATTACTCTTGAGATTAAATCTAGATGTTTTGATTATATATATGTTACTATTATATATAACATTTTTATAACCCTAATGATGATATTTCGATTTGACTTGAGTGTAAAGATGGGTAGATTTTTGGTATGATAATGACTATGGGTTCCCTTTGGCCAGTAGTGTAAAGTTAAATTGTTGACTGGTATGATCATGACCATTGAATTTATAATTGAATATCTTTAACTTAAGTGCAAAGGTGAAATGATCAACATGGTTATAATTATTGTTTATATAAATTCAGAAATGATTATATATTTCTTTGAGATATTAATATATTTGGCCTGTAGTGCAAATATGAACTGTTGATGAATATATTTGGCATGTAGTGCAAATATGAACTGTTGAGGAATATCTTTGGCCTGTAGTGCAAAGATAAATTGTTGATGAATATCTTTGGCCCGTAGTGCAAAGATGACCTGTTGTTGAATATCTTTGGCCTGTAGTGAAAAGATGGTCTGTTGATGAATATCTTTGGTCGTAGTGCAAAGATGAAATTTTTAGTATGATTATAAACAGGAACTGTGATTTGGTATAACCATGATCTTTGATGTTTCAGGTAAAGACATGTGATGAAAATTATCTTCGTCCTGGATGCGAAGAGGAATTTAGAATTACAATTATGATTATGAGTTATTCATATAATTGTGGAAAGGAACTATTGATTAATATTACAAGGATAAAATATTGTTGGTGGACTTTTAATGTGGAGAAGATAATAGACTTTATGGTCTATTTGACTCTTCTAATGGATTGCTCGTTCCGCTGCAACTATGATTGAAAAATTTTATCATCTACCATATGTTCTAAATCTCTGATTTATTACTGTTGAAGGATATTGATAATTTATTTATCTTTAGTCATGATATTCTTTACTGAGCTAGTTGTGCTCACCCTTCTGTTTCAAAAATCCTTTCAGGTAATACGAGTGTAGCTGGGTCGATCGGGGGTAACAGGGGAATAGAACGGTGGTCATCATTTAGAAGTTATATTTGATGAATCCAATAGGGTGAAGTGAACCCAACGTTGGAAGGGTGTTTTGTCACTATCATACAAGATGTCTAATGACATACAACCTCGTGTCATCATAAGACACGGTTGTGTATATCCACTTGCTGAGTATATCTACGAGCACTACCTATATAATCTTGGTGTTTGTTTGAAGTATAATTCTCAATTAGAGACAGTGGAGATAATGATATGTCAAGAGAAGACTCACCATTGGAAAGAATATGATAGTAATCTTCTCATTTTCTTTGGGGTCTATTGGGTCAACCAAGGATAATTCTGTGGACATATGATATCTATCATAACCTAGAAGCATGGCCTCCCATGTACGAAGGTTTCCTTGAGCACTTCCCAAAGATTCTAATTTCTAAAACAGTTTTTGATTATGCCTTTATGTAAGGTGTCATTGTGAGGTGCTGTCCACGGTTGGGACATGAGTCACATTTGGTATATATTTGTTTCCAAACTCACAGCATATGTGTTGTTGTATTTTGCACGATAATTGTTGTAATAAAGTTGTAGTTGTTTTCTGTACTATGTATTTGGCGACAAAGAATAGGTTGAGTGGAATGAACCTATTTTGGGGTTGTCACAAAATAAGCTTAGGTAGGACATACTAGCGAAGGATTTAATCGTCTCTCCCCTCCTAGTTCTATTCCCTGATCTTTGCCAGAGATCATATCCCTAAGTTCTGATACCAACTGTGACGCCCCCAAAATAGGTTCATTCCACCCAACCCATTCTGAGTCGCCAAATACATGGTACAGAAATAACTACAACTTTATTAATACAACACATAAACTGTGAGTTTAAATACAAATATTGTCATCTAGACAATATTCACACCCAAATAAGCCCTCATTACAATTATTGATACATCATTTTACAAAAATGGTGAGGACTACTAACAACTTTCTAGAACCATCATTCCATACCCCGACTAGTACTTGCTATATTCTCGCCTCTTGAGAAGAAAAATAGAACAAAAAGAAAAAGGGTGAGCTCAACTAGCCCAGTAAAGAATATTATGACTAAGATAATATAGAACAAATTATCGTTAGTCTTCAACAGAGAAAAATCTGATAGAATACAATAGACAACAAATTTTAAATCAATATTCGCAGCGGAAATAATAATTCATTAGAAGAGTTAAGTAGAGAATGAAATCTACTATCGTCTATGAATTTAAAAGTCCATCATCGATATTTTATCCCTGTAACATCAATCAATATATGTATCTGGAATCAAATGTTCATCTTTGCACTACAGGCCAAAGATATTCATCAGTTGGTCATGTTCATCTAAACACCTGTTCATTTTTGTACTATGGGCCAAAGATATTCATCCGAAAATCATTCATCTTTGCACTACAGGCCAAAGATATTCAGTAATATCATCATTTAGGACTGAGGATGATGAAAAATCTTTAAAAAAAAATAAATCTAGTGAAACAAAAGAACAAATAGTAAAGATTCGTACTTCGGTTTATCCATGTTCAAAAATACTCCATAATAAACTATTGTGGAGCAAAATTCAAAAATAAAGATCAAAACATAGATCCAATCAAAGATAAGAACCATAACAGACAATCTTGGACACAGAAAAGAAAATTTAATTTTTCTATGAATAGTGTCGTATTTGTGAATAGTGTCGTATACGTGAATAGTGACGTATACGTGGATAGTAACTCCGACACTAAAAGGTAGAAATCTCACAAGAAAGATCATCATACTTAGTGAATAGTAACTCATGAATAGTAACTTGTGAATAGTAACTCGTGAATAGTAATTCGTGAATAGTAACTCGACATGAAAAGACAAAAATTTCATGAGAAAAATCTTACAAATATTCCGGCATAATGATATTGAAAAAATAATATCATTTATAAAAAAAATAATATCCCTTACCTCGGAAGAATAGTACTTCTGACTGGAATACTGGATATAGTGCGGAAGGGAACTTGCACCGTATAGCAACACTTAAAGTATCAAAATACTCACAAAAATACGTTCGATAATATAGAGAGAGAAAGATTTCAGTTTCTGGTGTGATTTTCAATTCTAACCTAAGCACCCTATTTATAGGAAAATGCTTAGAACACCAAAGTAGAAAATTTAATAAAATATTATTATTTATATTACAAATTCCTACGCCCACTTTTACTAATTGATTTCAGCCACCTAGCACATGTTAATGATGCCCACAAACATTTCAAAAACATTTTTCTTTTAAAACAAATTTAAAACTTTTAAAAAATAATTATTTCGGAACTTCAGAACTTCAATAATTCATAATAAATGACCCTTTTGTCAGAAAAATTCGAACCTTATATCTTTTTTATAAAAAAATTCATTATCTACAACTTTACAGAAGAAAGTTTTTTTAAATTCCAAACAGAAATTGACTGAAATCTACAAACGGGCGATTTTACAGGCTATAATCAAATTTCAGTCAAGAAATGGGGTCCATCGACACACAAAAATATAATAATATATTTAAATGAATTATTTTATCAGAAAAGATAAAATATTAATTTTCAATAATTGTCACATTAAAAATTTTCTCCATCTATATCCACATAAAATGAATATTTTTCTTATCATATAAATCAATAATTAATTATTCACAAATAATATTACAGAATCACAATACTGACAACCAGGCCATTCCTAAGAAAGAAGGGGCTTTCCAATAAGGATTTCTCCTTACTGGCGCGCAATTAGATGATCAAATCTCTCCTTAGACAGAACTTTCTAGACATTGCCAATAATGCTATCTAATAATATTATTCAAATAATATGAATTATTGCTCTGATAATGGAAAATACTGTGTAGTGACAATTATTGAAATAACAATAATATAAAATATCAACGTAGCAATTATTGAATTAATAAAATAAAATATTGAACAATAATTACTGTAACAATTATTGAGTAGTGCCTTCTTATATAAGAATCAATAATTGGTGCAATACCGTGTGCTACTGTGTTTTAACCACCGGGTATTCTAACAGTATTAACGGTAACAACTACGCCGTTATTTATAAACAACTTATACTTGTCGTTTTCTTCATCCAATCGCTTTCCGTTATGGGGCCCACATAAGGCTGCGCCGTCGTACGAATATTCCCCAACAGTAAGAATATTCCACGACCAAACAAATATTCCCCGATAACAATGAATATTTTATAACCACTTGCTTATTTAAAAAATATTTGCGCATTTTATCCATAACTAACCACATTAATCAAATCAACCCTTACTATTTCAAAATAATAAATAGAGAAAATTTAATTTCATTTATAAAAAGTTGCGGTCTTACAACCTCCCCTTCTTATGAAATTTCGTCCTCGAAATTGACGTACGTATCTAGTATTTTGAAAAGGTGAGGGTACCTCGCTTTTATTTCTGTTTTCAATTCTCAGGTCATTTCCTCAATAGCATGGTTCTTCCACAAAACTTTGACTTGTGGTATAACCTTTGTGCATAGGACATGTTCTTTCCTATCCAAGATCTTAATAGGTACCTCCTCGTATGTTACTTCTGCTATTTCGTATGGTTTTAACTCATAAATGTGGGTTGGGTCGTCCACATAATTTCGTAACTTCGATACGTAAAAAATGTTATGAACACGCGACATACTTGGCGGTAAAACGAGTCTATAGGCCACAGTTCCTATTCGATCGAGGATTTCAAATGGACTAATAAATCCAAGGTTTGAGCTTTCCTCACATCGCCTATTCTCGCTTTTGGAATAACAACTTCTTGCACCTTCTTCTTCATATTCATCAGCTCCGGGTCCGTGGCTTGAACAACTTTAACTTTATCGATTAAAGTCGATTCTACTCGTATATCATCACGTGGGTCCCTAGAGACTTTAACTCTCTCTCTATCATTTGTAAGTCATACAAATGGGTCTTTGTATTTGACAATATCGCACTCTTACTCGCATACGATCTTCTACTCAACGCGTTAGCTACCACGTTTGCTTTTTCAGAATGGTATGGTCAGAACAAATGTCGAAATGAGTCTCCTCTTGAGTTCTTCGAAGCTCTTCCCACATTCCTTGCTCCATTCGAATTTTGTATCTCTACGAGTCAACTGAGTTGATTCGAGAAAATCTTTCCACGAATCTCCGATAATAACCAACTAAGCCTAGAAAGCTACGTATTTCGATTACTGAATTAGGTTGCTCTCAACTGTGAATCCTATCCCAATATTGGATAGCACGTCATAATGGCACCTATCAGTTTACTACTGCACAAATATGACATCCCCTACGAAGAGCCTGGCTTCGGTGCATTCCACAAAGGAAGTCACCAGTTAGAGGCTTGGTTATCAACTTTTATAGTTGGGTTTTTAACTCATGAAGTTCAATAGGAGCCATTCGATATGAGATTTTAGAAATGAATTTTTTACCGGGTTCAAAGACGATACAAAATTCAATATCACGCTCTGGGGGTAGGCCAGAAAATTCTTCAGGAAATACGTCAAAAAATTTACTAACAACAGAAATATCATTCAAATCTGACGTATTTTTGTTCAAGTCCATGACATGGGCTAAGAAAACTTGACATCCGTTTCTCAATAAACGAATGGCTTTATGGCTTGATATGAAAGTGTATGACTTCAATGGTTTGGTTGCTTGAATTCGAATAATAGGTTGCTTAGGAATATGAAAACTAACAACCTTACGAAAGCAATCAATTTTGGCAGGATGAGTAGTTAACCAATCAATCCCTAAAATCACATCAAAAGCAAGTATCTTTAAAGAGATAAGATCAACAAGTAATGTGATGATGCCAACTTGGATCAAATAAGATTTATAAACAGTGGATGTAACGAAAGTTTCTCCTAACGGAGTTTCAACAGATAAGTCAAAGTCTAATTTTTTAGGAGTCAAGTTCAAACGTTAAGCACAAGTAGGAGAGATAAAAGAATGGGTAGAACCGGTATCTAATAAGGTATATACTTCGTAAGAATTTATAATGAACTAACCCGTGCTAACTTCGTTTGGGTTCCTCGCGTTTTGACCAGTCACGACAAACGCTCTTCCAGGAACCGCTGACTTTGACTTTTCTGGGACAACCTTTTGAGTCACCATCCCCGCTGGACTTGGTTTCGCTAACGTACAATCTCGAGCGATATGTTCCTCATTTCCATAATTATAGCATACCTTGAACTGTTGTGGACAGTTTAGGTTGATATGTCCCTCTTTCTCGCATTTATAGGATACAACCGGTGGTCGTTCTCCTCCCTTAGAACCAGTTTCTGCTGGTGCTGACGTCTTCACATTATCATTGTTGAATCTCCAATTTTTAAAATCTCTCCCCGACACGCTTCTTCTATTTTCATGGCCACGATTACCACCAAAGTGGTTACCACTTTTGTCCGTATTTTTCTTTCCCCGCTGGTTATCGTTGGTACGATCCTGGTTGTGGGCCATCGGTTGAACGTACTCGTTATCTCGCTCTAATAATTGAGCCCTGTTGACAACATCTGAATATAGAGAAAATTTATGAGAAATGAGATACTGACGTATGTCGGGTTTCAAACCTCTCAGAAATATCTGTGTCATACGTTCCTCATTCTCTACCAAATGAGGTACAAACCTAGATAACTCCACGAACTTGGCCTCGTACTGGGACACCGTCGTGTTGTTCTGTTCCAGTCTAATAAACTCTACCTCCTTCATATGATGAATACTTTCAGGAAAGTACTTGTCATTGAACAGTTTCTAAATGTCTCCCAAGACATGCTGAGTGCGGCTGGATGGGTACGCTTCACAGATTTTCACCAGTAATCTGCTTCATTACGGAACATAAAGGTGGCGAATGGAACCTTCTGTTCCTCCGTGCATCCCAAGACATCGAATATCTTGTTAATTTGCTTGACCCACGTTTCTGCCTTAATCGGATCCGATTTTCCCTAGAATTCTGGTGGTCCCAACTCTTTGAACTGTTTGGCTTTGACCAGCTGTGCGTTGCCATTGTTTCTACCTGTATTTTGAACAGGAGTCTCTCTCGTCTGGTTTTGCATGAACCGTAAAAAGCTTTTAAACATCTCATCGTTCATCGTCTGCTCAGTGGTGTTGTTTACAGGAGGAACATTGCCGGCTTGTTGCACGTTCTCCTCGTTGTTGAGTAAAAGTGTCTCCACTGTCTCATTTACTCCATATTTAACATTCTCAGTTGCCATTCTCAAATACTGTCATAAAACAAAGGTTAATTAAAGAAATTAACATATTACATAATAGCCCTATATTTTGACTAACCACCAAATAAGCTTAGGGAGGACACACTAGCGAAGAATTTACTCGTCTCTCCCCTCCTAGTTCTATTTCCTGATCTCTGCCAGATATCACATCCCTAAGTTCTGATACCAACTGTGACGCCCCCAAAATAGGTTCATTCCACCTAACCCATTCTGAGTCGCCAAATACATGGTACAGAAATAACTACAACTTTATTAATACAACACATAAACTGTGAGTTTAAATACAAATATTGTCATCTAGAAAATATTCACACCCAAATAAGTCCTCATTATAATTATTGATACATCATTTTACAAAAATGGTGAGGACTACTAACAACTTTCTAGAACCATCATTCCATACCCTGACTAGTACTTGCTACATTCTCGCTTCCTGAGAAAAAAAATGGAACAAAAAGAAAAAGGGTGAGCTCAACTAGTCCAGTAAAGAATATTATGACTAAGATAATATAGAACAAATTATCGTTAGTCTTCAACAGAGAAAATTCTGATAGAATACAATAGACAACAAATTTTAAATCAATATTCGCAGCGAAAATAATAATTCATTAGAAGAGTTAAATTGAGAATGAAATCTACTATCGTCTATGAATTTAAAAGTCCATCATCGATATTTTATACCTGTAACATCAATCAATATATGTATCTGGAATTAAATGTTCATCTTTGCACTACAGGCCAAAGATATTCATCAATTGGTCATGTTCATCTAAACACTTGTTCATCTTTGCACTACGGGCCAAAGATATTCATCCGAAAATCATTCATCTTTACACTACAGGCCAAAGATATTCAGTAATATCATCATTTAGGACTGAGGATGATGAAAAATCTTTTAAAGAAAACGAATCCAGTGAAACAAAAGAATAAATAGTAAAAATTCGTACTTCGCTTTATCCATGTTCAAAAATACTCCATAATAAACTATTATGGAGCAGAATTCAAAAATGAAGATCAAAACATAGATCCAATCAAAGATAGGAACCATAACAGACAATCTTGAACACAGAAAAGAAAATTTAATTTTTCTGTGAATAGTGTCATATTTGTGAATAGTACCGTATACGTGAATAGTGACGTATACATGAATAGTAACTCCAACACTAAAAGGTAGAAATCTCACAAGAAAGATCATCATACTTAGTGAATAGTAACTCGTGAATAGTAACTTGTGAATAGTAACTCGACATGAAGAGACAAGAATTTCACGAAAAAAAATCTTACAAATATTGCGGCATAATGATATTGAAAAAATAATATCATTTATAAAAAAATTAACATCCCTTACCTCGAAAGAATAGTATTTCTGACTGAAATATTGGATATAGTGCTGAAGGAAACTTGCACCGTATAGCAACACTCAAAGTATCAAAATACTCACAATAATACGCTCGATAATATAGAGAGAGAAAGAGAGAGAAAACTTCAGTTTCTGGGGTGATTTTCAATTCTAACCTAAGCACCCTATTTATAGAAAAATGCTCAGAACACCAAAGCAAAAAATTTACTAAAATAATTTTATTTATTAAATATTCAAGCCCACCACCAAAGAATCTGAATTCAGCTCATTTACCACACATGTGGGATTGCCAAAAACATTTTTCTTGAATAAAACAATTAAAACTTCCAAAAATCAATTATTCTGGAACTTCAGATCTTCAATAATTCATAATAAATAGCTCTTTTATCAGAAAAATTTGAACCTCATTTCTTTTTTATAGAAAATTTCATTATCCACAACTTTGCAGAAGAAAGTTTTTCCAAATTCTAAACAGAAATTGACCGAAATCTACAAACAGACGATTTTACAGGCTATAATCAAATTTCAGTCAAGAAATGGGGTCCACCGACACACAAAACATGTGTTAATCATTTAATGTAACAAAATACTCTTTCTCCTCATATACTCATATATCCCACATTCATTGTAAAACTATCACCATTATTATATTATTAAAATATAATAATATACTTAAATGAATTATTTTATCAGAAAAAAATAAAATATTAATTTTTAATAATTGTCACATTAAAATTTTTTTTCATATATATCCACATGAAATAAATATTTTTCTTATTATATAAATCAATAATTAATTATTCACAAATAATATTACAGAATCACAATACTGACAACTAGGCCGTTACTAGGAAAAAATGGGCTTTCCAATAAGGATTTTTCCGTACTGGCACGCAATTGGATGACCAAATCTCTCCTTAGACAGAACTTTTTAGACATTGTCAATAATGCTATCTAATAATATTATTCAAATAATATGAATTATTGCTCTGATAATGGAAAATATTGTGTAGTGATAATTTTTGAAACAACAATAATATAAAATATCAACGTAACAATTATTGAATCAATAAAATAAAATATTGAACAGTAATTACTGTAACAATTATTGAGTAGTGCCTTCTTACATAAGAATCAATAATTGGTGCAATACCGTGTGCTACTGTGTTTTAACCACCAGGTATTCCAACAGTATTAACGGTAACAACTACGCCGTTATTTATAAACAACTTATACTTGACGTTTTCTTCATCCAATCATTTTTCGTTATGGGGCCCACACAAGGCTGCGCCGTCGTACGAATATTCCCTGATAGCAAGAATATTCCTCGACCAAACGAATATTCCCTGACAACAATGAATATTTTATAACCACTTGTTTATTTAAAAATATTTGCGTATTTTACCCATAACTAACCACATTAATCAAATCATCCCTTACTATTTCAAAATAATAAATAGAGGAAATTTAATTTTATTTATAAAAAGTCGGGATCTTACAACCTCTCCTCCTTATAAAATTTCGTCCTCAAAATTGACTTACGTATCTGGTATTTCAAAAAGGTGAGAATACCTCGCTTTCATTTCCATTTCTATTTTTAATTCCTAGGTCATTTCCTCAATAGCATGGTTCCTCCACAAAACTTTGACTTGTGGTATGACCTTTGTGCGTAGGACATGCTCCTTCCTATCTAAGAGTTTGACAGGTACCTCCTCGTACTTTAAATCTTTGGCTATCTCGTCTGGTTCTAACACAATAATGTGGTTCGGGTCATCCACATATTTTCGTAACATCGATACGTGAAAAATGTTATGAACACGTGACATACGTAGTGGTAAAGCGAGTCTATAGGCCACAGTTCTTACTCGGTCAAGAATCTAAAATGGACTAATAAATCACGGATTAACCTTTTCTCCCTTTCCAAATCTTGTAACTCCCTTCCATGGAGCAACACACAACAATACATGATCCCCAATATTAAATTCTACGTCATTTCGATAAAGATCCGCATAACTCTTTTGTCGATCCTGTGCCGTTTGTATACGTTGTCGAATCATTTGGATCTTTTTTGTAGTCATACGTACCAACTCTGGTCCCAACAATGTTGCTTCACCCACCTCATCCCAACATATTGGAGAGCGACACTTTTGTCCATATAATGCTTCAAATAGAGCCACACATATACTTGCCTGATAACTGTTGTTGTAAGAAAATTCCACCAGCGGTAAATACTTATCCCAACTCTCTTTGAAGTCTAGAACACAGAGTCTTAATAGATCCTCAAGAGTTTAAATAGTCCTCTCTGATTGTCCGTCCGTTTGAAGATGATATGCCGAACTAAATCGTAAATCTGTGCCCATAGCTTTCTGCAAGCTAACCCAAAATCGTGAAGTGAATCTCGGATCACAATCTAAAACTATGAATACTGGTATGCCATGTAACCTTACAATCTCATTTACGTACATACGAGCAAGACGTTCAAGGGAATAAGTCTCCCGTATCGGCAAGAAATGAGCAGACATATTTAATCTATCTATAATAACCCAAATCACATCTATGCCTTGAGAAACCTTGGGAAGACCCGTAACGAAATCCATGGTAACGTGTTTCCACTTCTATTTCGGAATCTCAAGTGGTTGTAATGGACCCTTTGACACTTGATGCTCCGCCTTTACACGTTGAGAAGTTAAACACCTCGAGATAAACGTCGCGATCTCTCTCTTCATATTGTTCCATCAAAATGTATGTCGAAGATCATGATACATTTTGGTACTTCCAGGATGGATTGCAAACGGTGTATTGTGTGCCTTCATCATGATCTTGTATTTCAAATCAGAGTCGTTAGGAACACAAAGTCTGGAGTTGACTCGAAGTATTCCTTCTTTATCGATTCTTACTTCTGGGATAACACCTTCTTGTACTCTCTTCTTCATACGCATCAGCTCCGGGTCTGTGGGTTGAACGGTCTTAACTTTATCGATTAAAGTCGGTTCTACTCGTATATCATCACGTGGGTCCCTAGAGTCTATAACTCTATCTCTATCATTTGTAAGTCATACAAAATAGGTCTTTATGTTTAACAATATCGCACTCTTACTCGCATACGATCTTCTACTCAACGCGTCAACTACCACGTTTGATTTATTAATGATGAAGGTTATTGATAATTTAATTATCTTTAGTCATGATATTCTTTACTAGGCTATTTGTGCTCACCCTTTTGCTTCACAATTCTTTTCAGGTAATAAGAGTATAGCTGGGTCGAGCAGGGGTAACAAGGGAATAGAACGGTGGTCTCTAGCTGTGAAGGTTTTTCCTAAACAGTATAAAAATAATTTTATTGAGAACTTTGGAATAGTGTGTTGTATTTTATACATCATTTAGTAGTTATATTTGGTGAATCATATAGGGTGAGGCGAACCCAACTTTGGAAGGGTGATTTGCCACTATCATACGAGATGTCTAATGACATACAACCTCGTGTCATCATAAGACGGGGTTGTGCACATCCACTTGCAGAGTATATCTACGAGCACTACCTATATAATCTGGGTGTTTGGTTGAAGTATAATTCCCAATTAGAAACAGTGGAGATAATGATATGTCAAGAGAAAACTCACCATTGGAAAGAATATGATAATAATCTTCTCATTTTTTTGGGGTCTATTGGGTCAACCAAGGATAATTATGTGGGCATATGATATCTATCATAACCTAGACGCATGGCCTCCCATGTACGAAGGTTTCCTTGAGCACTTCCCAAAGATTTTAATTTCTAAAACAGTTATTGATTGTACCTTTATGTAATGTATCAATATGAGGTGCTGTCCATAGTTGGGACATGAGTCACAGTTGGTATTCAAACACACAACATATGTGTTGTTGTATTTTGCACGATAATTATAGTAATAAAGTTATAGTTATTTTCTGTACCATGTATTTGGCGACTCAGAATAGATTGGATGGATTGGACCTATTTTGGGGGCGTCACAGTTGGTATCAGAGCCATAAGTAAAGAGCCCCGAGCCTCTAACTGATGACTTCCTGTTGATAGGAGATGTACCGAAGCCAGACTCTTCGTAGGGGACGCCGTTCTGCTGTGGCAAACTGATAGGTACCACTGTGAGGTGCTGTCCACGGTTGGGACATGAGTCATAGTTGGTATCAGAGCTTAGGGATATGATCTCTAGCAGAGATCAGGGAATAGAACTAGGAGGGGAGAGACGAGTAATATCCTTCTCTAGTGTGTGTCCTACCTAAGCTGAATTTTCTTACTTAAGTTGACAAATTGTGATATGTCAATTATGTCAATTAACATTTGTTTTGAAGCTGTATTCTAGAATGATATCTGAAATATAGGAGATGGGCAATGGAAAAATCATGATGACATGGAAGATGGAATCTGAAATGAAAGCAAGGTATTCTCAATTCTTTGAAATACCAGGTACGTAAATTTCGGGGACGAAATTTCATAAGGAGGGGAGATTGTAAGACCCCGAATTTTATGAAATAAAAGTATTCAATTTTCTTATAATTATTAAACAGTAAATGGTTAAATTGATAAAAAGTTAAAGTTAAGGGTGATATATAAAATTTTTGAAAATAAGTAAGTGACTATAAAATATTCATTTTGTCGGAGAATATTCGTTTGGTCGTGGAATATTCTTGCTATCGGGGAATATTCGTACGACGGCGCAACCTTGTGTGGGCCCCATAACGGAAATCGATTTGATGAAGAAAACGACAAGTATAAGTTTTTTGTAATAACGGCGTAGCTGTTACCGTTAATACTGTTAAAATACTCGGTGGTTAAAACACAGTAGCACACGGTATTGCACCAATTATTGATTCTTACGTAAGAAGGCACTACTCAATAATTGTTACAGTAATTACTGTTCAATATTTTATTTTATTAATTCAATAATTGCTACGTTGATATTTTTATTATTGTTGTTTCAATAATTGTCACTACACAGTAATTTTTATTATCAGATCAATAATTCATATTATTTGAATAATATTATTAGATAGCATTATTGGCAATGTCTAGAAAGTTCTGTCTAAGGAGAGGTTTGGTCATCTAATTACGCGCGAGTAAGGAGAAATCCTTACCGGAAAGCCCCCTCTTTCCTGGGAACGGCCTGGTTGTCAGTATTGTGATTCTGTAATATTATTTATGAATAATTAATTATTGATTTATATGATAAGGAAAATATTCATTTTATATTGATATAGATGGAGGAAATTTTTAAAGTGACAATTGTTAAAAATTGATATTTTATCTTTTCTGATAAAATAATTTATTTAATATATTATTATATTATAATAATATAATAATGGAAATATCTTACAATGAATGTGTGATATATGAATAAATAAGGAGGAAAAGTATTTTTATTACATTAAATGCTAAGAGTATTTTTATTACATTAAATGCTAATCACATGTTAAACATGTTGATGGGCTCCATTTTGACTGAAATTTGATTATTGCCTGCAAAATCGTCCGTATGTAAATTTCGGTCAATTTCTGTTTGGAATTTGGAAAAACTTAAACTTACAAAGTTGTAGAGAATTGAATTTCCTATAGAATGAACATAAGATTTGAATTTTTCTGATAAAAGAGCTATTTATTATGAATTATTGAAGTTCCGAAATATTGGGTCTGAATTGATTTTGTTACAAAAAATATTTAAAACATGTTTTTCATTTTGGTGGGCCCCACTAGTATGTGCAAAATTCTAAAATCAGATGTCTAATGTGTGCGTAGGAATTTTTATTAAAAATATTATTATTTTATTAAATTTTCTGCTTTGGTGTTCTAAGCATTTTCCTATAAACAGAATGCTTAGGTTAGAATTGAAAATCACACCATAATCTGAAGTTTTCTCTCTCTATATTATCGAGCGTAATTTTGTAAGTATTTTAATATCTTGAGTGTTGCTATACGGTACAAATTCGTTCAGCGTTATTTCAGTCAGAAATACTGCTCTTTTGAGGTACGGGATTGTAAGGGTTATTATGTTTTTCAGTTTCGTAATTTTTCTGACCCTCAAAAATTCTGGAAAAATTTAAAATGATAATTTGATGAGTTTTCTAGATTGTGTCCAAAAATAGTAATTTTTGGATGTATAAATTAGGAGTAACGAATTTTATGAGAAAATACTATTTTAAAAGTAAACCCTTATAACTCCTTGTGGTAAACTCTAAAATTGGTAAAATTTTTATTGGGAGTATATGTATATAATAGAAGTATACTCTGTAAATTTCAAAATTTTTGAAAAAAAGTACAATTTATGATAAATGTCTAAATATTCAGCAATTTTGGCCATATGAAAAATAGTAAATGAATTTTAAAAATTCTGAGAAAAATATATGTTCAATATGAGATTATATTCTGCTAAATCCCAGGAAAGAAATATTTTTGGAACTGATTTGGTATTTTTTATGAAAATAGACTAGTTATGAGTAAGTGAATTAAATATGTTATGTGAAGTAAGAAAATTAAAAAACAGGATTGAATGGCTTGAGAATCCTATATGAGGTATATGCAGATTTTTTATGAGGGTTTTGGTTATTGGTGATAAAATCTTATGAGTTTAGCATTTTAAAATGATTAAATACATTAATTAGTAAAGTGTAAACAATTAAAATAAATTGTTTATAAGTTTAAGAAATGATTAAATTATTATTGTAGTATTAATAATATATATTATGAGATTATTAAGTGATTTATAACATTTGGATTAAGGTATTATAAATATTGATATGAATTTTATTGTGAAACTTTATCTTTTCGTGTCGGAGTTACTATTCATGAGTTACTATTCACGGGTTACTATTCATGAGTTACTATTCATGAGTTACTATTCACGAGTTACTATTTATGAGTTACTATTCATGAGTTACTATTCACGATAAAATTAGTTTTTTTTTTCTGACCAAATTATCGTTGATTTATGAATCTTACTCTTGAAATTAAATCCATGTTTTAATTATATTATTTTTATTATCATATATAACATTTTTATAACCCTGGTGATGAAATTTCTCTTTGACTTGAGTGTAAAGATGGGTAGATTATTGGTATGATCGTGACTATGGGTTCTCTTTGGCCAGTAGTGCAAAGTTGAATTATTGACTGGTATGATCATGACCATTGAATTTATAATTGAATATCTTTAGCTTAAATGCAAAGGTGAATTGATCAACATGATTATAATTATTGTTCATATAAATTCTGAAATGACTATAATTTCTTTGAGATATTAATATCTTTGGTCTGTAGTGCAAAGATGGATTATTGATGAATATCTTTGGTCTGTAGTGCAAAGATGGATTATTGAAAAATATCTTTGGCCCGTAGTGCAAAGATGACCTGTTGTGAATATCTTTGGCCTGTAGTGCAAAGATGAACTGTTAATGAATATCTTTAGTCGTAGTGCAAAGATGAATTTATTAGTATGATTATGAACAGGAACTGTAATTTGGTATAACCATGATCTTTGATGTCTCAAGTAAAGACAGGTGATGAAAATTATCTTCGTCTTGGATGCGAAGAGGAATTTAGAACCATAATTATGATTATGAGAAGATAATAGACTTTATGGTTTATTTGACTCTTCTAATGGATTGTTCATTCCGCTGCAACTATGGTTGAAAAGTTTTATCATCTATCATATGTTCTAAATCTCTGATTTATTAATGATGAAGGTTATTGATAATTTAATTATCTTTAGTCAAAATATTCTTTACTGGGCTATTTGTGCTCACCCTTTTGCTTCACAATTTCTTTCAGGTAATAAGAGTGTAGCTGGGTCGAGCGGGGGTAACAGGGAAATAGAACGGTGGTCTCTAACTGTGAAGGTTCTCCCTAAACAGTATAAAAATAATTTTATTGAGAACTTTGGAATAGTGTGTTGTATTTTATACATCATTTAGTAGTTATATTTGGTGAATTATATAGGGTGAGGCGAACCCAACTTTGAAAGGGTAATTTTGTCACTATCATACGAGATGTCTAATGACATACAACCTCGTGTCATCATAAGACGGGGTTGTGCACATCCACTTGCAGAGTATAACTACAAGCACTACCTATATAATCTAGGTGTTTGGTTGAAGTATAATTCCCAATTAGAGACAGTGGAGATAATGATATGTCAAGAGAAAACTAACCATTGGAAAGAATATGATAGTAATCTTCTCATTTTTCTTTGGGGTCTATTGGGTCAACTAAGAATAATTATGTGGGCATATGATATCTATCATAACCTAGACGCATGGCCTCCCATGTACGAATGTTTCCTTGAGCACTTTGTGACGCCCCCAAAATTAGGTATACATTACCCATCTTGGGTCGTCAGATATATAGTACAGAATACAAATATAACTTACTAATACAAGTGTCGTGTACAATACGACAAAACATAAACTGTGAGTTTGAATACAAATATTATCTTCTAGAGAGTATTCATACTCAAAAGGAGTCCTCATTATATTTATTAACACATCATTACTTAGAATAGTGAGGACTACTAACTAATACTATCATTCGGACCATCACTCCGTTCCCCGACTTGTCCCAGCTACGTTCTCATTTCCTGAAGAGAATAGTGAAAGAAAGGGTGAGCTCAACTAGCCCAGTAAGAAATATTATGACTAAGATAATGCAAAATAAATTATCATTAGCCTTCAACAATGTTAAACTGATAAAATATAATAGACATCAAGTTTAACTACAGCGGAACAAGCAATCCATTAAAAGAGTCAAGTAGAAAATAAACTCTACTATCTTTTATGATTTAAAAGGTTTTTCAACACTATGATCGCTGGGACTCAGCTTAATAAAATAATCCACATCATCGAATCACCCCTGCACTACGGTCAAGGATATTCGTGTATTCATTAATGGTCATGATCATGCCAACAACTGTCCATCAACGCACTACGGGCCAATGAGGACTTTTACCACATCATTTGTAACATTACGGTCATGATTATACCGAATAATCCCTGGTCATAATCATACCAAGTCCATCTATGCACTACAGGCCACAGATGACTTTTAACATTTTACAAACATGAGGATGATGACAATGATATAAGAATTCAATAAAACAAGTTCAAGAATTAATTTATCCAAGAATTAACAACGTCCAAATTGTCAACATGATACTGCTTTATGGAGTAAAATTCAAGAATACTTAGAAGAATATTTTCATGAAAAGATACTGGATGAACCGCAATTATCAAGGATATTCCACAAATTTCATAGAGTATAGAAGTCAAAACTTAACCAACTAAGTATAATAAAGAATGGAATAACAAAAAAATTCACCATGCATGCGATAGACCGCACAGACAGGTTATTCCCACAAAATAATAAATAATGGAACCAGGTCCGGAGTAAAACGCACAGGCAGGATATTCCAACAGAATAATAATAAAGACAGAACCAGGTCTGGTGTAAAACACACAGACAGGATGTTCCAACAGAATAATAATAAAGACGGAACCAGGTCCGGTGTAAAACACACAGACAAAATGTTCCAACAGAATAATAACAAAGACGGAATTAGGTCCGGCGTAAAACGCACAGACAGGATGTTCCAACAGAATAATAACAAAGACGGAACCAGGTCCGGTGTAAAACACACAGACAGGATGTTCCAACAGAATTATAATAAAGACGGAACCAGGTCCGGTGTAAAATACATGGACAGGATGTTCCAACAGAATAATAAAAGAATGTCACCAAGTATAGGGTAGACCGCGTATACAGGTTATTCCAACAGAATAATAAGAAATAGAATAACAAAAGTTCTCTTCATGAATAAGAAAGAATAACACCCCTTACCGTTTTAAAGAAGAGCTGAAATAAGGAAGTAGTTAAGTAGTAGAATATTCTCCTTCTCTCTCTCTCTATAGTTTCTCTCTATAGTTTCTCTCTCTAGAGTTAAGTGAATTCGTAAGAAATAATGAAGGAATGAGCTGCTATTTATAGAAAAATAGAGTGCATAGTAACTAATCCATGAACGATCCAGATTGATTACTTTAATCTGACGGTCCATATTTAAAGAAAAATCTTTTAAATAAAATATAATATATTCTATTTATAGAATAACTTTAATAAAGTATTTTGTTTTATATAAAAAGATGTTTCTGTTTTATTACGTTAATAATACGAATCAAACAAAACGTCATTATCGCTAAATAATTCATATTATTAACTGACAATAATTGAATCAAACTGAGTAACTTCTCACATAAGTATTAATAATCAATACCGTGTGCTACTATGCAGCCACACGTATTACTGTACTTTTACTACCGAGTAGTTCAACAGTATCAATGGTAAAACTTCTGCCGTTATTTTTAATAAAATATTTTTGTCGTTTTCTCAATCCGACAATAATTTCGTTGTGGGGTCCACCAATGATTGTGCCGTTGTACGAATATTCCCTGTTAAAACGAATATTCCTAGACCAATCGAATATTATATAACAACTTGCGTACTTTGCAAAATTTATAAATATTATCCACAACTATAGCATTATATCAAATTAACTCCATAATATTCAAAAATGATATTTATAGAAAATTCATCTTTATTTATAAAAGTTGGGGTCTTACAACCTCCCCTTCTTATGAAATTTCGCCCTCGAAATTATGGTACGTACCTGGTATGTCGAAGAGGTAAGGATACCTTGATTTCATTTCAGATTCTAACTCCCAAGTCATTTCCTCAACATCGTGGTTTCTCCACAAAACTTTGACTTGAGGTATAACCTTGGAGCGTAGAATATGTTCCTTCTTATCCAAGATTTGAACAGGAACTTCTTCATACGTCAAATCCTCCGCTATTTCGTCCGGTTCTAACTCAATAATGTGGTTCGGGTCTTCCACATATTTGCGTAACATGGATATGTGAAAAACGTTATGAACACGAGACATACTTGGCGGTAAAGCGAGTCTATAAGCCACAGTTCCTACTCGATCGAGGATTAAAAATGGACCGATGAATCGAGGATTGAGCTTTCCTCTTTTTCCAAATCTCGTAACTCCTTTCCATGGAGCAACACGTAAGAACACATGATCTCCTATATCAAATTTCACATCCTTTCGATGAAGATCAGCATAACTCTTTTGTCGATCTTGTGAGTTTTTATACGTTGTCGGATCGTTTGAATCTTTTCTGTAGTCATACGTACCAACTCCGGTCCCAACAACGTTGCTTCACCCACCTCATCCCAGCATACTGGAGAACGACATTTTCTTCCATACAATGCTTCGAATGGAGCCATGCCAATACTTGCTTGATAACTGTTGTTGTAGGAAAACTCCACCAATGGTAAGAACTTGTCCCAACTTCCCTTGAAGTCAAAGACACAGAGTCTTAATAAATCTTCTAGAGTTTGAATAGTCCTCTCTGATTGTCCGTCCGTCTGAGGATGATATGCCGAACTAAATCGTAAATCCGTGCCCATAGCTTTTTGTAAACTAACCCAAAATCGTGAAGTGAATCTTGGGTCTCGATCAGAAACTATGGATACTGGCATACCATGCAGTCTTACAATCTCGTTTATGTACATACGAGCAAGACGTTCAAGTGTATAAGTTTCTCGTATCGGTAAGAAATGAGCAGACTTGGTCAATCTATCAACAATGACCCAAATCGCATCTATACCTTGAGAAACCTTAGGAAGACCGGTAACGAAATCCATGGTAATGTGCTCCCACTTCCATTCTGGAATTTCAAGTGGTTGCAATGGACCTTTTGGTACTTGATGCTCCGCTTTGACTCGTTGACAAGTTAGACACCTTGAGATAAACAACGCTATCTCTCTCTTCATATTGCTCCACCAAAATGTATGACGAAGATCATGATACATTTTGGTACTTCCAGGATGGATTGCAAACGGTGTGTTGTGCGCCTCCATCATGATTTCATACTTTAAATCAGGGTTGTTAGGAACACAAAGTCTGGAGTTGACTCGAAGTATTCCTTCTTCATCGATTCTTGCTTCCGGCATAGCACCTTCTTGCACTTTCTTCCTCATACGCATCAGCTCCAGGTCTGTAGCTTGAGCAGCTTTAACTTTATCGATTAAAGTCGGTTCTACTCGTATATTCGCCATCATCACATGGGTCCCTGGAGTCTTTAACTCTATCTCCATCCTTTGCAAGTCACACAAAATGGGCCTTTGTGTTGACAATATTGCACTCGTACTTGCATATGATCTTCTACTCAATGCGTCAGCTACCACGTTCGCTTTTCCAGGATGGTATTGAATGGTATGATCATAATCTTTCAACAGTTCAAGCCAACGTCGTTGTCGCATGTTGAGTTCCTTTTGAGTGAAGAAATATTTGAGGCTTTTATGATCCGTAAAGATCTCCACCTTCTCCCCATACAAGTAATGCCTCCAAATTTTAAGTGCAAAGACAACAGCTGCCAACTCTAGATCATGAGTAGGATAATTCCTCTCATATTCCTTGAGTTGTCTTGATGCATAGGCTATGACTTTTCCATGTTGCATGAGAACGCATCCCAACCCTTTGCTCGAAGCATCACTGTAGATGACAAATCCCTCCGAGCCAGATGGTATTGTTAGAACAGGTGCTGAAATGAGTCTCCTCTTGAGTTCTTGAAAACTCTGTCACATTCTTCGCTCCAATTCGAACTTTGTATCTTTCCGAGTCAGCTGAGTTAATGGAGTAGCGATTCGAGAAAATTCTTTCACAAATCTCCGATAATAACCAATAAAACCAAGAAAGCTACGTACTTCGGTCACTGATTTAGGGTTCTCCCAGCTTTGAATAGCTTCAATCTTTGTCGGGTCAACCGATATTTCATGACTTGATACTACGTGCCCAAGGAATGCTACCTCCTCCAGCCAGAACTCGCATTTCTTCAACTTGGCATAAAGCTTGTATTCACGAAGCTTTTGGAGTACCAGCCTCAAGTGTTGCTCATGATCTTCACGGCTTTTGGAATAAATAAGGACGTCATCAATAAAGACGACCACAAAGTGATCCAAATATTCCTTGAATACCCGGTTCATCATATCCATGAAGGCAGCAGGAGCATTAGTCAATCCAAAGGACATGACTAGGAATTCATAATGCCCGTACCGAGTTCTAAAAGCCGTCTTTGGAATATCCTCAGTTCTAACCTTCAGCTGATGATATCCAGAACGAAGATCGATCTTTGAAAAGAATTGTGCTCCTTGCAACTGGTCAAACAGGTCATCAATACGTGGCAATGGGTACCTATTTTTGATGGTGACATGATTCAACTCCCGATAATCAATACAAAGTCGCATACTTCCATCTTTCTTCTTCACGAATAGAACAGGAGCACCCCAAGGAGAAGTACTAGGACGAATAAAGCCAATGTCTAACAATTCCTGCAGTTGGATCTTTAACTCCTGAAGTTCAATAGGAGCCATTCGATATGGGGCTTTGGAAATGGGTTTTGTACCGGTTCAAGGTCGATACAAAATTCAATTTCACGCTCTGGGGGTAGGCCAGGAAGTTCTTCAGGGAATACGTCAGGGAATTTATTAACAATAGAAATATCATTCAAAACTGACGTATTTTTGTTTAGATCTGTGACATGAGCTAAGAAAGCTTGACATCCGTTTTTCAATAAACGAATAGCTTTATGGCTTGAGATGACAGCGATTGATTTTAATGGTTTGGTTGCTTGAATTCGCATAATAGGTCGATTAGGAATATGAAAGCTAACAACCTTACGAAAACAATCAATTTTTGCATGATGAGTAGTTAACCAATCAATCCCTAGAATCACGTCAAATGCAAGTATTTTTAATGAAATAAGATCGACAGGTAATGTGTGGGTACCAACTTGAACCAAACAAGACTTATAAACCGTGGATGTAATGAAGGTTTCTCCCAATGGAGTTTCAACAGATAAGTCAAAGTCTAATTTCTCCGGAATCAAATTTAATCGATGAGCGCAAGTAGGAGAAATAAAAGAATGGGTAGAACCGGTATCAAATAAAGTATAGACTTCGTTAGAGTTTATGATAAGCTTACCCGTGATGACCTCATTCGGGTTCCTTGCTTTCTGGGAGGTCACAACAAATGCTCTCCCTTGCACTACCGGCTTTGACTTTTCTGGGACGGCCTTTGGTGCCTCCATCCTAGCTGAACTTGTTTTTGGTAAACGACAAAATCGAGCTAAATGACCTTCTCTTCCACAATTATAACATGCTTTGGACGGCATCGCGCAGTTTGGACTGATGTGCCCCTCCCCTCCGCATTTGAAACATATGATAGGTGGTCGTTCTCCTTCCTTAACAACAGGTGCTGGTGCTGACGTCTTTCCATCATTGTTGAATCTCCTCTTCTTGAAATGACCATTCTTATTGTTTTGGCCCTGATTACCACCGAAGTGGTTACCATTTCTGGCCTGTTGATTCCCTCCACGCTTGTTGTCACCGCTTCGATGACTGCTCTCACTGGTATTATCATTTTGCCGACTGCTCTCTTTTGGTTGCGTTGACTCGTTATCGCGCTCCACCAACTGAGCCCTATTTACAACATCTGAATACAAACACAGTTTATGAGAAATAAGATGTTGACGTATCTCAGGTTTCAAACCTCTTAAAACATTCCGCGTCATTCGCTCTTCATTATCCACCAAGTGGGACGCAAACCGGGATAACTCCGCAAATTTAGCCTCGTACTGCGACACGGTCATATTATTCTGCTCCAATTTGATGAACTCCACCTCCTTCATGTGACGAATACTTTCGGGAAAGTATTTGTCATTGAACAGCTCTTGGAACTTCTCCCAAGACATCTTCAGTGCGGCAGGTTGAGTACGCTTAATCGATTCCCACCAGTAATCTGCCTCTCCTCGCAACATAAAGGCGGCAAAGGGAACCTTTTGCTCCTCGGAGCAACCCAAGACATCAAATATCTTGGTGATCTGCTTTATCCATGTTTTCGCTATAAGTGGTTTGGCTCTCCCTTAAACTCTGGTGGTCCCAGCTCCTTAAACTGTTTAGCGGTGACCGTGAGAGTTTTCAGTGTTTCCACTATATTTTGTGGACAGGAGCCGCTCTTCCTGTTGTTGCATGAATTGCATAAAGCCTCTGAACATTCCATCATTCATCATCTGGTCAGTGTTGTTGTTTGCATGAGGATTGTCACCTTCCTGATGCACATTATCCTGATTATTGATATGTGGTGAATCAACAGTCGCCTGTGCTCCATTGCTATTCTCAACATTCTCAGATGCCATTTTCAGATACTGCCACAAAATAAAAGTTAATTGATATGTCATATATTATCCTTATATTATGACCGACCAATTAAATACCATGCAAATAAACTTAGGTAGGTCATACTAGCGAAGGAATTCCCGTCTCTCCCCTCCTAGTTCTATTCTCACATCTTAGCCAGGGATCATATCCCTAAGCTCTGATACCAACTGTGACGCCCCCAAAATTAGGTATACATCACCCATCTTGGGTCGTCAGATACATAGTACAGAATACAAATACAACTTACTAATACAACTGTCGTGTACAATACGACAAAACATAAACTGTGAGTTTGAATACAAATATTATCTTCTAGAGAGTATTCATACTCAAAAGGAGTCCTCATTACATTTATTAACACACCATTACATAGAATAGTGAGGACTACTAACTAATACTATCATTCGGACCATCACTCCGTTCCCCGACTTGCCCCAGCTACGTTCTCATTTCCTGAAGAGAACAGTGAAAGAAAGGGTGAGCTCAACTAGCCCAGTAAGAAATATTATGACTAAGATAATGCAGAATAAATTATCATTAGCCTTCAACAATGTTAAACTGATAAAATATAATAGACATCAAGTTTAACTGCAGCGGAACAAGCAATCCATTAAAAGAGTCAAGTAGAAAATAAACTCTACTATCTTTTATGATTTAAAAGGTTTTTCAACACTGTGATCGCTGGGACTCAGCTTAATAAAATAATCCACATCATCGAATCACCCCTGCACTACGGCCAAGGATATTCGTGTATTCATTAATGGTCATGATCATGCCAACAACTGTCCATCAATGCACTACGGGCCAATGAGGACTTTTACCACATCATTTGTAACATTACGGTCATGATTATACCGAATAATCCCTGGTCATAATCATACCAAGTCCATCTATGCACTACAGGCCACAGATGACTTTCAACATTTTATAAACATGAGGATGATGACAATGATATAAGAATTCAATAAAACAAGTTCAAGAATTAATTTATCCAAGAATTAACAACGTCCAAATTGTCAACATGATACTGCTTTGTGGAGTAAAATTCAAGAATGCTTAGAAGAATATTTTCATGAAAAGATACTGGATGAAACGCAATTATCAAGGATATTCCACAAATTTCATGGAGTATAGAAGTCAAAACTTAACCAACTGAGTATAATAAAGAATGGAATAACAAAAGAAATCACCATGCATGCGATAGACCGCACAGACAGGTTATTCCCACAGAATAATAAATAATGGAACCAGGTCCGGCGTAAAACGCACAGACAGGATATTCCACAGAATAATAATAAAATGGAACCAGGTCCGGTGTAAAACACACAGACAGGATGTTCCAACAGAATAATAATAAAACGGAACCAGGTCGGTGTAAAACACACAGACAGGATGTTCCAACAGAATAATAATAAAGACGGAACCAGGTCCGGTGTAAAACACACAGACAGGATGTTCCAACAGAATAATAAAAAACGGAACAGGTCGGTGTAAAACACACAGACAGGATGTTCCAACAGAATAATAGAAGAATGTCACCAAGTATAGGTTAGACCGCGTATACAGGTTATTCCAACAGAATAATAAGAAATGGAATAACAACAGTTCTCTTCATGAATAAGAAAGAATAACACCCCTTACCGTTTTAAAGAAGAGCTGAAATAAGGAAGTAGTTAAGTAGCAGAATACTCTTCTTCTCTCTCTCTATAGTTTCTCTCTATAGTTTCTCTCTCTAGAGTTCAGTGAATTCGTAAGAAATAATGAAGGAATGAGCTGCTATTTATAGAAAAATAGAATGCATAGTAACTAATCCATGAACGGTCCAGATTGATTACTTTAATCTGACGGTCCATATTTAAAGAAAAATCTTTTAAATAAAATATAATATATTCTATTTATAGAATAACTTTAATAAAGTATTTTGTTTTATATAAAAAGATGTTTCTGTTTTATTACGTTAATAATACGAATAAAACAAAACGTCATTATCGCTAAATAATTCATATTATTAACTGACAATAATTGAATCAAACTGAGTGACTTCTCACATAAGCATTAATAATCAATACCGTGTGCTACTATGCAACCACACGTATTACTGTACTTTTACTACCGAGTAGTTCAACAGTATCAATGGTAAAACTTCCGCCGTTATTTTTAATAAAATATTTTTGTCGTTTTCTCAATCCGACAATAATTCCGTTGTGGGGTCCACCAATGATTGTGCCGTTGTACGAATATTTCCTGTTAAAACGAATATTCCCCGACCAATCGAATATTATATAACAACTTGCGTACTTTGCAAAATTTATAAATATTACCCACAACTATAAACATTATATCAAATTAACTCCATAATATTCAAAAATGATATTTATAGAAAATTCATCTTTATTTATAAAAGTTGGGGTCTTACAACTTCCACAAAATATTTTAATTTCTAAAACAGTTTAATTGATTGTACCTTTATGTAATGGATCAATGTGAGGTGCTTGTACCATAGTTGGGACTTGATCCAGTTGGTATTCAAACTCACAACATATGTGTT